>JBBCBC010000009.1:1458503-2124891 GCA_037126765.1 Stenogyne calaminthoides
TCATGAAGTTTTAGGAATATATAATTTTGTAATAATAAATATTCAAATATCACAACATTTTCATGATGTTTTATTTTTGTTAAAGTCCTTTTCATATATGATTATTACAATATAAATTATTTGTATTATTATACATAAATGAATTATTATGTTTTTCTCAAACACTTTATAATGAAAGCCCTCTTGGTTGCCAAATTAATGCTTAATATGAAAAATAGATATCTTATATCGTAAATATATATTTTTGTGAATTTTTATATCATAACAAGATATTGATATAAGTTCTTTATGTAAATTTCTTAAATTTAATTTAGTAAAAATATATGTCAAAAATTATAATTTGTTTTAAAATTAATCGATATTTTTATCATGAATATAAATATTACATCAATATTTGAACTTTGTTATAGATACATCATAACATTAATAATTATTAAATGTAAAAAAAAAAAAAAAAAATAGGGTTAGTTTTAAAAAAAATCACCCTCTTGGGGTTTTATCAATTACGACATATCATTTTTTTTCTATGCAATTCAAGATATCGCCTTTTAAAATTTTGTAATTTGAAATTTACCACAATTTTCTCGCAACAATTAAATAATGTGGATGCCGGAGCCGCTACAAAGATGTTCATGTAGGACGCGTTCAAGAATAAAAATGTTTTTTCATTTTTTCTAATTTGTTTTTTTCTTAAGAAAATAATATCTGAAAAAATATTTTTAAATTTAGAGAATGAACCCCCAAATTCATCATGACAAAAATAAGCTCTTATTATTTCTCCCAAAAACATAAAAAAAGAATCTATTAAATTGACCACCAAATTGCAGCTCCAAATTATTTAATATTTAAAATATTTTTAGATATATTTTTCTTAAATATTTTTTTATTAAAAAATTCACTTTATTCAATCTTGACATCCCACGTGACATTTATGTCAACTCCAACAGCCAAATCACTTAATTATTATTAAAAAGGTGATGTCTCGAATGCAAAAGAAAAAAAAATATGTTGTAATTGATAAAAAACCTTAAATCGTGGGTGATATTTTTTAAAATTAACTCAAAAAAAATTTACAATAAAGTGAAGAATATTAACTGCAAAATATTTTCTTAACAAATCAGTTATTATGAATAAAATTAAGGGAGCCATTAAAGAAATCTCATAATCCCCCATTCACACCCCATAATTTATAAGACAAAAAAGATATACACAAAATGACCCTAATAACCTCATATAAATAAATAATAAGTTAGATTTTACGATATCATTCATCCATAAATTATAAACCCTAAGAATATTTATTTCTTAAAATTCGCATTTTCATAAACCCTTGCAACCTTTTGATTCAATATTTTATTCACATTATCAATCTTATGAAATGAAAATTCAATGGAGATCATCAATTTAAGTTTATCCAATGTGTTTTTTTTTACCTAATGATCAACTTTTTTTTTTTTCTTTTTTGCATAAACTTTGAATTTTGGGCTCGGCCACTAATCGACCCAATGGCGATCGGATCTGAAGATACATGGGGGGTACATTTGTACCCCTAAATGAAATGTACCCTCTTTATTCTTTTGTATTAAAAAAAAATAAAATTGTATTTTATTATGTATAATTTGAAAAAAATACTTAAATGCTTATCCCTAAATTTCAAATTATACTCAAATGTATATCGCATTTTGAACTCGATCCACCATCGCGATCGACCACAATTCGGCGTGAATAGGTAAGCCATCTTGCCTTAATCGTCCAGCAAAATTTTAAAAAATAATAAGTAAAAGTTGATATTTGGTTCTAGGGTTGATGATCATGAAATCATGCATGATGCTTTGGTCGAATGGTCACTAATATGTTAATGAAGCTCGGTCAAACAACCATTAAGATGGCTCAATTGAACATTACGCTATAGATCTTTCATTTTGATAATCGAAACAATTTTGATTTAACCGTAGAACTGGAGATTAAATGGATTTACATATACAAGTAGGTTAATTTTTCCTTTATTCCCTAGTTTGTGAAGCTTCGCTTTTATGGAAAAGATAATTCAAAATTCAAGATGTCAAAATTTAGGAACAAAATCGACCAAAGTGTATATTATTAAACGCCGTTGACTAGTTCATAGAATATTCTTTTAGTTCATAGAATATTCTTTTTTGTATATTCTTTTCAGATTTATTATTGTTGTCTCTGCGATTTATTTCGATTTACTTTTCTTTGATTTTGTTTCCCTAATCACTAAACTTTATTGTACATGATCAGATATAATTCAGTTTTTCCCTAATCACCAATTAGGGTGATCTTTAATTACCTCACATGGTATCACCAAATTTTCGATCCTAAACCCTATCTCCTAAATCGCCGGCCGCCTACCGCCCTTCAACCGGCCAACAAGTAAATATCGGGCCCTCTCACTCCTCTCACGTCCTTCTCGGGTCAGTCTTCAATCCAACGACCTCTTCCCCGCCACCGCAATGACACGCGGCCGCTATCAAACTCTCCTGCTAATTATCTCCCACGGCGCCGATAAATCACGATACGGGTCAATGTTTTGATTTGATGGGCCTTCTTGATCTTCTTCAACTATTGCTTTCATCACCTACCATCACGATTTAACGATGGTGTTCAACTGCAAACCCAACAGACACCACTGGAAATCGGCGGACAAGAAATTGCTTTGTTGTTACGTGACACCTCCGACGGAGGACGCCATCCGGGTTATTGATTCAACAACTTCGTGATGCCCGGGTTACCCTTGAAACTGTATGCCTCAAGATTCGACAACATCGCCATTCAATCGCCTGCTGGGCCTGCGGCTAGTCACTTCCGGCCGACGACTACGGTAAGTTTATTTAAATCCGCTGTATCAATTATCCGCTATTCAATGCCCCGTGAATGAAACCGATAAAAGTCACCGGTTCTCGAGGGGTTTGGGCGCAGCTTGTTAACTTTGCAGATACACGCGATGGCTTTCTCAAATTCGCGGTTTCCAGATCTATTTCATCAAGCAAAGAAGATGACCTCATGGTTCGATCGATGGAGGATCGTCGCCCGGGCATATATCGGCCGATCGCACTAACCTCGACCGCGACGCCTATCATGGTCGTTGTTCACACAATTCCGCCTAACTCTCCCATGGTCAACTCTACACCGTGGGTCGTGGTCTACGATGCGGACCCTCGCCGTCATGCCATTCCTGCGCGGGTCGGCTTGGTGGAAATTTGAACAATTTAATAAATGGCGCCAGATTCGGCACGCGATCCGTCGCGGAGAACATTACGCGATAAATGTCCTCAATTTCTTTCGTCACGAGCAACTACGCCCCGCAAACTCGCTCAGCATTCTCCGCTTGCGGCAATGTTTGACTCTACACCGATCCGCATCTCGATTCGGTGCTTCATTATACGACTAATCGTCTCAAGACTTAATTCTATGAGCCATATTCAGTAACGGTTCAAGAATTGTGGTAATGGAATTTTTTACATATTTCGCATGTCGCACTCCAGTGAATATTTTCGATGATATTAAATCGCCGATGTTTTAGCCATGCCTCACATAACCAAAAACTCGTTATTCATCGAAGAACCGGACATCAGATTTTCCTACCGACGCTATTTTTCTTCTTCGATAAATTTTTCGCAATCCCAATCGGTGACAAAGAAAATATCGCATGCGCAGATGTGATCGGTCTATACCAAATCGACGAGGTGTTCCAAATTTTCGTGGCGCGTATCAAGCCGTTGTTGAAGGCGAAGTTATGATTTATGGCACTTTACGCCCCGTGCATGTCCCATTTTCCATTATTTGAGTTAAATAAATTAGGCATTTATCCGTCACTTGCTTTACTAAAACCGTGGTTTGTGAATCCCGTCACCGCAAAAAAGAGATTATCTTTTTCGGGCTTAAATGATAAACGTCTACATTAAATCAGCTTGAGTTAATTCACCGTGATTTGTGGGGTCCAAGACCTATCGCTACTAATGATGGTTTTCGGCATTACGCCTTTGTTGATGATTATTCGCGCTTTTTCTTGGATTTTTCCGCCACGTCAAAGTCTCAATTTTATGATACGCTAAATTGCTTCCAAAAGTTTTGTCTCCAATCAATTCTCTAAGATTATCAAAGTCTTTGTGAGTGATGGTGGTCTTGAATTTGTCAACACCAGAGTACGCGGACTTTACGCAGACTCCATGGCATTCATCATCGCCTCCGCTACGCCCTTATACTCCACAAAGAAAATGGATCGGGCTGAACGAAAACATCTAGATACCGTAGAGGCGCCTATGCTTTGCTTTTTCACGCACATGCACCAAAGATCCTCCTCGTTCGATGCCTTTGCCACAAAGAAAGGTATATTATTAACCGCTACCATCTTCCGTCTTATCCGCATATCGCCTTTGAGCTACTCTATGGTTGACTCAAATTACGAATTTCAAACCTTTCGGTTTGCCGTATTTCTTTCTCAAGAGATTATCGTAAAAATAAATCGCACCTTGATGGCCCACATGCATTTTTTTCTCGATATAGATTCCTCTAAGGATTTTCGATGCTTTGATCCGGGCGATTCACGGATCTTTGTTACTCGCCATGCTCAATTTGATGAGCTCTTATTTCCTTTTCACTTTTTCTTCACCGCCTGACACGTGACCTTCAGACATTAGTTTTCGGACTTTTCTGGATCTTCGGTCGAGTATTTCTTCCCATTGGCCTCGCCTACACCAGCCTCCTTCTACGCCGAAAAGGATCTGATCTTGACATCGGTTTTACCTGGCGACGAGATAATCGACGCCCGGCTTCTTCGCCTCGCCTCGTCGTTCCTCGACCGGCCTCGCCAGTATTCACCCCGGAAACCTCTCCGTCGAGCCTGTCCCGACGACGATGTCCCACCACCACCTTGCAAGAACAACCCTGACCTCCCATCCGATGACCACACGAGCAAGGGGATCTTAAGCCCTTATCCCCGTCGAACTTCGCTTCCACCGGGCCTACTCTCGGCGCTCGTTCTTTCCGGTCCCCTCGCTAAGCTCAAAGCGCTGCTAAATCTCGAGTGGTTCGCTATGCCAGAGGAAATCGACGGCCCACGATCCAATCCGGACTTGGGAAATTTAGTTCGCCTACCGGACACGAACATTGTTGGTTCCAAACGGGTGTTTTCAACGGTTTCGCGCAGATGGCTCCGTTGAACGTCATAAAAGGCCTTGGTTAGTCAAGGTCAGGTTTCACCCAGACACTGGCATCGATTTTCATCATACTTCGGTCCGGTTGTGAACCGCTTAATTGTTCGCGGTCGATTGGCTCTTTTCGGTCCAAAGATCACCCAGATCTTATCAATTGGATGCCAAGAACATTAACGGCAATCTTGACAAAACGGGTTTTCATGTCACAACCCCCGGGTTTTGTGGATGCCGGTTTCGAATCATGTTTGTCGCCTTTAAAAGGCCTCTTTACGGACTTCGTCAAGCTCCACTTGCTTGGTTTCAACGCTTCAAAGACCCATCTACTAAGTTTGGGTTTTTGCCAAAGTCGCTTTGGATTCGCCCTTATTCCACCTTTCTCGGGTAAGTCAGGTTATTTTCCTTTTATTATATGTGACGACATCATTATTACGTTTAAAATGACCCCCATGCTCCGGGATTTCATTTTCGTACTCATCGAGAATTTGCTATCAAAGATCTCTTTACATTTCAACTATTTTCTTGGACTTGAGGTTTCTTACACAGATGGACTCTTTGTTGGACGAAAAAGCACGCCTCATGACATTTTGGAAGCGTCTTCAACCCAATTGACTCAAACGGTCGCGACTCTTAAATTTGGAGAGGTACTTGTTAGTAGCCGGATTCTTCATTTCGTGATCAGAACATTTATACCGGGTACTTGGTGCATTTATTCATGTAAAATAAGGAATTCCTCGATGTTTTGATTTTTCATTATTTTATAGCGAAATGCGATTTGCATCGTTTTGTGAAAAAAGATGTTCAAATTAATCAATGGCGATTAGTTTATTGTTGTTGTTTTGTGTATTAGGGCTACTGTGAAATTGATGGGGATGGACAATGATCCTTCCTGCACGTGGTCTCCATTTCTGTGCTCTCATATCCCTATTATTATTATTGTGAATTGTTTACCTTTTAGCGGAACATTTAAAAATGTCTTTTACGCAGAGGAAAAGATTCTTAATCATGGTTTTTTGGAATTATTTTGATTTCACTCTACTGTGGGATTTTCCATCTTGTTTGTTTCTAGCGAAACCCAAGTTGCTGGTTCCAATTTCCGAGTAAGTCTGGTTTTTCCGCCTGTTGTTAAAACAAGTGTTATTATGGACAATTTGTTTGTCAACTTATCTAAATCTCTCTCAATTATTAAAAAGAGTAAGAGTTGGAGAATCCTGTTGTGTGTGATTTTATGATATTTGATTACAATTGGTGTATTTTGCATTTAGGGGTGTGTGTGAGAGAGATGAAGATATGATTTTGTTAGAATTTCCCTTTGATGAGAATTGCTCTGTGTGTATGTGTTTGGTGTATTGCATATGCATTTCTAACCCAGCCAACCATGACAGAGGCAACTGTAGGGGACCAGAATAAAAGAGGAAAGAAGAAAAGGAAACACATATAAATGAAAAAGTAAAAGATAGAGAGAAGGCACTCTTAGTCTTATCCAACTTGCCCCATCCTTCTCCTACTCTGCCCCATTTCTTAGGAGATTCCAAATTCACTGTCTTCTGCTTTGTTTAATTGCCTATAACCTCAATTTACAATTATTCTTCATGTGCTAGTGTGTGTTTGTGTTGTGTGTAATTTTTACTATTAACCATGAACAATCTTTCAGTCGTGTTGGGTGGTGCTGATTGCAGAAAGCCAATTTGCATTTGCTGGCTGAAATGTTCAAATTCAATCTTTTTGAGATCTGAGTGTCTGTAAAGATGTATTCTTTTGAGCATCTTTTCCTTTTTCATCATGCATCTTTCTTTTCCTCCTCTGTTTTCCAATCTGTAGTATCTTACTTTTCACCCTAATTTGTTTGACAGACTTTGAAGAGGCGAGCAGATCTCTTTTAGGGAAAATTGCTTTGAATATTGAATAGATTATTGGGTTAAGTGGAAGCCTGTTCAAAAGTATGTTTTGAGGTTGTTATTAGTATATGAAAGAGGACATCAATGTGGTCTAAACTTGAACAGTTTGGATGGATGTATGTGAATCAGAGAAAACAAGACTGCCACTGGTTCCAGCTGAGAACAAAAATGGAGGCCTTCGCCCCGTCCAAACAAGAGATGTTCGTTCTAGGTATAGGTCACCTACACCAGAAAGAAAGCGGAGCCCACTTAAAGGAAAGAATTCTGTCGATCAATCTGAGAATTCTAAGCCTGTTGATAGTTTGAATCCACGATTAGTGGATCAACATCGATGGCCGAGCAGAACAGCTTGGAAAGTTCCATCTGCTCTGAATACAAGTGTATATCAAATTGAAGATGTCCATGAATTGCGGCTTGTATACAACAGACACTTGCAATGCGATATTTGAATGCTTATAATGATTCTGTATTGCATTCTCAGAAACTAGAGGCAGAGGTTTGAGACTATCTTATTTAAGCTGTAGCCACTGTAAATGTTGTTTTCATATTTATTATGCCACTCATTTGGTTTTGATTGTGCAGAAAATGCAATTCAGTGTCAATATTTTTTTCTGGATGAAATATGCTAGGAAGCTAGAGTAATTCTGAAGATGTTCGGATTAATAAAAGCGCTATCCGTTCTACATGACTCTGGTGATCCTCAATAAAATCTATGTTACAAGGGTTTTGAAAACTGTCAAATACATCTTTTTTTGACTCTTTTAATCTGATACATATGTCTCAGTTATTTACCAACAAAAGAATCATAATGTTTGAATGCATGTCAGTCAGCTAAACGTCATAGATGCATGTATCCTCATCTAATCTTTCATGCTTATAATGCAATTCAATGTTAAACAATTTTTTTTTAAAATATAAATATGCTAAACATGGTATTGAAGTTATTTTCTAATTTGGGACATATTTTCGGATTAATAATTGAAACGCTATTTTATTGGAAAATAGAGAAATTGATGGAAAATTAACAATGAGAAAATTAAGGATGAATTTTATTGAAAATAGAGAAATTGATGGAAGATTAATGGAGGTTGAGAAAATTAAGGAAAATAAGAAGAAATGAACATTTTTTTGTTTTTTAGATATTTAAGATCAATTTCTGATTTTAATTTTTGTCTCCAGTAAGAGATTTAAAAACAAAAGCACTTCCCTAAAAAAATATATGTCATCTGAATGCATGTCCAGTCATGACTCATAAGAGTGTGTCAAACACCATATGTATCGGGATGACCACGTAAACAAAAATTTAAATTAACAATTATTACTAGCATGAATTAACCTAAGTGAATTCAAATAATAATTAATCCAACAATGACATGCAAATAATATTTCACGAAAAAATCCTAACACGCGGAATTTCTAGGAGTTTACGAACGCATTCCGTTGGAGAGACAATGAATTGAGACGGACAGATCAAATAAATCGACTACCAACCAAAAATCCTTCTCAAGATTCTCAAGTCCTCGTTCAATAATTGGGGTGGAAGGTTCTCCAATGAACAATTTATAAAACAAGAAAAAATAAATAATTGATGCACCACCTTTGTGGATTTTTAATATTTCCAGCACATGGAATTGTAGGGGAATGAAAAAAATTCATCCCCTATTTATATAAGTAGGGTTGGTCGAAATTTTGGACTAGAAAAGGGTTAGGAAATATCTTTCCTTGATCTCCAAGAAATCTTGAATATATCCCATATATTCTTCTTTTCATGTGTATTTTTCCACAAAAATCTCACACCCCAATATACCAAAAATTTCGAAAAAATAAGAAGGCTTATTTTCAAGATTGGATCTTTCTTGAATTTATGAGATATTCTTGTATCCTAAAATACATATCTTCCATAAAATATTTCCAAAAAAATCTTTTCTTCCTTCTTATTCCCCAAATTTTTAAAATTTACAATTAAAAAAGCCAAGTGGGAGATTTCTTGAATTTATGGGATAATCTTTATTCCAAGAATATTTTACCTCCTTTTCATAAAATATTTTCAAGAAAATCCTTCTCCTCTTTTCTTTAATTATTTTCAAAAAAATAAGGAAAAATATGCAACAAATATTTAATTTATTTTAAGCACCTTTCATAAAAAATGGACTTTTAATTGGGCTTGAAGGGGGCCTTTAGGATAATTAAGATGGACCTTCCAATGGGCCATTTGAATTCCAATATTGAGTCACAATATAATTCAAATTCCATTAATATTAATTAATATCACTATATAATTAATATTGACTATCCAACTTAACCCATATTACGGTAATATGACTCCCGGTTATTATTTCCCGTGTTTAAGATTATTTAGTCCATTAATTAATTAAGCCACTGAAAAACTTTATATTAATTAATATATTTATCCTTGGAGTAAGGACAGCTCAGCTTTATTATCCATACCGAAAATTAATTTCACTTGCAAGATTTGGTATGATAAAGGTTATGAGCCCACCAAGGGGACCAATCACACAAGACATTGCAAGCACACGATTCTCTGTATTAATTTAGCAACTGTAGTGCAATTAATATTATTGCCCAAGATATAGGGTATTTAAGTCTCAATATTCTCTTCTCATTTATAAGTCAAAGCAATAACTATTAATCACACACAGTCCTTATTAAGTGATAGAAATTAAGAAATCAACAACCACTGAGGTCTAACGCTTCATCCCATAAGTCAGTGCGAATGAGTTTATCCTCTCTGCAGGTCCGTTTCAGCGTATCGAATGCACTAATGTAATCTCTTGGTCAAGACAAGTCAATCTGAGCTTTACAGGTCAACTTCTACCAATAGATTGTTCGGATCTATCTAAGTTGTGAAACGTGCACTTGTTTACAAGAGACTGTTAACGTGATCTTCTGTGATCTGGTATCACCACGTTTACTACAATGTAACGCGTGTTATTATATGAACGGTTTGCAATAAATATATATAACATTCAATCATATTTAAAGAAACAATGATAAATAATTTATTTCAGTAAATAAGTGTTTAATACATATGTTATACAAAGTAAAAACATACTTTCACGTATAACTCCAACAGTGTTTCCAACTCATTGGGTATCCTCCTGGTTGGAGAGGCCCAAGGGTCCAACTAAATCTGATTCTAATGCTGTTAATGCCACTATGTTGTCTCCTGTTAAGAACAATACTTATGTTATTAACCCTCTCTTTAATCAAGAGATGTTTGAGCAACTTCTCAGTTTTGCAAAGTTGCAAAAGGGTGGTGAGCTTCCACACTCTGTAGCTGGTGCATTTACACAACCACATGATCCTCTCTCTGATCCTGCTTCTGGTTTGCATTCACATTACTGTACTAATACTGTTTCTACTGGCATTTCTACTTGGATTGTTGATATTGGTGCTACTGATCATATGGTCCATGACATATCTTTATTTACTTCACCACCACAACCTTCCAATATAAAAATCAAATTACCAATGTTATGGCTAATGCAACACTATCTGGTGACATAAGATTAAATGATGATTTAACTTTGCACAATGTGTTGTTTGTTCCTGATTTCATGTTTAACTTGTTATCAATTTCTCAACTAACCAAAACTACTAAAACTACTAATTGTTCTGTTAGTTTTCTGGACTCACATTTGTTGGAGTTATACTGAAAAGTATGCTTTTACTTTGTATAACCAAACTGAATTTCTTATTTATTTTACTGAAATAAATTATTTATCACATGTTGCATTAAATATGAATGAATGTTATATATATTTCTTTGTAACCCGTTCGATAAGTCAAGATGCGTGTTGCGTTGTAGTTAATTTGGTGATACGGATCACGAAGATCAAATTAACGATTCGTGACTAAGTACAAATTCACAACCCAGATGAAAATGAACAACCCATCATGAAAGGTTGAAGTGTAAGGCTCGGGATTGACTTGTCTTGACCAAGGGATTACACTAGTGCATTATGATGAAATGAAAAGGACCTACGGGGAGGATAAATTCTTGATGCAATTGAATATACAAGAATTAGACCTCGATTGGTTCGTTATTTCTTAATCTTTCGCCCCTTAAATATGATCGTGTGAAATTAATAATTATTGTTTTGACTTATGATGGGAAGAGAATCAATGCGATTCGATACCTTGTATCTTGGGTAATATTATTAATTACATGACGATTGCTAAGATTTAATACGGAGAATCGCGTGCAAGTACGACTTGCTTGATTTGTCCCTTGGTGGGCTCATAATCTTTATCATACCAAATCTTGCAAGTGGAAATTTATTTCCCAGATGGATAATAATGTTGAGTTGTCTTTACTCAAAAGGATAAAGATATTAATTAATATAAAGTATGTTCAAATGGCTTAATTAATTAATGGACTAAGATAATCTTAAACGCAGTAAATAATGCACCAAGGGGCCATATTATTGTGAAGTCAGAATGTGGGTTAAGATGGATAGTTCAATATTAATTTTATAGTGGAGTAAATTAATATTAATGGGCTTGAATAATATTTTGGCTAAATATTAAAGCTTCATAGCCCATTGGAGGTCCAATCTTAATTCTCCTAAAGGCCCCTTAAATAGCCCAAACTAAAGTCCAATTAATGAAAAGGAGAATAAAATATTTTGCCTTATTTTTCCTCATTAATTTTAAAAAATAATGGGTAGGAAGAGAGAAAAGATTTTCTTGGAAAGATTTATGGAATATGTATTCTTGGAATACAAGTTTATCCCATAAATTCAAGAAAAATCAAAGATCTTATTTCTTTCCTAACTAATTGATATTTTCAAAAATATCTCTTAATATTAGGAGGTGGGATTTTTGTGGAATATTTTAAATATGGAGAAAATAATATATTGGATATATTCAAGATTTCTTGGAGATCAAGAAAAAGATTTTCCCATCTTATTCCTAGGTCAATTTTCGACCACCCCTAGTGTTATAAATAGGGGATGAATTTTTCATCCCCAAGTGTAATTTCATGTGTTGGAAAAATTAGAAATCCACAAAGATGGTGGCCAAATATTTTATTCTCTCCTTTAAGATTAAAATCGTTTGTTGATAATCCTCCCACCGGATTACGTTCGTGGACGTGGAACATATTTGAGAAGGCACTTTGGGTTGATCCATCATCTCAGCGGTTGTCTCTATGAGAGGTTAGTATTTACGTAATTCCTAGATTCCGCATGCTTAGGTTTTACGTGAAATACGTGTACGCATGATGTTTATTTGCTTATTAATTATTATGTTGAATTGGTTTAGGATTAATTCATGTTAGTAATTAATTGATTAATTTAAATATGTATTTAATTACACCTAAAATAGATCCGGGCACCCCTAATTTCCCAACAACATTGTCTTTTCCAGGATCTTGCAACAAAGAAAGTGATTGGTTTTGTTGAGGAGCAAGGAGGACTTTAGTTTCGGAAAGCTTCCAAACATGTAATTCATTTCATAAACTGTTCTTCTAGTACTTCCAATGTGAACATTACTACTTGGCATACTAGATTAGGACACATTTCTCTAAAGAATCTTTCTAAAATAAAGGGATTGCATATCAAGGATGGTCCCCTACCATCTGTTTGTGAAATATGTCCTTTGGCTAAACAAAATAAAGCTCCATTCTCTGTTAGTCATTCTGTTAGCAATGCATGCTTTGATCTCATTCATTGTGATGTTTGGGGCCCTTTCTCTGTCATTTCACATGAAGGTTATAGGTATTTTTTGACTATTGTGGATGATTATAGTAGATGAACTTGGATTTACTTGTTAAAGTCAAAAGATGCTGTCAAAATGTCTTTGAATTTTTTTCAAACATGGTTAACACTCAGTTCAATACCAAAATAAAAGTTTTAAGAAGTGATAATGGTACTGAGTTCTTGTTAACTGAGTTTTATCACAAGTTTGGTATTTTACACCAAACATCATGTGTTGAAACTCCACAACAAAATGGCCTAGTTGAAAGGAAGCACCAACATTTATTACTAGTTGCTAGGTCTCTTCTTTTCCAATCTTGTCTTCCTCTAAAATTCTGAAGTTATTGTGTTCTTACAGCAGCTCACCTTATAAACAGAATTCCATCTGCTGTAATTCAAAATAAAACCCCTTTTGAAATGTTACAAAATAAACTTCCTGATTACAATCATTTGAGAAACTTTGGATGTCTATGTTTTGCAAACACTCTAGTTTCTCATAGATAAAAATTTGATCCTAGGGCCATGAAATGTGTGCTTCTTGGTTACCCCCTTGGTACTAAAGGGTATAGATTACTAAATCTTTCAACAGGAAAAGATTTCAACTCCAAAAATGTAAAATTTTTTGAAAACATTTTTCCTTTTTCTGACAAGAAGGCTACATTCAAATTCATTCATGATTTAACTACTCAATTGCATACTATTCCTACTCATGATGATGGTTACTTATTTGATCCTGCAATACCATCTATGCATGATATCTCTATGCATGATTTTTCTCCTATTTTTGATCCCTCCATACCCATTTATGATAATAATGTCAACCATGTGGATGACTCCACAATTGACATTGAACAAATTCCACAAAATGAGATTGTACCTCAGAATGATGAACAAGAGTTAAGAAGATCTTCTAGATCAAAAGCCTTACCTGCCTATCTGAGTGTTTACAAAATCAATCTCCCTGATTCTCTTAACCATACTTCTGCAAACATCACTGTCAAATACCCCATCTCTGACTACTTATCCAACAAACAAATCTCCAACACTTATGCTCATTTCATTGGTAACATTACTCAAATTCCTGAGCCCAAAACCTATAAACAAGCTTGTACTGGTCCTAATTGGCAACAAGCAATGAAATTTGAGATTGATGCCCTGGAAAGGACAAACACTTGGAACCTGGTTCCTCTACCACCTTATAAGCACTACATTGGGTGCAAATGGGTATTCATGGTTAAATACAAACCTGATGGAACTGTTGACAGATACAAGGCCAGATTGGTGGCCAAGGGATACACACAGGAAGAAGGAGTTGATTACTTTGACACCTTCTCCCCTGTGGCAAAAATAACCACTGTAAGAATTCTTTTATCTGTTGCTATTGGTAAAAACTGGTTCATACACCAATGTGATGTCAATAATGCCTTCTTACATGGTGATTTGTCTGAAGAAGTTTACATGACCCCATCCCCTGGATATTGTGATTCTTCTGATCCAAGAGTTTGCAAACTTATAAAGAGTTTATATGATCTTAAACAAGCTTCTAAACAATGGTTCACTAAGCTTTGTGAAACTTTGTTACTTTTTGGTTACATACAATCACATGCTGATAATTCTTTATTCACTAAGACCACTGACACATCTTTCACTGCTCTTCTTTGCTATGTTGATGATATTATAATCTGTGGTGATAGCATGATTGAGATTACTGCTGTAAAATCCTTTTTACATGAGAAATTTACAATAAAGGATCTTGGTAACCTCAAATACATACTTGGCATTGAGGTTGCTAGAACCAAAACAGGTATGCAACTGTGACAAAGAAAATATGCCTTAGATTTACTAAATGAATCTGGCTACTTGGGTAGTAGACCTTGTACTACTCCAATGGATTCAAAACAGTCTTTTACCAATGGTGATTCTTCTCTTTTAGAGGATTCCTCTATGTACAAAAAGTTGGTTGGTAAACTCTTATATCTCACTATTACCAGACCTGATGTCTCCTATGCCATACAAACTCTTACTCAATATATGAGTAAACCCACTTCAGCTCATCTAGCTGCAACTCACAGACTACTCAGGTATATAAAATCCACTCCAGGTCAAGACATTTTTTACTCCACCAACAACTCTTTTAAAGTGCAGGCCTTTACTGATGCTGATTGGGCAAGGTGCACTGAAACCAGAAAGAGCATCATTGGCTATGTTGTATACTTAAGCAACTCTCTTGTTTCCTGGAAATCCAAGAAGCAGCCCACAGTTAGTAAATCCTCAGCAGAAAGTGAATACAGGGCCATGGGAACCACTACAGTTGAAGTTCAATGGATTCTTTACATCCTGAGACACCTCCACATTCATCATCCTCAACCTGCCATTATTTACACTGATAGCAGAGCAGCTCATTGTATGGCTTACAAACCTGTTCTCCATGAAAAGACCAAGCATATAGACATTGACTGTCATTACACCAAGGAGAAGATCAAATAAGGCACCATCAAAGTCATCCAAATCCCAACTGAAGAAAATTTGGCAGATGTATTAACAAAACCACAAGGACCTGCCCTATTTCAGCAATTCAAGAGCAAAATGGGACTGATAAATATCCACTCTCATTTTCAGGGGGGTAATAAGCTATATTGACCGACATTTGACAACTAATACCTTTAGTCGGTCCAACTAATACCTTTTACACTCAGTTGTACTTGTAGTATAAATAGAACAGATTAGGGTTATTTTTCATTCATCAAGTTGTACAAATTATCTCTCTACACTCTGTAAACATTTTCTCTCTCAATAAGATTTGTCTTTCTTCTTCGATTCAAGATATGTTGAATATCTTTCTCTACACCGGTCAATCACATCTTCAACATGGGATTGCCAAGGGATTAAACAAATTTTGTACCTGGGCTGAAATTTTGTGTCCTCATCCCACAAACCAAACGACCGATTACCTGGGATTAAAATGTTAATACTGGCCTATCCTAGTCAATCCCACGAAACTAACGGGGTCTTAGACTATTTATCTGCATTTGCACGGTGTTTTAGGGTGGTTGAATTTTGAATAAGAACTCTGGGATTTTCCTGTCGCTTGATCACCTAATGCACGTAGTACCAAAGGTGTCTCTTGCATTTTATAGATCATACTTCGTGTTGATTAAGGGTACAGGTTCCGTAAATTAATTTGGTATTTTCTAAAAGACACATTAGGTGTGAAGGATATAGATGGGATACACAAGACCGTGAGTTTGAGAAGCTCAGATACTGACGTGATGGAATGTGGATTCGAGCCAACATTTCCCCAAACTTCAACATTTGGTGTTGCATTTGATCTTTTATAAATTTTTACATTTTAATTAGGTATTTAATAACGATCGATGTAATCGTTATTACTTATTAGTTACTGCTTCTGTTCAAAAAAATATATATATATTAGTTACTGCCGTGTGATTTAATTTTGATGTTATGCTTTACTCTGTTTTGTGCATGTGTTCGGTTTACTTTTTATCAAAATTTATAGATGGATTTTATATATCTTAACGACATATACTAATGATTAAAGAAATAAAATATCGTAGTACGAAATTGAGGAGTTGAAATTTCTATTTAACTATATAATAAACATCGTGTAATACTATTATTTCGTTTATAACATTTTATTCTTTCCTTTTTGCTTTTTTCTTACACAATTGTTCCTTATATACTGTTGGATAGGCTGCAAAAAAAAATTTGAACCTCTCACTACTCTCTGTCGGGAAACAGATCCCCTATTGTACAGCATGGTGTTGTGCAGTAGGGGAATCGTTGGATCACACACACCCGTGCGGGTATGTGTGCGTGCGTGTGTAATCCAATGGTTCCCCTGCTGCACAACACCGTGTTGTACAGCAGGGGATCCATTTATTCTCTGTCGACAATAAATATACCGCCGGACAAACTCTTTTTTGCCCTTTTTTAATAGTGTAAATTTTATTTTTGCACTGCACTTGATAAAAAACTTGTTTTTATCGTTTTATGAAATATTTAACCTTATTAAAGAGAGTCGCGCGTGAAGGTCGCGTGTAGGTAGCGCATGAATCACACGTATGTAGTAAATGGGCCGTGCGACCAAGTGAAATGGGTAAACATTAATATAGTAAAAGTAAAAATATCATAAAAAGATAAAAAATATATATTTTACCAAACGTAGGGCAAAAGTTTGCACTATTAAAAAAGAGCATTTTTTTTACATATTTTTACGTATACTGTCTGATCAAAAGTATTATAAGTTCACAAGGTAGCCAATTGATGGTGGCATCACTTACGGCCAAGTATTTCAAGCAAACAAATATTCAATAAATGGTGCTTAAATTTATGTTTTATAGTATGAATGAATGATACATAAAGGTGAAAAAATAGTCTCAAATATAATTAAATTAAAATAAGTATCAAATGTCTCTCACTATTAGCATCATTATTAAATAACTATAAATATAAATGGAAAAAACATATTTCAAATACTTGTACGTATCATATTTTATCTAACAATACTACAGCATTTTAGCATGATTGTGCGAAAGAATGTAGCTTCGGAATGTGAAAAACAAGAACATGCAAATGCAACTACCATGGAATGTATTGAAAAAAATAGCAAATCAAGGAGATGCCGAATGGGAACTTTGAGTAAGTCAAAAACATGCAATCTCTCAAACCAGTTCAAGATGGAGGAATGCTTTCAATTGGAAAGAGATTTTGGAACATTAACTCCAATTTGCATATTCATTAATGTATGGTTTCATCTTTATTTCTAAAAGTTCATATTGATAAATAAAACATGAATTGTTTGTCTAGTTCTTCAATTTTCTTTTACTTCTTTTTATATTATACGCCTCAAAAATATGCACACTCATACGAAAAGAGAAAAAGATAGGATGAATACAAATGAGGAGAATGTGGCATTTCCCAAAGTTCGATTCAGACCAAAATATTATGACAAAAACTCATATGAGACGGTCTTATGTATGAGACGGGCTACAACTTAGACTCATATGAGAAGGTTTTATGTATGAGACGAGCTATAACCTAGCACAAATCATACCCACTCCTTCCAAAATGTTAAATCGTCAATGCCCAAATTATTAACCCCTATCTCATGCAAGTATGCTTGAATATTATTAGGACCAGCTAACAATGCGACACCACATACGAAATATAAAGCAAACATAATCCAAAAACAGAGTAAAAACAGAAGCTATGCAGTCTCATGCACACTCACTATTACATCATACCTACTTACCTACTTTAGGGTGATGCTCCTCGTAGTACCTAGAAATGGGAACCAAAAGAAAACTTAAAGCTTATATAAATAATCAAGCACGAAACAGAACGGAGAATGAAGTAAAGAATCCAAATATGAAATAGAGTTAGAATAAGCTTACTTTTCATTCACAAATCTGGTTAGCTTTTCTTCCTCACATGTCTTGAAGCATAATTCGCGCAATAAATCATGAACCAGACAAGTTTTCGGGCCTCCATCCAATCTTTGTTTAGAAACCATTACCAAACTTTTATCAATTAGCTCATTTAAATACCCTTCAGCTGCATCCTTTTCGTTTTCATTGTGAACGAATCCTTGAGCAATCCACATATTCATCATATGTCGAGCGGGGATTTCTTGATGCTTCAAGTGTTATGATCGTAACTGAGTTTTAAAATTTGCATCACTGGATTATCTCCACCATCAAGAATATACGAGGACGAATTTCTTGTCACTTCTTCTCATGCTCTTTCTTCCTTGTCTTTGTTTAAAAGAATTCCGGGTACAACAACAGCTGCAAGTGGCAACCCTCTGCAACTTGCAGCAAGTTCCCTTCCACTTTTAACCAATTCTGGAGGGCAAGGTTGATTATCGAACACCTCTTTAACAGCTCCCAACATTGGCCATCCGACAAAGAGGGCAATGCGTAGATTATGCAACCGTGTGGAACCACTTCTTTGTTCCTAGTTGTGAACAATATCCTGCTTGCATTTCCATCATCTGGAAAACATCTAACCAACTCATCACACACGTTTGAATCCCATATATCATCCATCACAATCAGGTATCTTCTACCCATCAAAGTTTTGTGAATGTGTTCTGCTAAACACTCTTGTTCCATTTTCAAGATATTGTCTTTACCAAGTTGGCTTGCAATATTTATTAAGATGTCAGCCAATACATTGCGCTTCGAATATGTTTGTGAAACAACACACCATGAGACTTTGTCAAATCTTTCACTAACTAAGGGATGATTGTATAATTTCTTAGCTAGAGTAGTCTTACCAAGTCCAGGCATCCCAAAGATTGAAATAACTTGCCGCTCTGTTCCTCCTCCTATAAGATGCTCGAAGATGTGCTTAACCTTGTCCTCCGAACCAACTATAACCTCATCCACCTCAGTGACTCCGTTAGACAGTGGCACTGATAGTTGTCTGTCTACATATTTTGCAACTTTTAAGCCTGATCCCGATGAATATTTCCTTGTGATTTCTGGGAGCTCAATCCTGCACTGCTCAATCTCGTGGTTGACATGAATGAGCCTGTTGACGAGATACCAACCAGGAGCATCTCCAGCCAAAAAAGAGACGATAACATATTCAGCTTCGCGAGCCAAACCTCCAATTCGCATACAACATTCTCTCAATTCCACGTTTTCTGAAGGTTGTGGCGAACCAGTTGTATCCTTGATGAAAGATTGCAAACAGATGAGCCCCTGATGAAGAGTTTGTATCTGATCCTTCACATCAGCAATCCGATCACCATCATCACGATTAATCATTAGATCCTCGAGATCACGAACTAACGAATCAAGAGCTAGAAGTGAGTCAAGCACAGATGTCTTTGGAGACATGTTAGTGGATCTGCTCACACAAGCTGGAACAACAGCTAACAACTTCATGATCATATCAGCTTTCAAGATTTCCATATCCTTTAAAAAAAACTGCAATCGCGTCGTCCGCTTGATCAGTGTGGAAGAATAAGGAATGGACAACACTTCCAGCTTCATTAGCCACAGCCTCAAATTCTTGATGCCATGTTGGCATTCTTGTGGAAGCTCCTTCAGTCTGGGCACCGTGAACACATACTCCTTAAGCTCCTTAACGCAAAATGCCCATCCTTCCTTCATTGAACTTCTGTCCCACGTCCTCCAGTTGGATGTTTCACCAAGTATTATTTCTGGAAGCTCTTGTTCGGACATATCACTAAGATATGCGACATAGTGGCCCAGAATCAATGTACAGTTAGTCATCCGTGCTGCTATTATATGCAGTGCAAGTTCGAGGCAACAATCCAATTTTTGAGTATAAAATTAAAGAAAGACAGTGTACAAGAGCTGCAAATTAAACAATTTTTCACTACACGAAGAGTATAACCAAGAAATTTTAATATGGATATCAATGGATTCATAGAATAGGTGAGCCAAAAAAAAAATTCACAGGAAAAGTCAGATAACGAAACCACATAAACGCGTTGCTGCCGACAACTTCCCATGTTTTGATTTGTTGAATTGGAATTTGGAAATAACTCACTTACTATTTAAGAAATATAATTTTGATTCATCATTTTTTTTTAGGTGTCAACACTCTAAATGAGTGTTGGCATTTTATCGAACACCATTTCATGCGGAATTAATGTGATTGAAATCCGAATTAATCTCCCAAGTGAAAGGGGTCAAACTGGAATGACTCTTAACAAATTTAGCATGCAGTAAAAGAACAAATTAGTAGTTTACCTATTGTTTGTCTTGTATTATTTGAATTGAAAATGGAAAAAAAACTCTTCAGAACATAATTGAGAAACAAACTTTGAATTGTGGGAAAAAAAAAAAGGTTGACGCCTTCATGCCGTCATTTTTTTGCTTAGACTAATTCATGATTGCAAAATATTACGTTGGGCCATGATTTGGGCCTACAAATTCACACACCAAATACAAAGCAAAGGAGCAAACACGTCCAAATAAACAGCCCAAAAACGAAAAAGCAAAACTAAGATTAAGCCCAAAAGAAAAGCCCAGCACAAAGCCCACTGCCAAAAAAAGCCCAATAACAAATAAATTCATTAGCAACTAATTTCACAACCTCACGTCAAATTGTCATTACGCTGGTTGATTCCACTGTTCCACTTTTCGTATTTCATTGGTGTTTCATCCTACTAGATCTTTAATACATAAACTCTATATATGGTAGTTCGTTGGATATGTTTTTATTGTCATTCATCCACATTTAGGAATACAAAGTGAAACACCAATTACGTAACAGGTGATCTCATTCCGTCATTATGTATATACCATCCATGATGACTTAAATCTTTTGAGATCATCATCCTTTAAGAGCCCGTTTGGCACAATTTATAAGCTCTTTAAAACAATTTATAAGTTGTTTAAGAGCTTATAAGCTCCTTAATTTTATTTGGCAAAATAAGATGTTTAACATCTTATAAGATCTCAAAAAAAAATTATTTAGAGCTTATAAACTCCAAAAAAATACGTTGGAATATCCCAACTTATTTTACATAAATAATATAAGTTCTACCCTATCCAAACCCGAATTTGTATAAAAAATGGTGGTGACATGAAAATCTTTATACACCACTAGCTATATAAATTAATAAACTATGAAAGTGTAGAATTAGTGAGAAACTGGAATGAGCTTAAAATTTATGCCTTTAAAATTTACGTCTTAATTGAGAGCTGGATTGGAAAGAAAAAGGGGGAAAATAATAACAAATGCGTTGCTGCCAACAACCTTCCTGGCCCCCAAAAGAGCACCCCGATAATTTTTTTAAAATTTGTTAGTATAATTCATGGGAAATCGCTAACTCAGTAGGCAGGTCCGGTTTTAATATTCTTTTGGTATAAATCTAAAATTATAGGACAATGTGTTTTAAAATCAGTAAATGAAGGACAATCGAGTCTATAGGTCCAAATCGGGATGAAATGTCACGTGGTTTGCACCATTGTCTTATATTTACAGATTTACAAACTAGTGAATGTAGAATACTATGGTTTCAAAATGTGTAAATTTAGAATAATCTTACAACTCACGTGATATCTCAGCCCAATTTGGTGTTACTAGTAATTACTCTACTCAAACTCAATTTCCTAAATTTACAAATTTTCAAGCATATTATTTAACATTTACAAGCCCTTAATTATTATCCTTAAAACACAACTCCCTTAAATTACTAGCTAAAAAAAAGTGGGTTTCCTGCGCACCGTGCACACTAGTGTATTTTAAAAATTTATAACTTGTTGCATTGAAACTTGTGGCTTATTACACTGAACGTGTACGATGTGCTTATTGCATACAACACCTCGCCCCTAAAAGAACATTATTCCCCGGGTTAAATATATCGGTTGTAATTAATATTTAAGGTTTGCATCTCACTTAATATAGTTGGTGATCTAATGAATAATCGGATTGCTGATGTGAAGGATCAGATACAAACTCCCTATCAGGGGTTTGTCTATTTGCAACTATTCATCAAGGATACGTAAATTAATTTTGTATTTCAAAAAGTTTATTTGCTATTTTATTTAATTAGTAATTAATATAACGACTTGGTCATCAGTAACTTCAAAAACACAAGAAAAGTATCCAATCCAAATTAATCCCTACTGCTAGTATTATATTCTCTAGTGCATACCTTTGTTTTACGTCCCATAACTTTGTAACTTTTCCAAAAACATCCCAAAAAAGTTAACTTTTCCAATTACATCCCAAATTTTGGCTAATTATACAATTTACGTCCCAAAATCGTCGGACAAAACAAAACGACATCGTTTTTCTTCATGTGCAGCGCACGTGCTCGTTAAATTTGGGGCTTTCCGGCACTCAAGCTTATGTGGATATACGTGGCATGCTGACTGGACAATTTGGCCAATAAAATCGATTTTTTTAATAAAAAATAATAAAACTTAAAAATTGTAATAATTAAAAACAATTTAACGACGGAAAACCCCAAATTTAACGAGCACGTGCCCTGCACATGGAGAAAAACGATGTTGTTTTGTTTTGCCCGACAATTTTGGGACGTAAATTGTACAATTAGCCGATTTTTGGGATGTAATTGGAAAAGTTAACTTTTTGGGACGTTTTTGGAAAAGTTACAAAGTTATGGGACGTAAAAAAAATTATCCCCCTCTAGTGCATACCTTTGATAATAACTTGATTAATTCATATGTAGGTCCCTTATTTCAGTCATCATTTACTAATTTATACTCAATTATAAAAATATCCTTTTTATATAAGGACTTGGTGTCACTTTTCTTGTAGTTTATACCATCATCAAAGATTATACTTTCACTCCAAATTTAGAACAATTATTCAGTTCTCTTCTATACCAAGAGCGTGTTTTGAAACACTTAAAACAGCTTCTAAAAGCACTTATTTTCAAAAGCTATGAGAGGGAGCTTTAAAAAAATAAACTTCTTAAAAGTTATTTTAAAACACCCCCAAAATCGATAAGGAAGTCAAGGGATGGGGCCCGATTGCGTACATGACCAGCCCTCCTCAATTAATTAATATATATATATATATATAGAGTCAAACTTGCGTGACACCATTTCACGATGAGACGGAATGTAATTTGGATATTGACGTTTTAACACTTTGGAAGGGGTATTGTGCTAAATTGTACTCTGTTTCATGCATGAGACCGTCAAATACGAGTTTTTGTCACTCACACACACACACACACATATATATATATATATATATATATATATGAAACTTGTTATTTTTTATATATCATGCCCTCTAAAAATAATAAAATTAGTTTAGTGCATAAATATTTAGATTTTATGATCATATTGTAATGAAAATGGTGTATGAAGCACTGATGATGACTTTGATGGAAGTGAATGTCCAAAGGTAACAAGAAAGGGCATGCGAGGCGCCGACTTTGGGACACATACCTATAATGGAAGTTATGCCTATAATTTTAAGCCTCACTTTGCACCGAAAAGGAGTTGAGATTTAAGGATTTTTTCTATCTTCTATATACATTTTCACCGTTACATTACAAGAAAATGAAAATGAAAGAATTGTCTATAAAAAAATTCAAATGTCTACGAAATTTTACTATAAAAATAATTTGGTACTTAAAAAGTTAGGATTGTCTACGATCTGCCTACTAATTTTTAGAATAATCTTTGAAAAAAATATCTACACAAATAATTTTCTAGACAAACAAATTATCTACGAGCAATCTACCTACACATTTATAATTTCCTTAGGCAAACTTACGTACACAAATAATTTTCCTAGGCAATTATATTTGTAGTTCAAAAATAGATTATATAATTATAAAAGTTTGTAGGAAAGCTTTACTATTTAAGGATGAAATTACTTTCATTGAAAATATCGTAGGCATGTTGAGAAAATGTTGAAAAATTTTGTAGGCGTTACTTTTCAATTTTTTTATTAACTAAAATGTGGGCAGCTTTTAGTTTAAGTGCTTATATATCTTGGAACTACATAATTATCTTGTTTACGTGCTTACACCTAAGCTTTACTATTCCAACAACCTATTGGTTTATATTGATTTAAGGATCCTAGTTTTAGTAGACGTTTTGTTGTATCTTGGGAATTACTTTCAATTTTTGGGATGCCTGGACTTTGTAAGACTGTTCTGGTTAAGAAATTGTACAATCATCCTTCCGTTAATGACAGGTTTGACAAACTGTCGTTTTGTGATGTTTCCCAAACATACGTGAGGCGGAATGTATTGGCTCACATCTTGATTCATATTGCAAGTGATCAATTTGGTAAAGATAGGATATTGGAAATGGAAGAAGATAGTTTAGTAGAGCACATTCACAAAATTTTGAAGGGTAGACGATACCTGATCGTCTCGGATTCCATCTAAACTGACCGAAAAATAAAAAAATAAAATAAAATAAAACCACTCTTTCTCCCTATAAAAAAACACAAAAATTTCAACCCAAATTTTAGGATAAAAAGTCTAGGTGGCATTTTGAAATTACATAGAAAAAAATTACATATATGCAGTTACCTGTTTGGTGACTTGCTGCAACAGGTTATTGTTATGCTTTATTTTGTAGCCGAATGAAGGTGGAAGACATTTAAAATTTTAGCAAATATTTTGTTTCGACAAGAATCAAAGTGCAAGAAAGTTCTTTTTGACTTGGAGAAAAAGGGGAAGTGATGATGCCTTGAGGAGGGGGAAAATAAGAGTAATTTTATTTTGGAAGATAATGTAGAATTATAATGATTTGTGGTGAATTTAGTGGCTCCCAATATAAAATTTCAGTTTAAAACGCACATTATTATGAATATAAATAATATAACAAGATGTTAATATAAAATTTAAATATTATATTAGTCTAAAATAATATTTGAACATTTAAAATACTTGATGACAATAATGATCGTACGCCAGCATGGGTGCAATAATAGTGTTTCGTTAAAATAACTTGCAAGTTTCATAATAAATAAAGATGACTATAGCAAATACAAACACCATCTTCAATTTAAAATCACAAAGTGTGCAAGGCACTGGTGAAATTAATAATCTCTCAATCTCTATCTCATACCTTTTTTTTTATAAAAAATAATAAAATAATTACTTCATTATAACTATTTTCTCCCAATATTTTAAAATTATATCACATGTCATTACTTTTACCTATAAAAAGACATTTATTTTAATAATAAAATTATAAAGACTATATCTTCAATCAAAAATCATTTTATCCGTTTAAATATTACACTGAGTCTCATGTGCACTAGATGCACCATGCGTGTATCTTAAAACTATGTAATTTGTTTACATTAAAACGTACAATTTATTTCTCATATTAATATTTACACAGTTTCAATATAAATAAATTACATATTTCAATACAATAAATTGCATGATTTTAAAATACACTATAAAATACATGGGGCACCAGGTGATATAAACTTAACTTAAATAAATAACTCTCACATTAAAATTCGCGAGTTTTGGAAAAAATAAATTGAAAATTAGAAGAGTTAGTATGTTGTGAAACTTATTGACCATAAAATTTTGTTCATTTTTTACAAGCATGACCTTTCAATTATCATGACCAATATCCTATTGTATTATAAGTCAATATTTATTTATAATATAAATCACATCATTTAATATTATAAGTAATACCTTTTATAGTAAAAAAATATATTTTTCAATTATCACAACTAATACACTTTAATAATACACACTCCAAGGTGAAACTTGTTCACTTGTCCTTTGCAAATTGGAAATAGTTGTGAAATTTTGTGGATAAGGCGGCCTGACCCATTCACTCCTCCCCCACCCCCTCCAATTAAACATCAGCAGAACAAAAAAAAAAAAAAAACCTGCGAAACTTGAAAAAGCGAGGAGAAATCAGTTATGGAGGTCGCAATGTGTTCGAATCCAGTGGTGAGATTGCCGTTATCATCATCACTCATCCGACCCTCACTCTTTTCTTCCACAAAAACAGCATTTTCTTCGAACCCTTCATATAACAATAACAACAACAGATTGCAGAGGCTGGTAGTTGAAGCAAAAGGCAAGAGAGGAATGGCTGCCAGAAAGCTGCCTGCTCTCCCCAAGCTTGAAGACGATGGCAACCCCAAATTCGTAATCTTTATACGGATGGCTAATGTACCTAATTACCCCTCTCTCTTGATTTCTATTTTGTGGGGTTTGAGTTTGGGGTTTTGAAAGTTTGGTGCTTTTCTTGTTGTTCAATCAGGTGTATCTTTGGTACCCACTTAATGTTGTTACAGGGGGCACAACGGCAAAGATTATGGTTGCTGCAAAGGACAATTTTCTTGGGAAATATATTTACAAAGACACTCTAGCTAGGAATCTTGCAGCAGTTGTTTATAATGTCAGTTTCCTTCATTGTTTATCTCATGAGTTATGTATCTAGAATGAGTAGGTGTCCGGTGAAAACATGTTTGTAGTATGAAATCTATACCACTACACTTGCAAACTAATACCACTACATTTATCAACTAATACCTAAACTGAGATCATAGTATTAAATGTTATAGGTACTAGTTTATAAGAGTAGTGGTACCACTTTATAAGTGTAATGGTATGAGTTTCATACTATGAACAAGTTTCACAGGAGAGTTTGTGGTCTCGAATTGTTCCACCAAAAAATCTGTTGTGCAGTTGAGGTTCAGTAAATTCAGTCACCAAAGCTAAGAAGCTCATTGTTTGTTATGCATTCTGTATAGGATAGAATGAATGGAATGTCTCGTCTCTTCTTTACAAACTTTGCCTATCATCAACTCATTCTGTTACAGCATTGTTGTATTGGGAACTATTCTTAAAAAAGACCGTAACTGGGTAGCAGTTATAGGTCAATATGTTTACTGGCTGGCACATTTGGACCATTGGATTTTAATTTGGTTCATTTAATCCCGTGTGTTTTAATTTTTCGCACGTTTAGGTCAATCAGTGTGCAGCACATGACATTTTAGCACAAATTGTGGGTGCTTCGGGCTAATAGGACAAAAATTAAAATATAATGACGTAAATGTGCTAGCCCTGCTACATTTGCTACTTCCCTAAGTTAGGGGCATAAACAAAAATATTCCCGTATTTAGCAAGTATAGATGTCCTAAATTTGAAATATCTATGTAATGTGATCCTATAATCATCTTATCTCATCTGAACTTGATGGAATAAACCTTAGGATTAGATCTGTATAGCTTAGAAGCAGGAGTGTATGAACACAACTCAACATTTATGGATTAGATAATATTATTATGAACTGCACACTATTTGAACTTGAAAGAGTACAGCAGAGGTGTTAACCTTCCTCAATTATACGTGGTCATTGTTTTATTTTTTGGTAGAACCGATGCAATCACACACTCTTATTTGTATATTGCATTGAAACAGGACGAAAAGGAAATTCAGAAGCTGGCTACGAAACAGTTTCGTATATTGCGGTCTGCCAAAGAATTCCATTATGGCTACAAACTTGTTGTAATGTTCTTATCTCTTCTTTCAAGTGTATTATCATTTCAGACGAATCATACCCTAAGAATGTCTCCAAAATGCTCGATTGTTTTGAAAGGAGAAGAGAAATGGTGCTTTCATACTGATGTTGTATGCTTTTAAAATGCAGGATAATAACAATTTGAGGGCCGCACTAGCTCCAAATGATGTTATTGAGGTAATACTTAATTATTGAGATATTTTAAACTCTTATGGTGATCAGAATTTTTGTAAAACTTCTTAATCATCCTCCAGGAAGATAATAAACTTCCTGATTAAATTTAAGGTTAATGTTGATATGAAGACAACTCATGGCTATCCTATATAAGTACACTTTAATTAGGCATAAATTCTAATTAAGTGTCTCAAGATATAAGGGGGTGCTTGGTTCAAAATTCTTCAATGAGAATGGTAATGGAGAATGAGCATGAGTAATTTTGGTGTTTATTGAGTATAAAAGATGATCAGTCCACCTTCATCATACCTTCATGTGAGGTAATGAAACCTCAAAATAAGTTAAATAATTACCCCATTTTGATTAACTACCTTCCCTCTTGTAACCATGTATCCTTCAATCATTGTACTATTCCTTGATCAACAATCATTTTTTTGTCCTCACTTATTTCAGAATTAGAGCAAAACACTTGGCTAATAAAGATTATAGAAATGCTTTGCTTGAGCTCCTTTATAGAAATACCACATTATTCATTTATTTGGTACACTTGAGCATACTGGGATTTGGGTTTTGGCTCGTTGTCGTGTATCATGTTCCACGTTTAACATATATGCAATTGGGTTTTTGTGCAAATATTCAGCTTCCAACGAAGGATGAACTCAAGACCGTCGTTGATAAAGTGAAGGGCTTCTTTGGGGATGCAAAAGAATCATTCGGGAAGATGACATTCTTGAACACGGGAGCCGAATCATCAGAGGAAGATTCCGAACAAGAAAAACCCAAGGAGAAAACCCCGTGAGTCTGATGAACTAATCTATATGCCTACTAGTTATTAGTAGTTTATTTAAATCATCAGTGTGAATGGTTGATTATAATCTTCAAGTCTCACTAAATACAAATTTCCCTAACAGGGTAAAAAGCTGAAAGAGTAAAGGATCAAGATTTTCACTATCATCCTGTACAACAATCACATCCAGTTTAATATGTACCTATCAAGTATGTTTGTAAAATCTGTTCATAGTTTCAGGAAAATGTGTTTTCATTCTTCGGTCGCTTTTGTATTTTAGTTTAATGAAACATGATGAGCTATTTATCTATTTTACTTCTTTCATCTAATAATATTTCAGTTGAGTTCTTGAATACCAAGCTTCAATTTCCAATCTTGTAGATTTATTATCAGAACTTACAGTATACCTGCCATCTGTAAATGCCATTAGTTAAAAAATTTAGGTGGTAGATGAATTCAAAGATGGATTTGAAAGCCAGAATAGATAGTTACAATGAGTGACTGTCAAAACCAAGGTTTATACGTAGTGCTAGAGTCTCTCTAATGCTTGGAAACAATATGATCTATTTGTAATCTGGTTTGTAATGAGGGGTATGTCTTATACCCAATTATCAATAAAAGTTTTTTGGGTTAATTGCACGAAAACCCTGATAGTTTGGAAATGTTGCGGGAAACTCCCTCGTGGTTTGATTATTGCACGAAATCCCATATGATTTATTAAATCAAGAAAATTATCCATTTTTTCCCAAAAATGAGTTAATGATTTTATCTATTTCTTCTATTACCCGTATCTTTTTTTTCCGAATACTGAAATTTTGAGACTAAACTATGAATAACATAACACGAGAAATAGAAAAAAAAATTTAAAATATTTTGTGATACTTTTAAAATTTGCGTATCACAAAAGTATACAAGAAAATATCACATCACATGCATGAAACCTAGTCAAACAATTTCTTTTGTAAATTAAAATTACTTCAATACCCTTGTCCAAAAACCAAGACGCTCTACCAAAACAACCTTATTATCATCATGATCTTCAAACTCTGCTTCTTCACTTAATTCTTGAAAGCAATCCACCACTTCATCTTCTTTGATCAGATCATCACCTCCAAATGACCATGGAAAAGAAAACGATTCTTTCTAATTTGGGTCGATGTTTTCATAGATTTGTACCCCATATTTGTATTCATCTACCTCGGACCATCTCATGTCTGGGTTGACCTAACATTTTGCATTTTTTACAAATCAAATAAGATCAAAATTAACATAGTGAAATGTGGTCATGTTAATTCACCTGTATTTCTGACTGACTGCACCCATGTAGTGCCATCACGGTATAAGCACAATGCCTCAGTGCAACGCTGACTTTTACATATGTCTTCCAGGGGTACCGGCGGCTCCCACACAGCAAGTCCCAACTGCAAATTAAGAGTATTTATAAAGACAACGCATTACAAAGTTGATAATGTGAATTTAACATCAGTTGTTACCAAAGTTTTTTCTCGGGCCGAGGAAGGCACAGTCATCAGATGCTTGAGACAAAAATCGAGAAGGAGTTGTTTCATAGTTAACATGTTTTGTGTAGCCATTGACACAACCTAGTAATCCAAGATTTTATTTAATTATAGAATAGATCAAACCTTCAAAAAATTATGTGTGAGTTTGCATTGATCAAACCTTCTAAAGAAGATGCAAGTTCTTTAAAATTACTCGCGACTAGGCGGTGCAGATCGTCTCCAGACCAAATCGGGTAGATATCATACAAATGTTAACGATGAAGCAGATACAAGAGCCGATACCAAACATCACCAACCTTGTCAGAATTGCAACTGTGTATTCATCCATATTTCTGTTTCCAGCCACCATTAGGATACCATTGGAATGTTTTAAATCTTTTGTTCCACTTTTTATGTACCAGACTTTTAAGTAACGTACTTATACTGAACTCGAACATGACAATGACGGTGAGGATCGCCCAAATCGAAAATTTGGAGAATATAGACAAAGAGACAAGGGACAGAGCAAACCCCATCTTAATGGCATATATGACTTTTCTAGGATCATTTGCAACGCTTTTTTGGAAAAACTGCAACAATTTTTCCAAATTTGCTTAAATTTGTTGAAACTACTTGTTTCAGCATCATTCCCATCCAGATTATTAAATGGAAGCAATCTTTCTTTGTTCATTTTAGCACTAGTTATCGAATGAATTAGTAGTGTTTTCAGTTAGTTATATAACCAACTAATGTTAAAACATCTGATTTATTCAGAAAAAATAAAATAAAAAATTGAAAAGATCGATCATCTGATTGACTTTTCTAGCTGGGAAAAGATTAAAGAAATGATCATAAATAAACAAGTCAAAATCTGGCACAAAAGGTAAGATCAAATCAAGCAATAACGCTGCATTTGATCATTATGAAATTCAATTAGTCATATTCACAATGCCATTCTTCTTTAAAAGCTCAATTAGAAGCTTTCACGATTGAATTTCACTAATTTTTTTCTAATATAAAAATAGGACACATTAATATGAAGAGTTCAAGACATGACCTTTCATGTGCAGAAACAAGAAGTTGAGTACATGTATGATGTACTACGTGTATTACTTTGTGTTGTCTTTTCATGCATCTCAAACACAAATTAATTCACAATCTTTGCAATTTCAAATGGTGCCGTGTGAAATAATATCAAGTCTAATGTGGGTCGGTTTGATCAAAGATCTTTTAATTATTATTTGTTATTTCGAAGTAGATTTGAGCTAATTTAAAAAGTAGGCTTATTGTGCATCAGTGCATAAGGTGTGATATACAACTCAAGTATATTTTTAAAATATATAACGTGCGTATACTGAAATATATAACTTATATCATTAAAAACAGATAACATGTTTCAATATAAATAAGTTATATATCTTTAAAATGCACTTAAATTGTAAGGTGCACATGTGAATCCTGATACATACAAGACCCTGTCTTTATTATATTGTTGAGTTTAAAGTTTCGTCTCACATAACATAACCAACCCCCTAGTTGTTTTGTAAAAAGGATACTATGATCTAATGCATTTTTTAAAAATAAAAACTCATATGAAAAAGGGGCAAAAATTAGCTCAAATTAACATTCACTCCTCTTAAATTGTTAAAACGTCGTGCCCAAATTATACTCCGTTCATTCCATTGCTAAATATATGAAGTAACTTGTGCTATGATTTAAAAGAAGAAATTGATTTTTTTTCTTTTTATAATTAAAAAAGAGAAGAGAAAATTAAGAAGCCCAAATTGCCTAGGAGGTTGATGGTTCTCAATTCAACTATTTTAAAATTATAGGAGAGAGAGAGGGAAAAAAAAAATCCTTATGGGCTTACTATTATACTACTATCTCTTTTAGCCCAGCTCCAATAGCAAAAGATGGCTTATTATGTAGAGGCCCATGGGCCAATTTCTTATTCAGTTAGATTGAATACCTTATCTCATTATCATACGAACAAACTAGAAACTCCCCCTCTCCTCTCTCTCTCTCTCTCTCTCTCTCTCTCTCTCTTCCCCTGATCCTGAAGATTTGAAGATGTTATCCTCCGTATCATCGCTTCAAGCAACCACAAACGCCGCTTTAACAACCCATTCTTCCTCCTTTTTCAAGAATCCCAACTTCCCACCATTAAAAAGAAGTTCAAGAATTTGTTATTTGGATTCAGTACCCAATTTTGGCCTCAAAATCAAGCCTATCACAAGAATTCCATGGCTGCCTCCTGCTGCTGCTGCCGCCACAGAAATAGCCCCAGATGAAACCCTTATTCAGGCTAATTCCGACTCTGAATTTCCTCCAGAACCTGAGGTTCTAATTCACCACTCACATTACTTTTCTTTATGTTCATTACATTTCTGCATTTATAAATATTTTGGGCTTCTATTTCCTATTCAGAAAATGCTAATGATTGCCTGATATGGAAATCCAAGAAACGTTCTTTATCCTTTTATCTCCATTTTGCACCATAGGATGATGATGTGTTGTAAATCCCACATCAAAATTACCAGTCAATTGAATTTTGGAGTGAAAAAAAACCTATTCTTGAAAAATTAATGATCCAGATTGTAATGTAGTGATGGGATCGAGATCACCTGTTTCATAATTGGTGTTCCACTCCTTATTTCATAATATGGATGGACGACACATGTAATAATAAAAAATATCCAACGAACCACCTTATTCTGGGTCGGGTGTTAAAAATCCAGTATGCCAATGGAATACTAAAAGTGAAACAGGGGAAACGAACGGGTAGTGATGTATGTATGGATGAAATGTTACAGGTGGCAATAGTAGATGTGAAAGCGAAGCCACGGCTAGTTTTGAAATTCATATGGATGGAAAAGAACATTGGAGTTGGGCTGGATCAACTTATACCTGGCCATGGCTCTGTTCCTTTGAGTCCTTACTTCTTTTGGCCAAGAAAAGATGCATGGGAAGAGCTTAAAGCCACACTAGAGACCAAACCCTGGATATCCCAGAAGAAGATGATTATCCTTCTCAATCAAGCTACTGATATCATCAATCTTTGGCAACAGAGTGGTGGCAATTTGTCCTAGGATTCATTGATTTATCACAGTTTAATCTTGTAATATTTCGACTTGTGAAATCTGAATTCAATTGATTTGTGTACCTTTGTGCATTCCATGTTGATTTCCTCTGCAAGATTTACTAAGCTGAAAGGCCCCCTTTTGGTGATAAGCTGCTGCACCCTGGTTATCCTATTTCATACTCTGTTGTTTGGCACATGTATGGGTTAGATAATGATATATTGTAAAGGGGTGTATTGTACTGGACAATGCATCTGTATCTTATTTGTTTTCCATTGTCTTCAATTCAATAAATGGTAGTGAGTATTGTAATTTGTACAGAGAATTTAGACTACTACTCCCTAAGAGTGTAAGGTAAGGGTATGTTCGTTTCGGGCTTACAGTGGGCGTGGAAAATCCAGACTTTGAATTCCTAGGATTTCAAAATCTTGATGAATAGTTAAGATGTATGTTTGTTATAGGATTTTATAGGGTGGGATGGTGGAAAAGATGATTGATGTGATATTATTATATTATTTTAAGTGTATTGTGAGAATAAAAAAGTAGATGATGTGAGTGTATTGAGAGAATAAAAAGTAGAGTAGTAGTAGATTATGAGGTAGAGTATGACTAATAGGATTTCAAAATCCTTACTTTAATTCTCAAAACAAATGGAGGTTTGAGATTGTAAAGTCCAAAGTCCGTTGGGATAGTCGCGAAACGAACATACCCTAAGGGACTCAAGCCGGCTCACGAGCTACTCGTGCTCGACTTGTAAAAAGATCGAAATTGACTCGAGCATAATCGAGTCGAGTCGAGTTCGAGCTACTTGAGTAGCTATTGAGTCCGAGTTCAAGCTCATAAATACTCAGTTCGGAGCCTAATTGAGATTGTACAATAATTACTATTATACCATTAATTTTGCAATATATATATACTTATATTTTAATAATATATTTTATATTTAAATTTATAAAATTATACAGGTAATCGAGTCGAGCCCGAGCTAAGTTCGAGTTTATCGAGTCGAGCTCAAAAATTTGGGCTTGACTGAGTTCGAGCTTAGCATGACTCGGCTCCTTTTACACCCCTTACTACTCTCTTAGTACCAGAGATTCCATCTATGCAAGAAATGGGTAGAAATGATATTTCACATATATAATATGCTTGGGGATGCAAATTGGAATTCACTGAATCCATAACATTGGGTGGTATATTGAAACAATACCACCCTTATACCATCAACCAAATGAGCCCCAGAAGTATGACAGAAGAAGGCATTATAAAACAGAGAGAAATTGGCAAATTTATTGATGTAATATTGCATAAAAAAGGGATTGCAGTACAATGATTTGTATGCAAAATTCTAGGCTGTCTCATTATCAGCATCTAAGCATAGACAGTAGAAAATCATGCCTACTACAGGAATAAATCTAAAAGAACTAACTAAACCAATCTTATCTTTTTGAATGTTTGGTAGGTTGTCTCCTATCAGCCATGGCTGGAAAATTGTGTAGAGGCAAATATCCCAAATGAAGGTGTAAGCAAGCCTTTCCGAACCCAGATAACTAACCAAAAACAACCATCTTTCTTGCAAATCGCCATAACTACCATCTCCACGCCCATAAATAGCCCACAGTATCGATAACAAAGAAACGACCCCACCAATGAGTCCGACAACAGGTGCTCCTTTTGTCATAAGTGAACCAAGTTGAGAGGTGTGTCTTGGAGTGTATTCCCCAGCAGCCTTGTTCAAGCGTATAGCCATGTAAGGGATTAAGAATGCTGCAGCAGAAATAAAATAACAAGAATCAAGAACTAATCCAGATCATTAAAACTATCGAAAATATTAAGGTGAAGATGACAACATGAAGACAACTGCACAATCTTTAAGCTCAGTAGTATGCTGCAGTTATAGTCATAATTCTTGAAGGACCTAAAGACCTACAATGTCTAATAAAAGTTCATAACAAAATCTATGATAAGCTGAACCGTATTTGCACTATAAATCGGTACTCTCCTTTAGAGACTCGGGTATCCATCAGCACAAGGTTTGGTTTTTGCAGAGAGAGCGAACAAAAAAATAACATAGTATAAGGCTGCACCACAACAGTGAGGGAATGCTCCAAAAAAATGCATTTTGTTGTTATAAATCCCAGAGAAACAAATATTGGTAATTTACCAATTCCTCAGCTATACTTCCTGCTCTGATCAATAGTAAGAAACTGATATAAACATTTCTAAATTCAACAGAATAGGTCAAGCACAAATTATGAGTTGAGAAGTGTACTGTTTGTGAGAAACATCTGAAAGCCCCATAGTACATCAAGTGATCCCTTATATCTGTCTCTCCTTTTATCGGTGTACAGCAAAGGAGCAAACATCAATGTCCACCCGATTACAAAGTTGAACAATCCTTCTGACATCTGAGAGGAAACCGAGAAAATCTAGTGCAAGTCAAGAGCATGATGTCAAATGAAAATCTGAAAAAGTTAGCCACCTTACCGGATGAAGAACTGGTGCCTCAATGAGATGAATACCAACTACTCTGCCAAAGTTCAGTTTCACAGATGATCAAGATACTTATAATAAAAATTATACTCTGATTACTCTATCTTACAAACTTGATACCATATTCAAGGAAATCTACAAGAGAACATCGTAGAAGAAATGAGAAAAGACTTAACAATGCAACTGAAAATAATAATACCAGAGTTTGACAAAGGAAGAACGAAGAAGAAATTCAGCGAAAGGCCTATTAGAGAGTTAATTGTTTCTGAACTGATAGCCCATACAGGATCGCCCTGATGAAAACGCAAAACAAAAAAGATTAGCATAACTTATTTCGAAGAGCACCAGCTGCAATCATCAAAATGTAGAAGAATAAGCAAGTGTTGCATAAACATTTGACATATTATATACGAATCAGATGTCGATAACTGTATGAAAAATCCACAGAAAACACATAACATCATTGGGTAGCTAATATGCATTGCCACAAAATTTTACCAGATTAAACATATGCAACTAAGAATTGACAGGGGAAGTAAATTGTTGATGCTCAATCTATAACAAAAATGTAGATTTCAAAACTTAGAAAATAGTAAGAAATTGGATTAACTATACTTACAGGAGCATAGGGAAGCAGAAAGAGCCAAATGATATAAACACCCTCAGCTACCCATAGGAAAACCTGAAGCAATTTCCTCACATCATCATCCAATTCCGAAATTGAACCGCCGGCACCACTGGCTACAGTTGTACTAGAAATCAACTTCCGGTGAGAGCCAAATCCCCGTGAAGACGCACCAGAAAATGACAGATTACGCCATTTCTTCCTATCACCGGAGTTCAGAGCGACGCCTATTGGTCTCCCTTCAGAAACCAAATCAGGATTTCCATAATTGAAATTTCTCGAGGGTTTGAGTGAAGTAGAATTTAACACCGGTGGAGGCCTGGTGCCGCATAGTGTCAGTACGGCGGATTGCATTTACTCGATTATACTCCACGGGTGACGACGGCGGCGGTTTGTATTTTACCTTGTGCGATTATCCAATCACGCGTTTAATGAGGCGGAGCGGCGCAGCCTACGTGGCATGCTGTAGTTCATTGGAAGGTCCTCTTTCCTCTCCAGTTACTTTTCGTCCACTTTGTACGATTTCAACTTAAGTCGTTATCAGCATGGCCATCTGTGAAGGGTATTAATACGTCGTCGTATCAAGTTTGGCAGAGCCATAAACGAAATTCAAAACTCATTTGTGTGTAGCAAGTTTCTTCTCCCGAGTGAAGTTTTCTCGCGCTCTTTCAGCTGTGCGATCGATGGCGCCCAAATCCGATAACACTGAGGGTAAACATATGCGTATTTCTAAGCTCTGAATTCTACCTATTTCAGCAACAATTAATGAAAAACACTTATGTTTACTGTTTATTTACAGGAATCGTCCTCAATTTTGTGAATGAGGTGAGTTTCATCCATTTTCTGTCTATTCGTAATGCTTGCGGTGATTTCGTTAATCCCTTTGCCTGGGTATTCGCATTTTATGATTTAGTTGTTTCTGGATTTTGCTTGTTCTTGTAGACGACCGCTATTTTCTTAGTTGATTTAGCACTATTGATTTCCGATTGATTAAAAAAACTCTGGGAATATTGTTTAAGTTGATCAGTGCTTGAAACAGTGATGATTCTGAGTTTACATTAGTTTGAAATTTTTGGCAGCTTAAATGTGATCTGGGTATCCTGTTCTCCATATAAAATTTCCTAGTGTTTCTTCATTTTAAAACAATTTCTTGTATATTTTCGGCCAAAATAAATTTCTGGGAATATGTTTGTGCTTGTAACAGTAATGAAGCGGAGTGACTTCTCTGAGTTTATATTAGCAGGAAATTTTTTATACCTTATATGTGCTCGAAGCATGCTGTTCTCGAATTCAATTTTTGTTTTTTATTTCCTACAATTTCTGCTACATAGTCAAATTATTACCAGATTGAATTTATTATGTTAACATGAAGGTGTTTAACCATCATGGAGATTGGTATTTTCTTTGCAGCAAAACAGACCTCTGAATTCGCAAAATGTAGCAGACTTCTTGCAAAAGTTTAACCTCAAAAAGACTGCCATACAAAAAGCATTGGATAGCCTTGCAGATAATGGAAAAATATCATTCAAAGAGTACGGAAAGCAGAAAGTATATCTAGCTAAGCAAGATCAGTTCGACATCCCAAACAATGAAGAGCTCAATCAGATGAAAGAAGAGAATTCCAAACTCCAGGAACAACTTGCTGAACAAAAGAAAGCTACTGCAGAGGTTGAAGGAGGTACATAATCCTTACTTTGTCCTTTAATTGTTGTGTTCTTTCGAAAGAGCGACTATTTATTGTAAACTGGAAGATTGTCCCTTAAAGAACATAATCAACAGTCATCTAGTACCATCGAGTTCATATCTAACTGCCTTGAGAAGCTCGTGTATATTATTTTGCTTGGAAATAAGTCATGCATACTAAAAGCTACCTGCAGAGAATAGATGGGGTGTTTTAAAAAATTATAAGTGATTATAAATTATAATCACATAGAATAGCATCTAAAAGTAAATTTATTGTTTTCCATTTCAAATCTAAAAGTTGCTACCTGATTCTAGCTTCTCACGAATATTTTACTTTATACAAATCTTTTATCAAACAATCAACATCTACTTGCAAACACTTATTACTTTTACTATTAAGCAATACTTCACACAATCACTAAATCAAATCACTTCCTTAAAAGCATAGTTCTTTGCAAACACCCCCAAAGTATCAATAAGTCTGTTAACTTCTTCATAATGGCTGGTTTACTTGTCTACTCTTTTATTTTGGAACCCAAAAGAGTGCTCCATTAATCATTGTCTAATCTTATCTGCTTCCACAAATTATTCCAGAAATCAAGGCACTGCAATCAAATTTGACATTGGAGGAGATTCAAGCCAAAAAACTCCAATTGGGAACTGAGGTGAGCAATGCAGATGTGGAATTAATAAATTATCAACTAGATATAATGAATGCATTGTTCATAAGGGAGTAAAAATCCTTGCAGGTTGAGCAAATGGAGGAAAAGTTGATCAAGCTGAGGCAAGGAGTTTCTCTGGTGAGCCCAGAACAACGTCAGGCTGTGGCAAAGATGTTTGCGGATATGATTAATCACTGGAAAAGACGCAAGAGAATGTACAAAGATGTTTGGGATTCAATCACGGAGAACTCCCCCAAGAATCTGAAAGAATTTAAGGTATTTTGTCACCTTTTTCATCTATGTTTCATTTCATACTTGTGTTAATTTTTCATCACGGTTTTTTTTTTTATTTTACTTCAAAAGGAGGAACTTGGTGTTGAATACGATGAAGATGTGGGTGTAAGCTTGCAGTCTTTTGATGAGTTGATGCCCACTGGAAAGAAGCGACCCAGATGCAAATGAGCTGACAGAAAACAGGTTTTAATAGTTGATATGGTTTAATAGCTAGCATCTTGTAGCTGTTATCTAATTGTTTATTGTATATTTGAAAGGTGTTGGATTTTCCTGTCAGATATATGCACTTCTCTAAGTTTTTCAACTCAGTGGCAATTTGGTCTGAGAAAATGTTGTCCTGCTCATTTTTTCATAGATTTAAATGGTGGATTTTGTTTGGAGGTGACGTTTTTATATGCATATATTCTATAGTTACATAAAAGTAAATGATCATGTGCAATTTAAAGTCGATCACAATTGCCTTTTCAAAAAATAAATAAAGTCGATCACAATTGATTCCTTCAATTGTCATTCTAGAAGATTTGTCTTGTTTTCTACATCCTCTTTTTTCCTACATTGAGCTTTTTGGTCTCATTTAAAATATAAAAAAGAACCGTAGTACACTTCAATTGGGATTTCAAGATGAGACACTAGCGAGACGGAGCATAATCTGGCATTGGCGCTTTAACACGTTGGGAGGGTGGGTGTTAATTTGTGCTAGATTGTATACCATTTCATATTAGTTTTTGCCTTTCAGGATACCGTGAACAAGTTGTCCTTAACTACATATCCATTAGTCGATGGGCGTTTTTACATCATCTCTTCAATCTTAGGATGCATTTGCAATTACTTCTTTAAAGAGCTTTTTATTTTTTTGATTTTATAAAAGCAACAAACTTCTAAGCTTTGTGTATCTTCACCGTTTCAAATCTTCTTCTCAAATTGCAAAATTGTTAATGACTTCTGAATAAATTCATATGGATGGAAAATGCAGTTGAAAAAAATTATGTAAAATTGTAGTTATGGCTTGGCCTCAATTGTCGAAGGAGACGGTGGTAAAAGAGTGGATATTAGGATGAGGGGGAGCATAAAGTGATCTTTTTGCACATTACTTTTTCTACATTTGTTACCAAAAGCACTTCTATTTTTTTCACACTTATCTTTTAATTTTAAACAATTTTAACACAATCTCTAATTATAATCAGTCTTAACAAATAAAAGCAATTTCAAGACCCGCGTTTATTATACTACCGTTCCAAAACTTATCAATGTAGAATAACTTTAAATATGTAATTTACTGGATATAATCTATAGATTATCACACTATTAACTTAATATAACATCTCACTTTGAGACCGTCGTGATAATTATATTATGTTGAATTACGACAGCTACTAATCACTTTATTTTATTTTTAAATAGTTTGAAAGGCAAGGGGAAGAAAATAGTCAATTCTGGGAAGCAGTTCATCATACACAGAATATAAATGCAAGGAAAAGTGGCAATACAAACTAAAAACAGCAACAAAATATCAAATCTCTCTCCCTGACAACATTGCTAATTTTCTTCATAAAAATTGTAATGAATTTAACATGGAAAACAAGATTGTTGCACAGACCACTAATAAAGCCAGCCAAACATCTACAAGCTTCTTGTAGTTACAAACACAACTTCAATCTTATATTTCCTTTGTCATCTCACAGAAATATGCAGTAGATTTTAAACCACCACAGTGCAAAGGAAGTTAAACACCCTGTGATTACTCTGAGGGGAAGGAAGCACTAGGACGATTTTACCTCGTTTCATGGCTCGTGTGCACCTCCTATCTCGGTACCATTGCTCTTTCACAGGTTACAAATTACTATGTTTGCATGAATCATCGACAACTTCAACTTACCAATTTATTTTCCTAATTTCCAAAAGTTCTAGCGCAAACGATCCTCTAATGAATGTACAAAGCCTATCAATATCTAATTTCCAAGTACCAGATCCTTATCCGGAGAAAGTTTATCCAAGAAAGCGCGAAAACCATACATATCAGGACATGCAAGTGCAGCACAAAACAGAAATCACACCACGTACTGTTAAGGCCAAATTATGAATTGAAATAATATCAAGTTAATCCAAAGCACCAGGTCCCTAATAGCACCATAGATGTTAAGGGCGCAAGTGGGATCCTAGCACCCCGAGGTGCAAGGTGGCGCCTGTTGACCCTTTTCACTAAACATCAATTACAGTAAAAAGAAAACATATTTCGCAAATAATGTCCTACACAATTAAGTTCAGAATCACATGAAATCACATAACAATATCCAAAAGGCAACAAATAAACATTACAACATAATATTAACATTTAATAAATTGAAGTTGTGATGTTGGACTACATTAACACACAAAAAACATCAAATGTACCATAGGCAGCAATTAATTAATAGTCTTGGTTCTCATTCCTTACCACAGCAACAGAGATAAGATTCGCATAAAAGAAAGGGGAAAACGAATCCAGCATATAGCGGCAATGATGTAGTTTCAGTTTTTTCTTTGTTTACCAAATTTTTTTTAAACCATAGGCCTAATGTTTATGATTTACCTTTGCTTTATACCGAGTTACTTTTTTGTCAAAAATGATTATTTCAAAATTGGCAGGCAACTACCACAAAAAAAGGCGCACAGTGTATAGGTTTAACAACTATGAATAACACAACTGGAGACGGAAAAATAATAAACATGCACAGAGTAGTCCATGTTGGGAATAATTAATAGCCACATATTATATCAAACTGGTACTTGAACATAAGGGTAAGCTATTTAATAAAACAAACCCTTCTAAAATGACTTGCTCATTAGATTAAACCTAGCACAGAGATTACGTCCCTAAACATACAAAAAATCTCAAGTTAAACATTAAGAGAGTGTTTGGTAATTAGATGGGAGGGAACGGAAAAGGACTAATAGTTAATTAGGAATGACTACATTCCACCCACTGGGGAGGGTACGTGTACACTCCATTCGTAGAAGTGATACATGAAGTTACTGTAGAGATAGGATTCTCTAGCCACTTTTAGTTCCTTCACCATTCCCCTTTCCATGACCACCCTTCCAATCACCCCTCTGTTTATACAATAAAACCATTTCTACACTAAACATACAACAGAAAAACTAATGGGGTGCTTAATGAGTATGCGCAGGGAAAGACTCTGATACCCAACACACATTTCCCTCATCAGTTCGATGCTGCAGATAAAGTCCAAGCGCACACCCTCCAAACAACCCAGAAGTGATAGCAAATTACTCCGCTTCCTATTGTGAGAATTGCGGCAACACTACAACCGAGGTTTCATGTCACATATGCCTTAAAGGGCAGCAGCTAATCCTCAGATGTAGAGATGAGTATGTAAGTTTTTTTAATTATTTAAGTATAATAATTTTGTCCTTGTTCAGAAAGATTAGAGGAGGATTACCCGCAAATCTATTTTGAAGCTCTGTCTTGTACTACTTAGTATTACAATCTTAGATGGAGTACCAACTTTTCAATTTCTCAAGTATGTAGTTAGATCTATTTTGAAGCTGTGTCTTGGACTACTCTTTCTTAGTATATGTTGTTCTTTTCACCTACTGAAGCTCACGAATGTCACCTATTTATCTTGGAATTTAAATATTCTCCAAACATTTCAACCTCAACTAAACATCAAAGTGAAAGCAAAAATGAACACATATACTAATAGTATGATAATAATAATATCAAATTACCTTTGATATTTAGTTGAGAGTAAAATGTTTATAGAATAGTTAAATATCAAAGGTAATCTAATATTATTATTATCCTACTATTAATATATGTTCATCTTGGATTGATAATTAGATTTTTTGGAATTTAACTTAAATCTGTGTATTATTTTCTTGGGAGCTTCTTGTGACTTGAAATTTAGAATTGAAGAGTATGGGTTCGGGAATTAGGATTTCTTGTTCTTTCCTTTTAACAATTTAATAGTTGTTCCTGTGATTGAAGAGGTCCAAAGTGGAAGGTAAGAAAATGAAAGAAGTTGATTGGGAGACATTTAAGTAAAACGTTTATATCTTATCAAAATAAGTAAACACCCAATTAAGATAAAAATGGGCCTTATAATAGTAGATTAGATGAAAATTTTACATCTCCATCCATACTTCATCCCGCTATCTATATCCTATTCCAACCCTATCCCCTACTTACAAAGTAAACACACCCTAACTAGGAATATAGGAATCCATATTAACATTAGTCGGCATCCAGGCTGCAATCTGTGGGCCAGTTCATACTACTCGTAAAACTAAATGCCTAAAAAACTCACTTCCCAAGTATCAGACATCCAATGATTGGCAATGTTGCAAAATGGTAATAAGCTTCTTCAACATGTAAATAATATAGCAAGCTAGAAAATATTTCAGTCCCATTGATAGGAATAATGTACTGACAAAGTTCAAAGAAACACTGCATCCTGCATACACTCATATTTCCTAATGAGTATACACCGTGGCTGTGATTAACATTGAGATATAATGCCAAACGATTTGAGTTTCTTAAGTAGAAATATTAATATCACCAAATGCAGAAAAATCAAGGGATTCCATAAGATATCATTGTGAGAAAAAACCAAAATCAACCAACAATAATGGAAGTGTAGATCATAGAAATTGTAATTCAAAGGTTCCAACGAAATGTGAAATTGCTCCAAGGAAATAAAGGAGATAGATGATAATTGACCACAAAAAAGACCACTATAGCATCAACAACCCAGCATATCAGTCAGCAAATATATCCCTTGTATAACAATAAGCAAAAAAAAAAAGGGATACTCACTGTGGTTGAAGTTAGATGCTCAACCCTACAAAAACAAAAAGTACAGGTCATGACTAAGTTTCAGTATTACCTAATAAATAAACGGTATCAACAAAAGATATCAAATTGGGCAACTTACAGATATTTTTCCACACTTCAAAGCAGCATCCAAACATCTCCAGGCATACAATCCACCAGAACAACCAAAGCATGGATCAGACATCATAACTTTACGGTGTATACTTTTAAAGTTCTAAAGTTGTATACTTTTAAAGTTCTAAAACAGAAGCAACTAAAAGTACCCAAAAAGAGAAGACAAGGCAAATATGGTGTAAACCTAAATCACAGTAGAACAAATAAAGACACAAAACAAACATTCTTCAAAAAAATGATTTTGCTGCAAGCAATATCTCATGGTTCTGAAACAATTTGAAACTAAAGAAGAAGCAACACAGTCATATTAAACACTCAAGAACACTAAATATACAAGCAGACCTTCAAATATCTAGGCAAATAATTCTATAACACATTCAAGCAATTATGTATAAATGGTGTTAGTTCTCAAAGGCTCTACACTTAAACTCCTAAGAAACAAACCAAGGTACCTTCTCCAGAGTGCCTGTAGTCATCTAAACCACTGAATGGCTTCCTCATGGCATAGGAAGATTTCCTGAATGAAAAATTAGATCAGACTCTCCAGAATCCAAAACTCTATAGCATAACAAAATATAGGAAGAAAGTAAACAAATAAATTATCTAGCAGAATAATTAACAAAAATTGCCAAATGGAAACAAATATACATTGCTGGATTACACCTGGGAAATAGTGAGAATGTACATGAAATATCTATAGCAACTTTCCAGATAAAATTCCAAGAGAACCTCAATCAAAATACTCATCATATTTTTTTATGTATACGAGATATTGATTTTTTTTATATCACTACTGAGCAACTAATACCTCCAATGTAAAATAATAAACAAAAGAGGAAAAAGGACGAGAATAATAATGGTTTTCAATGGACTCTTGATTGTCATCATTAAGGATTAGTACAAACAAAGTGAAACGCCTTCAGTGAGTTTCTTACAATAGAAACAGAAAACAATCCATGGAAAGAATTCCCCGTTAACTGCCTCCCCAAAGGTCATCTCTAAGAACTTGAACCATGCCATCTCCTGAATTCTTGCTCCCATATAGAAGACAAAGACAGATAAATGTCCAATTAGATAATTCAGTATTGAGACGAGATGAATATGTATAAGTATCTAATTCAACAGCAGTTCTGATTCAGCATCATGGTTCACTTGCCCGTGATGAAAGGATGGCTCAAGGCCTGTGACACATTCAATCTCTTGTCTGGATCAAGGAAAAATATTTTTTCCATAAGATCTCTAAAATTAGCTACCAATTTTGGATCCTCACCAGGAGACCCCGAAATTAAAGTGCTAAAGTCTTTTGGCTTGATATTCACCATCAGCCTCCTAATTGCCTGTAACAACATAGTAGAACACTCAATTAAGAAATTGTGCAAACTCGCTCTCAAAAAAAAAAAAAAAAATGTGCAAACTCATTATATTCAACATGAAAATAGAGTTATGACACCCCATAGAACAAGCAAAGCAAAAGATCAGTAGCATACTGACCTTCTTTGAGACAGGGTCCTCATCTGTTGCAAGGAAATTTAAATCGTGGTCAAAGTGCTGATCTGTAAAGGCTCCCTGTAACAAAGTAGCGAGTAAGAACCCATAGCAAGCAAACAGCCATACAAAAATTAAGGCCTTAAGGCAATGTTTGTTTTAGGTTTTAAGGGACTTTTGAAGCCGGTGTTTGAAATCTAGGTGATTTGAAATCCTGATAAATAGTAAAGTGTGTGTTTGTTTTGGGATTTTGAGTAGGGTGATATTCAACTTTATGTCAAATCAATGTGTAAGTGTGAATGATGTATTATTATATTGTTGTTGGTTGTAATGATTTGATAATGTAGTTATGATTTAAATATATTAACAATGTAAGGAGAGAGAATTCATTGTATTTGAAAGTGTGATAGTAGGTTTATAGATGTTGCAGTGGTGGTTTCATAAAACCGGATTTCAAAATTCCAAAGTAGAACTGGATTTAGATTCGTAAATCCAAAAACTGGTTTTTTAAACCCAGAACAGACATCGCCCAAGGGAAATAAATAGTTCTAAGTAAAAAATAGAATAAACTCGGTTCTGACCTTTCGAAGCATCTTTTTTGGGAAGGGGCCTTTCAGTTCCATGTGAAGACGGAGCATGTCATTATTGGTAGAACCAGGAAACAGGACTTTCCCAGTGTAAAGCTCAAACAAACAGCAACCAACTGACCAGATATCCAAGGGGTGGTCGTATGTAAGTCCTAGAACTATACACAAAAGAAAATCATTACCTAGCTGCCGGAAATTTTTTAGCAATTGAATATGGAACAAAATCAGCATTAGAGCACAATTTATGTGATACTTACTGATCTCTGGGGCTCGATAAAAACGGCTAACAAGGTAAGGGGTGATTTCATTTTTACCAGCAAACATTGCATTACCAAAGTCGCAGAGCTTCAATACGTTTTTTGCTTCATTCACCTACAGATAGAAATGCACACCAGTCAAAGAAGGAATTCAAAATCATTGTGACTTGCATTTTTTTTAATGAGAAAACAAATAAAGAGGATGTTCTGCATACCAGCATATTATCTGGTTTAATATCACAATGAAGAACACCACAGTTCTTCAGATGCTTCAACGCTATAAAGAGTTGCTTAGCATATGCCCTCACAGCAGTAAGCTTCAGACCAATATTACGACCAAATTTCTTCAGAACTTCGCGTAAATTCATATGAAGTGATTCAAAAACTAAGCATAGATGATTCCGGTACTTGAATGTAGAAAGAAAACGAACACAGTGGCGCTTGTCCTCAGGATCTGCACCAACTAGCTTTTTTAGTATGATCAATTCTTCCATACCAGCTTTGTACCTGCGTGGAAGAAAAAACAAGAATATATCAAGAAATGTATCACATGACTTGCAAAAAAGGAAATAACACTCATAATACATCTCAAACCCAGGAAAATAATAATCACTCACATTGTTTCATTATTACGTATGATTTTGATGGCTACTTCTTCGGGGTCACCAGGCTTAGTCTTGAGATCTTTCGAACGAACAACAGTAGAAAATACACCTTTTCCATGGGCAGCTATTATCTCATATCTACCATCAAGTACTTCTCCGAAACGGTAGCCTGATCATTAGAAACACAAGGGGACTATTACTACAAAAGGGTTAATAAAATGAACATTATGTAGGTTATCTTCCCGAGTAACAAAAATGTACACTACCATCAAGATAGTAAGTGTCCAAGATAACCAGGTGGCTTAGATCACCTGGCCACTGGGATCCTCATTTGAGTGGGAGACCCAGGTTCGATTTCCTCTGGGAACGAATTGGAGTTATGGGAGTTATAAGGTGGATTGACGATTTCGTGGAGTATTTGGGTGATTGGTGTACTAACAACTAACATCTAACTTTGCCCGATCAAAAAAAAAAAAAAAAAAAGTAAGTGTCCAAGATGTATAAAACCATCAACAATTGAATTTACTCATGGATAGTAGCAATAATGTATAACATGGGAAATAGAATAGCAGTCAGGCACTAACCATAGTAACCTTCTGCATCATCCCAATTGTCATGAAGTCCGCTCTTCTCAACAGCTATACCATCTCCTTTACCCTGTGAAAGTATTTAATTTTACTTTAATGAAAGGACTTAACAAGAAGAATGGCATGAAAACATTCAACAACATTGTAAAGAGACGTGAAATACAAGTTGATAAAAAGCTTCAATTTAGCAGGTGACCCATAAACAAGCAGAAACACAACTCAATTTTATAAAATAATATAAGGACATGTTCAATGTAACTAAAATTAACAGAGAGAAGTACCTAGATTTTGCATATCGAAAACTGGGAACAAATACGTTAATGTTACAATAAAAATGACAAGATCAGGCCAAAAGCCGTGAAAGAAGTAAGGATAAGAACAACAAAAACGGGAAGCCTAATGTGCTGTGGCCTGTTGATGTTAAATATTATTATTCGAAGGAAAGTAAAGCCTCAAAATAACATAAAAATTGCAAGACTAACCGCTTTACGAACTCCAGCAGGTGAATCTCCAAATATATCGTCACAAAACATATCTTCCGATCTCTCGCTCTGCATAATTTATTAAAGAAATGGATCACATTCTTGAAACAATATCAGAACTTAAATATTAATTGTAACAAACAACAAGTATCAAATTTAATGTAGAAAGCAGTATGTATCCCACGGTATAATCGTTTCTTATCAAAAACTGAAACAGCAATTTCATTCAAAATATTCTAACTCAAGGGCAACTAAAATACCTTGGGAGTACCCTCTCCTAGTCCACCAGTTCGTGGTGGCATCTGTTCAGCAGAAAGACCATTTTGTGAAGGTGATTTCCCCACAGCGAAGGACGGTTCAGGAACGTAAACATCTGCCCCTTCCACCTGATTATCAGATTTTTCTAGTATAACTTCAGCAGATGCAACTTGTGCACTAGGACTCTCTGACTTGATCCACTACAAGAGCATAAGAAGCAAAAATTAGCCAAACATAAAATGCATCCAAAAACATTCTTTTACTCTTTAGACTGCTTCACAACGGATGCCAATTATGCCCTCAAGAGGATATTAATTTCAACATACAAGGAGAATAAAATTTTGAGACAGACAGATGACAATCCAGCACAAACATCATCCTTCAACACAGTGTGACACAGATACCTTAGTGAAATACTTTATTACACATGAACAGAAACCCATAACAGATGATTTTACTTTAGAGAGCACTATATTACTAAAGTCATGAAACAAAAAGAACAACAAATGTGCAACAGAGTCTTACCCGTATCTCGAGTAGGTGTTTCATGTTGTTGCTGTTTTTTTTTATACTTTTCAAGAATAGCTTGTTTGCGCCTTCTGCTTTCCTCCTTAACTCTCTCAAGCTCATCCTCTTCCTGCTCTTCAAGTTGCATCACAATCTTTTCTTGATAGTCCTCTTGTCTGTCATTGTCCCTGGGAAAACCCAAAACACAAAATGAACTATTTCAGGGGGGAAGAGAAAAGGAATAATACTCAAATTAACTAATTTCTTTAAGAAGAAAATATACCTTTCATTATTCTCATTACCCTGCTCCTTCTGTTTATCATTAGAGCTCCCATTTTCTAAATCACATCTCCTTGTTCTCTCTCTATGATAATCTTCAGAATTTCTTCTGTACCTAGAATCATTATCCCTATCTCTGTAGTCATAATCCTTATCTCTACTTCTAGCCCTCCTGCCATCTCTAACACCTTCTCTACCTCTATCCCTGTCCTTGTTCATCTCCCTCTCCCTTTCTCTATCACTCCTCCTTTCCCTTTCCCTCTCTCTCCCCCTCTCCCTTTCCCAATCTCTATCCCTGGACCTGTCTTTCATGATCTCTTGCTCCCTCTCCTCTCTATATCTGTCTCGGAGTTTGTTTCGTTCTCTTTCACTTTCTTTCTCCCTCTCTCTTTCTTTCTCTCTAGTTCTATCTCTATCCAAATCCCTGTCCCTGCTGCCCTCCCTATAAATGTCACGAGTATCCCTGCTGCCCTCTCTATATCTATCACGAGTCTCCCTGCTATAATTCCGTTCTATTCTCTCTGTATATCTGCTAGTACTACGCTCCCTTTCTTTCTCCTTCATGTCATCTCTGCTGCTGTGTCTATACTTCTTGGCATGTTTGGTCACCCTTTCCTCATCAGATGCACTCTGATGTTTTCTCACTATATAACTGGGTTCGTCCACAGATGCTTCTCGTACAATGCTTCGGGACCTAGACCTTCCCCTAGACCAATCAGGTGATTTCGATAAAGGTTTCCTCATAATCCTTAGATCAACTTCATCTTCAAAATTGTTGCTCTGCTTGCCAACTTTAAAGAAAATTGCATCATCAACTTTATTATATTTCTGTGGATAATCCCCATTTGCAAGTCCCTCGGAATTTGAAGATCTCTCGTGATCCATCTCACCACTTTCTTTGCCATTCATTCTGTCCTTCCCCAGCTTCCTTGATTTTTCATGCACTCTTTTCAAATTCTCTTCTTTAACCCCCTGTAAAAAAAAAAAAAAAAAACTTAACTCAGTAAACCATTACCACATTTACAACTAACAATGCTAGCAGAAAGCTTTAGACATGTGACCAAGTCTTACAATAAACTGCAAGCCATCATTTCAGTCTTCTGGAATGGGAAACGCCTAGGGAAACTTTGCCTGGCAACAAAATGTAATTACGGGTGCAAAGATCCCTATTTATATCATTTTACGGGTCCATACTGGGGCAAATTTATTTGCAATAAAATTTATTATTTACAGTCACAAGAGATTCATCAGAAACCCAAGCAACAAAATATTCAAAAAGTTGTGAAGCACTGAAGCCTGTGATGTCCTGGTTTTCAAGAACCTAATTTCCAAAAGATTGTTAGAAAAGTTTTTAAAACACATTGCAATGTACAAAATATCATTCAAAGAATTAAGAAAATATTTGAAAGATTTGTTCCAAATATTAGGAGAAAATTATGGGAGTGTGTTGTCCGATTATTCCGCATATAAAAGAATCCAAAAGAGACAAGATCTAATGAACAAACGTATAGATAAATAACAAGTAAAGAAAGAATGAGGGTAATCTGAACACACCATGTTAAATTCATCACATCCATTGATCTTAGTTTCCCCAAACTCAACATCCGAATGCAAATTCTTCTTTGACTTCTCGGAATCCTCATTACCGAAATCTACCACACCATCATCCTCCACGATCTCCCCTTCCTCCATCTCATAATCCACCCCTGCCAATGTCGATTCATGCTTCGCCGACACTTCGCCCGAGGAACCAACGCCGCCCTCGCCCGAGGAACCAACGCCGCCCTCGCCCTTGCTTTCCAATTCCTTTTCTTCATCCTCAATATCATCAATTCTCGCACTTTCCAATTCTTCCCTAGTTATCTCAGTTGTTTCCTCCTTATCCCTATTGCTCCGATGCCGGTGATGACGATGACGGTGGTGCCGGTGCTTGCGTCGCCTCGAACGCTCCTCCGCCTCGTCGTTGGAGGAGGATCGATGGTGCTTTCGGCGCGTCGGTTCGGTTGAATCACCGGCCATTAGCTGCGACAGAACGATACAATTCCGATTGCTGTTGGATTAGGGTTAAGCTACGAAAGATATAATTCTGATTGCTGAAAGAGATGTTGGATTAGGGTTAGGGTAAAGGTTTGGGGATTTTGTTGATGAAATAATTCTCAACGAAATAGCCTAGGAATTCGATTGAGGTTTAAAGATATTTTAATACGCGAGATTTGATATTCCCCGGAGTTTCGGTACTAGCCCCTTGATTTTAATTAATATCACCTCGTGTTTTATGTTTTTTCAATTTGCACCCTCAAAAAACACTTTTTTCATTGGCAAATTATTTTTTTTATTTTTTCATAAATTCCAAAACCCAGGCCCCGTTTGCCTAACACCATTACGTGGAATGGAAAGTATAATCCCATGTTGTCCTGTGTTTGGTTCAATGCACTCAACCCTAATACGGATTTATAGTACGAATCACAATGGGTTCAGTTTTCCATAGTATATAAGAATTAGTATCTGTTTTGGAACACAAGTGAAATAGTTAGAAGTAATTATTTTTTAAGTTGGTAAAACTCATTTTTTTCAAAAAATTAGTCTTGGAGAGGGGATTAGAACATAATATTACCAAACTACCCTTATATTAATAATTAAAATGACGAAGCTACGATCAGAATTTAAATTAATTACAAGATTGTCTTGTAAATATGATTACAAGATCGTTCTCTTCTCACCGTCCATCTATTATAGTATTTATTTATGTTATGAATATTAATTAGTTTAGAGTTAATTTTTTATTTATTTATTAAATTCAACTCAACTAAAATGAAATGAAATGCATTAGTAATTAATAAACATATATAAAATTATCTATAATTTTATTATAGAATTTTAATACAATTTAATTCAAATAAATACATATGATAAAAATAAATAAACATGTATAATCTATAAATATATATAACGTATTTAGCCCTTGTTAAGTCCTCGTTGACTTGAAATAGCTTCTTCTCGCTTTAGCCCTCGCCAAAAACTCATTTTTTGTGGTGTTATCAAAATTAACTAGTATAAGATAGGGTCTACCAATATATGAAATTGTCCCCTTAGCCACTGCTCATAATTCATAAATTACTAGTGTATAACTCGTGTGATACATGGAATTTAAATAAATATTTTATTTAATAATATTATATTATTCATGTATCTACTCAGCATAGTTTTGAATTTTATTTGTCGAGAAATTACATAGGAAAATTCTAAAGGATATTAATTGAAATATAAATCTTATATTAATACTGATGCAATTATTTACTCCTTCCGTCCAACAAATTTATTCCCACTTTTTTTATTTGTTTGTCCACCAAATTTATTCTCATACTTTTTATGGAAACATACATTTTATATTTAACCTCCAGCTACACTCACAAACAATCACTTTATCTATAAGTGGACCTTACAATACACTATAATACTATTACTTTATATACTTTATCTATTTTTTTTTTAAATCATGTGCCCAAAAAGATGGGTGTAAACTATTGTGGACAAAGGGAGTATCATATTTTGGAAAACATGTGTTACAACTCAGTAGAAATTTTAAAAAACTTTCTTTAAAAAAAATAGATGGACGGTGAGAAGAGAACGATGGGGGCAAGAAGAAGGGAGGCGGGACGAACATCGTAAGGCATTACGAAAAATAAATTATATGATTCGTATTCTATATTATAACTCGGTATCCAGCCCAAGGACCGACTATACCGAAATACAGTGGCGGTTGTCAGATTGGTCCACAGTGTAGTTATAGTTATAGTTCTTTCTAATTTAATAATAAACCAGGTTTGGATTCCTAGTAAGAACATTTTTTCATGGATTATTTATCTTTTGTAAATACATACGTGTTCTAAGATTTACCAAATTAATCATAAATTTATCAATGTTATTGTCACGACCACCCTTATTTAACTCAATATTATCTTAATATAAAATATAATTTAGCCTGTAACCCTGGTATAATTTTTTTTTCTTTCAACATTATCACATCAACACCATCTTACACACTAGACTTTATACCATAACATAATACATATCTAAAAGCGACAAAATATATTTTATCGGAAGCACAATAAGCCACGGTATGCCCAACAAGTCTGTTAGTGTTAGTGTCCTAGAGACAATCTATTGTAAGGACATAATACTCAATATATTCAGTTTGATTTAATATTATAGTTCATTTAATATTAATGTATGACAATACACTTGTTTGAATATCATGTTTGATTATCTGCATTTATTCATGCAAGTGTTCCCATGAGTCATTGTTGTCATTGAGGTTGTGAGAACTCAGATGACTTAAGCATGATTCTCAAATAGCCCCCGATCAAGGATCATCAAGAATGGGATATTGATGATGCAATTGAGATTGGTGTGCGATCTGCATCGTACTCTTAGAGAGTGTAGTAAGATATCACTTACTACGAGATACTAGGTATCTCATAATGGATGCACAAATACCTTAGATGGTATTGGTATACCCATCCGAGAAACCGTTTGATGTATTTCCACTATATGTGTCTACGGGTGTCTCGGTTAGTTGGAGCGATGCGATACTCCTTTGACTTGAGGTCAATACGCACGACATGTGTTGAGTGATGAACTTTGACCATGACCAACGCTTGCACCCTTCCATGGGTAGATACGACTTGGATTGGGTTCATCACGAAGTACATGTGCGCGGTAGTTGAGTCAAGAAAATGATTCATTCCTCAAAGTGGATTTAGAGAGAATACTCATCTTCTCATCATAATTGGATCAAAGTTATCGGCTGATGCACGTTAACTTAGACTTTGTGGCTAAGTGTGACATACATGATCAATTAGTGATTAGAGATAATATGATTAAGTTATTTGAATAGACACTTCATCATGTTCAAGACTTAATCGAGTATTCGCGAATGAAATGAGGAAATCGTAATAACCCATGTTTCAGTTACAGGTAGTTGCACGTTTCTCGCAACGTACCTCACATATTGAGAATGTCCGATTTATTGTCTAGGGTTCAATTAAGACCGTTAGTTTGACTAATCGTTCGATATATGAGGGTCTATGTGTCACACAACAAGTAGTTCCCTTTTACGGATTATAGTTGATTGATTAAATGTTAAATTATATTTAATATTTAATTTATAGAGAATTAATTAATAATAGATTAATTTGGAATTAATTATTATTAATATTTAATTAAATTGGATTTAATTAAATAGGATTCTCAATAATAATATATGGAATATTATTATAGGATTTAATATATATGGAATCAAATCCGTAGAGATTTGATATACATGGGAATTAAATCCGTAGAGATTTTATATATGGGAAATAAATCTAAGAGATTTATTTTATAAGATTAGGGATTTTATTTCCTAATCAGGTTAGCTTAAGATTTAAGCTGGATCTCTCCTATATATATGAGCTCTTGGGAATCCATAAAACGGTTGTTCAAATTCTCTCCATAAAATCTAGAGTTAGAATTTTCCTAGCAAATTCATCTCGGGATTCAACGCTGGCAAATTTGTGCAAGTCTGTGAACGAGGATTACGTGGATACCATAGTAGAGAAATATGCGTACGATTTACTGTAAGATTTCTCTTTATGTTTACACGTATTTAATTATGCAATTATACGTTCGTTGTTGGTGAACTGTTTAATTCCGATGCGCATGTATTACGTGTTTACTTGTCTTTAAATTCCAACAAAGTCGTCATCTATGTACACAGCCACTCAAGACCTACAGGAGCTCCACAGCTTGCCCAGTAAGCCCGCCACGTCATAGATCGTCATAGTGACCTACAATGCATAAACAATGTGAGATAAAACTCAGTAAGTAGAAATTATGCATGACATGAAATTGTTTAGAAATCATCCTCATAAATTCTCGCTCTTGAGATCACCTCATCCATTTCTATTCATCCTATCAATTTCTAATCACCCTATCCATTTCTACTCATCCTATCCATTTCTAATCACCCTATCAATTTCTAATCACCCTATCAATTTCTAATCATCCTATCCATTTCTAATTATCCTATCCATTTCTACTCTCTATCCATTTCTAATCACTCTATCAATTTCTAATCATCCTATCCATTTCTAATCACCATATCCATTTCTAATCACCCTATCAATTTCTAATCATTTGCTGGGGCCCCAGATTTACTGTTGTATACCGGCATAAGCCCAATACATAGACCACCATGTGGCCAATAACACGAATCACCTAATCCATTTCTACTAATACAATGATTCTCTTACCCGGAGATCATTTATACACACCCGTACAACGATATATTTTCATGTCCATGTATGATATATTTTATGCAATGCAACATTCAATATCTCACATCTCATTGAACTCACAGGTTCAATCCACATTAACCATGAAACTCACATGTTCATCCCATAACAATTATTAAATTCACAAGTTTATTTCATGATAATCACTGAACGTAGGGGTGGCAATTCGTGTTATCGGGTCGTGTTTCGTGTCGACACGATAGTGACACGACACGATAAGGCCAAACACGAACACGACACGATAAGACTCTGTGCTGACACGACACGAACACGAAAAACTTAGTGTCGACACAACACGACACGATAAGAAAAATAAATAAATTTTAAAATAGAATCTATATTAAAATTTTGATATTGTACGATATGACACGACACGATATGACACGATAATACACGTTAACACGATATGACACGATAAAAAATTAAAATTTCTAATAAAATTATAAAATGTCAAGTCATATGTATAATAAAATATTTTAAATTCAAACTTATCGGGTTGACACGAACACTACACGACACGACACGAAAATTTCGTGTCCTTATCGTGTTTACACGATAACTACACGAACACGATAAGGCTAAATACTAACCCGTAATTTTCGTATCGTTTTCGTGTCGTGCTATCGTGTCGTGTCTGAAATTATCACCCCTACCCCTACGACAATCAAATATCATTATACGCTTAAATATTCACATAGCACCAATCAAGTATATATAATTCACTAAATATTAAGGTTATGCAGTTGCAGATGAATTTCTACTTACCTCGACTGAGACGAATATTGCTATCTCAAATTCCTAAACCGCCTTATCAAGTCCACTATGTTGATCACACAATCTTAGCATCTTCCACCCCGACCTCTCCTTCTTTTCTTCCTCTTTTTTTTTTTTTTCTTATTTCTCCTAAACAGTCGCAACACCACTGTCTTTCTTTTTTTTCTCTTTTGTGCCTTCCTAAACCCCCTTCCAAGGCAAGGTGCGTGGATATATTTATCCAAATCCAAATAACCGCACCGCCTCTACAAACTTAACCGAGAAGCTTCCATTTAATTAAGTTTCAATGTTATATTAATTAATATTATAATATTATTCTAATAGTTCCTTTATAAACTTATCACACACCTTAATTTGTGCACATATGTATATATATTATCCCTCGCATCATATACATATATATACTTGCGTGTATATTATACTAATACCCTCCCTTTCTTCTTCTTTTTTTTTAATAAATGTTATTAATATCATCAAATTATTTACACTTAATTTATACAACAATCAAACAATTTGCAATATGAACCCAAATATCATTAAATCCCAATAAATTATATTACGGTTTTCTCACCACTAATCACGTATGAGTATAATAACTAATTCAATCTTTAAAATAATTTAAGCGCAAATAAATAATGCAGAATCAGAATATCACGTAAATAATAATAACACTCGAATAATATAAAATGCACATAATACATAAAATATATTGACCACAAAATGGTGAGGAGTTCGGGTATCACAGTTATGCACACAAAAATTCTCATTGTTTATAAAAAAATATATATATATGTGCATAACAATAATAGTGTTTATACATAATAGTGATAATTTTTATACGTAACAGTAATACTAAAAAAATCGAGTTTACGATGAACTCGGATCCACACAAGTTTTTAATATATTAATTAAAAGAAGTAATATCATTTATTTATAATTGTACAATAAATATTTAATTACTTGGCCCCCCTTCGATTCAATCTTGGCACTGTCTCTGCCGAAATAGAAAAGACTAAACAATCTACTATCATTCATTCTTCAAAAGCCCTTGAGTGTGTTATCTCAACCCTTACTAAACTGCAAATTTTCTGTGGGGTGGGGGGGAAGAGTCGAGTCGTAAGATAGCGTGGTCAAATGAAAGTCAATCTGAAGTAAGTCGTTGGGTGGTCTTGGGGTGAGAGATGTTAGAAATTTTAACATGGTTATGTTGTATAAATGGTTGTGGAGATGGGTGTCGGGGGAGAAGTCTTTGTGGATCAATATTCTTAAGTCTAGGTATGGGTCTTTTTTGGTCGAGTCATCAAGGGAGTGTATGTCAAAGTGGTCATTATGGTGGAGAGATTTGTATGATTTGTGGTGGGATCGAGTGGGTCATCTTTTCCGGGAAAATATCGAGTTGTCTATTGGGAATGGGAGTCTTTTGAAATTTTGGTCAGACCCGTGGGTAGATTGTCATGTTAGGCTAAAAGTCAGTTTTTCGAGCCTCTTTAGATTATCGTCCCAGAAAGAGGGGGTCATCCTCAGATTCTGGGGAAGGGTGGGTGTTCAAATGCGAAAGATATCTAAATACTGACGAGATTATTGAGTTTTTGGATATGTGGTCAATTGTTTGCAAGTTTTCTCTAAATCCCAGCTTGTCGGATTCTTGGAGATGGGTAGGCTCCTTGGATGGATCTTTCAAAACGAAGGTCATGTACCAAATCAATGGTTTCGGAGATTGTCGAGGATGAGAAGGAATTCCCATGTGAGAAAATTTGGTGGAAAGTCATTCCATCGAAAGTATTGACATTCGTGTGGAAAGCGATTCGAGGTAGAATTCCAACTAGGAATAATCTTATGAAGTGAGGTGTGTCTCTTGGAAGTCGGAAGTGGTTTGAATATCTGCTCATTGTGTTTGTGTGCCTTGGAAACGGTGAATCATCTCCTTATTACATGCTCCGGGGCACTACTAGTTTGGGAGTCTATATCGGTTTGGTTAGGAAAATCAACATGCTACTCGCCTTCATTGGCCTCTCACTTTGTGGAATTCACATCTGGAAACTATATCAGTTCAAGGAAAAAAAAGTCATGACTCTAATCTGGCAATGCACCATCTGAAAATTTTGGAAATTCATAAATGAGTTAATCTTCAAAGAGAGCATCTACACTCTGGAGAAACTTATCGACGGTATCAAATTCAGCGCGTGGAAATAGATTCGGTCTCACTACCCACTTGCATTTTCTGCTCCTTTAATGTCCTAGCTAGGAAGATCAACTAATTGAGGTGTTGTGATAAGTTTATCTTTTTGGATACGAACTCTTGTAGTTGTTTTTGAGATTTGAGTATCCCTTGTACTCACTAATGAGATTCATCTTTATCTTAAAAAAAAAAAAAACTAAACAATAAAATGACACATATAATTTTTTTAATGGCACTAAACTACACATAAAATGACACCTAAATTAAATCGATGTAGAATTGACACATCATTAAAGAAGAAAGAAATTGTCTATTAGTAATATAAGGTGATATTCTCTCTAAATAAATCTCACAATTAGCTCCTCCACCAAAATAAACGGGGTTACACGAGTCTAGGCATTGAAGACTTGAGATTTTTTTTTTTTTAGCGCTGAGGCTCATCTTTTAAAAAATAAAAATTCAAAGTCTATTATGCAAAATATCATCATACATTTTATTGAATATCATGAATTCCTAAGTACAAATTTGTTATATATAAAAATGCGATAAAAATTCAAATGAAACAGTCATGAGACGAGGTATAACCTAGCACAAATCATATACACCCCTCTCAATGTGTTAAAGCGTTTAATACTCAATTTATGTTCTGTCTCATTGTGAGACTGTCTCATGCAAAAATGACTCTAATCACATTTCATCAAACAAAATTCTCACGAATATCCAAATACACATAAAATCTCAAACTCGATTGAACATTAATTATGTTGTATTCCATAATGATCATTTTAATTTCAAGTAGTCAAGGAAAAAGGGAACTATACATATGCTATGGATAATGGATTAAAGGATCTACCTTCCCATAACAGTTAAGACACATAAAAATGGTCTATAACTGATTTTTTTCCCTTTTTTGGGCAAATCAACTCTGTTTTTCTTCAATGTAAAATAAAACTAAACATGTTCTGCAATTAGAGGGGGCCTTTCTCCTACATGATCATCCACATTGCTGAGTTCTTGAATTTCAAGAACTGCAACTCTTCGATTCATCTTTTTTCTTATCTTTATCGCAACATCGGCGGGTATAAATCTCCCACTGACCATTACCATGTTATGTTGCTTCTCAATCGAGTGTTCCTCTATTTCTTCAACAAAATAAAAATTAAAAAATTAGTTACTAAGATCATCTCCAATGGAAAGATAAAAACTCAATTTGCCATTCGGTCTCTCCAAAGCAGACTCAAAAAAGGACCTCAAATTTCCATTAGGGACAAATTTGTTGCCTACTATTTTTAAATTTACCCTTTTTTAGGAATATTATAAAAGAATATTCATGTTCCTTCAAAATTTGAGTTTAATGATGGAAGATAATTATGCTGTTTGATTCAAATTTTGTGGCAAAATTGACGACAAGGGTTGGAGATGCTCTAATTGTTAGTGTTAAAAGAAGAAGCACTTTTAAGTCAAAAAGAAATATTCAAATCGTCACAACATGTATGATATTATATCGTTTCAGACAAGAATTTGTCTCGAAAGAAAGTGAATAATTGATTGAGAATAGCTCTACCTTTCATCCTAAGGAGAACTCTTCTCATTTTTCTGCAACAAGAATTGCAATCAAGATTAATCCTCATTACCATACAGTAAACCTACAAAATCAAACGGTTTCGATTAGAATTCGAATGCCATTACATAAATTATACGAACTTGTTGCATCAAATCTTGCCTCTCCAATCAGAGAACTTTGATGAGATCCCAGTTTGATAGCTGTTTAATTGTCCAAACACAAGTTGTAGAAAAGTAAAAGGATTGAAGAAAGAGTTGGTCCTTTTTTGGCGTGTTGAAAGGTTATGATTCTTGAAATTATTAATATTTCAATAGAAAAGTTACAAAAGTATGTTTCTTGCAACAAGGAATCTAATTCCATCCAATTTTTAGAAGCCTTATTAATTAATTAACAAGAAACTCTTTCTTGCCTTGTAAAAAACCATGTATTCATCACCAAGAAAGGAATTAACATTCATCAAATTATTAGGCATGTTGTAAACACTATGAAACAATGTTTATATACATCTGTAAAATGTTTCAAACTAACTAAAAACATGTGTATGAACTCTGCTTCTTTTTAATGTTGTTATTTAGAAGTTAAGTGCACGAAGAGCGGAAGAGGCGAACTGGGAGGGAAATCTTGCTCCATGAACTCCGGTTTGCCAGCTGTCGTCCAGACAGTTTATCGGTTTTTGGATATGCACAAGTCAGTGTTACCTTTTTCTCCAGAACACTGATCACCACAGATTGTGTCTCCCCTGCATAATGCAAACAAAAGAATTGTTAATTTTCTTGAAATTTTTGTAAACTTTTTAAGCAATTATTGAGATACATTGTGTGGTTTTGCTTTGTGCATATACAACTTTTCAATGATCATGTGTTTAAGCCCAAGAAATATGGAACTGGTCTTGTACTTTCCAGTTGAAAGTATATTACACAACTAATATAGTTCAACAAAGAAAACTAATAAACCTCCCGCCCTGTTTTACACCGTTCATTCACTGTTTGACTCGTGTTTTAGCGACCAAGTTGTTTATTTTTATATGAAATAATAAAGTGACTTTTAAGGAGGTGTGGGATAGATGAAGGGTAGGACTATCATACCCACCTTAAAAATCTTTTTATCATTTCAAATACTAATAAACAATTTGCTCGCTAAAAAACGTAGGTCCCAAAAAAATGAACGAAAGAATCTAAAACAGGACGGAGGGAGTACCACCTTTCAAAAATACATCAGAATTGCACGACACACCTGATGCATACAAGACTTTTAAGCGATCCGGGTTTTTAATATTGGATTTTTTTCTTGTTTTCAAAATATACTTATACTATTGATCGGTGCAAATTTTATGTCCAATTTGAAGAAGCTAAAGTTGGGACTATACTCTGTACAAGTTTGGTGTACCGTTGAAATCAATAATAAAAACAAAAAACAAAACAAGACGAAACCTAGTTTTCGCACAAGCTGTTATTAGTTGTCATGGTACCACATGCTTGGCATTTAGTACTTCCATACACAATGGGTAAATGCAAGATTGCAACTATAACATATAAAAGTCCCCAAAAATGTATGTTAATTCTTAATAACCATGGGGTAATAATTTGAAGGCAAATTCTGGGTTTTTTATGGAGTTGGTGCATGTTTTAGAATTCTAAAAGTGCTTTAAAATCATTTATTTTAAAACTGTGAGATTATATTTTTTTTTAAAAATAAGTGTTTCTGTCTTTTTACTTGAGTTTCAAAACAGACACTTAATACCATCACAAGAAAGTATTTGTAGAGTACAGGTACAATCTATTACATCAAAATCTGTGAGATAGATTTTGTTCGTCTAAAAGTTTTGAGTTTGTGGAGAGATTTAGAATTAATACATTTATATTTATAACAATTTGACCTTACCAACCAAATGAATGACAATGAATGATTCATACAATGATCACAACCATCAAATAAATGCAATTAATCATAAAAAAACATTAGATATCATTTTCTTACCAAACTTTGCAACACATTCACACAAAAGTCTTAGCACTAAAAGGAGAAAGGTATCTTTTTTTTCCACTTTATAAAATACACTAAAAAAATTACCAACGGCACAATCCCATATTATTATTGCAAAAATGGTATCCTATGATCACCCCCCAAATCATATCAATAAAGTCATCACCACCGTGGACCACCACCCCCACCACCCCCAAGAATTCTAGAGAAGTTGGTCTTGTGTAAACGTGAACCCGTTTTGAAACTAATACTTTATGGTAAAACAACTAATACCTTTTGAAGAAACAACTAATACATTACACAAGATTTTGTCATTCCAGAGAGAAGGGGAGGAGAAAGGCTTACCATTCATTTTGGACATGATCTCAGCCACCCTTTGCTGGCATTTCGGGCATCGAAAATCTGCCAAAAACACAACTTCCTGACTCTAATTTCAACAAACTATCACATGATTAGCTTATGATCATCAATATCCACAAGAAAATTCAGGGGAAAAAAGAAAAGAACTCACAAGAGGCAGGGCTAATGATTCGATTGCGGCGAGGGTGGTGCGCCCCAATTCCGGCGGCGGCGGCGCCGCTTCCTTCTTCCATTTCACCAAAGACATGCTTCAATCTTGTTCACTTTGACAAGATCAAAACAATCATAAATAGATAAAAGTAGTAAATCCCATTTTCATGTTGTGATGGCAAAGATTTTTAGCAGGGGTGAAAATGATTTACCAACACTTGGAACAATGATATATATATATATATATATATATATATATATGGTTCTTGGGTAGGAGAAAAAGTTTGCTTTTAGAGTTGAGTTTATGATGGGAGCCCCCACTTTGGATTGATTGAATTTTTCTTCATTGATAATTATTGTAATAAGGTTGCTTTGAAGACTAACCATCTCAATTATCACATACATTAGTTGTAATTAATCAATCAGGTCAAATTTAGATTATTAGGTAATTATAATAATGAGGGTAAGATTAGGTTGCTTTTGAGGTTGGATAATGGTCTGGCCCCCCATTTTGTAAAAATTACATCATTTATTAACATATGATATGACTATATTAATGACAATCAAAAAGATGAAACACAAACATTGGAATAGAAATTATGTAGATAGGTTTGTCCTTGATTACTAATTTTACATTGATAAAAAGGGACAAATCTTATTTACTATATTATAGTAATTCATGGGATTATGCAAATTTAAATTTAATTTGTTATAAAGAAAAGTATGACTCAAATATTAAGGTGGTGATCTATCCTATGTTTGTGTTTGAATGATAATTAATCTAATCGAACTCGAATGTTGTGATATACTAACTACATAGCGAACTTTAGGGGTGACCATTAAATTACAAAACCCACCCAAACCGCCCGCACCAAGCCGCATTGCACCGCCATTGATAATTTTTTATCATAAATCGCGGTTATTTTTTTGATGCAAAACCGCACCGTAAAGTTGGTGCAATTACGATTTTTCGTTGCAAACCGCGCCGCCCACACCGCCAAGTTGAAACTGTAATTTACTATTCGATATCCTAAATTTATAGAGTCATTCCTTAACTTTTTTTAATTCACAATCTTAACTTTTACATATAACAAGTTCATATGTTGTACTTGTATAATGTTCAAAGATATTATTTCATTTTTCATTTCTAAATATATATTTTTCAACTTTAACCATATTATAAAATATTGATCAATTAACTTTGTTATCTTTAGTTTATATTGACATCACTTTCTTCTACTAATATTTATGTTCATGTAAAACCGTCAAACCGCAAGTAACCACCCGAAACCGTTCAAAACCGCATAATCACGTTTACATGAAAAACCGCGATTTAGAATTGTTCAATTAACCGAACCGCATGTAGCAAAACAATTCGGATTTAGTCGAAAAAATCGCAAAATCGCACCGTAGACACCCCTAACGAACTTGATCTCAGGTCGATGTTCATATTTTGCTAATTAGATATAAAAGTTTTGTTCGAGCCTTTTTAAAATCTAACTACATATACATATAGATAAATAAAATAAACTTTTATAAAACGATGTCGAATTGAATACCGAATAATATAACTTAATTTTCAGCCCTAATTTTAGACCGGTGTGGAACTTATAATGCTACTTCCTCGTAGCTTCATTTTGTTGAATTAAAGCTCGATTATCATGGATTATTATTTATTGAGCTTGATTTATACATAGCCTTAATAATATTAAACAGAATTTTGACTGGGACAACCATCTTGAAGCTTGGGGACACACCTGGACAAAGTATAAAACAACACTCAAGATGGATCATGGGATGTCATGTATGTCTTTTTTAATACATGAAAGTATTATTTATTAACAATTTATGATTTATGAACCCCCCAAAATTGTTGATTGATCTTATTGATTGCACGTTATAAAATAATCTAGTTTAACATTTTTAGCAATTGCTGCGGCAACCTGGTTGACCCTAGGTTTTAAAAAGGAAGCGGCGATCGGACCGGACAGTCTTAGCGCTTTTAGTGGACCCGTCCATTTGGTCCGAGATTTTTAAAAGCGGTTGAGTATGATGTTATAATTCGTAATATATAATTAAATATATAAATATAATTATCTATATATTTTCACTTGTAATAATACATTAAATGAATAAATAACAATAATAAATAAATAAATAAATATGCATCTAACACTGTAATATAAAAATCTACTTTAACAATCTAGATCAAATATTAATAATATTAAAATTAGATTTTTTATTCAAATAAATATTTAAATATATAGGTTTACTTATTTATTAGTATATTAATTAAAATTTTAAATTCCAAATTTAACTAATTAAATTACAGCCCATAAGATTTTTTCAACCGAATTACAATTTACTTGGGCCCATCAGTATTTTTTTAGAACAAAAGAAGCCCATTGCCCATCAATTTTACTTACAAAACAGGAAAAAAAATAATTAAAAGTATATTAAATTATTGAAAACTCTATTCATTCTCAATCTTTCACCTAACAAAAAATAGCAGTTTTGCGGATGCGCTCCTCGCCCCTTCCCATCGGAGAAAGAGTCCGTCGGCGAGCCAAGATTCACGATTTCTCAGGATTTTTTTTTTTAAATCTCAAAGCGGGCCGACAGCCTGGCCGAGTAGCGGTCGGACTGGTCCGACCCGCTTTTTAAAACATAGGGTTGACCCAATTGTCATGAAAACAAAAACAAGTATGTATACATGTATTGAATCTATTGATACGTTTATGGTCCGCTTTGGAATGTGTTGGGGATGAAAATATGATAATGGATATCAATAAAGGGTCATCACTGTGAATTTTGTGATTGCATATCAATCAGAATGACTCCTAATTAATCCTCAATCATTTTCATTATTCATCTTCATTATCCCCAACCAAACAGACCTTAATTTATAAATACTAGGCAAAGTACACATTGAATAAGTTTCACACAAGGAGATCGTGAAACTAGTTAATGGTATAATTATATTATTAAAAGATATTAATCGTTATAACTAAACAGTATGACTTATTACTACAAAAATGGTATTACTCGTAATATTAAAAAGTAAGATTTATGAGTTGGTCTCTCATGAATAAATTTTGTACTATAAATTTGAATTATTTGACTTATCAGACCAATTCCAATACATTTTTCTAGTCCACAAATCTTGACCCGTAACATATCCTGAATAGGTTTATATGTTCATGAATTAAAAATAAATTTCATAGTATAAATTTATTCACCGTAGAGTTTGTCAAGATTTATATTACAAAAATATATTATGAGTGATAATTGAATAAAATGACTTAAAGGAGTATTATAAAAGGGAATACAAAAATCACAAATAATTAAACTTCTTAATAAATATTAAATTTTTAACGGATATAGATTTAGTAAAAAAAATTAATTTTAAAAAGCATAAATATTAAATTTTCAACATACCCCACCCCCCAATCCCCATACCCATTCATGCCACAAATAGTGATCATACCGTTTGAGGAAATTGATTAAAATAACAATCTGCATATTTTAAACATTGGACACAGAGAAATCCATACCTAACAATTTTTACCAGTTAACATGGATTAGGGGTGAGCATAATGAAAATATTTCAATTATACATCACTTAAATTCCATTCGATTCGTTTTTGGTTATTTTATTTATCAAGTCAAAGCTGAATTTTAGTAAAAAAAAATCTAAATTTTATCACTTGTTTTCAATAGCCATGAGTAGTTTTTGGAAAGAAAATGAATTGACTGAAGAAATTGCAAACACACCCTACAACCAAAGCCAAATTAACTTCTATAAAAGCCACAATATTGTGTTTTCAATTAAGCCCAAATAATGCTCAATACATTAGATTGTTGGACTTGACAAATTAACATTCAGAAATCTACAAAAGCAATGAGATCGAGGGAATTTTCATTTAATTACAAAAGTCTACAAAGGATTTCAGAAGAAATCAAGACATACATCCTACTTCTATCCATGACTAACTGAAAGAAGACTATCACCTAATGTTATTCTGCTATACCAAAACTGCCCCTATATTGGAGGCAATAAAACGTCTTTTATGAAGAGGGACAAGTTCCTAAGGCGCCAACCACTAAGAAATCTACCATCTAAATCAATTCAAACACAAGCAAGAATGCACAGATGGCATTAAAGGGACCAGAAAGACAAAAACATCACCTAGACATAACCAAGGATGGAACGACTGACGAGCTGAACTGTGTATCATTGGCGCATTTGCAGTTGTCCCGATCCAAACTCAACGACGAATTTACCAAAAACTTCGAGAATGTATGCAAACCCGCCTCAACACTACTGCTATTATTACCGAATTGTCCCTTGTGGACGGGGCTACGACCACGTCTTCTTTTTCCGGATGCTTTCCATCGTAAACCGGCGAGTAAACAATCCTTTGAGAGATCTCTGACACCTTGGGGAGACCCCTTCGGAGTCTTGTTGTGATTATCTAACATTGAGTCATCAATAATCTTAACCGCCGGTTGAGGCAAATCATCAACCTTGACGGGGGCAGGAAGATCTTTTTCAACAAACTGCAAACCATCTTGGTTAACATAATATACATTATTTTTACAGTAAAATGATGATACAAGATCAGGCTTCGGGTTGAAAATTTTCCATTCATTGTCGATCCATTCCTTGGAGTGCCTCAAATCACCAGAACTGAATACAACTTCAAGCTTTTCCCCTGCAAGTTATTTTTAAAATAATCATATTAAAATCCATCTTTATTTCCATTTATTTCAGGCAAAACAAGTAGGTAACAAGATTCCTAAACCCCCTAGTTTTTCAAAAATTGACTTTTTGAAAACTACCGAAAACAAACAACACCGTAGGGAAAGAGAGAGAAGACATAATATATACCTGGAAAATAAACTTTCAACCTGTCTTGAGATTCTTTCTCAACAACAATTCCTTCCCACCAGCCATCATGCCACCAAGCATCAACAACACTGCCTTCATTTAAGACACCAGAAACCTTTTCAGACAACAGGTGTGGTCTAACGATGGTCCTTCCAGACAATCGAATTCCAAATGCATCAGGTGCAGCAACTCGAGCTCTCAAGATCCACTCCTGCAGAGTTTATCAACAAAATATTGTCAGAAATTGTTAGAAAAATACATTAGTTCAATAATAAAGCACAAAATTAACATCTCTCTCACCTCAAGGCATTTTGACTCATCAAGTGCATCCTTCAGATCTTTATACTGTACTTTGACCTTATGTTTGTGCTTCTTAATGATCGAAGCCCTAAACCAGCACCCTCTGATGCCACTATCTTGCGATAGAACCTCAATTTCAGAGCCAATTGCCAAATATACCCCCGCCTTCGGAATAGCATTATCTTGTATAGGTAAGGAGACATTAGAGCAACCTTCCTTAGTTTCAACAGATTCAACTTTTTCAGGGGACTTCAAATCTAGGTCGCCCTCATTAGACCATCGAATTTTTTTGTTGGGTCTAGATCCAACAGGCAGAACTTCACTAGAAGATTTGTTCTTGAATATTTCTTGTTTCCAATAACCTTTTAATTGTGTTATATCATACGGCTTTAAATCATCGTTATCAAAGAGTTTGGAGCAAACAAAAAGCATCAACCCCAAACGAGATGCTTCTTTGGTGAGTTTCTGATAATGCTCAGGACTAAGGACAGTTGCTAGTCCATCAATGCATTCTAGGTTGAGATCTTGTAGACAAAGAGAAAAGAAAATCTCTCTGTCATTATAATTATGAGGCAAATCAAAACCAACCTCGTCAATTTTGTGAAACCATTGTACCACAACCATCTTGTTGCCTTTGCTGTCTTCATACATATCGTCTAAGTAAGCAACGAGACGATTGCCTTCTTCTGCCAATACATAGACAAATTCTTGAGCCTGTAATTCAACAAACAGCACAGACAAGTCAAAATGAATGCACATATGAAAACAATTTCGGCAAACAATAAATGTAATAAACATAGGACTTGGGGGAGAATACTTACAGAAATTACTGCACCATTGCGACAAAATGATGGGTAGTGAATCCGCCTTTTCCGGCATGTCCATGAATAACCCAACCATGTGGATTCAGCCCCAATCTGACTGGACTTGTGCTTCAAAACATCCTAGACAGAACCAATTAAAAAACAACAAAGTACGTAAATCATGGAACTTACACAAACAGAACTTAAGCAACATGATGAAAAGAAATCAAACCATTAACTAACCTCTATAATATTATCATCCAAATTTCTCTTCCTTCCACCTCCAATCTGTCCACTAGAATTATTAGAACGTTCGCCTGAAACCACAATCAAAGTAAAACAATGAATACCACACACAATACCCCATATAATCATCATGTAATTTGTAGAAAAAATAACGGACAAAGGAAAAGGAGACAAAATGTTGTAAAACCACAGAAACATCCAAATTTATGCTCATTAAAACACAGAATGAAAATAGGGCAAACACAGAAGAAAAAATATATTGGCCTCAAGAGATCATTGTAGATGTCAACCTAGAAAGGGAACTGGGATACCGGCTCTCAACCAGCTCTTAGAAATTGACCTAATAATCCTGCAGCCCAGACAATCGTCAGTCCTTGCAAAATCGTGGCACCACAACCTTTGAGGCGTGAAAAGTCGTGATTGCAAGATAAAGTAAACGTTAAAACCAGGAAAAAAAAAAATTTGGAAGAGAACACGGAATTCGAATAATTTTCAAGATTAACAGAAATTTGAGCACCGCAGAGAGGGCGGGGAAGCAATTTCGAACGAGTAACCTACATGCGCCTAGAAGGTCAGTATTCTCCATTAAAATCTATCAACAAAAATTCAGAAAGCACTCGTTTGCATACACCACGCATAATTCCCCGTTTAACCTCAGTGAGAGAAAATTCAAAATTGACAAAAAGCCCAAAAATTCCCTCAAATTGAGGCCAAAATCAGTGATTTTGCCTAAGAATTTGAAGCAAATACTTACAAGTAAAATCAACTCCCCCAGAAAAACGACATTCAACTGTTTACGCTCGTAATTTATATTCCTGGGACAAAATCAACATATAAAAAAATTCATTTTTCACTACTTGTTCTCAGATCTGGGAGAAAAGTTTATCCACTTCAAAAATTGGCAAGGAAAAAAGTAGAAGAACGTAAAGAAGAAGACCTTGCATATAATCCAACGAGTAATCGACGCACAAAGTTTTCATTTGAAGAAATCGCGTAAATTGAACTGTTACGGAACAGATCTGAAGTTTATACCCAATATTGAGGAAACAACCAAAACGAAAATAACAAAAAACAAACCTAGAAAACTCATCACAGAAACACAAAACCGAGAGGAAAGAAGATTTGAAACCAAAAAAAGTACAGACAAACACAAAATCGGAAAATAAAACAGATTTCACAAAACACAGAGAAACAAATCACAGAAACAGAAATAACAAGCACCTGTGAGAATCGAATTAAGCCAGTCGACGACCTCTCTTCTAGACCTCAGCTTCTCCCTGGAGAAGCCGTTCAAAACCGAGAGCAACAAATTATCTTTAATCCTGTAACGATACATCATATGCCTGGTGCTCCTTTCTTCCCCACAACCACCAGATCTCTGCCGCCGCCGCCGCTCCGCCGGAGGTAATAGTGAACTTCCCGCCGCCCCTTCTCGTTCGACACGACCTCCTCCTCCCAATCGACATACGCCGCCGTCGGATTATCCGCCATCACGCCCATCAATTCAATTGTTACCAAAGCTTTCAACAACGCGTAGAGGATGGAAAACGATTTCCCCTGTCTTGATTTTTTTTTTTTATTCTTTTTTTCTCTTTCCCTGTCGTGAAATGAAATAAAAAAAATATGAGCTTTTGAATGAGGGAATTTATAGTTGGGGCCTAGGGTTCGCGATTGAAATCGACGGCTGAGATTGGTTTTGGACATTGCGATGATACGGAGGAAACTCGCACGAAGTTGCGTTGCGTGCGTTATTTTAATGTTTGCGTAGAGGTCCCTGGACTGGTGGTTATTTGTTAAAGTGACCCCTGTCTTTTCTAAGCGATGGGAATTTATATTGCAGTGAGAAATTAACAAAATGTTTATTATTTGATTGCATATTAAAAAAGAACATATTAATTCCTAATGTCATGTTTGTTTTTGGCTAGATGAAAAATAATAATTCGTTAGCTATATATCTATCAAGGCCAAATGATCAATTTTAGTTCATAATTTTCGTTTTTTACCGAATCAAACGATGCGTTTTTAAAAATAATTATAGTTCAAAACCTTGCCGACCGAAAGGCGTCTTATGTAGATCGTCAGAGTGCCGTATTGACAGTTGACATGGCATAAGAGAAATGACAAGTGATCAATTTTATCACATTTTTTTTACATTTTTCAGAATTTTAACACTGCTGTTTTTTAATCAAATAAATACTTATAAGAATAGTCAAATAAGTTCTAAGAAAACATCTTATTTTTTAAAATTTTCAAGTCACAAAATGAAATAAAATTAAAATCAGTATATTTTAAATAAGAAATTTAATTTAAAATAGTGAAAAATGTCCAGTAATTACAAATGAAATCATGTATTAAAAATTTGTATTTAGTATTTTTAATAATAAATCATTTTAAATATATAAATATAAAATCTTAAGAGATATTTGAGAAATTGAAAACTATCTTAGTTGATTGATTTAGTTAGGATTTACAAAATATATAAAACATGTTTATTTTCGATTTAAGGTGGATGGAATAAATCCAATGAATAGTAATATTTATTTGTTTTATTGAATATGATAAAGGTGGATGAAATTTTATATCAAATCAATCTTTTTTAAAGATGATGATATATTATTTTATTATTCATAATTAGTGAGATAATAATTGTATGAAAATAAAGAGTGTTATAAAAATTGAAAAAGGGGTCCCTAACTGTTAAGGATAAAAATGAGGGAAAAATAAGAGTAGTGAAGGAAACGCGTGGAGTGCAATCGAGGAAAAATAAAACTGAAAGTCTGGCGCGTGGATCCACGCTATGTGAGTTGTTGCCTTGTGGGTTTTGCTATAATTAATTTTTGGGTAAGAGTGAATGGTGGAGGCAGAGTTTTTTTAGATAGAAGTATTCAACTTCTGAGGTGGAAATGAAGTGGCATGTATGTGGCAAAAAAACACATCCAAAATAATCACTAGGATTATTAATATTCTAAGAAAAATACGAGAGATAATAAATTATGTAAAAAAAAAATGAGATATTGAGTTGGTGTAGTGTATAATAGAGGTGAATGTGTATTTAGATGGAGGATAAGATGTGCAAATCCAAAAAGTTGACGGGATTGGTATGTAGCTCATCCCCTATCTTGATCTCCCAAACCGAAATCAATCATGCTTAAATAGATTTAAATTGAATGACGTGTTTCTTTTTAAGAAACTGTCCCTACAAGTGTCACTATTAATTGTATTAGGTGACATCATAATGTTGATTTGGTTGTATCAGGTGGCAATCAATTTTATCATTAATTTTTTTGGTAAGGAGAGTAAACATTTTATTAGAAACAGGCTTGTTCGGAAAAAAAAAATTTACACAGGTTTGCAGAGCCAGGATTCGAAAGAGGCATTTTCCAAAATATTTTTTCTTGCCAGAAACCAACTCTAAATTTTTCCTTTAAGTTCCTCAATAATTTTCTCTGGGACGAACTCCACTTCGTCAAACACCAATTTGTTTCTCGTCTTCCAAATCAACCAAACAACTCCTTGCCAAATACTAGCAGCAATTTTCGAGCAATTCTTACCATGAAGGACACCAGCATGAATAAGAAAGTGATGTTGTATTCTGTTATGTTGAGGAATAATCACACCTAACCAGTTGTAGCAAACACTCCTGATTCTCGAGGCCTTGGCTCAAGAAAGGAATAGGTGGTCTGCTGATTAATTGCAAAAAATATGAGAAACTTACCTTCTACCAATTCTTTTTTAATTAATGTGAAATCGATTTAAAATAGTATTCTCAAATTATATGTTAATTGATTTATTTTGTTTTGGTTTACACTAGTGCATAACCCGCGTATTACGCAGAAATTAAATAGATTCTTTATATATGTATTTAATTATATGTTTTATTATTTGTTATTATTAAAAAAATTAATTTAAATCTTAAAAAATGTTTTACATTAAATTTTATTAATTATTAATTAAATGATTTCTAATTTATATTTTAAATTTAATCTCAAAAAATTGGGAATTGCATATAATTATATTTTCAAAATTTTCAAATCTTAACATATATGATTTTTTAAATTTAAATAATATTTAAATATCCAATTGACAAATATAATTTATTATGCAAAACTTTCAATGGACAAATTTACCAACAAATTTTGAATCTAATAAAAAAAATTACAACTTTATAAAAATTACAAATTCCTAAACACTTCTTTAACCATCAATCAAGAATTATTAATTAAAAAGACATTGTTTAGCAATTATATTAAATTTCGTTATTTCCAATTTAATTTCCTCCTAGAGCTCAAATAATTAGATCCAAATTAACTGTTTAAAAAGCAATAATATTGGAATTCCAAAAAAAAAAAATCATCCATAAATTATTCAAAATCGCAACATCCTTCCTAAACCAAAAAAAAAAAAAAAAAAAAACACACCAAAACATCAATATAAAATTATTTCGGAAAAACACACAACTAAATCAAATCTTCAAGCTTCTTTCTCCTCAGTCTTAATCTTCACCATTCTCTTAGTAGTTGACATCCGACATTCAATACCAATATCTTCATCCAATATTGTCACTTCATCGTCGATATTTTTTATCTTTTTATCGGAGTCACCTCAACACAATCAGGATCTTGATTATCGCAAACAGATGATGAAATTGCCTATGTACATATATTTAATACAAATAATTAAGATTTTCTATTTTTAATTTTTTTATATTTATATTACTTAGGACTCATTATTCAAAAGAAAATATATCTTATCTTGATAAGAACATTCATGGTGAGCATCACTCATGGCTTCAGAACCCATAGAGCACTAAACAAATATATATTAAAATAAAAAATTATTATCTTTTCTTTATCATAAAATGTTATATAAAAATAATACAACTATAAATAGTTAAGATTAATTAAAGATACGATGTTATCAAAATGAATACCTTGGATAAGCAATCCTTATGTTCAATTTTTCCTATCAAAGATGGATCAGATGACAGCTTCACAGCTGTATAAGCATTTCACCCTTGTGATAAATTGAATTTGCTGACATGGAAGCGCACAATGAACCTTCTTCCAACTATCTCTTCTAGTTCCTTCGGGAATGTGTTGTTTAAGCCTTTCTATTTTTTTCATAAAAAATATCAAGAATGTTAGTATATTATGTAACTTTATATTTTAAATTAAGAAGATTCAACATAAATGTTATCAATATTGACAATTATGCTAACTCTTAATTTTTTAGGTCGGTATAGGTTAAAGATTATAATATTAAATATTACCTTGTCAAGATCATTGAGTATTTCCAACGATGTTTTACCAATCAAACTATACACGCCCCTATAAAAAAGAACTAAAGAAATAGATCATGTACAATCCATCACACGAATCTGCAGCTTGAACCTAGTTACAATATAAAAGATGTTAAAAACATTATATACAAACAAATAATTAATTTTTATAAATAATTTAGTACATTGGGTCAACCGCATTCAATGTCTTATCACACGACACATAAGCTTTTTTTCCACCCTTCTCATAAACCTTCTTATGACACTTAGGATATGCTTCATAATACTAATTGTACTCCAATTCTATCTTGTGACATGTAGCAATTACCACACAGTAGCATTCCTTAAAAAAAATTAATTGTAAACAATTTAAAATAAGATGTAAGTGCATAATAAAGCATTCACAAATAAATAGTACCATGGACTGTTGATGAACATCAGCTAAACACATAACATCAACTTCTTCAGTGAAATCATCGTATGCAGAAGAGCGGAAAAGTTGACTTTTACTTGAAAATCGTTGGTGCATGAATTTTTATAAGAACAACTTCAATCCTTAAATGAGAACATAATGAAAATCATATATCATTGTGCAATTTATAAAAAATTACTCTGATTTGTTAAGCATTGTATAAAACGTTACCTCTACCTAAATTCACGAACCTCTAGAATATCTCCATTGATAATTAGTTTACTGGCATACATCGAGTTTGATAAATTTTTCTCTAGTATAAAAAGGAAAACTAATTAATAAATTAACAAATAACTACATATATATAGCAAATATTTTACATGGTAATAGTATATTTTATATCTCTGTCACACCTCTGAATTTTCGCAAATTCAAGGATGATAATCATGGGTTCAATCGGTTGATCTTTCCTGTAAGCTAGAAGTTGCTCAAAAAATCTCTCTCATAATGTGCATTTCATTCTTGTACTCCTATTATAATTTGAATGATAAACCCGATCAAAAAATAAATAAATTGAACGAAAAAATATTAAATAAATTAATAATCATAATAATGGCCTATTTTGAGTCATAAGCAAGGGTGCAGAAATCGGTAGGCGCCAGGCGGGCGGTTCTTGGCCGCCTAGGCCGCCTAGATTTTTTTTTTCTAGATATTAATTTTACTTTGAAATTTTCAACATGAAAAATAAAAAATCACAACAATTAACATAAAATCATAGTCATAAATTACAAAATAAGAACTCAAAAGTAGTGTTTTTAATTTAAAAAAAATTAAAAAAATTGGCCGCCTAGGCGCGATTTGCCGCCCAACCGCCTTGTCCGCACAGACCGCCTAGGCGCGATTTCTACATCCATGGTCATAAGTGAACAATGCAAAATCACTTATTTTAAAAGTAGGTGTGACCCCAAGGGCGGACACACCTTAAGTCAAGAGGGGGCAAGTGCCCCACCTGACTTTTAAGAGTCAATTACCTATTTCTATGTCAAATTACTTATTCATTTGATTTTTGGCAATATGGCAAGTTAGGCACCCTACTAACTATGAGAATGTGGGTTCGAACTCCCAGTGAGTAGAATAATTTTTTATAATATTATTTGTTTCATGTATAATTATTTTTAATCACATATTTTACTTAAATATATTAAATAGAAATACAATAGGTTTGTTTCAGCACAATTATTTTTAACTAAGAAAATTCAACTCACAAGTTAGAATGACTGTTAGGGAAATTAAATAAACAAAAAATGTTAAAAAATTAAATAAACGAATTAATTTCACATCTCTCTATAAGTTCGAACTTTTAGATAAGACGAAATTCTTTCATTAACCACATATTTTACTTAAATATATTAGATAGAAATATAATAGGTCAACTATTGATTGAGATGGTCTCAATGATCCTTTCCAAAGTGTTAATGAGTCATTCACAAACTATAATACATTTCACTATGAATATGTTTAATACAAGACCCACTCTACATTATAATAGTTGACTTTTACTTTTTTTTTTCGAGATGTACTATTAAATTTTTTAAGGAATTGAACTTTTACTATTAAATTTTAGGTTAATTTCAAATTTATTTTCATATATAATTTTATTTATTTATTTTACTTCATATTAATTTTTGCCCTGCCTGAGTTTAATTTCTGCGTCCGCCATTGTGTGACCCAACTTTACCCAAAAATAAGTGTTTCTTGTGTTAGTTTAGTGTTTCAAAATATTACCTAAGTAACATTACAAAAATAATAAAAATATTACCACCTATCCTCAATTTGAATATCCAACTTTTTTGCCTCCCTCTCATTGACTTTGATAGTCTCAACTTCATCAATGTGTACGATAAATCCAATTATGTTTTCAAATTGTAAAAAAGAACATTATTTCAAACATCAAATAAGTAAATATATAAACAAAAAGAGTTATAATATGTGTAATAATGAAAATTAAATTGAAGAAATTATCTTCAAATAATATATCAAACCTCGAAGGATCTTATTTTCCTCATCAGTCTATGCCACTATTTCATCAAAAGAAATAAAATGAAATTGAGATTTAGTCAACTTCATTGGTGAACACCGTTGCACGTTGGTATGAAAAAGGATGGTCAGCTTGTAGAGGTGATCAGTTGCATGCGTCTTTTTCACATTTTGACCTATCCCAAAGTTGGATATCATATAACTATATAAGTATTCCCCTCTTTAATCAAATTTCTTGATAAGATGTTTCCGAACTGTTGCTTGTATTTTAGTTCCCTGCAAATAATATACATGAGAAATATAAATTAACATAGTTAATATAAAGCGTCAAAAAAATTCTAGCATTATTTTTTGTTAAATATAATATTAAAAAATATTTTTTAGAATAAGATAATTCACTACTACACATTTGAGCTTGGAGAGCTCCACTTGGACAACCCTTTTTTCGAATAGCTCTCCAAGTGGTCCCTTGGAGAGCGGTTCTATTAAAAAAAAAAGGACCTGTCCAAGATCAAATCTTAGACGGGTTCATAACCATTTGCAGGTAAGTAGATTGGAGAGCGGTTTTGAACCCATTTGTCAAAATAAAAGAAGCTTGGACACGGTTCATAACCGCTCTCCAAGTGAATTAATTTTTTTTTTTTTTTGTAAAGCTTGTATTTTTTGTTTTATTTTTGTAAATTCTTTTTAGGTAGAGTTCAAATATTTTATTCTTTAAATTCTCGTGTTATTTCTTTTTAATATTGCGTCTTATATAATGAGATTAACACAAACTCTTATGTAAAACTTGTTCATAATATTAAATTCATATTATTACACTTATTTAACTTGTATCACTATTAATTCTTATAAATTAATACCTATAATATTTAATATTCTTATAAATTAATTCAATTTTGTCTAAGTATTACTTATTTAGATAGAAAAGTACTATTACTTGTTTAAATAGAAAAGTATTACTTATTTAAATAGAAAAGTATTACTTGTTTAGATAGAAAGGTATAACTTGTTTAAAGAAAAGTATTACTTGTTTAGATGAAAAAGTATTACTTGTTTAAAGAAAAATATTACTTATTTAGATAGAAAAATATTGCTTGTTTAAATAGAAAAGTATTACTTGTTTAGATAGAAAAGTATTACTTGTTTAAATGGAAAAGTATTACTTGTTTAGATAGAAAGGTATAACTTGTTTAAAGAAAAATATTACTTTATTTAGATGAAAAAGTATTACTTGTTTAAAGAAAAATATCATTTATTTTGATAGAAAAATATTACTTGTTTAGAAGGAAATGTATTACAAGTTTAAAAGAAAGGTAGTTAAAAAAAAGTAAAAGTAAAAAATATAATTTTAATTTAATTTAATTTAATTTAATTTAATTTAATTTAAATTTAAATTTATATAAAAAAATATTATATAAAAATGTGATTGAATTAATAAATAAGATAATTGAAATAAAGAATTTTAAAAAAAATTGTAAGAAAAAATTATTTTTAGAACATATAGAATTAATTTCATTAAGTAAACGCAAGAAAGCAAGTGCCCGAGCGGAATTGATCCCGGCTCAGGTGCCCAAGGTCCCTTGTTCGGTCCCCCATGAGAGCGAGTAATTGCCTCAATTAATTGGGAGGCTTGGTGGCTTATATATGATATTTGTGGGCTTAGACAACGCTTTCTATGTTGCATCTTGCACAACGGTTCATAACCGCTGTCTAAGCATATATATTGGACAGTGGTTAAAAACCGTTGTCTAAGCTCCACTTTTGCTTGGATATTTGTTACTTGGAGAGCTGTTATAACCGCTCTCCAATGTCATTTTTAACAGTTTTCCAAGTTCGAATCTGTATTAGTGATTACTTACATTCTTATCAATTAAAATTAACTCGTAGTTAAATTTTTTATTAGATTCTCGAGACACCATCATCCATGAACGCATGGTCTTAACCTTTAAAGTCCAAGTCTCTTTTTCAGGATTAATAGTACTGATGGAGGCAAATTTTGAATCCATTACCTACAAATATATATATATATATATATATATATATACAACAAAAAAATATGTAATAAACTATAAATATTCAAGAAAATAAAGATATTTTGTGGAATAAACAATTTTCTCAAATCGAAAAAAACTTGTAAAAAAATAATTACGTAGAGAATATGTAAATTAAAGAGAATAGTTAGTTACTCGGAATAATGAGTGAATAAAAAAAATGTGAGGCCTATATTTATAGGTAGATTAGTTTGTAATAATTAAAGATTAGATATATAATTAGCACCAACCATTAATGAAAATCATTAATGCAAAATAATTAGTATTTAGTTTTTTTTTTAACAGGATAGTAGTATTTAGAGTAGTTGCAAATGTAACATCGATGTCATGTAGATATTAATAACACAATGTAATAATTATTCATTTTAAAAATTCAGAATAAAATGAAATTGTACTTCATACTTTATTTCCTCCCTAAAAATAAGTACCACATGCATTTGACTGTGTATTCGACTTAATTAATCTCGAAATAACTTCGGCTTAATCTATGCTTAATTTTCTTCCTTAATTTCCACATGCTTAATTTCAGAAGTTTTAAATATACAACAAAAGAAATTATGTAATAAACTATAAAAATAAGTTACTATAAATAACTTCCCACAAAATTGCAAGGATTTGAAATGGAGGCACCACATGCATTTGGAGAGATTCACAAATAGTATATAGAAGATGTTTCGACTCCATATTTAAAAAAAGAAAGAAAAATAATTGGCACGATAATTCTATTCCATAAATTGTTTGAGCAGATATATTAGTAGGTATCCTCTTAAAAAAAAAACTAATAGACACTATGAACAATTATTAATTAATGTTTAGTGTATTTTTGTACATGTTTATATTTTTAATTATTGAATTTATTATTTATTTTGAATATTATTTTTTAAAAGAACCTGCGTAACACATAGGACTAAACTAGTGTTATATATTTGTGTATAATAGGTTGAGAACTTGAGATTCACTAACCAACTTTCAATTTATTTTTTCATAATAAAAAATATTGTTCAATATTATAAAAAAATATTTCAATTTTTTAAATTTAAGTAATTTTCAAATTTATTAAATCCACATTTTAAATTTTTGAACAGTAATCTTAGATATATTTATTAATTTATATTGTTTCATAAGTGTAGGTCTCGAACGGGTTTCGTGAGGTGGAAGACTAGAGGGGAGGGGTGAATAGACTTCCAAAAAAATTTTGTGATCAGTGTGTAAGGTCAGATAGGTGCTGATAGAGTGTGGTTGTGAATCAGTACGATCTGATATCCAACTTACTGATTGTTGTGAAGCAAGTCAGTTCGGTGTCTATCAGATCAACTGATGTGCGGAAGCACGTTTTAACCCGTGTAAAAAAACCAGTTTTGATAAATCAGATTCTAAGTATTCTGATTCAGATCAGATGACAACAGGTCAGACTAATCAGATCAGTTGCTTGGTGCAGAACTGATCTATACTTAGAATGTGCATGTTGTAAAATATCAGGTGTGTGTAGAGTGTAAAACAGATAAATAACACAAGATTTATAGTGGTTCAGACAACTTGTCCCACGTCCACTCTTCCCAGTCCAGGTGCACTTACTACCGAACTAGACTTAGTTTTATGTGTTAGTCCAAACACAGTACAACAGATGTTTATGGAGTTCTCACTCAACTTATCCCAAAAATCAAGACTAGACACCTTAGCTTGAGATCTTGCTAACAAACTTAACCTAACACTCGGTTTGGGGTAAGATTTGTATGGTTTCCAACTGAAATTCTATCCTAGTATTTAAGTAGCCTAAAACTAAAGGATAAGAATTCTTGTTAAGAACCTATGGGATGAACACTTAGAATATTTCTTGAGTTCTTGGTGTTCTTGCGGAAATTGCTTGATGTGTTTAAGCTTGAGTATAATTTCCGTAACGTTACTCTGAAGGTTTGATCCCATATATATATGCACGAAATCGATCTAGCCGTTGGAGAGCAATTCGAATTTCGGTCTATTTAAGGTAGGTTTGCAGGTCTGAGTTGATGCATATAGAGACGGCATGGCCAAAAGCATGCAAGCTTGTCCTTTCTAGCCGTTTGACTCTGAAACACTCTGACCCGCAGTGTCAGCTTCGTACGTACGTGTCGCGCTCTCATTGGTTATCAAGTACACTTATTCGGCGCTTGATTTACCAACTTAGGTTGACATTCTTCTTATCTGATCAACTTGCACGTCTTAGGTAAACACATGTTTGTCACCTGACTGAGCTGGCCTAATCAGATGAAATTGATCAATCTACCTGGTTGAGTCTTCTGATGTAAGTTACCTTAGCTCAACTTACTGACTCTTTTTGTGCTTATCTGATGTAGGTCTTCTGTAGGTTTTTTGGCTTTGTTTAAACCTAGTCTTCTGATCTTCTGATCAAGACCCATCTGATTTGGTCTAGTCAACTGGTCCTCAGATCTGGTCTTCTTCTGATTCTTCAAATCTGATCTTCAAGACTTATACATATTGAGTTCCCCTTCAATATGTGACCTATTTGTTACATCAGTTGTCTATACATCTCAGCTGGTCATCTCATTCTGATTTCTAGTTCATCAGTCAGCTAACAGTTTTGACTGGTCCTATTACATCTGTTTTGGAACTTCCATCAAAACTATAAATTTCCCAACAATAAGATTATCTATCAAGATATTTAAATATAATCAGTCTTATCATAAATTTGATGACAGACTTAAGATCTCTAGCTCCAGCAGGATGAGCAGCATCATCGCCTTCAACACATTCAGTAGGATTGGTGTGATATATCAGAATTGGTCCATTCTGGATGACTTCCATCATGTGCGAACTGAGCGAATCAATATGATTTTCCATTTTGACATCCATGAGTCATAGCCTTCAATAGAGAAGGTAGGCAATACATGGTACTTTCCTGAACCCGATGATGACTCCATGCTGATTTTGTGAAACTGGTGAGTTTTTTAAAAGATTTTCGAAGACCAGTTCAAGTGACCACAAGGTTCTTCCTCAAGAACCGATGATAATCAAAGCCAATGGTCTGTAGAACCACTGCTCTGATACCATTTGTGGGTCCCGAACGGGTTTTGTTAGTGGAAAGTCTAAAGGAGAGGGGTGAATAGACTTTCAAACTTTTTCGTGTACAACGTATAATAACAGATAAGTGTTATAGAGTGCATGGTGAAATCGGTCTGTTCTGATATCCAACCTACTGATAACTTGGAAGCTTATCAGTTGGACGTCTATCAGTCTGGCTGATGTGCGGAAGCTAGTTTTAACCCGTGTGAAAACCTTTTCTAAAGTAACTTAAGTTTTGGCCTAGATCAGTAGACAAATGGTCAGACTGATCTGATCAGTAGACTTGATGTTAATTATGATCTTCTTAAGTTAATGCATGTTGTTTTTTATGCAGATAAGTATGACAGTTATGTAAAGCAGTAAACAACACACATATTTTATAGTGGTTCGGATAATTGCTCCTACATCCACTCTTCCTTATCGCCAGGGGATCACTAGAGCCGACAATTTGGGCCCGGCCTACCCGAGCCCAAGTATGGGCTGGGCTAAAAAATTAGAGGCCCGAAAAGAGCAGGGCCTGTTTGGCCTGGCCCATTTGGCCCACTGGCCTAATGGTCTTGGGCCAATTTGGCCAGACGGGTTATTGCCCGCCCGTTTGGCCCGATAAATTTTTTTATTATTATTTTATTTGTATTTCTTTATACAAATTATAAAGGCTAAAGAAATTCATTTTTTATAATTTGTCAAACTACGAGTTCTTTTGATATAATTAACAATCACAATCAACAAAATAGTACTCAAGTTAATGTTTTCATGTACATAAGATTGTATTTTAATAACTATAATTATTATTTTATTTTTTTAATCATAAAATAAAGTAAATTGATAAGGGTAGAAAAATACCCAAAAGAATTACAAAGAAATAATGTAATTTTGTAAAGTAAATAAAATAATTAAATAAAAAAAAATCATGGGTCGGGCCCATGAGCCCATATCGGGTCGGGCTAGGTCAGATTTCAGAGGGTCTGATCGATGATGGGCCGCCCAAATTTTATGAACATAACTTGGCCCGATGGGTCATGCCCTGCTTTTGCTTTGGCTCTAGGGATCACACTATCAAACACCTTAGTTTTCAATGTTAGGCACACTTTACAATGATCTCCACGATCAACCAAATCAGATTTTTACAGAGATCCACCTCTATCCTAGATTACAAGCTAGAAACAACTAACTTATAACCTTGCTAACAAACTTCATAACATGTTGTGTTTATGGGGGGTTTGTTTATGTTCCAACTAGGAAATGTCTCTAACAATGAACTAGCCTAAGTGCTGAGAGAGAATATTTCTATCTAAGTTGTAAGGGATGAACACTAAGAATAAATCTTGAGTTTTGCTTGAGTGTTCTTGAGGAAATGGCTTGAAGGCTTGAATGCTTGATTATTTCCGTAATAAACTCTGAAGAGATTCATCCTTATTTATAGAGTTGAAATCAAAGAGTCATTGTATAGCAATTCGAATTTCAATCTATGTTAGGTAGTAGGTCAGGTATGAAGTAATATTTGCAGAGGCGGCCATCCCTAAAGCGTGAAATTTTATCCTTTCTAGCCGTTTGACTCTAATATTTCATATCTTGCTTTATCAGTCATAGTACATACATGTCGATCTCTGGTTGGTTGACAAGTACACTTATACGACACTTGGTCAGATTTTTTCTTCACATTCCTCTGATCTGAAATTTTTATGACTTGAGATATATTCTTCATCGTATCTGACTTGAGCTGACACTTAATGAGTCATTTGACTGGATACCTGGTTAACATCCACCAGTGCGGTTATGAAATCACTAATTTAAACATTTGTTTTTGTAATTTCATCTTTTATTTAAGTTAATTATTTATTATGTTGTTTATCCTATTATTAATAAACATTATATATATATATATATAACAAAATGACCATAAATATTTTAAAAAGAATGATATATTGGAAAATAAGGGATAAATTACTATTTTTAAAAAACAAATCATACATTTTTATTTGCTAGCAATATGTTTGATACTCTCTCCGCCTCATGCTTATTTGAACATTTGCTAAAAAGGTTTGTCCTAAATTTAATTAAACATTTCTATAAATAGTAAAAAAAAATGACTTTTTCCCTTTTATCTATACCCCTCAAACATTTCAGTATTACACCTTGTATCATTACTTTTCTCACGCTAAAGTCGACTTTATATCTTTTAATTTACACAAATGTCATTATTTACTATTTAATCTCCATAAATATTTGTTTTTCTTTCTAATAATAATAAATAACTCATACAATAAAACTTGTACAAATAGTAAATGTTCAAATAAGAACAGGACGGAGGGAGTAATGAAGAACCGGAAGTGGAAGAGGACGAAAAAATGGAATTGAGTTGGGGCTTCTAATAAACAGTCAATTTGGAATCGACCTCTCAAAAAAAAATTTCAAGCATTCATCGTTTTTATTAGATGTGGTTGTTACTGATAATATTGATGGTAATTTGTGTAACTATGAGGAGCTTGGGATGGCAGGAATGGCAGCGCATAAGAAAAATATGTCATATTTAGCTTCAAAAGGAAAAGGGTTTAAAGGAAATTTTCTTTATTATTAAAATAATATCTTGAGAGATTATTATTTTGTATGATTATTTCTGACATCTTTAAAAAAAATCAATGTACAAATCATATGTTTTAGATCTTGTTATACTTTTATAATATATTACATTTATAATATATTATATTATATTTATAATGATAATTATATCAATAGACAATAAATATATAATTATAAAGTATAAAAAATGGAGTATGTTTTAGATCTAGTTATACTTGAAACAATATATAAATATCACAAAAGTAAAGGATGCAAACAAGTTTCTACAATCTTCCATTAGTAATAAGAATGTTTGTAATGGAATGAAAAATTTAAAGACATATTAATTCGGGAAGTTATACACAAATCTTCCATGAAAAGGTTATACATAAATCTTAAAATATATAGATCATAAAATAGGGAAAAAGATAAATGTTAAAAATACAAATTTGGGTAAAAATAGATAATCTGGATATAAATATTTATTGTATTAATTGATATATTTAATAAATTTAATCACTTTTTTTTTAAACCAAACGAACGTGCACTCGAGGCACCTATCGAGCATGCCATCCACAAAAGGGGGAGGCTCAACCCAACAATGAGGACTCTCATATCGACGAGAATTCCTAGCAAAAGAATGTGTCATAATATTGACATTTCGACTAACCCACGACAACTTGAAATTAGGCTTAGAGAGAAGGATCTCTTTGCCTCTTCTGACAAAATTTCCAAAGGTAGTATCATACACTCCCGGATTCTTGTACGCGTCCACTACTCTCTTGGCATCTAGCTCAACTTCCACCCTAGAGAGGCTCATATTTGAAACCTAGTTAAGCGCCTCGAGAGCTCCCCAAGCCTATCCTTCGTCAATCTTCATCAGACCCGTATGAAGCATAGTACGCCCAGCAACAAACTCACCTCTCTCGTGTTGGGAAATTAGGGTGCCCGGATCTATTCGAGGTGAATTTAAATACATATTTAAATTAATTAATTAATTACTAACATGAATTAATTCTAAATCAATTCAACATAATAATTAATAAGCAAATAAACAACATGCGTACATATAATCCACGTAAATCCTAAGCATGCGGAATCTAGGAGTTACGAGATTACATGCCTCTTGTAGAGACAACCGTTGAGACGATGAATCAACCCAAAATGTCTTCTCAAATATGTCCCAAGTCCACGAACGTAATTCGGTGGAGGATTCTCAACGAACGATTTTAATTTAAAGGAAAAATAAAATATTTGTCACCACCTTTGTGGATTTTTAATTTTTCCAACATATGGAATTGCATTGGGGATGAAAAATCCATCCCCTATTTATAGGACTAGGGGGGACGAAAATTTTGGGCATATTGAGCATTGAGAAATTTTCTTGCTTCTTCCTCAAGATACAATCTAGAATATATCCAATATACTCTATTTCCCAAAATATCTTCCCAACAAAATATTCTTCTCCCTTCTTGTCTATTATTTTCGAAAAAAACAAATAAAATAGGGAAGAAATAAGATCTTTTTCCTTTCTTGAATTTATGGGATAAACTTGTATCTCAAGAATTCTTATTCCATAAGATCTTTCAAAGAAAATCAAGAAAAAATATTTTCTCTCTCCTACCTATTTTTTTTTAAAATAATTAGGAAAAATAGACAAAATATTTTCTTCTCATATTCATTAATTGAACTTTAATTTGGGCTATTTGAGGGGCCTTTAGGATTAAGATTAGACCTCCAATGGACTATGAAACTTTAATATTTAGCCAAAATATTATTCAAGTTCATTAATATTAATTTACTCCACTATAAAATTAATATTGAACTATCCATCTTAATCCACATTATGACTTCACAATAATATGGCTCCCGGTCACTATTTCCCGCGTTTAAGCTTATCTTAGTGCATTAATTAATTAAGCCACTGAACATACTTTATATTAATTAATATCTTTGTCCTTGGAGTAAAGACAGCTCAACATTATTATCCATACCGGAAATAAATTTTCACTTGCAAGATTTGGTATGATAAAGATTTTGAGCCCACCAAGGGGACAAATCAAGCAAGTTGTACTTGCACGCGATTCTCCGTATTAAATCTTAGCAATCATCATGTAATCAATAATATTGCCCAAGATACAAGGTATCGAATCGCATTGATTTTCTTCCAATCATAAGTCAAAGCAATAGTTATTAATTTCACACGATCCTATTTAAGGGACGAAGATTAAGAAATAACGAACCACTGAGGTCTAATTCTTGTATATTCAGTACCGAAGAATTTGTCCTCATGTAGGTCCTATTCAGCGCATTATAATGCACCAGTGTAATCTCTTGGTCAAGACAAGTCAATCTGAGCCTTACACTTCAACCTTTCATGATGGATTGTTCATTTCCATCTGGGTTGTGAATTTGTACTTAGTCACGAGGAACAGTTAATTTGATCTTCTGTGATCTGGTATCACCAAATTAACTGCAACGTAACACGTACTCACTTATTGAACAGGTATGCAGTAAATATATATAACATTCATTCATATTTAATGCAACATGTGATTAATAATTTATTTCAGTAAATAAATAAGAAATTCAGTTTGGTTATACAAAGTAAAAAACATAATTTTCAGTATAAAACCAACATCTCGTCCCTCAAAACCATACCAACACCCGTGTGCATAGTTTCTTCGAAGAATCCAGCGTCAACATTCAACTTCAGAACTGATGGAGGAGGTGCATGCCACTTAGTGCAATGGTTCGAGCTACTTACATCAGGAGACCGAACCCGAATGGCCTTTCACTCTTCAAGAGATGCCAGCGTTGAATGGACACACCAGGAAACACTCGTTCTTCTGTGATCCCAGACCAGTGCGTTCCGTGCTTTCCATATATGCCAAGCCACTGACATTAGGATCGCCAGCTTATCACCATTATACTGACGAAGTAACTTCAGAAAAAGGTCATGGTGGTCTTCCACCTCAATGATCAAGCTATCAATATCATTCCACAAACCACACTCTATCCAGCACTCTTTTTCGAACGGGCAATCCACAAACGCGTGCCACACCGTCTCAGTTTGAGATGCACGGTTGGGACACAGCGCCAAAACTTGGACACCACGTCAAATTAGCTTCGTGGTAACAGGAATCCATCCTTTACATATCCTCCTGAAATATGATTTTACTTTAGGAGGGGCATGGCAACTCCACAACTTCTGCCATGGCGAATCAGCATGAGGTGGCTCGTTGTTTATCAATCGCATGGTCAAGTTATAGACAGTTTTTATTGAGTATTTGCCATCAACCGAACAGTGCCATATTCGTCTATCCTAGCAGCCCGTGGGGGCTGGAGTAGTTTTTAGTATAACGTCTCTATCTCCAGGGTTAAACACCTCTTCAATGAGCTCGCGATCCCAGACCCTCGTACTAGGTATGAACAAATCGTTCACAACCATGTCATCAAAAGTTGGTACTGGGGTTGTTGAGATGTAAAATGAAGTATCATTATCGACCCAGGGAAAGTTTCAAATCCTAACATTCTCTCCACCACCAAATGTTGGGGTTATACGTGAAAGTATGCTTTTACTTTGTATAACCTATGTATTAAACACTTATTTACAGAAATAAATTATTTATCATTGTTGCATTAGATATGAATGAATGTTATAAATATTTATTGCAAACCGTTCAAAAAATAGCACATGTTACATTGTAGTTAGTTGGGTGATACCAGATCACGGAAGATCACATTAATAGTTCATTGTAAACGAGTTCATGTTTTACAACTTAGATAGATCTGAACAATCTATTGGTAGAGGTTGATGTGTAAGACTCAGATTGACTTGTCTTGACCAAGAGAATACACTAGTGCATCTGTTGCGCTGAAGCAGACCTACAAAGAGGATAAACTCTTCCGTACTGACTTATGGGATGAAGAGTTAGACCTCAGTGGTTGTTGATTTCTTAATCTCTCTCACTTAATAAGGATTGTGTGTGATTAATAATTATTGCTTTGACTTATGATGGGAAGTGAATCATTGCGACTTCGATACCTTATATCTTGGGCAATAATATTAATTAGATGACGATTGCTAAATTAACACAGAGAATCGTGTGCTTGGAGAGTCTTGTATGATTTGTCCCCTTGGTGGGCTCAGAACCTTTATCATACCAAATCTTGCAAGTAGAATTAATTTTCCAGTATGGATAATAATGTTGAGATGTCCTTACTCCAAGGATAAATATATTAATTAATATAAAGCTTTTCAGTGGCTTAATTAATTAATGAACTAAATAATCTTAAACACGAGAAATAATAACAGAGAGCCATATTACCATAATATGGGTTGAGATGGATAGTGCAATATTAATTATATAGTGGAATTAATTAATATTAATAGGCTGAATTATATTGTGGCTCAATATTGGAATTTAGAAGTCCATTGAGAGGTCCATCTTAATTCTCTTAAAGGCCCCTCAAGTAGCCCAATTAAAGTCCATTAAAAGAAAAGGTGTATAAAATAAATTAAATATTTTGTTGCTATTTTTCCTTGATTTTTTCGAAATTATTAAAAGAAATGAGGGAGAAGGATTTTCTTGAAAATATTTTATGGAAAAGAGATAAGTATTCTTGGAATACAAGATTATCCCATAAATTCATGAAATCTCCCACTTGGCCTCTTTAATTATATTTTTCGAAAATTAGGGGAATAAGAAGGAAGAAAAGATATTCTTGATTTTCTTGAAAAGATTTTATGGAAAAAAGATATATATTCTTGGAATACAAGAATATCTCATAAATTCAAGAAAGATTCAATCTTGCAAATCTCCTACTTATTATTTTCGAAAATTTAGGTAAATTGGGGTGTGAGATTTTTGTGGAAAAATACACATAAGAATATATGGGATATATTCAAGTTTCTTGGAGATCAAGAAAATATATTTCCTAACCCTAATTACACCTAAAATTTGAACCCCCCCTCTATTATAAATAGGGATGAATTTTTCATCCCCAAGATAATTCCTTGTGTTGAAAAAATTAGAAATCCACAAAGGTGGTGCAACAATTTATTTATTTTTCCTTTTGTTTTATAATTGTTCATTGGAGAACCTTCCACCAAGGTTGTTGAGCAATAATTTGGGAATACTTGAGAAGGACTTTTGGTTGGTAGCCAAATACTTGATCCTGCCTGTCTCAGATTGTCTCTCAAACGGGTATGTTTACGTAAACTCCTAGAAATTCCGCATGCTAGGATCTTTTACGTGAATTATTGTTTGCATGTTGGATTGATTATTATATGAATTCACGTAGGTTAATTCATGCTAGTAATAATCGATAATTTAAATTTGTGTTTATTAGGTCATCCTGTTATATCCTAGCATAATGTATCCCAACACCAAAAAAAAATTAGAATTACTGCTAATATATTGGGGTTTGCTATAATATTTATGCTTATTACTTATAAAGTCCCGTTTGCTAACCCTATAGCAAAAGCAAAAGTGCTTCTTAAAAAAAAACAATTAAAACATGTTTGCAATTACTATTTTAAGTGCTTATTACTTCTTTTTGGCCAAATAATAATTTCTAATTTTTTATTTATTCTTAAGCACTCCTACACACACCCCAAGAAAATAACACCCCAATATCCTTATTAAAAACATTTTTTTTGCAAACACATTTATCTTTAACCACTTCTTAAAATCATCTTATTTTAAAACACTTTTTATTTTTCATTTTACTATAAAAATCATTTAATATCACTTTTTTAGATATACGAGTGCTTGCAAACATACCTTAAATCCCACATTTGGCTTGTTCAGGGGCCAGTTTAGAATTATGCTAAATTATCGGACTACACACTAAATAATAATAAAATTGGGGTGCAATCGAAATAAAAAACTGAAAATGCCTAGTATCAATCGATGGATTTGGATGAAAAATAAAAAATGAAAGTTATAATAAAAAAAAAAAGAATGGTGGGGGATAAAGGCAAAATAGCTGTCGTAAGTCAAAAGGCAAATGTCCAAATGACAGCTAAGAGGGCCCACTAAATTTTGATGAAGGCGGGAGGGAAGACTTTTCAAAATTTTAGAACTTTCCGGCCCTTTTTCTCTCCTATTTATTTACACACTGCTCTTTATCCAATTATTATTTGTTTTCATAAAATTGAGTGTAAATTTGTATTATGACACCTACTTATAAGGGTGCTCAAACAATCAATGAGTTTGATATTTTATTCTGATTCAATTTAATTTAGGCATTCTTTTCATATTTGACTTTAATGTCGCATGCTTATTAGATTTGATTTAGCTATTAGGAAGATTTTTTTTAAACGGTAAAGAAAACTATATATATCGTAATAATACCCACAAACAATAAGACTTCGTTTACTTTATGATATATCGTGGGATAATATTGGTTTATTACTATTAGTACAGGTTATACACAAGTTTACTTGGTGGGGTTAGAAAGCCGGGTAATCCTGCCGACCCAGCGTTTGATACTCACGATCTCGCTTAATTGAACCCACTAAATTGGGCAGTTTAATTATCCATATTACTATTCCCATAAAAATTACTTAGTATGCCCTTCTCATCTTCTCTTTCTTGTATCCAGATTTTGGTATGCCTTTTTCATCTTCTCTCTTTGTATTCTGAGAAAATTTCTCTCTCTATTTTTAAAGATTAAAATTTCTCTCTATTAATTTGGTGTGGTCTTCAATCGCGAAAGAGTAACCCAAAAGACGCGACAACAATGGAGGCTACGTTGGTCTTCAGGTCTCACAATTGTCTTGGTCGAAAAATTATTTTGAATCTTAAATTCTAAAATTGGGAATATGTTATTTTCTTTAAATGAAATGAGTTGAGTAGAATTATTTTCAAATTTTGAGCACTATTGAACTCCTTCATAGTTGAATCACAAATATATATATATATATATTGTGTAATTTTCATTTAGTTTTTATTTTTGAAGGGTGTATTTCCATTTTTCTGTTACTTTTGTGAAGAAGACGAAGCACAGTGTAATAATGAGTTAAGTCTTGCTTATATAATTGGAGGGTGATACGGTAATTTACAAATTAAACAAAAAAATAATATATTTACGGTATTTGAAAATGAACGAAGTAAACAATGGATGAGTTAAGCTTAGTTTACTTTACCCAACCTATATAAACTAACCCACCCTATCCCGCACATTAAAGTAAACGAAGCCTAAAAGAATAACAGGACAATTAGAGAACAATCAACACCTTAAGACCTCTCTAGACCGAGTACGAAAAGTTACAAAAATTACAAACTTTGACACAAAACTAACTCCAAAATCTCAATTTAATCTCCTCAACAATTTTAACGGGCTCAATCATTTCTCATTTGAAAATACGAGCATTTCTCCACTTCCATAGTACCCACACAACACAGATCCACACTGTTGTTGCAAACAAACACCCAATCTTATCTGGAACAGCGTTGCCAAATTCGAGCAAATGATTTTTTTATCTGGTGGGTTTCATGTGTACTAGGTGCATTGTATATTTCAAAATGTATTTCAGAAACTTGTTATATTGAACCACTCGATTTGTATGCGTAAAATATAACAGACGCGTTTCAAAGATGAAATTCTGCGTTTTTAAAAAATGATTTGTATAATGCACGGATGGGTTGGAATGCAAAATTATATCTTTACATCAATGGATTGTGGCATTTTGATAGACGCTTCATGATAGGTTAAACATATTTCATTATTGATGTACTTAACTACCACATCTTGTCGGAGCCGGATAGTAGAATTTGGCCTACTTCCAAAAATGGAGAACTAACTTCTAAACGCGCTTATGGAGAACTATCATTATAATTAAAAATTATTGATTTAACATAAATCCTCATTCACTCTTACAACGTCCAATGCAAAAATAAATAAAGATTATTATTCAACCTTTTTTTTTTCATTCGGATTTATCCCATCCATTTTAAGCCAAAAAAAAAAAAAAAAAAAAGCCAAAGAGAACAAAGAGTAGGAGCTGAACTGAAGAACAAACTGTGGATCAAGCTGAAATAGATGTCGATAGATATTATATTATGCTACTTGTAATAGGAAGTTGGGATAGACTTCGGACAAAGCCAAGAAAAGTATATAATAATAATAATACAATAAAATAAAATTACTTATTAGAAAAAGTGGTGGGTTGAATTTGTAATCAAATGATTCAAATCGGGATAAGGAACACAAGACACATGTGCCAAGTTGGGGTGATCATGGTCCACCAAAATCAGCTTGTTTGATACTCTGAATTCAGATATTTATTAAAATTTTGAAGTTTGTTTGGAGTATTATTTAATTTCCGAAAAAATGTGTGATTTATTTTTATGTTTAATAACCAAATAGGTCATTCTGGATTTGAAATATCATGAAACTTGGTATCTTTGTAAAAACTTATTTAATCAGTATTTTTTTTTTTTTTTACAAGATCTTTCTTTAGTAATAATATGTTTCACACCCTTTTAGTAATATAAGTCATACTCTTCAGTTATCACTACTATACCCTCTACTATAATATAAGTCACACCCTTCATTTTTATGAGTAATACCATTTTTAGTAAAAAGTCACACCCTTTATAATAAAACGTCACACTCTTTAGTAATATAAGTCACACTTCTTAACCTCATTGTGGAACTTATTCACCCTATACTTTGTCAAAATAAAATTATAGGATATGTTTGGTTTGAAAATTGAGCCAGTTTGTTAGATTTTGGTGGTAGATTTTAAAATTCATACCATCTAAATCTATATTGCTAATCTTTTTATCCTATTTTATTTTCTCAACATCATACATCTTAGCTCTCTTAAAAAAAATATCTTAGTTTTCACGAATTAAATATATACACGTTCCTCTATAAAACTTGTTCATAGTATACATTGATACAATTACACTCATAAATTGATACACATAACATTTGATACTATAATATTAATTTATAATTGTAATAAAATCAGTTAATAAGTGTAATTATATAAATTTCATACTATCAAACTTGTTTACAAAGAACCTACTCATAAATACATTGTCATCTTCTTCTTTTTTTTCAAATAATATATAAGGATATTAATTTTACAAAATTCTCACTCTTTTAGTTTCATCTATAATTCGATTGTCCAAAATAAATACTAAGTTATTTAAAACGTTATAATATTTTTTTAGCGCAAAAATATTTAGCTCAAATTATTACAAACACAAGGAGTGGTAGAAAGTTCAACCATGATTATCCCAACAATAAGACTACAATCGAGAGTAGAGATGCTCACGGTTCCGGAACCGCCGGTTCCAAAATTTTTGAAGGTGGAACCGGAACCTAACCGCGGTCAAGGCGGTTTCGATTTCGATTTCGAATCGCTGATTCCGACGGTTCCTCCTTTTTTTTTTTTTTAAGTTTTTTAATTTTTGGATCTAAAATTTGAAGAAATATACATGTAGATGACAAATTATTGTTATGGAAATTTAAATAGAATATTACAATAGTTAAAACATACATAATTTTATAATTAGACAATTATCCCTAAATAATGAGATTTTTATTTAAAGAACCTAGTCAACATAAAATCTTATTTAAAAGACCTACCTTTAAAATCTTTTATTTAAATAGCCCTTCTTTTAAAATTTGGGGTTTTATGTAATAATAATGTCTTATGGGCTTTTCTCTAAATAAATGTAAATTTAAGAAATAACATTTGCAGAACTTCATACCAAACAATGACCTAATCTTGTTTTAAATCCAGATTTGATTCTTAAGATCAGGGAGCCAAGGAACATTACCAATGAATTTAATGTTCAAAATATTAAAATGCACGATAAGTTGGAGAATGATGAATTTATAGTTGTAACTTGTAAGTGCCCATAACGACAAGTCGACAGACATTCCGTTATCAGAACACCTATGTTGTTATTATAATTTCGAGTAATTTCAAGGTCCTATTTATGTTGTCACATACTTTTTTATGTTCAAAATATTTAATAGCACAATTAGATTGGAAAATGATTTATAGTTGTAAGTGTTAATAACGACAGACCTCCGTTATAACGACATATATGTTGTTAAACAATTTCAGTGATTTCAAACCCTTATTTATGTCTTCAAATACTCTATGTTCAAAATAATAAAGAATATGATATGGTGGGAGGATTATGAGCTTATAGGGCGGTCATATAGTACATACGAGTTTTTTTGTACTAATAACGACACACACTCCCTTATAATGTCATACAAGTCGTTATTCAATTTTCTAAGGTTTTCAAGACTTTATTTATGTTTCTATCCACAATTATTTTCTTGAAAATAGTAAAGAAGATGTGAATGTGGGGAATGGTGAATTTACTATTGTAAGTGGTCATAACGACACTCAGTGTTGTTATCATGAAAAATATGTTGTTATTTGAGTTTGAATGAATTCGGTAACCTACTTTTCCCAAGGTGTTCATTTTGAGATTTTAGAACATATTATTAAAAAAATACTAAGTTTGAAAGTAATACCGAGTTTGATTGAGAAGTACTATTATTCAATCTCATCACTTCTATAAGAATGTTGCAATGTGAAAGAGTTAATGATCATTCAATTGTGTACTGTTTAACGGGCATGGCATCATAAATGCCTCAAATCTTTTAACATGTCTACAATAAGGTGATGAAAGTTTTATGGTGGTCGTATAATTGATACAAGTTTGTTCGCACCTATAAAAAGACGGGTTCCGTTATAATGTCTAGTAGTACACTACAAATGATTATAGCCATTAGATTGAATTGAAGGAGATCTAAACCATTGAAAAAAAAACCAGAATCGGCAGTTCGCTGTTCTAGAAATGATGGAACCGGAACCGAACCGTATATATTACGATTTCGGTTCGGTTCCGAAACAGGAACCGTGGAACCTGTAGTTCCCTTTTTTTTTTTGAGCATGTCTATATACTGGTGTTTGTCGAAAAGATAAAAGAAAAAGTAATAAATAATTTGCCCAACAAATATATTATTTCTATTTTTCCGACAGAAGAAAAAGTAAAAGGAAAAAAAAGTTTAATGAAGCATTTTTTTTTCTTTATCGAACAATCAACGAAATACGGTATATCAAATTATTAAAAAAAATAATTATTGTCATGTTATTTTTGCTTAATTCGCGAATTTATTCGGTTAATTTTGTAAGACGTGAGCGAAATTTGATGGCTCACGAGTTACTCCGCAGCACTGTTTTCAAAACCGGGTTGAACCGGCCGGTTCAACCGGTTGAACCGAGAACCGGCCGGTAACTCGGTTAAAAAAACACTATATAACCGGATTTCAGGTTGAACCAGGTTGAACCGGTCAAAACCCGGTTCAATCGGAAATAACCGGTTTTTTTTTAAAATTAAATTATTAATTTATATTAAATATTTAAAATTTAAAATTTATATTCCTCTCACATTTTTCTCCAATACTTTCGATGTGTGATAAATGTATGAGGTGAGACAAAATTTATAAAATATGATATGAAAAGTTATAAAATATATATTTAAATTTTTGTAGGTGTATACTTATTTTGTTTTTTTAACTAAACATAGAAAACGGTTGAATCGCTGGTTGAATCGGTCCGATCGATTGAACCGCTGACCGGTGGTTTGTCCGGTTCGATCACCGGTTCGGTTATGAAAACATTGCTCCGCAGTACATTGATGAAAAAAAAAAAAAAACTCCATTAATATCATTCCATTTTCATGCCGTGTGTAAGACGCGCGCCGGCTCAAACTGCTGCTTACACAATGGCAATGGCGACGGCAGGCGAACTACCCCAAACTACCTCGAACAAATTCTCCATCGTCTTCTCCGCCCATCCAACTCACTCAATTCAGACACCATTTCCTAACAATCACGATTCCCCCACCGAAATCGCCGAAGCCCTAAATTGTGGAGAGTTTAAGCGCACCAGCTTTCAGAGTCGGTTACCCAATTGCTGCAGCTGCGCTCGAAGCTCTGTATGAGAAGGTACATTTGTTTAAAGCTAGTTAGAATTGATGCCAATGGCGCTGAGTTTAATTCTGAATTGCAATAAAAACTCAATTAAATACCCTATCGTAAGTAAGTTCATGAATTGATGTAGAAGATGTATGTTATTGTGTGGTTGATGCAAAGATTTGTAGGCTTACATAACTGTATTGCTGTAGCTGTGGCAATTAATGATGGATTGGTCACGCCTTGTTCTTCAGACGCTGATAAGGTACAATACATAGCTTAGTAAGTGTTGAAGTAATAGACAATCCTGATTTTGTTGTTGTTATAGTTGGATCTCTATCTATCGTCCAAGAAATGATATGAGCTAGTTGTGAAGGCTCGAGCAAATTTCAACCCTCCTCAGGAGTACAATTTAGGTACTTAACGGTAAGAGCTGTATTAGTCTCCAAGAACACATGTATTGACGAGTTCTTGAGATTGGAAACTAATACAGCTCTTACTGTTGAAGGACCTAAATTGGCATGCAGGGGCTTTCACATTATCTAATTTTGGCATGTTTGGAGTGGATATATTTGATGGTATACTTCCTCCGGGCCAGGCAATGAATATGTTCAATATATTTTATTTAATTCCGGATTATTTACGAAGTAATTTGTGAAATTGAGCAATTTGGACCTTGATCAGGGGGCTATTTTGGCCGGTGGAGCATCAAAACCTACTATTATAACTGAAAAAGAAGGATTCTTCAGCGTCAAAAACCAGATGCTGGTAAGTCTATCGTCTAGTTATGTTGTTGATATTTTGTTACTTTTCTTAACAAGCCTATACAATTAACTGGGGATTTTCCTTGTGAATTCTGGTGCAATTAGCCATCTTTCTTGCATATCTGAATATACTGACTTGAATCTGCAGATCCACCTCCGTCTTTCCAACTGATGCTGATTAGCAATATGTTTGAAGTTCAGAATACCAACTCTTTTGAAAATGTATTGTGGCTTTTGGAAGTAGTAAGTAGTAGCTCATCTCTGGCTCAATCTAAACTGAACATTTTTTTTTTCTACAGTTTACAGCTTTAGTTTGAAATATCTCCTTTTGAACTTAGCCAAAGAAGGAGATATCTGTTTGACATCCACCAACACATGCAACAAGAAAAAGAAGTAACAATTTATATTTGTTAGATTGGTGAATCTATATTACAACAGTATAATAATGTCTTGGAGAACAAAATTTTGTTGAACGAGAGTGAAACTAAGTCATTTACAAAAAAATATTTCAGGTGAATGTTACAGCTGATCATCGAATCGTCTATGGTGCTGACTTGGCTTCATGCCTTCAATCCTTCTCAAACACCATATAGAACCCAGAAAGACTTAACAATGTAGATGGGCTTTTAATTTGGTACAAAGTGTTATAAGGCATGCCATTGAGCAACATGAGGTCCGTTAGTTAAAGCTGGCATCAAATATATCATCTTTGTGAGTATGTTTTCTTGTATTCGATTCTTTACCTTTTCTTGAAAAATTACTAAAGGTGTTTAGAACTTGTATTCATATAGACTCATTATCAAATTTTCTGTTTGGTGAGGATGATTTTTCTCATTTATTTTTGGCTATAGTGTTCAAATAATAATAATCATCATCAATAATATTGGTGCTGAATTTATTTTATACTCTCAAAGTAAGTAAGAATCTCTGCCCCCACAAATTGTGTTATCCTGAGTACTAGTTTATTACAAGTAAACACACACACACACACCCCCTGAAGTGCTAGCTCTACAAACTTGTATCTCTAGCTACACATTAAACAGTGCTGTTGCTGTTATCTGTTCTTCGCTGGTTCTATATATATATATATATATATCTCGTTTCGAGACATTACAAAATTGTTTACCAGGATCGGCAGCTCAACCACTCAAGGTCACCAATCCAGGTTGATTTTTCTTGAAGTGTAGAGCTTGTCAATGTATTCTATGATTGGGCTTGAAGCCTTGATGTATCTTCTCATCTCCTTTTTAGCAGATTCCTCTGTAAAACCACATCAGTCAGAAGTTGTCTCAATTCTCTGGGTGTGTTAGCAAACTTTGGGTGTGTTTTCAACTCTACAAACAGCTTCCAGAATCAGTTTTTCTCAAAGCTACCTCTCACAACTTCTGAAAAAAAGTGATTCTAAAAACTGTTTTACAGAGATAAAAATACACCAGTTACATACAGCTTTTAGAATCATTTTTTCTAAAAGCTGTGAAGGGTGACTTTTGAAAAAAGTGCTTCTGTTTAGGGATGGCAATGGGGTGGGTCTGAGATGGGTTTGGCCAATCCTAGGAGGCTAGGACTAGTCTGCCAGGAATTTTTTTGGACCCGTCCACCGCCTCGTGGACCCGACAGGTCCAACCCGCCACATCACGCCCCATTTATTTTTAACATTAAATAATTTAAAAACACATATAATTGTTCAAAGTAACATTAAATACTTTAAAATATCATATGTTATCTATATGCAAACATATATACATACACTAATTTGAATGTAGGTTTATATAAAAAAAATATACATATATATATAAAATAATATGAATATTTAAATGTGGCGGGTCCTGAGATGGGCTTGAGGGGTGGTATCTATAAAAACCACGACCCGTCCCACACCCGTTTGACAAGGTCCAAACCCGACCTGAGCGGGACTGGTTAAATGCGGGGCCTGTTTAAACCCCCTCATTGTTTGCCATCCCATTTTTATTCTACTTTGTAGAATTTGCAAACAATACCTATATAATTTGAAAGCTATTGTCTATAATCTGAACTCACCATTTTCGTTTAGCTTCAGAAGAAGCTGCTCCCTAGTTGGAAGGGCGTACATTCCAGCTGCAACTGCAGCTCTTATGCCCCACGTGTGGTACGGGGCGCACGTCGTTGCGTAAGCCGTTGAAGCAGCTTCTTTCAAGCTCGAATCACTGCAGGTAAGTAATCCCAGAAAACCATTTTTGATGAGCAATTAAAACATAGTATTAAATTTTTTATTAATTACAGAAATAAAATTTCACATACTGTGATGATAAGAAATTCTGGAACAGAGTTTTGATGAGATCAAGGCCCTGTCTGACTCTCCGGAGATGACGAGAACGATTCCGTAGTTGCCCTACGGTGTTGCTCCGCACGTCGAGTTCTATTACATTGTCTAATGTTCCACATGTTTCTGATGCCTCTGCTAGAGCCCTCACCTGGAAATCATTTTACAGGTACAATCAAGATTATTTAAACGAAAACAATGTGACAAGTAATGTAACATGATACAGAAATGAAAACACCAACCTTAGTACTATACTCCAATTCTGCAAATTTAAACGGCTTCCCCAAACTACCGAAAAGAATAGAAACAAGCGAACATGCCTCGCAAAATGTCTTCAAATCGAGATCGGAACCCTTAGCCTTCACCGCCGCAGAAAGCTCCTCAAATGCGTCCGCCACCGCCGACAGCGGCCGCACCAACTTAGAGGTGGTACTTTTCATATCATTCACCATGTTTTCGTTCCTTTAAATTCAAATATTGTTAGATGATACAATAGAAAGAAAAGGTGGTTGATTATTGAAAATGAAATCTTACTTTTCTTGGCAGGGTTCGTGAATCTCGCTTTGCAAAGAGAAATAATCAAACAGATATTTGAGGGAGACAAAAATTCTATCAGGAAAGCGAAAATGGATAATGAGAGAAGAATGATATTAATAGTATTGAATATATACAAATGGTGTATGTTGGGGCAGAAAATATGGGGAAAGATGGTACGCGGTAAGAAATGTCTACGTATTTGACCGTTCATTGTTGACTTTTGTACTTCAATGAATTTCTTTGTGGTTGAATCTATTTTTATCTTATGACAACATATCATGTAATTAGTCATGAAAGGATTAAGAATTTTGAATATGTATATTTTAATTTAAATTTATATGGTATGTGTTGCAAGTAACTCTATACATGGATCTTGTGCGTTAGATGGCAAGGCCATTTTGTTGGGCCGTGAGGGGATTTCCGCGGCCCATATTCATATTGGGCCCATATACATACGGTGAACTGTGCATATATTTGAGGGATTGGGGTGAAGTGCCAAGGTTGATTTTATTTATGGGTAGGAATATATTTCCATGTGTGATATATATTTTACTTATTCATGTGATGTATTAAACTTTTTCAATTATTTATTATGATGTATTTAAACCGTGATTTATTTCAATCAATTGACATGAAGGGCTATACTAGTATTATGATTATCTCGTGGGAGATGGTATGAATAATTTAGCTAAAATGGAAAAAAGAAGTATAAGCTCTCTGCCCAAAGAAAAATCCATAAATAATAATAAACACTTGAAAATATGGGATACGGTTTATTTTTTCTTATTTTCAATAAACCGTCTCTTCCTATATGGAGAAGATTTCATTTATTATCTTTCGATTTCATTGATAGTGTCTATGCATAATAGTAATAGTTTGTAAAACTATCAGTGGTAGCATTCAAATAATTCAATTATAATAAGAGTGAGTATCTTGTGCAGCAGATGCACTGTGTACTTTATAGTGTATTTTTTCGAAATATATAACTTGTTACACTAAAACGTGTAACATATGTTCATAAAACATTTTGCACATTTCAGTGTAACATATTGAATGCTTCAATGCAACAGGTTGTATGTTTCTAAAATACACCGTAGAGTGCACGGTGCATATAGTGCGAACCAGAGCTAGCCTTTTAATAATGTGAATTTTGAATGTTGCGTGCAAGAGACGCGCGCTAGCGCACGAGTGATTTGGCAGACGGTCTACTCTATGCTCACAAACCAACTCTCCCTCGTCTTCTCCGCCCCTTTTATGCAACTCACACTCAATTCACACTCCATTTCCTAACAAATCAAACCACCGCGACAATGGCTTCTCTCTCCTTCTCCTCCGCCGTCTCCACCTCCACCCCCTTCCTCCGCCCCTCTGCCTTCTTCCTCAAACCCCGCTCCGCCCCCCGCCTCCCCCTCGTCCACGCCAAGATCCGCGAGATCTTCATGCCCGCCCTCAGCTCCACCATGACCGAGGGCAAAATCGTCAGCTGGATTAAATCCGAAGGCGACGCCCTCACCAAGGGCGAATCCGTCGTCGTCGTTGAGTCCGATAAGGCCGATATGGATGTCGAGACCTTCTACGACGGAATTCTCGCCGCCATTGTTGTTAACGAAGGGGAAACGGCTCCCGTTGGGGCCACGATTGGGATATTAGCCGAGAATGAAGGGGAAATCGACGAAGCCAAGGCGAAAGCCGCCGCGCAATCCTCGTCGGCGCCCGCGGCGGCGACGCCGACGCCGGAGGAGTCTGCTCCTGTTGCTCCGAAAGCTGAAGCTCCGCCAATTGCAGTTGCTGCTGCGCCGGCTACGCCGGGGAAAGTGGTGGCGACGCCGTTTGCGAAGAAATTGGCGAAGCAGCATAAGGTGGATGTTAATAAATTGGTGGGTACAGGGCCGTTTGGGAGGATTACGCCAGAGGATGTGGAGAAAGAAGCGGGGATCACGGCTCCGGCTAAGGCTAGTGTGGTGGTGGCAGCAGCATCGGCGCCTACGGCGGGTGCAACTCCGGTGAAGACTGCAGCTAGTTATCCTGAGATTCCGGGGGCCACAATTGTGCCCTTCACTGGCATGCAAGCTGCAGTGTCGAAGAACATGGTGGAGAGTCTGAGTGTTCCGACTTTCAGAGTTGGTTACCCCATTGCCACGGATGCACTTGATGCACTTTATGCAAAGGTACATTTGCTTAATTGTTTATCAATTTGATGTCTATTTAGTGCTTTTAATCGTGAACTTTGAATCGCAAATAAAGTCAATTGATTTCCCAATCATATTAGAAGATGAATATTATTATGTATTTGAAAGATTTGTTGTCGCGAATAACAGTAATGATCAAAACTTAGAGTGATGGGGATTTATTTGGTTAACCATAGGTGAAGAAGAAGGGTGTTACAATGACTGCCTTGTTAGCGAAAGCTGCTGCAATGGCATTGGTTCAGCATCCAGTTGTGAATGCTACATGTAAAGATGGGAAAAGTTTTACTTACAACAGTAGTATAAATATTGCTGTGGCTGTAGCTATTAATGATGGATTGATCACACCTGTTCTTCAAGACGCTGATAAGGTACGGATTGTGAATTGAATAGTTGTTCTTTGTGGATTTGTTATGATTGTAGTTTAATAACTGTTGAAGTAATACACAATAATGAGCTGGTTGCTATTGTTACAGTTGGATCTCTATTTGTTGTCCAAGAAATGGAAGGAGCTAGTTGATAAGGCTCGAGCAAAGCAGCTTCAACCACAGGAGTATAATTCAGGTAAGCATTGTAATGATATTACACAAAGAGACGTACTATTGTATTCAGAGATTCTGGTTGCATCATAATTGAACTGAATCAAGCTGTTTGAATGTAGGGACTTTCACATTATCTAACTTGGGCATGTTTGGAGTGGATAGATTTGATGCTATACTTCCTCCTGGCCAGGTAATGAATATGATTGATATCTAAGATTTGGGTTATCAAATTTTGGATTATTTGCAATGTAATTTGTGAAATCGAGTAATTTGGACCTTGATCAGGGGGCTATTATGGCCGTGGGAGCTTCAAAGCCTAGTGTTATAACTGACAAAGAAGGATACTTCAGCGTCAAAAACCAGATGGTGGTAAGTCTTCCATTTAGTTGTTGATGATAAAATTGTCAGTTTTTTAACTATCTTGTGGTGTAAAAAATAATTTGTGCTAGGTAGAGTATTCTTAGCTTTAGATGGGGTCATACAGCTTGAAGATAAAATATTTTTGATGCAATTTGTCTCCTTTCATCTTTTTTGACCGTTCAAATTGGTAACTCGAACCCATGACCTTTTGGATTTGCAAATCCACCCTCTTTTCCACTGACATTGATTAGAAATATATTTGAAATTCACAAAATATAAGGGCATGTGTTTGGGATTGTGGAGTGAGGGGAAAGTTTTGATTTTGAAATCCTATGGATTTGAAAATGCCGGTATAAGGATAAAATATCTGTTTGTTTTGAGATTTTGGTAGGATGAGATTTCCCTTATGTAAAATCAATTTTGTAAGAGTGATTGATGTTGTATTATTAGAGTGTGTTTTATTGGGAAGTATGATAATAGGGTTATAAGTTTTTAAGATATCGACTGTAGTCAGATTTTGAAATCCAAAACAGAATGTGATGTGGATTGCAAAGTCCTAAATCCTTTTAGGTGAATCCCAAAACAAATATACCTCAGAGTTCAAGAAAGTAAATTGTGGCTTTTCATGATTGTCTCCCATTTCTGGTTCAATCTAAACTGAATCATTTTTTTTACTCTTCGTCTTTTCTGAGACTGGGATTCTGCTTCTATAGATAGCTCGTCTTTGAGATCACCTTTTTTTAACTTAGCTAATAGGAGATTTCTGTTTTGCTTCCACCACCACGCTCTACAAGAACAGGAAATAAGTTTCATATTCGTTAGATCAGTGGATCTATCTGTACAGTTCTTTCCCACAAAAAGCAACTTCTTTTGAATAATGGTATAATGACTGTATCTACAGTAGTCACATAATACATTTGCAACAATGCATTTATGCACCTCACTGCATTGATATACGGTTTCCCTGAATACACATTGATACCAATTTTGGGAGAAGTTGATTCTTTAAAAGCCTGTTGCTGGATTGAAGACTGGTTTTGCTTTGATTCATTATATTGCAATTCACAAAATATATTAGAATTATGGGTGCATAATGCGATTTGCTTTCATGTATACTGTTAAAAAAATAGCAATCTTCTTGAATTTTGTGGCTTTAACATAGAGCTATCATACCTGTGAAATTTGGAAGATTAAATAGAGTAAACTAAGCAATTTCCGAAAAAACATTTCAGGTGAATGTTACAGCTGATCACCGAATCATCTATGGTGCTGACTTGGCTGCATTCCTTCAAACCTTCGCAAAGATCATCGAGAACCCCGACAGTTTGACACTATAGACGAGTATTTAGTTTGGTAAGAACTAAAAACATGCAGCTAATTAAAGGAAGCATTATACCATGAAGTTTCTGATCTTGTATTTGATTCTTCATCCTTTCTGGAGAGATTATCCAATTGCACATTATCAAATTTTGAAACCTTTTGGAGCTTGTTAAAATAACTTAGATTTCATCATTAAAATTTCTCTTTGGAAGAGAACGATTCCCGATTTTATTTTCTTGGCTTGAGCGTTCAAAATAATTATCATGAACAATGAAATTGGTGTTTGTTGAATTATTTCACTCTGTATTTTGCCTGCATGTACCTGCAGCTGCAGATTATAAAGCCTTGTTTCTCCATTTGCTAATATACTCCTGTCTTTTAACTTGCAAGTCACATTACAGTACACTGTTTGCTGTGTTACATTTGCTAAAAAAATAAAAGAAAACCCTAAACATTTCCGGTCATCTCAACTCCATCGTCCCTTCGCCCTCCATCCTCGATTTTACGGACCTGAAGCGGCTTAAATGTGTAGAATTTCGTGCAAATTACGTAGTAAAAAAAGTTGAAAATCTGCAGCAATGTGATCAACCAGTACAAATACTCCAACTTCCCTCTATTTATATCATCATCCGGCAGCCAGTTCGACCCGTCCTCCCCTGCACTATACTTGTGCACGAGCGTGATCAAGAGAGTGCTCGTATAACTCCCGGCTGAAATCGACAGCCAGAACAGCGCCGGAGCAGTGCTGCGCATGCTCTCGGGCGCCTGGTCGTAGAAAAACTCGAGATGCCCGATAGATGTGAAAGCTTCCGCTATTCCATGTAAAGAGTACATTGGCATTAGCCAAAAAACTGAAATGGGAATGATCTCATGAGGTCTGTCCATTAGGCCATGAGCCTCCGCCGCGCTCTTACGTCTCACTTCGATGAAGCCGCCCGCCAGCGTGGCCAGCACCGACATCACCAGGCCGATCCCGATTCTTGTCAAGAAGGTTATGCCGCGCTCGAGGCCCGTGAATTTTCGAGAAACGGGGACGAAGATGCGGTCGTAGAATACGATGGTTATCAGCATCGATAGGTAGGTGAAGACGGACATGGAAGCTGGTGGGATTTGGAAGCTTTTTGTGAGGTGTCTGTTCATGGTTCTTGCTTGTTGGATGGAGAAGGTGTTCTGTTGGGCGGCGGCGGTGATGAGGAGGATTCCGGCAGCCCAAATGGGCCCCATTCGGACGATGGATTTCAGTTCTTCGACGCGATGAACTGTGCTGAGGTTCCATGGGTTCGGGGACTTTGGGTCGTCCTTCGGCGTAATAATCGCCGCCTTGTCTAAAAACCTGCACACGTAGTTTGATCAAATGAATAAATAGGAAATGACAAAAACTCGTATGAGACGACCTGATACATGAGACGGGATACAAGCTAGCATCAATCGATACCTACCTTTTCTAAAGTGTTACAGCGCCAAATCTAAATTATACTCTGCTTTACTGTGAGACGGTCTAACTCGCATGTGCCATAAGAAATTGTTCAATGTTTTTTTTGTTTGTGTGTTAAATGAGTTGTGATAATTTAAATTGAGGCCTGTTCTGGAGATTAGTTTTGTTGAGAGATTTCATTTTAGAAGTAATTTTCTTGCATTATTGAAGATACGGTGGTTGCAAGTGGATGGAGATTTATTGGATTAGTCAAAATTATCAGTTTGGCATTTATCAAATGCAACCTATATTGGGGTCTTATCTAATAATGCATGCAATGAATAACTAACATAAAAATAGTTCTATTTATACATCAATACATGACAGGTTAGTAAAAATTGATAAAACTCGTATGAGACGGTTTGATGCATGAGACGAGTTACAATCAAAGCACAAATCAACACCCATTCCTCCCAAAATGTTAGAGCGTCAATGTCCATATTATGCCCCATCTCATCGTGAGACCGTCTCACGCAAATGTATTTCTATAAGAAAGATAATCTTACGCATCATTCATCCGAGAGACGTAACATAAGACGCTACATCACTATGTAATAGAAAATCTCAATCGACATGAGATTATTGGTAGACAGAGAGCATAATAATGAAAAAAAGTATGTATAGAAGTGAAGAAAAGTATTACTTGATGGTATCAGTATGAACAAGCTTCCCTCCAAGTGAAATATCAGCATCAAGATTCTCATTCTCATACAGCATCTTAGCATCACAAACCTTACTCAACCTCCTCTTCCTCCACGCGGCGATGCACACCTGCACAAGCCTCGTAAACGGGCTCCCAGCCGGGTCCAGTTTCCGGTACAAAGGGTACCCGAAAACGAACCCGATAATCGAAAAAAACATAGCAATGGTGGGAACACCAAGCCCCCAACCCCACCCAACATTATCCTGAATATAAACAATCACTGTGTTTGCAACCATGATTGATGCCCCCATGCAGAAGTAGTACCAGTTGAAAAACTTCCAAGTTGCTGTCTTCTGTTTGGGGTCGTTTTCGTCGAATTGGTCGGCCCCAAACGAGACGCAGCAGGGGCGGATACCCCCCGATCCCAGGGCCGTGAGCAGGAGCGAGATGTAGAGGATTGCGAGCTGGCCGGAGTCGGCTGCTTCGCAGAGTTGTGTGTACTTGCAAGGGGGTGGCCTTAAACTAGGCAACACAGCTGATGTTGTTAAGCTTATCATCCCCTGTTTGAAAATTTTAAGTAACAAAGATTTAGGGCGTGTTTTCAAACTCTACAAATGGGGTGTTTGCAAAAATTTATAAGTGATTATAGTTACCTAGAATTGAGTGAAAAAACAATTTGAAGTGTTTTATTTCTCTTTTAGTAGCTTAAATGAGTTCTCATAAGTTATAAGTTAGAAGCTTCAAAGATAATGTTTTTAGTAGCTTATTAGTCTTTTTTTTTTAACTTTTAACTTTTTTTGCAAACATTATCAATTTTTTTTTTTTACAAACACTTCTACTATTAATCACTTTTTTCCATAATTACTAATTTTAATCACTTCTTTAAAACCATAAATTTTTGCAAACATCCCCAAAACATCTTCTCATATCACTTTTTTTTTTTTTTTTCAAAAGCCGTGAAAGACAGCTTTACAAAAAAAAGTAATTCTAAAAGCCGTTTGTTTGTAGACACCCTTAGGTGGCGTTTGCAATCACAGAGAATCACTTCTAGAATTCAAGCTTAAAAAAGGAAAAGTGATTCTGCCCCCTCTCGTTTCATTTTGCAAACACCCCCTTAAGTGTTTTGCAAACTACTTGGGGGGACAGAATCACTTTGTCTCACAAATTTTGAAAAAAAGAAAGAAAAAGATTGTGGAAGGTGTTTTGTAGAATTTACAAACGCACCGTTAGTCTATAACATCGGAAACTTACAATCTGGTATATAATCGAAGCGATTGTGATAGTCCAAAACCTGCCTATAAAGGCGTCTGAGACGAAGGCACCAAGTAACGGCGTCAAGGCTGCCGTCCCTCCGAAGTTAGTGAGAGTGTTAGCAGCTTTAGTCATAGGCAAGTGGAGTTGGCCTGTCAAGTAGCTGATCATGTTTGTGCTGAAACCAACCACAGCCAATTTCTCACCCACTTCATTTGCTGCACAAATAAATCATTTTTTAGCAGAAATTAAGGAACATACTTTGATTTTATTACCAATCTTACCAAAGATGAAGGGCATTGTCACTATTCCACCCTGTTTTTTTTCAACATTTTGGGGTTTCTGCTTCATTATTTCCAGGTTCATTGTTGGTTCTTTCTTATGAGCAAATGGGATCCAAACAAGAATTTATAGTGTGGGATGGATAGAGTTTTTCACAGGTTTTTTTTTTGTTTTTAAAGACGTTATGTTTACATGCCTATAAATTATTATCCACTTTTATTTATTTATTCATTTATCTCTTAATTATTATCCTTTTTTTTTTTAATTTGTTGAATTTTTATCGTCTCACATGATATTACAAGAAATTGCGTCTACGATGAGATATCCTTGCAAGATTTTTGCTAGCAGGAAGCATGTGGTTTAATAATCCCATGACCCCACTAGGATAAACATTGTTTCTTCTTTTGTTTGTTTGTTTGTTTCTAATTCTCCAATTGGTCCATTTTTTTTTATTGTTTCTACAATTAAAGAAAGCATGGGTGCAAATAATCGTGGGTTTTATAATTTTGATGCCTAACCAAAAGTTTTTTATATTGTCTGAAAACTAAATTAATCCCAATGAACCAATCAAGCTGGATTATTTATTTTCAACATAAATCGTAGTCACAAATCATTTTCTTTGGAATAGATAGTATGGTTTTGTTGCTATTTACAATTTCCTCTGTTTCAGGCGCATGATTGAAAGGTTTTGTCTGAGTGAGGACCCATTTCTTAATTTTGTTTTTGTTTTTAATTTCATGAAAAACCAAATAAAGCCAAGATTAAAATAAATTTTAATTCCAGTGGACCAATGAGCTAGAGAGAGGTGCATTATTGCTTTAAATGTGTCAAAATGATTCTAATTATGTCGAACTAATAACGAATTTGGGTCCTATTTAGTTTGACTTAATTCATTATTTGTGAAACAAAAACAAGTTTTGATTTTAATTGGATGTAAGCAATCGAGCTGAAAAACATACTGATGATCTTGACATGTTTATTTACCTATATATATATCATAATACGATGTACCATACAAGTTTTTTTTTAATTATTTATTATTATTAAAAGGAATAAAGTTACTTTTTAATGGAGATTAAATGATAAAATAAGGACACTTATATATATATATTTAAGGTAAGGTCTCATATACACCAGGTGCACAAATCTTAGATCCGTGCACCCGCCCCGTTCCTATCATAAGTAGTTGCATGTTTCTATTATAAGTAGTTGCACGCTTCTATCATAAGTAGTTGCACGCTTCTGTTAATTGCACGTTTATGTTATAAGTAGTTGCACACTTTTATTATAAGTAGTTGCACGCTTCTATTATAAGTAGTTGCACGCTTCTGTCATAAATAGTTGCACGCTTATGTTATATTTAGTTGCATGCTTTTGCTGTAAATAGTTGCATGTTTATATGTTTTCTAGTTGTATGGTAAAATCGTGCAATTATAAGTAGTCGCACGTTTTAATTACAGGTAATTGCACGATTTTATTTTAAATAATTGCACGTTTATATGTTTTCTAGTTATATGGTAGAATTGTGTAACTTATTATCACTGAAACGTGCAATTCCGCAAAAATTGGGCAACAAAAGAAGCAAAATAATACGCCCATTAGAGAAAAAATTAGGGCTAAAAAAAAAAAAAGCTAATAAAATATTAAAAAAAGTAAAAGTTCAGATACTACCATTGATAGTCGAACCTTGGACCTTTGGGGCACAGGACCTCTGCTTAACCACTAAAGCAACAACCTGCTGGTGCAATGTTTCGTGCACTTTAACATATTAACCAGAATAAGTGTTTAACCCATTTTATAAATGAGTCATGAGAATAAGGTCGCAAGACTTAGCCAAGCATTATGGTAATCCATTTCATATATTAAATGAGATAAAAGTAATGACATTAAATGTAATATTGAGATATTTAAAGGGTATAGAAAAAAGAGAAAAAATTAATTCATTAACATTTATAGAAATGTTCAACTGAATTTGTGACGGACCTTTTTAACAAATATTAAATTAACTATGAGACGGTTTTAACAAATATTAAATTAACTATGAGACGGATGGAGTAGCAAAGTCCTTATTGAATCCTTAAAAAAGTGAAACAAACTGAGAACAAGATCAAATCATAATCAGATATTTTTTGAAGCTAAAGATGTTAAAGGGAAATAAAAAAGAGGAACGGATCATTATCTTTTATATAAATAAATACTGAATCAATAGAATGATTTAGAAGTCATTCCATAAAGACTGGCCATCACAACAGCACAAGAGATTGAATTAAACACTTAAATATGACTCTAAAAGACCAAATTTATGCATTAAATTTCTGAGCATTAACATCAAATGAACTCCAGATAAGAGGGATAAAAGTTCACAATATGCACACAAGAAGAAGCTTAAAGAAAATAAGACAGTGATTATTAAGAGAGAAAAGAGACTCAAACAGATTTTGTATATATCATCACTCTTCGAACTCGTGCATATGATCCAACAGGTAGTTGGCCGCCATTTCCTCGTTCTTGTTGCAGGCAAAGAACACCTGGAGAACCATTGCTCGATCAAATCCCATCGCTTCAAGCTGGAACAAAAAAGGAGAGATATTTATCAGTTTCGTCTTTAATTTCCAGAAAGAGTTTGTAGAACCGTGAAGAATTTCCTATTTTACCCTTTCAATAGCTTCACGTTCCTCGGGCGTTACTGTTACTGCCTGCGGCATTGCCTCACCGAGTATGTTGCTGAAGACCACATCATCAAGAAACAAAAAATTACATCACAATTATACTCACAAATGTTGTTATTATTAAAATGCAAAGTTTAAGATACCCTTCTCCCCCTTCAACAGGCTCGTTGATTAGGCGAAGAAAGTCGGCTTGGTGTTCTTGAATAAGCCTAACTAATTGAGGGTTTTGCCGCCCTAGCTCTTGTAGCATGGGCTGCAAAAAAAATAAAAAATAAAAAATCAGTGCCTCCGCAAGAAATATCACAGTATCAACCAATTTAACAGAGCAATAATTATAACGTGTTTTCTACATAACCTGCAAGATCTGTGGGTTGGCCTGCACCATAGCTCTCAATGCTTGGAACTGAAGCAAAGAATAAGAATTATATTACAAGTGTTTCAGAAGTCACCAAAAAAAAAAACAAGAGATCTGATGCAGCGAGAGCATATAATAAAGATAATAAATACGTAGAACACACAAAAACACACATTAAGTCCACTGATTCTAAGAATATCCAGAAAAACAATAAACTCAATTACAATGAAGAACACCGCAAAAGAGATATTAAGAGAAATCCTCATTTTCTTCAATAATCCAATTCAATTCCCTCAACAATTACAAAAACAACTATTTATAATAGTACGTACTAATCTAGAATCCTAAAAGCAATGTAATTTCTACCTAAAGATAGACATAAATAAATTAAACAATATCTTAATGATTAAGTACACTAAATCGAAACATATTTTCATATATATATATATATATATATCTTCATATATCTCAATCAAAATCCATCTTTAAAATTTGTTGAACTTATATGAGTCTGAAATTACCTGTGGAGTGTTGCGTAGAAACTCTAGGGAGTTTGCACCACCACCTGCACCGGTGTTGGCGCCCAAATTTGGAAGACCCTGTAAAAGAGATAATAGTTCCATTATTTATACAATTTGCATTAAGATAAAGGAAAAACTATACAAAAAATTATTTGAATAACCTGTGGAAAAAGATCTAGTGGATTTGCATTAGGTCCAGAGGCAGGAATGGGTGCTGGTTGAGCTGCCTCCTGAAGCTGAGCTGGTGCATTGCCACTGGCAGCCTGCCCACCGGGAACAGGTGCAGGAGGAGCTTCTGCTGTTTCAGGGATTCCCTGAGATACATACACAGAAAAAGGCATCCGTAAAACTATTAATCACAAATTCTTGTATGCGCCAAGTGTAGCGTGCAACTCAAGTGCATTTTAAAATGGTATTGGTTGTTTTCACTGAACATCATTACTTAGTTAGTATTAGTTGTTGCCATTGAACAACATTAGTTGTTTCCATTTAACAGTTTTAGTTGTGTACTAGTTGCACCTGGTGTACAAGAGACTTTTGCATTATTCATTGCAGGATTTAAAGTTTAAAACTTACCGAATATAAATATTCAACAGCTCTCTCTGGGTTGTTAAAAGCAGCACGAAGAGCTCGAACAACTGTGTCTCTATCCCAAGTTCCTCCACCCATATCAAGAATCTGCTGTATAGCTCCCTCAAGGTTATTACCCGCGACTAAATTAGATGCAGCTTGGTCATAAACATCGGGCCTGAACCCAGGTACAAAAAAATTTAGAGTCCAAAAGCTAAAGTTATGTGAAACAAAGTTAGCCCTAGGGTGTAAATGAGCCGAGCCGAGTCGAATAGTGTAAACCTCGAACTTGACTCTATTAAAAAACTCGAAACTTAATTCAAACTCAATTGAGCTAAATTCCTTTGAACTTGAGCCTCAATCAGGCTTGCGAGCATGACGAACCAAGTATTACTGAGCTCAACTTGATTAAATTCAAGTCCATTTCTAACTTTTCCGAGTCGAGCACGAGTAGCACATAAGTCCGCTTGACTCACTTACGCCCCTAGCCTATCAAAACTCATGTGATAATACTCACGATGCATTAGAAGCTGGAACGACAGCAGGTGGAATAGAAACAGGAGTAGGAGCAGGAGCAGGCCTGCGAGATCAAAAAAACGATGCATTAAACAGATTAAAATTTTAAAAAATAAAAATCTCACTTCAAACTTACACATATCTAAGCGAAAATAGTGATAAAAAGCAGGACATAATCAAATCTTACACTGCTGCAGGAGGTTGAGCTGCAGGCACGGGAGCTGATGTGGGTGGAGGGCAACTTGCCTGTGGTGCCTTTAAGGAGAAACATAAAATGTGCATATGAAAAATTACAATGTCCACCAGAACATAATAGATAAGGGAGTTCCTTGTTAAATTTTGAATACAAATTACAGGGGTGTTTGATTTGGGATTTAGAGGATTTTGAAATCTGGATTTCACAATCTAGCGGATTTCAAAATCCTGATAAATAGTAATGGTGAGTGTTTGTTTTGAGATTTAAATAGGATAGGGTTTAACTTTATGTAAACACAATGTTTAAAAGAGTGTGATATTGAATTATTATATTATTGTTGATTGTAATTGTAATGATTAAACGATTGTGTAATGATTAATGTATTTTCTTAAAAGTTGCAAAAGTGAGAATATAATGTGTGAAAAGTGGTAAATAAAATAAGAGTGAGAATAAAAAAACCATATATGTATTAATGAGTCATTGGAGAAAGAGTGACGTAGAAAAAAAGAGGTATTTATAGGGTTTATAGGTATTTGTAGGGGTGGAAGTATTGGATTTTTAAAAACCGGATTCTAATATCCCAAATAAGAGCCGGATTTAGATTTCGAAATCCTAAATCTGGTTTTCATATCCCAAATCAAACATACCCTAACAGATTTTTCTTGAAGTGATAGAAGCATAAGCATCCTAAAGTTCTCAAGTATTAATTTAAAGGAATGGTATGATAGACTAGGTTAATATATGTGACTATTTAACCAGACGTACAAACATGGAAATAGCATAATGTGCACCTAGTTTGTTGTTACCTTCACTGTCGACGCATTTGATGTTGTTGAGCCATCACCTGAAGAGCCCTTGTTCTACAACATTTTAAGAAAAAATGACTTCATAAATATTGACCAAATGGATAGCAGATAATACCATGTCAAATAGCATCAACATTATCAAAGATATAATGAAGCAATAATCAATATTAAGATGCAAGGCATAAACCAGAACCCTTCTGCATCAACAAACAAATATAGAAAATGTTGACACATAGAGCATGAAGCACAAGGTCTTGCTTTTGGAATTATAAGTGACACTGAAAAACCGGTTTTTGAAATCCTGATAAATGATAAGGTGTGTATTTGTTTTGGTTTTTAAGTAGGGTGAGATTTAACTTTATGCCAATGTATAAGAATGAATGAAGTTGTATTATTATATTACTATTGAGTATGATTGTAATGAATTGATGATGTAAATAATGATTTACATTAACGTGTAAGGAGAGAGAATTGATTGTATTGAAAAGTGTGATAGTAGTTTTGTAGATGGTTTCGGGTTCCAAAATCCCAAACTAGAATCGGTTTTATATTTCAAAACCCTAAGGGTATGTTCGCTTCGGGCTTATAGTGGACGTGGGAAATCCGGACTTTGAAGTCCTAGTATTTTAAAATCTTGATGAATAGTTAAGATGTATGTTTGTTATAGGATTTTATAGGGTAAGATGGTGGAAAAGATGATTGATGTGATATTATAATATTATTTTGAGTATATTGGGAGAATAAAAAGTAGATGATGTGAGTGTATTGGGAGAATAAAATGTAGAGTAGTAGTAGGTTATGAGGTGGAATAAGATTAATAGGATTTCAAAATCCTTGCTTAAAGTCTCAAAACAAATGGGGGCTTGAGATTGTAAAGTCCAAAGTCCGCCGGGATAGTCGCGAAACGAACATACCCCAACAGATTCTAACAAGGTTTGGTTGAAATGACCCTAACAGACAGACACCAACGCAGCAGCATAAGAACCATCTATTAATGTTAAAGGTCAAATAATATTCAGACAGATTCTAACAAGGTTTAGTTGAAAAATAGCAGGACTATATCTCCTCATAATTTGAATAATCAGCAACGTCTAAAATTATACCTTAGTCAGCATAATAACAACGAAACTATTTTCAGCAACTTTATTTTCTTCAAGTGTTGTGCCATCTTTTAGAACTTTTCCTTGATGGATTAGCATCTGCTGTGCTGCAGGATAAGTATCAGCTCCCTGTTTAGTTTCTATTGTTTTCTTCACATCCACAACCTGGACGATAAAAGGTTAATCGATGAGACTAGCATATAGCCAATAATTGATTGGAAGGAAAGTCATCAATAAATGGGAACAAAACATATGCAAAACCAGATAATATATTGCTGCATAAGAATATAAAAAGCATGTTCTATAGTTAGATAAAGTATAGGCTAATTCTCTCATCTCAAGCTCAAATTCCATACAACGCCATCTATAGGATGTTAATGAAAGGCTTCATATGTAACACAAATTTTACAGGTTTGGTGTATTTTGGTTGAAGCTATAAATATATTACTTATGACAAAAACTAGTATGAGACGGTCTCATATATGAGATTGAATACAACCTAGCACAAATCAACACCCACCCCTCTCAAGTGTGAAAGCGCCAATGTACAAATTATACTCCGTCTCACGCAAGTGCATCTCATTACTTATATACACAAGAGCCCGTTATATAATTCCATTAAAAGAAGCTCGACAACAATGATCACCACAGGAAGCCATTGCATATATCTACTTAGGTAATGTTTTTGAAACACTACTTGAACACAAGAAGCAATTTTTTTTTTTTGAAAAGCGGGCTCTCACTGGCTACAAAAGAAAAAGTGCTTCTAACTGTTTCAATTGTGTTTCAAAACAAGCACATAATGGCACAATTAGGTCACTCGTGTTGAAGGTTTCAGATGTTCCCTGTGTAATTAAGAGAGATTATCAGGTTCTATGCAACCGATATGTACTCCATTGATCATAAACATCACCATTGATAACTTCAATATCACTTGATAACAAAATCAAACTGAAACTATCATACAAATGAATCAATTCAATAACAAGTTTCTATAACATATAATTGAGATATTCATAATTGATTATACATCCAAACAAACACAATCCAAATAAAGATCAAACAAAGCAGAAAGCCCAGTATAGCCAACTAACACTAAACTGATAAATGCTAATTTTTTTAAAACACAATTCAATCACTCAGCAGCAGACTAAATTACAATCAAGCAGAAACCAAAATTCAACAAATTAATAAATTCCAGTCGAATATATAATCAAAAGCAGCCGCGAATGAAATTAAGAAAAACAAAACCATCAAATTGAAGAAACCGAAAAAATAAAATAAAAATACGAACCGTGTCTTCGGGTTTCACTTCAATTTCGAAGTGCGTTCCCTTGAGAGTCTTCACGAAAATCTTCATATTAAAAATTTTTTTTACGGATTTTTTTTTTTTTTCGAGAGAAAATATTTAGAAGGGCAGAGAAACCCGACGGTGCAAGTAAAGAATTTATTTAAAGGATTTCGCCATGGATTTATTTTCTTCAAGAACTTTCACACAGTGCAGCAATGAACATAAGAATCACACGCGCGTCTGCTGTCGTGTCAGACACGGAGGAGTAATTCAGAATTCAGAGTGGTGCGTGCAATACACGACTAGCGTGAGCGCGTGGTGATGATGAGGGAGGAAATTAAAGTGAGCTAGATTTTTTGTGATCTGCATGAGGTATGACTCGAGATTTAACTCATGTTTATCTCATAAGTGGGCCGCCGTTAAGCGGATCTGGGCCGAATTTTGGAGCTCAAAACAGGCCCATCAAAACGAATTGATTATTTAATAGTATAAAATTATGAAAGATACCCCTATAAAATACTTTACGTGAAATATTAGTATAAATTGAGAACGGATGAAAAACTCGCCTAGTAAAATTGAATCAAATAGATTTTTTTTTACTCGCACAAGCGGCAAAACATGAAAACTCGTTCCAATATCTTATAAAGATAAACATATATTAGCAAAGATAAATATGTATTACTGTAAATACAAATAATACATACATGTCATTTTAATGCACATATTTTTTTTTATATAATAACACAAGTAAGATATTAAAATTTTGTGTTACTATATTAGCACGACAATGTTTTTTTTATTTTTTTTTTGTTTTTGATCAGAATATTAACACGACAGTGTTACTATAAAGAGAAATATATGTTACTGTATGAATAAAATTATATCCCTCTATATATTAATAGAGAGTTTTTTGATGATGTATCATCTTGTGGGTAATTTGGATGATGTGTCATCTTGAGGTTAATTTGGATGAGATGTTACATTTTATTGTATTGATGTGTTATTTTTTTATTGGTTTGTAATAATATGTGGCATCCATGTGACATTTTAATATGTAGTTTAATAAAAAGATTTTGCAATAGCTAAAGTTTGAACAATGCACATCTTAGATTATATTTATGTTACTTAAAACTAAGTTAATCAATAAATTTTTAAATATTTTGAATATTTATTTTATTGAGCATTAACTTCTTTATATTAACCTTTATTTTATATCTAATATTTTAGCATACATCGATTTTAAATGCATCCCTCAATCAACTAATATGAAATTTCTACTGCTTATGTGTCGTATTATTGTGAATTATGATGATGTGTCGTCTAATTAATAAATGAGAATTATGTAAAAAATAAATAATGAATTTGATTTATAAATAATGATGACATATCACAATATAATTATTTTCTATTTATTTAGATATTTAAAGTATATATGTATATGTGAGTATTATAAAATGTATAATTAATATTTATTATTTTATATTTTATTTATTTAACTTTATTGATAAAAATTCATATGAGACGGTCTCAGCATGAGACGAGGTACAACTTAACACAAATAACACCCACCCTTCCCAAAGTGTTAAAGCGTCAATGCTCAACTTATAACTCGTCTCATCATGAAACGGTCTCATGCAAGTGTGCCTCAACTTTATTATATACTTCATTTATTTTTGTTTAGTTAATTTTTATTTTGACTTAATTTAATATAAGTAAAATATTCAAACTAAATGCATTTTATGTTAATGTAAATTATATTTAATTATTAATTCTTTAATAATTTATTTTATTTTATTATTGCTCTTATGTATATCTTAATTTATTTTATGTAACAAAATATTTTATATTATAATTCATTTAATTTTTTTATTAATACATATTAATTAATATATTAATTTTTTTTAATCGTTGTTTCATGTTTATTTAAATTTTTTTCTAAATCGGTTTATTTTGTTTTAATTTGCAGGTTTCAACTTCATATTAAAAAAAAAGATGATTAAAATTTGACATAATAATTTATTTCAAGATTTAAGCAAGGTTTTTAATATACACTTTAAACAATATTAATTTATATGTAATGTATTTATATATATATTTATATTTTTAATTATCAAATATATTATTTAATGAGAATGTTGTACTTTTTAATTAAAGAACCACATAACACGTTGGAATTAATCTAGTTTTTTCTGTTTCATCCGCTCCCTCCTCTGTTTTTATCCTCATTTCCCTTTGACATCTTTGATAGAGACATATTTCACGGATCCTTAATTCATAAAATATTTTATAGGCTTAATTGCAAATAAAATCATCATTTTCCGTTCAATTGCACTCTATTTTAGAACTTTAGATAATTGCTTTGTGCCCAATTTTTTACGAGGCAATCCTAATTTTCTTCCTGTTATGCAAAATAACGTCGTTTGAATTAAGGGGTGACAACATCGACTCGCCACATCAGATTCGGGGTATAAAAAGGGGATGACAATAAGTTTAATTTGCAATAATATTTAAAGATGACGATTTGTTTGTAATTACCCAAAGTTCAAGATTAAAATGCAATTTAGGAAAAGTTGGTGATTTTTTTTTTAAAATTTACCTATTTCATATAAATATATATGGAGCAGATCTTATGTGCATTCTGATGCACTATGCACCCATAGTGCATTTTAGAACCGTGCAACTTGTTATACTTGAAAAATGCAACTTATTTACACTGAACTATACAATTATTAATATGGAAAGATAGTTGAATGTTTCAGTTTAAATAAATTACATCTTTCAATATAATAAATTTTACGGTTCTAAAATACTTTATAAATACACGGTGCACCTGAATGCATACAAGACTTAGCCATATATATGCACATGGGTTAGATCATGTAATGAATTATTAGGATTTTTAAACATTCATTAAATTGATTTGTTTGGTTTGATTTTGGGTTGATAATTTAAAATTCTTAACCTTGAACCAATAATATCTTAGATTGTACCATAATTGCTTTAACTTAAACTTTGTTTTGAATTTTGATAAAAAATTGTATAAACCTGGTTCATGCTATGAATCGGGTCAAACTTGACCCATTCTTTAAAAATAAAAATATGCACACGACGACGCGATCCGATCCCTACTTTCTCAACCCACGTTGTGGCCATCTCCCTGTCGTCCCCTCCCCTCCCACGCCACCACGAAGTTCACGACAGATTCGTTGGCTCGCATTTGTTGAGATTAGTAGCCGATGGCTCTGGCGGCGATGGAAGCGTCTAGAACCTTGTTAAGGAGATAGTAGGTGATGAATGCGTCTCGCTTGATTGATTTGAAAACGGTGTGAGCAACCATTAATTGAAGGATTTGAAATTGGAATTGTGAATTTTATAAAATAACAGTGATAGTTTTATAGCGTAACATTGAGAGTTTTATAGAATACCAGTGAGAGTTTTTCTGAATAAAAGTGATAGTTTTATAGAATAACAGTGAGAGTTTTTCTGAATAAAAGTGAGAGTTTTATAGAATAACAGTGATAGTTTAATAACATGATAGTCAGAGTTTTATAGAGTGATAGTTTTATAGCGTAACAGTGAGAGTTTTATAGAATAACAGTGATAATTTTTCTGAATAACAGTGAGAGTTTTATAGAATAACATGATAGTTTAATAACACGATAGTGGGAGTTTTATAGAGTGATATTTTTATATCGTAATTAATAATGAGAGTTTTTCTGAATACCAGTGAGAGTTTTATAGTATAACAGTGATAATTTAGTAACATGATAGTGAGAATTTAATAGAGTGATAGTTTTATAGCATAACAGTGAGAGTTTTGATATTTTTATAGCATAATAGTCCTAGTCCATCACGGAGGAGGTGCTCCGCCACATGCCGTCATTGAAGCTGATTGTCTCCTCTGGCACCGAGGGCAACCACGTAGATCTAGCAGCATGCGGCCGTCGAGGCATTGTCGTGGCCAATAACGACGATGATTGGTGAGCGAGCGATGTGCGTGTGATGCGAGAGAGATGAAATGATTGAGCGAGAGAGAAATGAGTCATATTGAATTAGAGTTCACAGCGTGAACCTGATTCACATGAGTGTTATTTTTGAATTTTACTGAATTAAATATTAATTTTTATATTGCTATTTTTATATCTACTGATTTGACGTTGATATTTGCACTATTTTTCCAAAATATTTAACACTAGGTCTAGGTTGAAAAGGAAATTATAGTATTAATTTTACATTAAATATTTTCAAATATTTTATTTAATTCAATTAATTCAATTCAAATATGGCCATATTTTTTAATTTATAGAAGACAAAGTATAGGGTGAACAAGTTTCACGGTGAAATTAGTTAAGGAGTGTGACATATATTACTAAAAAGTGTGACTTTTTACTATAAAGGGTGTGACTTTTTACTAAAAAAGATATTACTCATAAAAGTGAAGGGTGTTACTTATATTATAGCAGAGGGTATCATAGTGATAATTGAAGGGTGTGACTTATATTACTAAATGATGTGACTTATATTACTAAAGAGTATGCGTAAAAAAAATCAATTTCACGGTGAACAAGTTTCACAGCATATCAACTCTTTATAGAATTGGTCTTGTGTTAATAAGTTGTACGGTACCGTGAAGCGGATCAAGTTTGACCAGACTAACTATCAGTATAAATAAAATATTCTAGAGTTTATTGTTAAAGAGTAAGTCTCTTGTACACTAGTTACCATGCAATTGATGCACAATTGATATTGTTTAGTGAAAATAACTATATAAAATCAATTAATACTATCAATTACACGGTGCATCTGGTGCGTACAAAACTTTGTCTATTCTTAATTGACATATGTGGCAAAGCGATTGAAGTGCGGAAAACCAATCCTTTTGGCGGAGTACCGGTTCCAATTCTAAGGGCCTGCTTGATATGACGTGGGAATGATAATGAGTATCATTGAGGGGTCAATCACTAAGAGTTATTGATTGCTTTGTTGTTACTTGGTTAGAACATGAACAATGAGTATCATGTGAGGTGGGTTAAGTGAGTGAGGGTAATCAATTACTTACTTCTATTTTCATTATTTGTGTATCAAAATTACCAAGCAATATCAATAGAAATGATTCACATTACCACTTCTATTATCCCCAACAAAGTGAGCCCTAAAGAGTGTTTAGTTTGTTAGAAGAAATGCAAATAAAAATGGTAATGGTAGCATGAGTATGATCCATATTTATGGTGTTTCATTTATAATTGAGATGATTAGTTTTAGAGTTAGTCTCATGTGCACCATGCAATTGGCCACGTGGCCACGTGGGTGAAGCGTGACACCAACTTTGACTGAAGAGTAGGTTTTCGGTGAAACTTGTTCATAGTTGATTTATACCATTACACTTATAAACTAAATATTTTAGTATTTATCAACTAAAACCACTATTCTTATAAATTAATATGTTATAAGTATTAGTTTATTAGAGTAATGATATAAATTTATAAGTGTAATGATATCAATTTCATAATATGAATAAGTTTCAAATGAGAGTTTGTGTTGACTAAAACGTGACACTAACTAAAACGTGTAAAGTTAATATAAGTGAATACATTAAATTCACTGAATATATAAAATGAAACGTGAAACATGACGAGTGAAATCTGTGCACCATGCGCATATTATACTTGACAGTATTAGTTTTATTAAAAAACGTGAAATGAAAATAAATTATCAAGAACTTCAAATGATTCGTTCTTTAATTTTGAGATATAAAAAAAAAGAATGAAACCTACCTACCAATACTTTGAAAATCCCCAGAGAAATCATGTTCCAAATGTTTTTTTTAATTTTTTTTCTTTTTTACGAAGATTATCAAAATAAAACACATATATTGGAATAAGGGATTCAATTTAAAATTCATCCAAATTTTCTACAGATATGGCACAATCACGACACAATATCAAAATTAAATGTATGTTTTTTTTTAAATAATTTTTTTCTTTTTTACTAAGATTCTCGAAATGAAACACAAATGTTGGAATATGGGATTTGATTTAAAATTAATCCAAAAATTTCTACAAATTTGGCACAATTGCGACACAATATCGAAATTTGTTTATTGGATTCTAAGACTATTTGGTGGTTGACAATATAGCGCCGCTGCTAGTCCATGAACTTCCTGCTTAGTTGGTCCGTGAAACTCCGGTGGAAGTTGCGAGAACTCACGTCAATGCCAACGTTCTTGCCTATTTTATGTACACATTCTTAAAAAAAAAAAAAACAGAACAATTGAGATATATAGCTCCATCTCTAAGATTCTTGTTTTTGCATTTCAATATACTTTTGATATGAATTAATTATTGCAAAATTAAATCTAATGATGTTATAATTGTGTAAACTCTAATTTTAAAAATAATAATATAAGATAATCTCCAAAATTTTGAAATATAAACTATAAATAGCAAATTCAAAATAAAGTTTCAATTTGTAGATAGAACAAGACACAAATTGCTCCATCAATTCTGTACTTTCAAATTGTAGGTAAAATCTTTCTATCAAATTGTGTTTCAATTAGTAGATAGAACAAGACACAAATTGCTCCATCAATTCTGTACTTTCAAATTGTAGGTAAAATCTTTCTATCAAATTGTAGACCATTCTTTTTAAGTTAAAATTTTTCCAGATCATATTATTTGTTCCTTTATTTACCGAATAAATCAATTTATTGAGTTCAAATACTTTTTTTGGATATTTAAATATTACTTGGGGCAGAGTTTAAGTATCAATTAATTAATACTTTTAATAGGTATTAGTCATAACAATGTCGCTTATTGTGCTATATTAAGATAAAATTAAAAAGCGTGATTGCACAATTGCACTGTGGTTGTGAGTGCAAGTCTTACATATTTTGAATTTCTTATAAATGATATACAGTATTCCTATTTATACTAACTGTACTCCTTCAATTGATGATGTAGAATTCTCCAATACATAGAAGATATTTTCTAGAGCCATTTTTTTCACATCCTAAAACTTTATAAAATTACTCTAGAATACTTATCCTTACTATTTGTTCTACATAATTCTAGATAGATAAATAACAAATTAGATCTTCAAATATATTATGAAAGGTATAAAATCATTAAATTTAATCATAATCACTTAAATTAAAATTAATTTAAAATAAATACACAATTTTTTGGCTAAATAAATATCAATTTAGTCATTCAGAATTATAGTGAAAAAGTTCACCATTTGGTGTTGTTGCAAATCGATAAATAATAAAAGTAAATTTTCTCTCACAATAATGTAGAAAAAAACTAAATATTTATCGAGTGCAATTTGTTATGTGTCGATCATAATTTTTTTTCTTTTCCAGTCAATCACATAATGCAAAAATGAAAAGTTATTTCATCTCAACTCATTTTTTCACAAATGTACATCCATAAGTGAGCCTCATGTGCATCCAAATGCATCGTACACACATAGTGCATTTTAAAAACATGCAACTTGTTTACACTGAACTGTGCAACAATTAATAGTTGCATAGTTCAGTATAAACAAATTACATCTTTTTTTTTTGAGGAAAAACATGTATCCATTCATTGAAAGAAGAAACCGTACACATACATCGAATATATTTTCCAAGAACAAACTAAACTTATCCAGAGGATAAGATAGCGAGACAACCCAAGTAACCACGTTCCTTTCTCCTTTCTAGTTCGATGGAAATTGCCATTCAGCCCAGTGCAGAGTACGGCTCCACGACCTAGCAGCAATCCATTGCTGAGCGACGACCACACTAGTCGAAACTCATGCCAATGATCATGATGGATGCCAAGCACGCGGCCATCCCTCGCAACCTAACAGCCCCAACGAACTATCCCCAAACCAGAAACACAAACACAACACACATCTAATATCATTACATCAAGTTACATGTTTTTTAAATGTACTATGAGAGCACGATACACCTAGCTGGATGCATGCAAGACTTAGCCGTACATCCATATTTCTAACCATGCTTTCTTCGTCCCCAAAAATTAAAATATAAAACAAAAATTGAACCACAGGGACGAGCAACAAAAATAACCACGCTTAGATTCAACAAAAGATGCAAACTTGCATAGGCAACACTTTCATACGAACTAAACACCACTTTCCTAGCTAGATACTAAAACAACATTAAACCAGATCTCATAACACATAAACACAGAACTAACACACTTAATCAACTTGCTCAAAGTATCAGACCCCGCGAGCTGACTCCAATCCAAGCAGTCGATAGCAGACTCGATTGCATTCTTGATTTTCTTCGTATCAGCCTCCCCAAGCTTCGAAGCAATCATCCAGCCTCTAATGGTGTTCCTCATGCTGTAAACGTAATTCTCCAACGCGTTCTTCGCCTCTGCCTTCTCCTTGTGCTCCTCGTCCTCAGCCTTGTATTTCCCAAGCAGATTGTTGTCTGGTTATCCTCGTTGGTTGTGAAAACTCGCTCTTTATTCGTCGGAATAATCGTGTTCCTAGGAATCAGCACAGCCATGTCTTCGCTGACTACCTGAAGATCAGGCCAGCGTCCTTGGTGGCCTGACGCTGGGAGTCGTTGAAATAAGCAGGGACCGTTACAACGGCGTTTTTTATGGTGGATCCGAGATACGCCTCGGCTGTCTCCTTCATCTTGGTGAGCACCATTGAAGAGATTTCCCTGGTATCAGTAAACGCCACACAAGACGGCGTCGTTCGATTACCCTGGTCATTGGCGATAATCTCGACACGATCATACTGCCACACTCCCACGCATGAATACGTCGTCCCTAAATCGATTCAGAAATGCAATCACATTAATTGCTTCCAATGTTCACAACGTAAATGTCTTTTGAGTCTTTATCAGTACTCGTATTACTTGTGAGAATGAGAACCCTCAATTTTGTATTCTCTCTGTGAAAGGGTGCAAGTCCAGAGAATGAGTCATAGGCCGAGAGAAAAAATCACGTAGCCTTTTTTCTCATAAAGGTTATCTGTAACCTTTCTCATCCCTATCCACTTCATTTGTGGATTAAATAATAATTAATTAATATTAATTATTATATTAATTATTTCTTTCATACACTATGTGTACTTGGAGTTTAAGAAAAAAATTATTTATTAGTATTTTAGTTGATAAAGTGTTGAGGATTGTATTGAAAATTCAATTTTATTAAAAAATATAATACTAATATTTATTAAAAGTGATAAAGTGTTAAGGGTATGAGTGAGTAACATGTTGTAAATAAGTGTGTATTTGAAGGGTGTGAGTTAAAGTGAGTATTTTCATTTAAGAAAAATGTCCAATTAAGATTGGAACGGACTGAAATGGAATATGTCCAATTATGATTGGGACGGAGGGAGTATTATTTTAAAATATGTATTCTTACGTGATAAAATTGAAAATGTTATTTTCACATACTATCAAGTTTAAATTGTATTTATTGAAAAGTTCTCTTATGAACAAATTTCATGGATTAATAATAATTTGTAAAACTTGACTCGAGCCTGCTCGCCACAAAAAGCCTTGAGACAAAAATTCGTATGAAATAGTTCAAACTGGTATAAATTATCATTCACTCCCAAAACATAAACGTTATGTTTAAATTATGTTCTGCCTTACTATAAGAACATCTCATGCAAAAATACATTAAGTATATATATATCTCATTTTTCAGCTTTTTTTTCTTTACTCATTCTAAAACCAGCGTGTTATTCGAGATTGAAGACACTTATAAAAAACTCTTCACTTATTAAAATTCAATACAATTTTTATTTTTATACTTTAAAAAGTGCATACATGGATACATGTCAATTTTATTTATGTTATTGCAATATTGTACGCTATAGTATAAATAACTATATAGGAATAAACTCTCTACAATAAATAAAAAATCACGGTCCCAACTCAGGACCAATTATATTTAGGAATAAACTCCACATTGTAATAAGACATATTTTTTTCTGATCCCGTCTTAAGGATTTATGCATCTATATAAGAATAAATTACGTTATATATAAAAAATTATATATCATTACAGTTAAGATGACCTAAAATATTTATATATGGTTAATTGTGATGACATCTTAATTTTATGGCTTGTCACTACATCCTTCAACTTGCGTGTACGTAATAACTCGTCCGCATAGACACCTTTTTGGGTGTCATTTGTTTGAAATAGAAAATGTGTACTAATTTTATGAAAAATATACATGTATTGAACACACATTTATACACATCACACTAATAAACTATTGTTTAGTTCCTAGGTACATGCATAAGAGTTGATACATATGTATTTTATATACTTTGAAAGTGTGTGTATTTATTTTAGTCAAATTCATATTAATTAGACATATGAATTTGTTAATAAATTTACATTCATATAGTATAGTATGTATTATATTTAATGTATTATTTTTAAAAAAAAAATCATTTTTCTATGTAAAACTCTATTTAAGAATAATCTCCCTATAGTAATATTTTTTCCTACTCTCGACAATATGACTGTATGGAATTTTTACTGTATTAGGAAACTATATATAAAAGAATTAATTTCAGACCTCTTTACAAGTTCAGACTTTTAGATGAGATGAAATTCTTTCGGATATAATGTACATAAAGTAAAAAAAAAAAGAAGATATAATGTACATATGTCGCTATATATCATTTAAATCGACCCAACATGACAGCTAATTAGACAAGCCTAAGTACAAATTTAAAACTCTACACAAGCAGGGTGATTTGATTTAAGCATGCATATGATTATCAGATGATGTAAAATTTCAATGAAGTACGATACTACCCAATTAGAAGAAGTGAAGAACTACATATTGTGTTTCACCATTTAGTATAGTAGACATTAATGTTTCTCGGGTCAATTTGTTTATATGTAATGTGTTACATTATTAGAAAAAGTTTTAGGCAAATCGCAAATAATACACACTGTTTAAAAATAAAATTATATATATATTAATTCTAGAATCAGGTTGGAAAATTATATAGTCAAATTTATATTTTTTTTAGCTAGAAGAAAATAAAGAATTGGAGTTTTTGGGGTGTGCATATATTTTAAATGACCACTAAAAAATAAGGGTAATTTAGAAAATTCAATAAAGGTGTATTAATCTGATGGTGGGTCTCCTAATTAAAAAGAGGGGTGCGAATAACTTGGGCCTAATAGATTTTGGAACTGAAGTTGAGGCCCATTATCCACTTTCTCTTTGGGCTTAGGAATTGAACTTCCACAGTACTTTAGGCAGTTGCGGGCCTTTAGGCAATATTTATTAATAAATAGTGAGATAAAATTTAGAATTGCAATTAATACTTATTGCACTACTTACCACTTACCAGTTGCACTTTCCATCCCACTTTTAGCAAATGTTTCTTAAATAAATAAAAAACAAAAGAAGGTAAATTGATTTTCGAAACAGATTTTGTAATTTATTGGTTCAAAGCAAAAATGAGGTGTCTATTAGCATGTGATTGCCGTTTTCTTACCAGACTCCCACCAAACATGCAACTACTTTTCAAACTTATCTAATCGTCAACTAAAGATGCATTTTTGTATGACTCAAATATTTTATTTCTTATAAACATCTATAAATTTTCAAGAAAGAAAAAATAAGGGAAATAAAGCAGAGGTGAAGATGCCAGAGTACTGTGTAACTGGAGGAACTGGATTTATTGCAGCATATCTTATCAAGTCACTGTTGGAAAAGGGTCACACCGTAAGAACTACAGTGCGAGATCCAGGTAAAAGATTTATTAATAAGTACATTTCACTACTGTAATTTACTATTCCCTCAGTCGTAATTTTGATTGGTCAAATACTGTAGACACGGAGATTAAGAAAAAATGAGAATTAATAGTATTAAATGATGTAAAGTGGGTTTGATGGAAGAAAATAATAGTATTAAATAATATTGAAAGTTGTTTTATTTCTTTTTCAGGAAATGACCAATCAAAATTAGGACGACTATTTACGGAAAGTGGTCAATCAAAATTAGGACATAGGGAGTAATAAGTACAAAATGATTGCATATACATAGATACATTTGCACTTTTCCGTGCAACTTTAAATATATATGCAATCTCGTTTGTATCTATTAATAATAATTTGCATAAAAAATTTGTAGTTATTAGTAATTTTTTCAAAAAAAAAAAAAAACTATATAATATTAGACTAGTAGTGAAATTATTAAAAAAATCATGATAAAAGTGTGAATTTGCTTTCTATCATGCATATGAACTTATGAAGTGACCTGTTTTAAGTAAATATCGGGTTATGATCATCTCCTTACCCTAAAAAAATCAGTAATTATATATGGGAATTTATTTATATAGGAATATTAATTGTTAGATATTGGATTTTTTTTCTTACATCAGAAAATTTAGAAAAGGTAGGGTATTTGATGGAGCTAAATGGAGCTAAGGAGAGGCTCAAGATTATAAGAGCTAATCTGTTGGATGAAGGAAGCTTTGACGCGGCGGTGGTGGGGGTGGATGGGGTATTCCACACGGCGTCTCCGGTGCTCGTCGCCTATGATGACAATGTCAAGGTAAGTATATATACAGAAATGACGAAGTTCAAGTGGTTAGAATTTAAAAACACAATTATCTATGTCGTGAGATTATAAGTTCGAATCATCATTTGACTTTTTTAAAAAAAAAAAGTGTACATATAGAAATAGTCGACCTATCGTATATGAAATTTTATATAGGTTGTGGCTCTGTATTTGTTAAACTATATGGTTGATATGAGTTTAAAAGTTATTTTGGGGCACAACTTGTATATTGTCCCATTTTTGTCCTAAAAGAGTTAATTTATCCATTGTTTAATTTTCTGTCCAATTTTTTGAACCGGAGACTGTTGGAAAATTGAAAACAACGTTGTTTTGTCAGGTGTATGTCACACGTGAATTTAATTTGAGATAAAATTTGGACAATTGACAAATTACGAGGGCAAAATTTGACATTCGTATTATATAACTTTTTTTCTTTCTTTTACTGTTTTATGATTTCTTAGCTCAACTTATTTTACTAAAATTGTATAAACTCTACCCCATCCAATCACCCCAATCCCAATCCGGCCCGAACTCAGCCCGGTCATAAAAAATATTTTTCTTAAATTATTAAAGAACTTATATGTTTTATTAGTCAAACACTTTAACAACTTATAAACTACTTTAAAATTGCATCTTATAAACTCTTAAAATAACTTATAAAATATTTGAGCATATAAGATGTTTAAAATAAGTTTAGCCAAACCGGTCCTTAGTGCTTAGATTATTCACTCATTTGATGGCATTAATATGTGGATAATATTTTGCAGGAAAATTTGATTGATCCATGCATAAAAGGCACCTTAAATGTGCTAAAATCGTGCAAGAAAGCTAGCAGTGTGAAAAGGGTTGTGTTAACCTCTTCATGTTCTTCAATTAGATACAGATACGATGTTGGACAAGTTTCTCCTCTCAATGAATCCCATTGGACTGATCCTGAATATTGCAAAAGCTACAATGTAACCAAATTGCTATAAATATTTTGGAAAAATAATAGTCATAATTGATTTGAGAATTTTAATGTTGTGAATTGTGCAGCTGTGGTATGCTTATGCAAAAAACAAAAGCAGAAGAACATGCATGGAAATTTGCAGAGGAAAATGGAATTGATCTAGTGGTGGTAAATCCATCATTCGTAGTTGGTCCTTTACTTGCACCTCAACCAACTAGTACACTACTCCTTATATTGGCCGTCGTCAAAGGTCATATAGTTATTAGGGAACTATATACAAATAAATTAATTCTTAACCGCTTTACAAGTTTGAGTTTTTAGATGAGACGAGATTCTTACATGGTATCAGAGCCTCCAGGCTCACGCCCTCGTCCTGAGCCGTTCCATTTCATTTTGCACACCCTAAATATGAAAAAGAATATCACAATCTCCACCCTCCATCCCCTTTGAAAAGTAAACAAAACACACAAAAAATAACTTTTCTTAATATGTGTGCCGGTCAAAGTGTGCAACATCAAATGAGACGGAGGGAGTACACTTGTTGGGCCTCCTTTTCCTCCTAATGATAGAGTTGACAGTTCAGAGGATAACCCAGTGTTAAGGAACTATATACAAATGAATTAATTCCTAACCTCTCTACAAGCTTGAGCTTTTAGATGAGACATAAATTCTTACATAATATCAGAGCTTCCAGACTCACGCCCTCGTCCTGGGTTCAAACCCCGCTGACAGCAAAAACTCTACCCACATTTTATTATACACTTGTTGGGCCTCCTCTTCCTCCCAATGATAGAGTTGACAGCCCAGAGGATAACCCAGCCCACAAGTGAGGGAGAGTATTAATAAACTATATACAAATAAATTAATTTCTCGCCTCTCTACAAGCTTGAGCTTTTAGATGAGACAAAATTCTAATTACAATAGTTGCACCGTGAACTTAGTGCATTTTTCAAAATAATATTATTAGTTATAATCAATTAATGAAGTCTATACAAATATCTCCTTAATAATGGACTGCAGTCAAAATTGCACATGAATGTATAAATGTGTATATATATGTGCAATTATTTTGTATTTGTTAATATGTTAAAATCTTGAAATGTATCTATCAATAAATCTTCCTAAAATTATAACATTTAGGTGGAAGACTCAATTAAATTTGAGAACTTGTTTTTAAATTTTGTTAATGAATTGTGCATGATGCTAAACTAAGTATGTTAGTGCATGAAAACACTTAAATCACCTTCTATATATAAAGTACCCTATCATGAGTAAGATTGCAGAATTAAATTGTGATGAAGATTTTGAGAATTAAAAATGTGATTTTTTTTTATTCAGGTGTAGCAGTCAAAAAGGAGACGATAATCCACACAGTATGGACAGTAGCAAGATTATTAAGATGGGGCTTCCTACAATGAAAACATTTGACCAAATGTTCGATGACTGCATCACTAGTTTCCAACAAAAGGGCTTTCTTTAACATTCACGAAAAACTGATAACAAATTATATATATACCTTGTCATAAAATTCTAGATTATATCAATATATAATTTATGTTTACCTAAATATTACTTTATAATTGTCCGCACCATATTATTAATACATATTTTTGTATATATACCTTGTCATAAAATTCTAAATAATACATATTTTTGTAATTATAATTTGATTACCGATATTCTTATGGGATGCTTGGTTGAAAGGTTTGGGGAGGTGTGAAATGGGATCAAAATCATAGAGTATCATTCCCTAAAAAATTTTGTAGTCCAATAACTTTGAATCATTTTAAAATTGGTCCAAATTATTTCGACCTTTTGATTTTGATGATATAAGCTTCTAAAAATTTTGAAATTGATTCTCTAACTAGGTGCATCGGATTCAGATATGGTGCTGTACAACACCCTCCTGTGCACACACACACCGTTAGATCACACATGCACACACACACATACCCGTGTTTTGTTTTGCTTATAATCGAATGCATATGACAATATAAGAACATAAAACAGTAAAGAACACAACAAAGTATAGTGGTTCGGAGGCTCAAGCTCCTACATCCACTCTCCCTGTTCCTAGGGAAATTCCTTCCAACTGGACTTATCACCCTCTCGGGTTCGCCTCTAGATATTTAACGAGCTCTCACTCAAATGGGACTTATCACCCTCCACGGGATTGCCTACAGATGTTTACCGAGTTCACACTCCAACGGGACTTATCACCCTCACTCGGGATTGCCTACCCTCCCTTTCGGGATTGCTAGATGTTTACCGAGTTCACACTCACCTACAAACTTAACCGACTGATTTGGGTAAGGTTTTTTTGGTTTCCAACTAGGTTGAGATTTTCCCTTACATTTGTTTAGCCTCAATGCTAAGGTTGGGAAAATCTCTCTAAGCTTATGATACATCGTGGGTTGCTTAGATTGAGTTCTAGAACACTCTTTGAATATATTTGTATATCTACAGACTTGTGTTCTAGGGTGGAAATGCTTTGGGTATAACTCTCTTTGGCTCTGTAGCATCTCGTGCTATAATCTCCACGCATCCACACTTAATTTGATGGAAGATCTTGTATTTATAGTGTGGATTTGAATGTTACCGTTGGAGAGAATCACATTCAAATCCATACTATTCTTTGTACGTTCTGCAGCTTTTTCAGGCTGGTTGTCTTCCTCTCATTGGTCCACGTCAGCTGAATTCTAACGGCTATATTCTTCAAATTCTTCTGAGTCTCAGAATCTTTAGTTCTGTCTGAGCCTTCAGGTCTGTCTGAGCCTTCAGGTCTATCTGAGCCTTCAGGTCTATCTGAGCCTCAGTGTCCGTGACATAACGAGTCCTCGAGGTTTCTCGAGATTCTTGATTCAGCCAGACTTTCTCTTGCCGGACCTTATCCGATCAGCATCATGACCCTCGGTCGACCGAGTTCGGTTCCGATTCGGACATCCGACCCTCAGTCACTTTTACTTACTGAGTCTCAGATCAGTTTACTTACTGAGTCTCAGGTCAGTTTTACTCAGCATCGATTTTCTTCTTAGTTCGACCGATCGGCTCGATCGATCGGATCAACACATCTTCGGGGATCAAGATATCATCAACTCATCATATCAAAGTTAGCACATCAGTTTATCATATATGATCTCGACACGCCCGATCTCGTCCGGTCCCAAATACGCTTCATCTTCATATCTCGATCTCGACACGCGTCGATCTTGATCGATCTCATCCGCCTCTTCCGACGGCAACCTTCTCTTGATCTTCGTCGGTTTTCTTCGTCTGACTTTGTCCGCTTCTTCCGATCACTATATCACTGATTTATTCTTCCGATCATCCGATCAGTTCTGTTTCGGTCATCCGATCTTCCGATCACCGGCTTTAGCTTTTCTTCTCCGATTTTGCATGATTTCATCGGGATTAACTTTCGGAACTCATCTAACTTTCATCGATCTCGTCGGTCTCGTCTTGACCTCGTCGATCTCGATCATCTACGCCCGATTTCGTGAGTTCCCCTCAATTTGTTCTCTCGTTCCCCCTCAACTTGTTATCGTAAATTAGCTTCAATAACACAAGTTGATAATGTTTCGCATAATTCATCAAAACTAAAATATCCCAACAATTTTTTGATAATGAAGCCAAAACATTAGAATATATGCATTTATAAAGAAACGGGTTTTCTTTTAAAAAGATCAGTTCAGGTGGTTACTTTGAAATTAGTGAACCGTTTGAACACCTGCTCTGATACCAATTGATGGTCGGTGGAAAAACCATTTTTTGCGGCGTGCGAAGCAAACATTTCATGCGATGCATATAAAAAGCAGGGGTGAAGGAATGGTGATTACAAATTTTTCACTTTTAAGCTCATGTGTTGTGTTTTGCTTATAATTGAATGCATATGACAATATAAGAACATAAAGCGATAAAGAACACAACACAAAAGTATAGTGGTTGGAGGCTCAAGCTCCTACATCCACTCTCGCATTCCTAGGAAATTCCTTCCAATCGACTTATCACCCTCTCGGGTTCGCCTCTAGATATTTAACGAGCTCTCCTCAAACGGGACTTATCACCCTCCACGGGATTGCCTACAAATGTTTCTGGGAGTTCACACTCCAATTGGACTTATCACCCTCACAAGGATTGCCTACCCTCCCTTTCGGGATTGCTAGATGTTTACCGAAGTTCACACTCACCACCTAAACTTAACCGACCGGTGATTTGGGTAAGGTTTGTTTGGTTTCAACTAGGTTGAGATTTTCCTTACATTTGTTTTTAACCTCAATGCTAAGGTTGAGAAAATCTCTCTAAGCTTAGGATACATCGTGGGTTGCTTAGATTGGGTTCTAGAACACTCTTTGAATATATTTGTATATCTCGGACTTGTGTTCTAGGGTGGGAATGCTTTGGGTATAACTCTCTTTTGGCTCAGAGCATCTCGTCTTTATAATCTCCACGCATCCACACTTAATTTGATGGAAGATCTTGTATTTATAGTGTGGATTTGAATGTTACCGATTGGAGAGAATCACATTCAAATCCATACTATTCTTTTTAGACGTTCTGCTGACCTTTTTCAGTTTGGTTGTCTTCCTCTCATTGGTCCACGTCATTTGAATTCTAACTTGGTATATTCTTCAAATTCTTTCCGAGTCTCGAGAATCTTTAGATTCATCCGAGCCTTGCAGTGCATCGAGCCTTCAGTCTATCCGAGCCTTCAGTCTATCTCGAGCCTCGATTGTCGGTGACATCTTGAGTCTCGGGTTTCTCGGGTTCTTGATTCAAGGAGACTTTCTTCTTGGCGTGGACTCTTTGTGCGATCAGAATGACCACCCTCAGTCGACTTAGTTCGGCTCTGAATCTGGACATCGACCCTCAGAAGATCGGTTTACTTCTCAGTCTCGCGTCGGGCTTTTACTCAGCTATGTCGATTTCCACTGATCGATCAGCCGACCGATCGATCAACACATCTTCAGATCAAGATGATGGTTTATCATATCCGATCTCGATCACGCCCGATCTCGATCAGTCTCATCATCTTCATATCCGATCTCGATCCGCGTCCCGATCTTGATCGGTCCCATCCGCTCTCTTCCGACGGTAACCTTCTTCCCGATACGACAAATTTTGTATTTCTTCCGATCACTATATCACTGATCGTTTTCCGATCATTCAAATCGTTTCAGTCATCGATCTTTCGATCACCGCTTAGTTTTTTCTTCTCTTCGATTTTGCATGACTCATCATTAACTCGGAACTCATCTAACTCATCGATCTCGTCGGTCTCGTCTGCGACCTCGTCGATCTCGATCATCTACGTCGATTTTCGTGAGTTCCCCCTCAATTTGTTTCTCTCGTTCCCCCTCAACTTGTTATCGTAAAATTAGCTTCAATAACACAAGTTGATAATGTTTTCAGCATAATTCATCAAAACTAAAATATCCCAACAATTTTTTTGATAATGAAGCCAAAACATTAGAATATATGCATTTTATAAAAAGCGGGTTTTCTTTTAAAAAGATCGATTCGGTGGTTACTTTGAAATTAGTGAACCGTTTGAACACCTGCTCTGATACCAATTGATGGTCCCGGTGGAAAACCCATTTTGCGCGCGTCTTGAAGCAAACATTTCATGCGATGCATATAAAAAAGCGGTGAAGGAATGGTGATTACAAATTTTTCACTTTTAAGCTCATGTGTTGTGTTTTGCTTATAATTGAATGCATATGACAATATAAGAACATAAAGCGATAAAAACACAACAAAGTATAGTGGTTCGGAGGCTCAAGCTCCTACATCCCACTCTCGCATTCCTGGGAAATTCCTTCCAATCGGACTTATCACCCTCTCGGGTTCGCCTCTAGATATTTAACGAGCTCTCACTCAAAGCGGGACTTATCACCCTCACGGGATTGCCTACAAATGTTTCTGGAGTTCACACTCCAATTGGACTTATCACCCTCACTCAAAGGGATTGCCTACCCTCCCTTTCGGGATTGCTAGATGTTTCTGGGGAGTTCACACTCACCTACAAACTTAACAAGTGATTTGGGTAAGGTTTGTTTGGTTTCAACTAGGTTGAGATTTTTTCCCTTACATTTGTTTAACCTCAATGCTAAGGTTGAGAAAATCTCTCTAAGCTTAGGATACATCGTGGGTTTCTTAGATTGGGTTCTAGAACACTCTTTGAATATATTTGTATATCTCGGACTTGTGTTCTAGGGTGGGAATGCTTTGGGTATAACTCTCTTTGGCTCTGTAGCATCTCGTCTTTATAATCTCCACGCATCCACACTTAATTTGATGGAAGATCTTGTATTTATAGTGTGGATTTGAATGTTCTGGATTGGAGAGAATCACATTCAAATCCATACTATTCTTTTTATGTTCTGCAGACTTTTTACGGTTGGTTGTCTTCCTCTCATTGGTCGCGTCAATTTGAATTCTATGGTATATTCTTCAAATTCTTGAGTCTCGAGAATCTTGATTCTTCGAGAGCCTTGGTCTATCGAGCCTTGGTCTATCTCGAGCCTTAGTGTCCGGTGACATCTTGAGTCTCGGGTTTCTTGATTCTTGATGAGACACGGACCTTGTCGTCGCATATCTTGACCCCTCGGTGACCGAGTTGATTCTCTGAATTGAGACATCGACCCTCGAGTCACTTTTTACTTCCGAGTCTCGGATCGGTTTACTTCTTGAGTCTCGGTCGGTTTACTGGTATCGATTTCTTCTTTGCACGATCGTCGGCTCGTGGTCGAGATCAACACATCTTGAGATCAAGATATCATCAATTTCGTCATATCGGTTAGCACATCGGGTTTATCATATATGATCTCGATCACGTCGATCTCGTCGGTCTAAATACGCTTCGTCTTCATATCGATCTCGATCGCGTCGATCTTGATCGGTCTCAGCTCCTCTTCGATTTGCAACCTTCTCTTACGATCTTACAGTCGGTTTCTTTCGATCAACATGCGCTCTTCGATCACTATATCGGCTTGGTATTCTTACGATCATCGATCGAATGCATGCAGTCATCGATCTTACGATCGGTGGCAAGCAGCTTTCTTCTCTTACGATTTTGCCTGGCTCGTAGTTAACTTCGAACTTCATCTAACTCATCGATCTCGTGTTGACCTCGTCGATCTCGATCATCTCGTCGATTTCGTGAGTTCCCTCAATTTGTTCTCTCGTTCCCCCTCAACTTTTATCGTAAATTAGCTTCAATAACACAAGTTGATAATGTTTTCGCATAATTCATCAAAACTAAAATATCCCAACACGATGAATTCCTTATTTAGGGGTGAAACTTTAGCAAAAACCTTTAACCCTTTTCCAATGAATTCACTTCTCAAATCAACCTGTGTGTTCCTTCACCTTTTGAAATCGTCGTCATCGAAGATTACACATACGATCAATGCTAAACTTCTTTACCACCAATGGCCCGGATCTGCGCTAAAGGCAAATGAAGGCACTTCTCTAACTAACGATGCACCTTGTGTGCCTATCGAGATGAATGGAATTAGCATATTTTCGATGCGAAACAAAACATGGGTTTGATGTTTTGCGCATCGGATAATATCGATCTTCAGATATCAAACTCGATTTTTGAACATGCGACACTAGTGTCCGTTTGGTTTGTGACCAAACCACGCGGCAACCTTGTGTCCCATTTAAATTTTGGAGAGCCCATTGATTTTAGGTCTAGGGGATCTGGCTTAAAAGATCCTTCAAGATAACTCTCACCCTCCGGGATTACCTTCTGGATGTTCGAGAGTGGCTCGGGATTCTAGAAGACTTCTCTGCGCCCGCACAGGGATTGGGGAAAATGAGAGCATCAAGCTCTTAAAATCTCTCCTTCTAACCTTGGGTTTTGGCTTAGGGTTTATGGTTTATGTAATGACCTAGGTTCTTTTTGTATTTAGCTTGTAATACCACTTGTAGGTAGGTTGTGATATCACTTGTAGCTTAGGATAATGTAATTTCGACCTTGGGGTCTTTATCAATGGGGCTTTGGGTTATTTCATTGTTGTGTTGCATCTCGACTTTATAATCGTCTTTAAACTTATGCGAAATAGTGTCGATTTATAAAGTAATATTCAATCATCTTATCGGTTCCCCTTGTCGATACATCTTTGGTGGATGTCGCTCCTTATGTGGTCGAACTTGGATCGGTTCTTGTCGACTTTCGATAAAATGGTGTCGAACGGATCGGCCTTGTCTAACGGATCGGCTCCTTATGTCGAACTTGGATCAGTTCGTATTCGACTTTACTTTCTCTTGAGATACCTAACTCAATCGATTCCTCTTAACTTTGGTTAGTCTTTTAACCAACTCGGTTGGAGATCGATCCACCAACCATTTCGGGTGCACTTTCTCCGAGATCGAACCTAGTGTTGGGATATTTTAGTTTTGATGAATTATGCCAAAAACATTATCAACTGTATTATTGGTGAAGACTTGGGTTGTCATAACGAAGAACAAATTGAGGGGAACTCATCGATCGGAATGGCGATCTCGTCGAGATCGAACGAGGCTTGAGCGAGAATGATCGAGATCGGATGGAGTTAGATGAGTTCTGAGTTAAGCGATGAACGATTTGCAAAATCTAATTTCCGGTGATCGGAAGAATCGGAAGGTCAAATGATTAGATGACGAAATAGAAGCCCGGCCAGGAAGATCGAAGAAAAGGTTGCAGATCGGGAAGAGATTTTGGACTCATCGAGTTATCGGATATGAAGATCGGATGATCAAGATCGGGACGTGATTGAGATCGGATGACCTAAACATTACCGATCATACGCTAAAACCTAATTCCCCCGACTGTTCTGCTATCTGAGTTGTTGATCGAAGATATAATGATCAAGTTGATAATGTTTTGGCGATCGACAAAAAAAAAAAATCTAAAATATCCTTACACGATGAATTTGAATTTCGGGGAAACTTCGGCAAAAACCTTTAACCCTTTTCCAATGAATTCAACTTCTCAAATCGACCAAAGGTTCCTTCAACTTTTTCGTCGTGAAAGATGATACGATCAAGAAGGCTTTTTACACCAAGGCTCGGATAGATCTGAAGGATCGGATGAAGAACTTCTCCTAAAGACTCGGATGTCTCTATCGAGAGACCGAGGCTCGGAGATCATGAATGGTTCAAGGCGAGGAATCGAGGAATATAGGTTTGAATCACCGGCGTGGACCAATGAGAGGAAGACAACCCGACTGAAAAAGCTGCGAGAACAAGGAGAATAGTATGGATTTGAATGTGATTCTCTCCGAATTTGGTAACATTCAAATCCACACTATAAATACAAGTTCTTCCTTCATTATCGGTGTGGAAGTGAAAAGCGGAAATGAGAAGATAGAACGATTCTCTGAGAGCCAAAGAGAGTTAAGCTTTCCCACCCCTAGAACACAAGTCTATAGATATTCAAATATATTCAAAGAGTGTTCTAGAACCCAACCTAAAGCAACCATCGATGTATCTTAAGCTTAGAGAGATTTTTCCCAACCTTAGCATTGAAATTTAAATCATTGTTAAGGAAAAAATCTCACCATAGTTGGAGACAACACCAAATCCAAACCCCATGGTGAAGTGAGGTAGTTAGGCAATCCCCAGAGGGTGATAAGTCCCGTTGGAGTGTGAACTCGTTAAACATCGTAAGCGATCCCATGGAGGGTGATAAGTCCGCGACGATGGGAGAGGGTTATAAGTCCGATTGAGTGTGAACTTCGTTAAACATCTATAAGCAATCTGTGGAGGGTGATAAGTCCAGTTGAAGGATTTTTCCTAGAGAGGGAGAGTGGATGTAGGTTGGTTGTCGAACCACTATATATTCTTTGTTGTTTTTTCGCTTTATGTTTACTTGTCATATGCATCGGTTATAAGCAAAAACACAACATGTGCTTAAAAAGCATAAAATTGGAAACACTTCGCTTTCTTTTTTTTTTTATATGCATCGTTTTTAAAAGTTTTTGCTTCCGCGACGCGCAAAATGGGTTTCCATCGGGACCATCACCTAGCTTCGTTGTATAATTTCTAAATCGATCTCGACTTAGCGGCTTAGTTAAAATATCGACTTTTCGCTTGTCGGTATGGATCTTTTCCATTCGATATTCTTCTTTTCAACGTGATCTCGATAAAATGGTGTATCGACATCTACGTGCTTGCATCTTGTGTGTAGAAACGAGGATTACGGTGATTGCAATAGCACTATTCCCGACCGAGAATATAGGTACGTTCTTAGTTACGATGTTGTAATCCTCAAGCCGACTTAGCGAGAGCGATTTGGGAACAATGACTTTCTGCTGACCATATATTTTGCCGATAGTAGATGTATAATCGATGTCTGCTTCTTCGAAAACCAAGAGATCGGTTTATTTCCCGTAAACCCATGTACACGAGGTTGACTTCAGCCGATTACGCAACCTCGCGTGTCGAATCGAGAATACCCACTAAGCTCTCTAGATTATCATCGATGGGTAAAATAAACCAAGGTTCTTGTCGTTCGGATACTTGAGAATTCGCTAATGCGCTTCTAGGTGGCTTTGCATTGGATTTGCTTTGAAATCGCACATACACCTCTTGCAAAAGTGATATCTGGGTGCTTTGGCGGTCGGGTATAGTAGAGATCAATAGAGCCCTATATTCTTTCGATTAGTTTTCGACCGTCCTAAATACGGATCCATCTTGAACTCGATCATCATGGGAATTTCGGCTTCCTTTACGGTGTTGAACTCCAAATTTGGCGATAGATTCCTTGTGTCCGCTTGGCGAGATGAATATCCCTACGTACTCTGCTTGACTTGTAAACCCAGAAAGTAATTCATCGACCCATCATGGACATCTCGAACTACCCTTGCATCAATTTCTTTGAACTTTTCACATAGCTTCTTGTTGGGAGATCGAGGAAGATGATGTCGATCACGTAAATCTGAACCATCAAAATATCTTCTCCATCTTCTATTACGAATAAGGTTACATCCACTATTCCTTTAGTGAATCCACTTCGTCTATCAAGAAGCGAGAGAGTGTATCATACCAAGCTCGAGGAGCTTGTTTTAGCCCGTAAAAGAGCTTTCCTTAAGCGGTACACTTGGTTGCCTTTTTTCAAAGCACGGAGGTTGTTCAACAAAAACTTCCTCTACTAGTACCCCGTTTAAGAATGCACTCTTTACATCCATCGATACACAATGAACCCTCGTAGGCAAAGATATGCGAAAACAACCGAATGGCTTCTAAGCGAGCGGCGGGTGCAAAGGTCTCATCATAATCAATTCTTCGATTGTGAATACCCCTTAGCAATAAGTCTTGCCTTATTCTCGGTTATGACATTATTCTCATCTCTCTTGTTCTTGAATACCCACCCGTGCCAATCACGTCTTGATGAGTTGGTCGTCCACCGGTTTCCAAACTTGATTCCTCTCAAACTGTTCGATTCCTCTTGCATGGCTAGAATCCGACTTGCGTCTTGTAGAGCTTCCTCTACTTTGTAGTTGGTTCCTTCAAGGACGAGATAACAACAATACATGACACTTTCACCAATCGATGTCTAGTTTTGACTTCTATCGGATGGGTCTCCGATAATCGGATCGGTTGGATGACTGGTAATCCAGGTCCTTCTTTTCTGATGTGCGTCTATTTTGGAGAACATCATCCACTGCTGATAGTAGTTCATTAATAGTGATTGGGAGTGGTGCGGAATTATGATCCACTTGATAAGAACATGTCTCAGCTGATGTTGGACTTATCATGTCGCGATGATGTTCGTAGGAATTCGGGAGTTCCCCCCGAACCGGATGGTTCGAGGTTGATATCGTCAAATTTTATGGCTTCTATTTTTTCGGCGGCCATGCGTACCTTAAGGTCTGATTGACCAGGTGAATCAACAAGATCAAGTTTTGGGATATACACTGTTACGTGTTGATTCTTTCTCCTTGATACTTAGCTGATCCATCTTCTGCGTGTCGTAGTAGCGGTTGATGCACGGCTTGTTACGAGGCGAACTTTCTCTTGTTCAGAAGATGTCTCATCAAAGACCACATGGGATGTTTCTTCCACAACTAGGGTTCGTTTGTTGTAAACCCTGAAAGCCTTGCTAGATGAGGAATATCCTAAGAATATACCCTCATCTGACTTGGCCTCAAAAGTCTTCAACTGACTTTTCCCATTGTTGTGTATAAAACACTTGCACCCAAAAACATGGAAGTAGGAAACACGAGGTTTTACGCCCTTCCACCGATTCATAAGGTGTTTTGAAGTGAGTCTTAGTCGAGAACATCATTACGAGTGTGGCATCAAAGTGTTGATTATACGCTTAAAGCGACTTGGTGTCGCATGTTCAGCTAACATAGTGCGAACAACTTCCTTGAGAGTTCTGTTTCTCCGTTCTGCTACTCCATTTTGTTGTGGCGTTCTTGCAGCTGACGTCTCATGCTGTATACCAAACTAAGTGCAAAAATTAGTAATAAAAGAGTTCAGAAATTCTGTACCTCTATCTGATCTGATTTTCACTATGCTGACACCCTTTTCGTTTTGTAGTTTCTTGAGCAGCTCGGGTATCTTTGTCGTTGTCTCGTTCTTCTTGATAAGAATATAACACAGGTAAACTTAGAATAATCATCCACGATTACCAGAGTATATTTCGTCCATCGAGTATTTGGTGTAACCGGGTCCAAATAGATCCATATAAGCGATTCGAAGACTCTCATTGGATCTTTGGTCGAGTATTCCTTGAATGAGGCTTTAACTTGTTTTCCCATCTGACATGCTGCACATGTCTAATCCTTTGAGAATACCTCATTCGGAAGTCCCTCTACCAAAGACATCCTAGCTATCTTGTTAAGAGTCTTAAAGTTCAGATGACTCATTCTTTTGTGCTAGAGCCAACTGCTACTTTTGGAACTCTTAACAATTAGGCATGCGTTTCTTGGGCAACTGTTCCAATCATTTGTGTAGATCGTGCCTTTCCTTGAACCAGTTAGCAAGATTTGTTGAGTAGCTCGATTCCTAATCGTACATTTATCACTCGAGAACTCAACACTGAATCCGTTGTCGCAGAATTGTGATACTGATAGTAGGTTGTGTTTTAATCCTTCGACATACGAGACTCAGATTACTTGTACATCATCATTCTCTAAGGTTAGAATCCTTTGGTAAAACCAAAGTTATCATCACCGAAAAGAGTACACGTGGGCCTTCTTGTTCTTTGTAAGAGCTAAGGAGATGTTTGCTTCGATCATGTGCCTTGAGCATCCACTATCGATGTACCGGATAGTTGCTTGTACACCCCTTTGTTGGCGGTCCACGCGAACACCAATCGAATCATGCTTTAGGTACCCCTTTGGAATTGGGTCTGAGGGGTTAGTGGTGGATTTAGGGATCCTGTGAAGCAAGCACTTCTATGATAATCGGATAGATTAGAAGGCTGATTTGTCTCCCATACATATCAACATAATCATCGTCTCTTTATATGCTTTCTGATTAGTATGATTATTCGTGTGAGCCTTGGGTGAATCAGAAGACTTGGAATTTTTCTTTACGTTTTGTCTTATTTTAATCTAGTGGGGCTCAGGTGCAGTAGCCCTAGATATCTGGTTATAACGGTAGGTACGACTACTACCATCAAAAGATTCATATCTTCTTGGCGTAGATGGTCTTTGCAGTTTACCTATTGCTTGCTTATTAGGCAACTGACCTTGATTGGGTCTCAGATTAGATTTCCCTTTTACAGGTTGTCTCTTCTGATACCTAATCTGCTGATCAGGTTGAGGTTTCTTCAGAAGAACTGGGTTCTTCTTGGCTGATGCTTAATCAGTTGGGGTCTATTTCTGTTCCCTTTCTGATTAGGCACTTGCCTTACTTGCTCAGCAGGTCTCTTTCCCTTATCAGATACATGTTTAGCTTTTTGTGTATCTTTGTCAGAGACTCGTTTGATTACACCATTCTGAAGTGAACCAAACGGGGCTTTTGAGGATGTAGAAGGGTTCTCATACCCAATTCCCTTCTTTTTAGTCGGCGTTCGAAAATAGGTGTTCATATCTTGAACGGTTTTTTATGACTTCGTGAAAACCTCTATTTTCTTGCGCAAACTATCCTCAGTCGATTTTAGACTCTCATGTAGTCGGAATAGCTCATCAAACTTAAATTGAAGGATTTTGAAATCATCAGCTTGCTGTTTGTTGATTGCTAGCTGATCTTTGATCTGCTTCTCCTGATCAAAAGATTTAACCTTCGGAACGTTAAGTTCCTCAGTTACCTTCTCGGCGTTTTGGTGATTTCGATTAATTTGCTTTCTTGATAGCGTTCTCTTTAACAAGGCGATTATTTATGATCCTTAGCTTGTCATTTTAAAACTTCACTACTATTGTATAAGTGTCTCTTTGCATCGGAGAGATCATCAAGCAATTGCTCAGAGTAGAGCTGCAAGTCAATCTCTCCAGCAGGTGTGCTAATAATAGCTGGTGTGGAAATTGAAAAAGCAGAAGGTTTGGAGGTTACCTCAGAATGGTCTTCCTCCTTGGCCATCAGGCAGAGTTCATCATCATCTGAAGAGAATATCAGATCTTCATGGTCGAAGAAGTCAACAACACTGCTTATCAGACATAAGTCTTCTACAGATGAGTAGCCAGAGTCCTCAGAAGACAGATAGGAATCATCAATTCCAGATGTGTCAGCAACCATGACTTTTCTATCTCTGAAGCGTTGCTCTCTTCTGTTCCGCTTCTCTTCTCTTTATCTGGGAGTCAGGTCTGGGCAGTCGGTGCTGTAGTGACCTGGTTTCTCGCAGTTGAAGCATGATCCTCGATCTACGGAACTTCCTCTGCCAGGTGAGTCACTCCGTCTGTAGGATCTATCAGGGGACTTTCATTTCTGATTGTAATCTGAACTCCTTCTGTCAGATCTGTTATCTAACCGATCATCTTTTTTCTTTTCTTCTCTGTGATCCCTTCGATCATCAGATCTGTTCCTTTCTAGTGATCTGTCAGTTGGCCTCCTGTTTCTTCTGTTGTCTTGATAATCTCTATAGAATCTGCGATACTTACCAAGTTGAGCATTCGATCTTTCAAGTTTCTTGGTAAGCAGAGCGAATCTGTTCTGCTTAACTCATTATGTTTCCAACATGTTCAGTGGCCTTTGATCTGCTGCTGGTTGCTTTGAATGCAACTGATTTAGATGTGAGGGCTTCAGCAGGCGTCTCGTCTTCATCTGCTTACCCTCTTTCGATTAAATTGAACTCATGGGCTTTAAGGCTTAGGAACAAGCTACTCGGCTTCATCTTGGCTATGTCTTGGCAATCCTTGATTACCGTGACTTTCATGTCCCACTTCTTGGTGAGAGATCTCAGGATCTTGTAATTGATGTATTTGTCTGACATCTCTCTTCCAAGTTCTCGTAGCTTGTTTACTGACATGGTGATCCTCCCATAGAGCTCGTTCATGGTTTCGTTTGGCACCATCTTTAGCTTCTCGAACTTCACCAGTTCAGCTTGTAGTCGGCTGTCTTTGATCTGATAATTTCCTTCGCACATCTTAGCAAGAGTATCCCACATTTGTTTTGCTGTTTTGAGATACTTTATCTTCTCTTTGGCGACTTTATCCATCGTCTTCATGATTATATGCCTCGCGATTGTATCTAGAGTATACAACTTTCTTTCTTCTGCATCCATCAGGGCTGGACTTTTTCGAACAAGGCTTCCAGGTGCATGATCTGGATCTCCTCCAACCGCTGGGTTGTCGTGATATATGATGATGGGTCCTCGTTCAATGACTTCCATCATTTTGCCGCTTATCGATCCCAGATGGTTGCACATGTATATAGTCCAATCTGCATACTCATCAATTGAAAACTTAGGCAAATCATGATACATACCAGAGGTATTATCCATGCTGAGTGATTTTGAAAATGAATGAGTTTTGAAAACGGTTTTTCAAGATCTGTTCAAATGACCACAAAGATTCTTCCTCAAGAATCTATGATACTCAAAGCCGATTGGTGCAGAGAACCATTGCTCGATACCACTTTGTAGGTCCCGAACGGGTTTGTGAGAGTAAGTCTAGTGGGGAGGGGTGAATAGACTTCGAAAACTTTTTCGGAGCGGATCGGGTGTGATTTGCATTGCTCGATCAGAGTGCTAGTGAGTCGGTTTGATCGATGTTCAATCTTCTTGAGTGCACGAGGCGGATCGGTTTGATATCTGTCAGTTTAACTGAGAGTGCGGAAGCTTGTAAATACCCGTGTGAAAAACCAGTTTTATCAAATCAGATTCTTAAGTCAGTTTTCAACCGGCTGACTAAGGTGTCAACCTGATCAGATCAGTTGCTTGGTGCAGACTGATGTTAACTTAGAATATGTATGCAGTTTTTAAGCTCAGTTGTGTGAATAGTGTAAAGCAATAAAAAACAAGTAAATGCACACAAGATTTTTATAGTGGTTCAGACGAAACCCGTCTTACATCCACTCTTCCCTTAACACAAGGGCAACTTAACCGAACTTAACCGACTGGACTTAGTTTTATGTGTTAGTCCAACACTCAACAGATGTTTATCGAGTTCACACTCAAACGGGACTTATCTCCCTCACGGGATTGCCTACCCTCCCTTTCGGGATTGCTAGATGTTTTACTGAGTTCACACTCAACCGATCCCAGAAATCAGAAACTAGAATCCCTAGTCTGAAATCTTGCGGTAACAAACTTAACTTAACTTTGAGTTTGGGTAAAGATTTGTTTGGGTTCCAACTGGAAATCTATCCTGGTGTTTAGGTAGACAAATGCTAGAGGATATGATTTCTATGCTAAGAACAATGAGATGAACACTTAAGAATAATCTTCAAATACGGTGTTCTTCGAGCGGAGATTCTGCTAGCTTTTTGCTTCTTGATAATTTGCGTTAATGTTGTTGTTCCGCTTTGCTCAATTGTTCATACGTTGGTCCTACTTTTCACTTGACGAACAATCCCATTTTATAGACCTCGAAATCAAAGAGCCGTTGGAGAGCAATTTGAATTCTGGGCTATATTAGGTAGGTTGTAGGATATGATTGTGACGTGCTCTGAATATCGGCGTGGCCGTAGGTATGATTAGCGCCGTTTATGTCGATAGCGTCGAATCCCGCATTGTCAGTTCTTTTTGTGCACGTGTCGCTTTCTCTTTGGCTTCGCGAGGCGGCACTTCAGTAATTTGTCCGTTAGACGATTGATATTCCTTTTGTAGAATATTCGTCTTGTCTGGTGTACCATTTTGGTTGACACGGTCTTGGTGACGATCGGATAAGCGGTCGATCTACCTTATGGGAATCTTCGATGCAGATTGTCTTAGCACAATTTGCGGACTTCTAGCGATGTAGGTCTTGGGTCTTACGGTAGTCGATGATCTTGGTGACTCACGAGCCTCGGTGTCTTGATCATCTTGAGTCTTGAGGTTTATTCTTGAGTCTTGATGTCTTACATCTTCACCGATCTTGACATCTTGTCTTTTGATTTGTTCTTAGCCTTCCCGATCATCGACCTTATCCGGGTCATCGATGCTTCGACGACCTATACATATTGAGTTCCCCTAAATATCGACCTATCTTTTACATCGACTATCTATACATTTTAATTTGGTCATCTTAATCGATTCTAAGTCATCGGTACCAATGTGTCTAGTCTAGCGGTCCTATTACAACCTGTTTTGGAACTTCCATCAAAACATAAATACAAATTTCCCAACAATTACATATATATTTCATATATTAATTTGAATATGTCATGTATACATATGATTTATAGATAGCATTTCAGATTACTATTAATTTAATTCACTACAAAAAGATGGGTTTAACGATGTTTTAGCCGTCGATTTTAGCGACGATTTTCAACCGTTGGAAAATCGAGGGTCACTAACATTTAGCGATGGTTATTTCTAATCTGTCGCTTACTAGCGATGGCTTAATACCGTCACAACATAGCGATTGTTTTGGCGACGGGCATCTGGGTTTGGACCCGAGTCAGAATAATCGTCGCTACACCGTCGACAAATTAGCGACGACATAATTCGTCTCTAGTAACGACGACATATACTGTCGCTATTAGCGACCGTGATAAGTCATCGCTAGCTATATCCGTCGTCGTTAAATCGTGAATCTTCGAAAAAAAAGGCTCACGGTGGTTCAAATCCGGGTCTGGGGGGCGCCCGAGTGGGCACCGAACCACCCGAGCCACGGACCATCTCGAACCCAATCACCATGCATCTCATATATAAGCCACCAAGACTTCCAATTAAATCCGCTCGGGCACTTACTTTCTTGCGTTTACTTAATGAAATTAATTCTATATGTCTTAAAAAATCATTTTTTTTAAATTCTTTATTTCAATTATCTTATTTATTAATTCAATCACATTTTTATATAATAATTTTTTTATATAAATTAAAATTAAATTATATTATATTAAAATTGTATTTTTTAAGTCGTTTTTTTAAAAATAAGTACAACCTTTCTTTTAAACTTGAAATACTTTTATATTTAAAGAAGTAATACTTTTCATTTAAACAAGTATTACTTTTCATTTAAACAAGTAATACTTTTCTATTTAAACAAGTTATACTTTTCTATTTAAACAACTAATACTTTTCATTTAAACAAGTAATACTTTTCATCTAAACAAGTTATACTTTACTTTTAAACAAGTTATACTTTCAGTTGTAATAATTACAAAATACGACATTAATTACTTACGTGTATGTGGGTCGTGCGGCTGTAGGTGGAGGTCTTTGTATCCTCATCGTAGGGGTGGCCGAGAGCTAACGCTCAAGGGGGTCTAGAGAGCGTCCGAGCCGTAGTTCCTCTTAACAAATAAAAATATTAATATTTATTATGAACTTATTGTATAATTAAATAAATTATATTACTTACTTCCGCCATGCGTGCTCCAGAATCGACCGGGATCTAGCCTTGTGCACAGCGACGTCCCCATTCCCTCTGCTAGCTCAAACGATTTTGGCGATTCTTCCGGCACATCTCCTGGTATTTGGGATCGCTCCAAACCGCCACAATCGACGCCCAGACGCATGAGTCCATCTCCTGGGTCATATCCAGGCCTTCAAACTTCCACCCGGCATGCCACGTATAAAGCAAGTCCTTGCACCGGGCTTGGGCAAGCTTACAGAACGGCTTGTAGAAATCGGTCGGTGTCAGATCCTCCCTCCACTTCGTCTGTTTCTGCATTTCATTAACACAAACTTTATTTAATACATATAAAAATATATATATATATATATATATATAAGTAAGTAATCAATTATTTTACGTACCCTAAACTCGTCGAAGTAGAGTTGGCGTTGTTGTTCAGACACGCCTCTCCAACTGTGGGCCCCCATATCAATTCCAACTAGCAAGATGGAGTTTGTGGCTAAACCAGAAGCCTCGTAACCGGGTATGATGCTGAAACATATAAGTATAATTCAATAATTAACTGTATAACTAAATAAATTAGTAAGTAAAAGTTATAACTTACCTTCCTGATCTCAGATCGATCGACAATCGAGCAGTGGGGGCTGAGCCATAATGAACAGAGATCGAGCCTGAGCTCGACCTGCTTGAGAGATGACCTACCGGGGCGGTGTTTTTAATTTGGACCCATCGTGGGCGGGTGGGTGCAGGTTGACCTGAGGTTTAAGGATCCTCTTCCTCCAGGTGCTCTGAGAAACTGGGTCGTCGCCTCGACCACCACCACTGCCTCAACCATTGCCGCTGCCGCGACCACTATCACTGTCATGTCCACCAGTACTCATCTGCATTATATAAAACAAATTCATAACATTTTTTACTAACAATTTAATTAACCAACAAATTCCGACAGAGTCTCGACTGTATTATATAAAACTCATATTCTAGTCAACCAACAAATTTCAAATCTAATTCCTAACACATTGACTAACAATCTAACCAATCAAATAATTTGACATAAATTAATTAATTAAAATCGCGCCTAAATTTCGACAAAGTTTCGACTGTATTATTTTAAACTCATCCTAGTCAACCAACAATCTAACAATTCTATCAGATATATATATATCACATAATAAAATAATTACATAAACATAATCTCATAATCTAACCAGACTAATCTCCTAATCAACCAGACTAATCTAACATAAAATTGTTGACTAATTAATTTAACATGTATATACGTATAATTTGGCTAATTAAACTAACATGCATATATAATTAATCTAATATTAATATAATATATATATCTAACATTAATCTAATATAAATAATTAATCAAACATTAATCTAATATAACATGCATAACATATACGAAGCTTTCCACGTGCACCGAATGCTCACGATGGCGACAACAAACGGCGTACGGCGGCGGCGGAGAGTTCTATTTGCGGAAAAACAGCGTTAGAGTGCAGCTGCACAGATTATATAATTGGATTTAGCGATGTATTAGCGACGAATATTTAATTACCGTCGCTATATTAAAAAAACCGTCGCTAAACCCGGTCTGGGCGGTGGGCCAAGAGCGAGGCGTTTCGTGCTTCGGGTCAGACTTTAGCGACGGTTTAAACCGTCGCTAAACGCCCTAATTTGACCTGGTTTGAATTAACCGTCGCTAAACCTCCGCTATTCCGTCGCTAATAGCGGCGGTCCCCAAAACCGTCGCTAAATCCGATGACTTTGACCGTCTGACCGTAGCCGTCGATAATAGCGACGGTTGTCTGAGCCGTCGCTAAAAACTATCGTTAAAACCCGCGTTTTTTGTAGTGATTATCCTCTCAAATTGAGGCTATAAATTATAAATACAGAACAATTGTAATATACTATACAAGGTGGTATAGAAACGATGTCTCTGATCCATTACTTTGCATTTCTTCCTCTTTGTTCTAATATACTTATTAGTCATAGAATATCATAATTACAATGTATAATAGTTTCTGTATATTCACTATTTTTATCCTTAACTTAACCCTTCCTCGTCTAATTTTTTAAAGAAGATGATTGGTCCTGAAAAAATTTCATCTCATCTAAAAGTCCGAACTTATATAAAGTTGTGGAATTAATTTGTTTATATTATTCCCTTAACAATATCACTAGTCTATGTCTCTCCTTTGATTTTTCCAATTAATTTGTTTACAATTGAACTTTCCCTCAAAAAAAAAATAAAATATGCAATTGAACTATATTTTATAATGCTTTTTAAAAATGAGCTCCTTTTTTGGTTGTTTTTTAAGTTAATTTAGTGAATTTTGAATCCACTAAAAATCTATATCCTCCCCAAACATATCAAGGCTTCATGACAAGAATATAGTACTTTCCCACGGGACATCAGATTTACAGTAGTAATAAGATGAATGCAAAATGTTCCAACAACTTTTGCGCCAATGTATAAACATAATAAAACAGCTTCGACCCACCTTCCTAGGCTGATGCAATAGTTTTATTCTTCTGGCCTCTATAACCTCTTCAATTAGTTCCTCCAATTGCTATAACCAAAAGATCTCCGATCAAATTTTTTTTCATATACGATACAAAAGACACACTTCATTCACCAGTACTACAATATTCAAATTCCATTCAGGCTAAACAAAATAAGCACATTTAACTATAAATGAATAGCCAAGCAAATACATTATTGCACATTCTTCATTGATTATTTTTTTAATTATATTCTTGCAAAATAGTTAACTTTGATGATCCTTGACTCCACCATTTGCATAATTCTTGCTAATGTCTCTTGAGAACATTGATTCCTGACACCGTTCCTCCCGAAATCGCTGCTCCAAAAAGTGACACTCAAAAGAGTCGTCAAAGCACAAGACATAAGAAATTGAGTATGTTATCTCAGTCATGAACAATAAATTTGTAACTAAATTACCGATTATCTCAGTCAAGAACAGCAGTAGTGGACGGCTGTGGCAGCCTGCGGGAAATAGGCGGCGACGCCGCGCACGACAGCGGCTTTGACGGATCTGGAAATTGGAGCGCCACAAAGGCGACGTTGTCGTCACAGAGAATCGATGGCGATGCAACAATTACATAACAAACTTGAAAGAAAAAGCTTACCGGTGGCAGTCTTGAGAGATCGACAACAACAGAAATTGAAAAGGCAGGGAAGAGTGAAAGACGCTTTAATTAGCAAATAATTAAGAAAATGGAGTAATTGTTTTTGGGCTTGAAATGTTTAATACGTTTTGCTAAGAAAATGGAGTAATTGTTTTGGGGGTGAAATGTTTAATACGTGGCAGAAATGCTTTGTTTCCAAATGGCACATGGCAAGAGGATGGAAGACTCATATTGACACACGGCATCACCTTGTTAAAAATAAATTGCCACATGGCAGCACCTGCTTAAAATTATCCTCCTATTATAATATAAGGTTAGAGTACTGTAATTATTTTACTATAAATTATATGTATATATTTTTTTAAATGTACATATTTATAGGAATGGTAATTAAAGTGAGACTAGCTTATGTTCTCAACTTAAAAAATCAGGCAAAAACTGCAAAGAAACACCAAGTCACTCTTCTGGACAACATGTAAAATCCATAGAATTTCTAATAAAGTATAAAGGACAATTCTTGTGTTTTAAAGATAAAATATCTTCCCTACACTAAGGTTTAAAGAAAAAAAAATACAAATATCCAACTTCATATAAAATTTGTCCACTCTAAAAGATCTTATACATATGCTTGTATAAAAAACTTAAGTATAATGTGCAATGCGTATATTCACGTTAAAACTTCATGACATACGTGTTGGGGAATTAATTGCGCGGATCTATTCGAGATGAATATTTAAATACAAATTTAATTTTAACAATTATTACTAGCATGAATTAATCCTATATTAATTCAAATAATAATTCAACAACAAATCATGCATATAAACAGTTCACATAAATCCTAAACATGCGGAATTGTTACGGGTTTACGTGAACTAACCTCTTAAAGTGACAATGGTCTCGTCGATAAAAATACACCAAAAAGCCTTCCCAAGTATTCCCTAGTCCTTGCTCGTCAATCCGGTGGAAGGAAGCTCGCGAACAATTAACAAAAGGGAAAATAAAAATTTGTTGCACCACCTTTGTGGATTTACTAATTTTTCCAGCACATGGAATTGTACTTGGGGATGAAGAAATCATCCCCTATTTATAGATAGGCGGTGGCCGATTTTTGTCATGGAATAGGGAGGAAATTTTTTTTCTTGATCTCCAAGAAGTCTTGAATATATCTCCTATATTCTTTTCTCCATAATTAAATTATTCCATAAAATCCCACCTTATCTTGTTATGGTTATTTTCGAAAAAATAAGGATAAAGATTCCAAGATTTGGATCTTCTTGAATTTATGAGATATACCTATATTGCAAGAATACATATCTTCCATAATATCTTTTCAAGAAAATCAAGAAAATCTTTCTTTCCCTTATTCTTTCAAAATTTTCGAAAATAACATATAAATAACCAAGTGGGAGATTTCTTGAATTTAATGAGATAATCTTGTATTTCAAGAATACATATCTTCATTCCATAATAAAATTCAAAGAAAATCTTTCTCCCCTTTTATTTATATTTTTCGAAATTAATGAGGAAAAATAGCAACAAAATTTATTTTATTTTTAAACAACTATTTCAGTTATTGGACTTTATGTTGGGCTACTTAAGGGGTCTTTAGGAGAATTAAGATTGGACCTTCCAATGGATCTTGAATTATCAATATTGAGCCACAATATTATTCAAGCCCATAAATATTAATTAATCCCACTACATAATTAATATTTCACTATCCATCTTAACCCATATTACAGTCAATATGGCTCCCTGTTATTATTTCCCGTGTTTAAGATTATCTAGCCCATTAATTAATTCAAGCCATTGAAATAGCTTTCCATTAATTAATATCTTTTATCCTTGGTAAAGGAACTGTTCAACATTATTATCCATACCGGAAACTAGTTCAACTTGCAAGATTTGGTATGATAAAACTTATGAACCTCCCAAGGGGGCAAATCGAACAAGCGTACTTACACACGATTCTCCGTATTAAATCTTAGCAATCGCATGTGACCAAAAGTATTGAATCTCGTTGATTCTCTACCCGTGTTAAGTCAAAGCAATAATTACTAACCACACGCGATCCTATTTAAGGGAAGAAGATTAAGAAATAACGAACCACTGAGGTCTAATTCTTCCTAGTTCAGTTCTGAAGAATTTGTCCTCTTGTAGGTCCTATTCAGTGCACTAAACATGCACTAGTGTAATCTCTTGGTCAAGACAAGCCAATCTGAGCCTTACACTTCAACCTTTCACGATGGATTGTTCATTTCCATCTAGGTCGTGAATGGTGTACTTTTGGTTACAAGGGACTGTTAATTTAATTTTCTGTGATCTGGTATCACTAAATTAACTACAATGCAACACGTACTATTTATTGAACAGTTATGCAGTAAATATATGTAACATTCGATGATATTTAAAGCATTAGTGATAAACAATTTATTTAAGTAAATAAGACCGAAATTCAGTTTGATTATGCAAAGTAAAAACATACTTTCCAGTATAATCCCAACAATACGCACTAAAGTTTACATAAATAAATTACGTGCAACGTGCGAAGCACGTGGTAAACACCTAGTATTATAAAAAGCCCTTACTTGTCCAAAGATCTTAACAATTCAAACATAAGCATCATCTTGTAACATTTCATTACTCAATCTCTTAAGAACCTTATAATACTTGATCAAAATGGCCCACCAATTATCTCCTTCCAAACCTCAAACTCCAAACCCGGACAATATTGATGTGAACGAGCTCCCGAAGGCGCATTTTTGGGAGGCCATGGACATTGCTCGATGGGAGGGCTTTTGGTTCGAGCCGAGCCTCGTGGAACTCGCCTTCAAATTTAGGTCAACCTTCCAAGCCTGAAATGACGACGTTTTTCTAGCGTCAACAATGAAAACAGGCACAACGTGGCTCAAATCCCTCGCCTTATGCATCATGCAAAACCCTAACCCTAACCCTAAAAACAATGAAGATATTCTAACCATACAAAATCCTCATTTTTACGTCCCGACAATCGAAAGCACGATTTATTCAACAAGACCCCTACAATTCGACATCTACGACTCGTTCACCCCTCGTCTCCTCCACACGCATCTTCCATACGGGTGCCTGACACTCTTATTTGGCATTTCTCGCCAACGGGTGCTTACACGGTTAAGAGTGCTTATCATTTGGCGATGAACGTTATACCGGACACTTGGATCCACGAGGATATGGATTGGAAGAAGCTGTGGAACATGAAGGTTCCTCCACGGATAAAGGCGTTCTTTTGGCGGTTGTGTAAAGGGTGGCTTGTGGTCAGAACCAAACTTTGCCGTTGGTATCCGGGTGTTAGCTCTACATGCCCGGTTTGTACGATTTGCGGCATAGAAATCTGGTAGTGTGTTGTTGTTGGGGGGGGGGAGACCACATAGTGTTTGGGGATTGGATAGCAGCCGGAAGATATATCCTTTCGACTCACATTAGATTCAAGTTTAGTTGGGTTAATGCCAATTTAGTGGCACATTCTTTAGCTCGGATGTCTCGCTCTTTTGGGAATCCGTCATGTTGGGATGAGTCTACGGACTTTGTGGAGGGCCTTCCCGAAGTTTGTTTCCGTTGCGTATAACCTTGTTTTTGTTTCAAAAAAAAATTGTTTATTGATTTTCTTTAGAGAATAAAATCTTTCTTTTATATATGAGTTGGTCTTCCATGAACCAGATCTATGCTATGAACTTGAATTATTTGACTCATTTCACTTATTTTTAACACATTTTTCTAAACCACTAAACTTGACCCGTATTATACCTTGGGTAGGGTCAAATGTCATGAATTAAAAACAAGGTTTATAGCATGAACCAAGTCTATATAATTATATATATATATATATATATATATATATACACGTTAGCAAAATTTCAAATTTCCTTTTCTTTTTTATTCTAAAAAAAAATTATTTTAAAATATATATTCTTGCGCGATAAAATTAAAAGTATTATTTTCACGTACTATCATGTTTAAATTAAAGTTACTGATAAATCTCCTATGTACAAGTTTCATGGATCAATAAGGATTCGTAAAACTTGACTCGTAGCCTGCCCCCCACAAAAAACCTTGAGATAAAATTTCGTATGAAATAGTTACAAACTGACATAATCAACACTCACTCTTTTCAAAACGTTAAACGTTATATTCAAATTATATTTTTACCTTACTGTAATAACATTTCATGCAAATATACCTTATATATATATCTCATTTTTTCAGTTTTTTTCTTTACTCAGTGTAAAACTAGCGTACGTGTTATGCGAGATTGAAGATACTTATTAAAAACTCTTCACTTATTAAAATTCAATACAATTTTTATTTTTATACTTTAAAAAGTGCGTACATGGGCACATGGTAAATTTTATTTATATTATTGCAATATTGTACGCTATAATATAAATATTAGATAATGCATGAAATTACAATTTTAATTGATTTAGTATAAGAAATAACTATAAATTATAAAGTAAAATAAAAATTCTTAAACACTTCTTCATAAACATTAGTATTACTTGCAGCGTTTTCGTTCATGATCCAAACAAAGTATTTTGAATCATCTTTTTACCTAAACTGTAAAGGTGGGAACATAGAGTTGCTCATGTTTTGCATCCATCGCCTATGAAGTATGAACCGTTGGGAAAATTTCATTTTACGTTCTGTAAGTTTGACTCATTCAAAAATAAATTTTTTATGTTTCTGTTTTATCATTTTTGGTCCTAGAGCGTACAATTTACATCTTTTTTTTGACAGATTTAGGTTCTTTTTCGTCGGAAAATTGTAAAGTCGCTGGGAAGCCACATGTGCGGCTCACACACTTGAAATAAATTGTGACTTTCAGCCAATTGTCCAATTTTCATCATTTTTAATCCGATTTTGGTCCTTTATTTTTATTTATATTAACAAATCTATAATTTTTTCGGTAAATTACGGTTATTGTAAAAAATCTATAAATACAAATTATATAAATTAAAATACACAAAACAAAATATAAATAAAAAAATTCAGAAAATCTAGAAAATAAAAATAAAAATTGAGAGGGTGGAATTAATACTCCTCATCCATCCTAAATTTTAAATGTGATTCAGATAGGCAATATATATGTTTCAGTTCATTTCGAGCCTATCCTACTTATGAGATGGTTGTTGAATGTGAGGTAAAATGATTTTTTTTTTCAATAATATTTATCGTACGTCATCACTTCATGAGTTTCATGCAATACTTTATATATCCTCACCCCTTTTCAAGGTTAATATCTCTACACAACTTGATTTTGAAAAAAAAAAATATAATTCTAAAAATTGTAACATAGTCTGTAAGTACACTCTATATATATATATATATACATATTTTGGAGCGCAGTACACTCTAAAGACTAAAACACCCAACATGTATTTTTAAGTGACTATAATGACACAAAATTGACACATTGTTGCATGTCATTTTTCCATATATAAACAATATATAAGCTCTCAATCTGTCCTTTTAAAAAACATCCCGTGATTTACATTTTCTATGTATCCAGGGGCGGAACCACGTTGCCCCCACTCCCAATTTATTTCCTCGAGTATAGACTATATAGTATATATATGTGTTTAATTATGTCAAATGCTAGTAATAGTCTAATAGGTGTGAGCTTTGGAGAGATGAGTGGGTTCAAGCTTGAGACCAAAATAATGACGGTGGTCGCATATTATTGGGCTGCTCTTGGGCATCAAATTGGATCAATATAATTAATAAAAAGTATGTGTATATATATTATATAAGAAATTATATATATAAATATAATATATATCATATAATTAGCTGTTATATATATATTTATTACTACTTCAGTCGTAGAAGACTTTGCACAATTGACTTTTACACGCATTTTTGCAAGCGAGTTTTGTATTATTAATTGAAAATTTGAAATGATAAAATGACTTTTAAGGAGGGGTATCATAGATGATGGACTTATCTATCATATACCTCCTTAAAAGTCACTTTATCATTTAAATTATTAATGCAAAACTCGCTCGCAAAAATGCGTGTAAAAATCAACTATATAAAGTCTTCTGGGACGGAGGGAGTATATATTAATCTTAGTTTTTTGGGTTTAATCAAATTTTTATTTAGTCTTTGTATTCTAAAACTTTTATTTATTGATAAAAATTAATATGAGACGGTCTCATGTATGAGAAGGGGTACAATACACTTATTTTAAAAAAAATTGATACAAAAACTTGAATTTTCTCTATATTTTGGCCCCCCTCACCAAACAATCTTGGTTCCGCCCTTGTATGTATCATTTTGAAAAATTGTCGGGGGCCATAAAAGCCCTCAATGACAGATTTAAAAAGTTATGTTTCATCTAAAAGACCAAACTTTGAGGAGACCATCGAGTGGACTTGGAGTTGTTTTCAACAGGAATTGAATTCAGAACGTGGGCGTAAGCATGAAGGCTCTGATCATACAATGAAAGAATTTCGTCTCATCTAAAAGTCCGAACTTATAGAGAGGTGTGAAATTAATTTATTTATTTAATTTTTGTAAGAGAGATTATACTCCATTAATGAAGTTTATGTATTTTTAGTGTTTTATTTGTTTCATATGCATGCCTCAACTTTTTAACATGCTTGACTTTTTTTTCTTTTTTTAATTTCTTTTTCTTAATTATTGTTACATAATCAACTGCGTCATTACAACAAGATATTATTACTACACAATATAATCTCTCGAATAAGATATGCAACATGTAATGCTCAAGGGTTGGTCTAGTGGTGTAGGCTTGAGATTTAGAAGTGTGCTTCTCTTTAGGTCTCAAGTTCAAACCTTTTAAAGAGCGATTAATTTTTTAGATGGGTCAGTCCATACAAAGTTTAACTCTGACTTGAAGTGGAGTATCCGGACCGAGTTATCAAAAGGGCAAAGTATAGTGTGAACAAGTTTCACGGTGAAACTGATTCAAAAGTGTGACTTATATTACTAAAGAGTGTGATTTTTTATTGTAAAGGGTGTGACGTTTTACTAAAGAGTATTACTCACAAAAGTGAATAGTGTGACTTATATTATAGCAAGAGTGTTGTAGTGATAACTGAAGGGTGTAACTTATATTACTAAAGGGTGTGACTTATATTACTAAAAAGTATGTCTATAAAAAAAAACCAGTTTCACAGTGAACAAGTTTTACAACATACTACTCTATCAAAAAAGAAAGAAAGATATGCAACATATTTACGTAATTTGATATGGAGCCAAAATTGTGACTTGGTAATGCACATCATCAAACTTACTTATTTAATTAATATTAATTTAAGATTATCAAATTAATTAAAGATTTGAAAAGATTTGCTAGCATATCTCACGCCACATCCGTAAAAAATGCAACAAATCTCACGTCATTCCCCTCCTTCAACCCATTTTTAATTTTAACATTCTACTTATATAAAAGCTTTGTCAATTTTTCATCTTCATTAACTTTTTATTATCCCTTTCCTAAAAAAAAAATAGAACTTTTTATGATCCAGTAATGGTTGAAGTGCACGTTCTATTGGTTTCCAACATAATGAACCTTCGAAATTGCTAATGTTACTTTCAATTTATATAAATGCATAATTTTTTGATTGATTAGTTCTATCATAAAATATGTTTTTTATTCAATATCTTATCTTACTAGATAAATTAATATTCGTCATTTGAATAGAGATATTGATCCATGAAAATATGTCATTGAATATTTATTTAATTTTTTTGCAAAATTGTGTACCTGAAGCAGTATATATTGGAAAATGTACAAACATATATATGAGCTTTGACATTTAGCTACATTAATTTTTTTGACTTTCCTACTCACCCACTTTTTGCTGCTTTCAACACAATTAGCTCCAAAATTAGACATGAATACCCTTACTAAAAGTGGACATTATTATTAAATGAAAATACATTCAAAATTCATTCCTACACCCCAACCCAGTAAATTATTCTCCACTTGCAGACCTGCCACCTGCAGACCCCCCCTCCCCCACCCCACACTCAACCTCACTAAAAATCTGCATCCTACAGCCCCCCCCCACCCCCACCCCCCCCCCCCAACGCAACACACCCCCCCCCCCAACAATTTATAAAATTACATATTTTTGTATCAATATCTTTCCCATTTTTGTATCTATATATTGTCCCATTCATTCCCTATATATATATATATTTTTTTCTCTTTTTATATATCTCTCTATATCATTATAAAAATGGTAATGTTATATAATTATTTTATTTCCCTGTAAAGTGTGGTACAATGTTGTTAAAAAAATGCATGATGATATCAATCAATAAATTTAATTTTATGTCACTTAAAGAATAAAATGTACACTAACTTTTAAAAAAATGATTTTAAATCCCATGGCCCACACTTTCATTGTTCATTTTTCTTTTTTTTTTATTTTTCATGACTACTTTAATTTATTTTTCAATTCCATGTTAAAGATTTTTTAAATTCATACTGTATTTTTTCGCAGTGTATCAAACCATGAAAGAAACACTTGGACGATAAAAATGTACAGTCGATCGACACAATGTACATGTGACCTATACATACGGTTTTTGAATGTACATTCGTTTAATAATGTACACTAGCACGATAGTAGTGTGCATTTGCTACAAAAATGTATGCTTGAACAGTAATAATGTACATTCGCTCACAAAATATATGTACGCTTGAACAATAATAATGTACATTCGCGAACAAAAATGTACGCTTGAACAATAATAATGTACATTCGCGCACAAAAATGAACGATTGAACAATTATAATGTACATTCGCGCTAATAAATGTACACTAGGTCAATAAATTGGTTAGATTATTAGCTCAATAGATTCAAATCCAGAGTTCTCATTTGTATAAAATCTAAAATCCAAGATTAAACCAATGAAGAGTTCTCGTTTATACAAAAAATAAACCAATCAAGAGTTCTCATTGTATAAATCAATCAAGAGTTCTCATTTATACAACAAATAAGCTAATCAAGAGTTCTCATTTGTATATATCCAAAATCAGAATTAAATACATCATCATACTTAAAATTTGATAGAAATTACTCCACACATTTGAAAATGTACACTCTCTGAATAAAATGTACATCCACCTGATAAAAAAACAAAGTGATTTTTTTTTTAATTAGCACAATCAAACCCAAATGAAAGTCAACACATCAAATGTGTTAAAAACAGAGTGAAATGTATGTATTATCATCTACCAAGCATTGCTCATCATATCATTGTTTGATCCATTTTGAGGTTGTAGACAATGCAGCACAACAGAAAAAAAGGGGCAGATATAGTAGAAATGCAGAAATGAGAAACGAAGCACAATTGTATCAAGCATAATGACTCAATGCAGCAACCACATTGTTGCTTGCTTTTCTATCTACAAATAAACAATTATTTATCCAAAAATAAAAATCACAAAAACAAATTTTCACATAAGCAAACCCTGAAAGCACAAGAATGAAAAATTTGACAAACAAAAAATAAGCTAATCAAGAGTTCTCATTTGTATAAATCCAAAATCAGAATTAAATACATCATCATATTTAAATTTGACAGAAATTACTCTACACCTTCGAAAATGTACACTCGCTGAATAAATGTACATCCACTTGAAAAAAAAAACAGAGTGGAAAAAATTGAATTAGCACAATCAAACCCAAATGGAAGCCAAACACATCAAATATGTAAAAAAACAGAGTTAAAAAAATTAAAATTAGCACAATCAAATGCCCTTAGTGGATTTACTTAATAGAAAAAATTAAAATTAGCACAATCAAATGCGCTTAGCCTGCACCAAAACTGCAATACTAACCTATAAACATCATAAATCTGCAACTCATAACAGCATAAAACGAAGAACAAAGCTTCAAAAATCAGCACCTTCTTCTCCTCAAGTTTGTTATGTCCAAAAATGGCTATCTCTTCAAAATTTGACCCTTGATTTATGAGACCCTCTCGTGTGCATCTCAGATTCTCAAACGCCTCATCAATGGGGATGTTTTCCTGGAACCAACCACATCGAAAAAAAAAAGGCATTTTAACAAACACCTCATATGCAAAAAAATCAAACACCTCACTTTGGGATATAAGCATTCTGCAATTTGTTTAGAAAGAAAAAAAAAAGAAAGAACGAAACTTAATGGTTCAACAATTGCACCCATTTTTGTTGTGGAGAAAGGGGTTCCTTGATTCCATATTAGAATAAATAGCACCAACATTTACAATTTATGCGAACAGAACCCGTATTTCAACCAGCATACTCGCAAAAACAATTAGAAATCATAAAATAACACAAACTTGATAGAGAGAGAAAGAGAGATAGAGAAAGGGAGAGTGTGGAGAATGGGTTAGACGAAAGGTATTATTGGAAAGGGTGGGTAATGTTGGAAAGGGTGGGTAATGGAATGTGTTAGAGGGTGGTGATGAGAAAGGCGCGGTGGGGTGGATACCGTCGATGAAAATAGGGGATTGATATAGTGACGTCATAATACTAAAGGGTATTTAAGGAAGAAGTGGACTGGGAGTAATGAGCCTCAATACCATGTAGCAATTTTGCCCCACACATATATACACACCAATCACCCCAAGAATATTGTGAAAGAGATATATAGCTTATGATAATTCCATGGAAACACCAAGGAGAGAGGAAAGTGAGAAAACAATCAAAGTAATTAGATAAGGTGAAATATTGTGAAGGAACAGTGGCGAACAACAAAAGTTTCATAGAAGATTACAATAGAAAGACCATCACGGGTCGATCAAAAAACAAAAAGAAGTTACAAAAAAAGAAGACATAGAAGAACTCAACCTTGTTTTTTTTTTTTTTGGCAAAGTTAAGTAACTATAGCTGTATATGTTCTAATGAACGTGAAACAAATTAGTTTTAACTTTTAATTGGGATGATAGTAGCGAAATTTAGAGGATGAAATCATGCCGGGGTTTTTTTGAGGGATATTTGTTTTTAATGTAATTTAATTTAATAAATTACCTAAATAGATAGTGATGTGAGATTTGTTGCATTTTTACAGATGTGGTGTGAGATATGCTAGCAAATCTTTACTAAAATCTTTAATTTGATAATTTTAAATTAATATTAATTAAATAGGTAAGTTTCGTGATGTGTATTGCCAATATATATATATATATATATATATTTTAAACCGATGATTCATATTCACATCCTTCGACATTTTAAACCGATGATTCATATTCACACCCTTCGACATTTTATAGTGTAGGATAATTAACTTAATTTTAAATGCGATTTGACACATTACTAACCTCCTCCTACTCTCACAAACAAAAGCAAATGAAATACATAAAAAATAAAAAATAAGTATATATATACACTATGAAAATTTTAGTGTAGGCTTTCTAGACTCTGTGAAAAAGGTCTACTAGATTATACAATATAACATTCAAACCTATTAAATTAGAAGTCGAATTTTAATTTCGGTGCGCATGCATGCTCATGTCAGTAGATAATTACATATATATTTCATATATTAATTTGAACATGTCATATATACATATGATTTATAGATAGCATTTCGAATTACAATTAATTTATCCTTGCAAATTGAGGTTATATATAAATTATAAATATATAAAAAAATTGTAATATACTACACAAGGTGGTAGAGAAACGATGACTCCGATCCATTACTTTGCATTTCTTCCTCTTTGTTCTAATATAGTACTTATTAGTTATAGAATATCATAACTACAATGTATATATATTCACTATTTTCATCTTTAATTTAACTCTTCCTCGTCTAATTATTTAAAGAAGATGATTTGATCCTAGATAACATTAATAGTCTCTGTCTCTCCTATGATTTTTCCAATTAATTGCATGCAATTCTTTGACCAGGGGTAATTCAAAGAAAAAGACCATTTATATTATTCATAACAAAGTTGCTATAAATTAAATTGGATGAAAGCCATGAGTAAATCGTGCTCACTTGATGCGATCATCAATAGTTGATGAATACATTCACTTATAAAAAAGGCCCTTACTTGTCCAAAGATCTTAACAATTCAAACATACAACATCATCCCTTGTAAACTTTCAATACTCAATCTCTTAAGAACCTTACAATACTTGATCAAAATGGCTCACCAAGTATTTCCTTCCGAACCCCAAACCCCAAACCCCGACAAAATTGATGTGAACGAGCTCCCGAAGGCACGTTTTTGGGAGGCCATGGACATCGCTCGATGGGAGGGCTTTTGGTTCGAGCCGAGCCTCGTGGAACCCGCCTTCAAATTTAGGTCAACCTTCCAAGCCCGAAAAGACGACATTTTTCTAGCGTCAACAATGAAAACAGGCACCACGTGGCTCAAATCCCTCGCCTTATGCATCATGCAAAACCCTAATCCTAACCCTAACCCTAACCTTAACCCTAAAAACAATGAAGATATTCTAACCATGCAAAACCCTCATTTCCATGTCCCGACAATCGAAAGCACGATTTATTCAACAAGTCCCCTACAAATCGACATCTACGACACGTCCTCCCTCGTCTCCTCCACACGCATCTTCCATACGCAGTCCTTCCTGACTCAATAAAAAACTCGAGTTGCAAAATCGTGTACCTCGCACGAAACCCTAAAGACACTCTAATCTCAATGTGGCATTTTTTCAACACGATTTTGAGGCCGAAGAACGACCCGTATCCACTAGAGAAGGCGGTGGATTGTTTCTGCTCCGGGGTCCACCAATACGGGTCGTTCTTCGATCATGTGGTCGAGTATTGGATGGAGAGCCGAACAAGGCCCGAGAAAATATTATTTCTTAAGTATGAGGAGATGAAATCTGATCCTAAAGTACATGTTTCGAGGATTTCCGAGTTTATGGGGAGGCTAATTGAAGGTGAAGAAGTTGATGAAATTTTGTGGAGATGCAGTTTGGAGAGGCTCAAGAATTTGGAGGTGAATAAAAGTGGATCTATTTTGTTGAATGTGCCAAACACGTCCTTTTTCAGGAAAGGCGAGGTTGGAGATTGGAATAACTATTTGACACCTGAAATGAAAGACCGTATCAACCAAATGAGTCGAATTAAGCTTGAGGCCTTTGGCCTCTTTCTATGATTGTATGATTGTGTATTCTGAAATCGTCTCACGGAATGCGTTTTGTGGAGTGAGAAAAAAATATTAATTGTCAATAAAACGTAATATTTTATAGGTAAAAACATGATACTTTCCATAACCATGTTAAGAAAAATTATAAGAAAAAATATATATATATATATAAGTATTACTCTTTGTCTTCAAAGTATTAAATTTTAACGAGATTGTTTATCTACTTTATAAATGTTTGATGTTTTAATTTGCTATACATGAATGACATCCATAAATATCTTGTATTAATAAATAAAAAAATTACATTACACGCAATATACGTACGCGACTATGCAACACATGAGTGGATTAAACTTAAATGAAATTTGCAAACACTTCTGTCAACTCGGGTCCACGTACACTCTATATTTTTTCTAAGCATTACTATTATGCGTACATAGTGTCATTGTTATGCATACTTTTTCTGTCACTTTACGCATAACAGTGAGAGTGTTGATGTATAACAAAGACACTCGAAAAATAGAGTTCACGTGAATCCAGATTCATAGGACACCTGTTCAATTAATGAAGTGAGATAAAATACACATTCAAACTTAATGGATTACCTTAAATTAAGTGTTTAATTTATAACTTGGATCATTATTTAAGCTTGTGTTTACTTTGAGTTTTGTATTTTTGATTTTGGATTTTAATATCCTAAACCGGTTTTACTTAGAAATTTTATAAATCGGTTTTGAAAACCACCACTATCAATACCTATAAACTCTAATAATTACATATATAAACATCTAATCATAATAATCTCACTCAATAATAATATAATGATACAACATTATTCACTCTTACACTTTAATTTGACATAAAACTCAGTCAATAATAATTTTAAAAATCCAAGGATTTGAAAATCCGGTTTAAATGATAATATTTGCACCTGCCTTCGCCCAAATATCAATTGGAATACTATCATTTATGTTTGGGCCAACGAGGCATTGATTTGCACGTTGAGCCTTTAGGCTATGACGGAAAGGCCCAAGATTCGACAAGCGTGAACTATCATGTAATTGGGCCTATTAATGAGAATAATTTGTATTTTTTATGCATAAATTTTGATAATGAATATCTAATATTGATAAGTTTTAGTCCGAAATTGTATACTGTGAGATGAATTATGATAAGAATGTAAATAAAATCATTTGTCCGCCTATTAATTGATCTTTATTAAAAAAAAATACAATTTCTTATTAATATATTACATAATTATATGAACTTATGAGATAGTATATAATGAATATCTCACAATAACTTAAATAATTCTGTTATTGTTAATTATGAATTAAGTTCACTAGAAATATTAAAATTTATAAAATTATATTAAAAATGAATGAACCTTATATAATAAAAAATTAACTGATGCAGCGGGAGTGTCGAATGAACAAATAACACATTCTAAAATACGTTGATTCAATAATTGAATACCGTAAAATAAGCAAACAAGGAAAACCATTTTCTTAATTCATCATTCAACTGCATAAAACACTTACATGACTGACTCTTAAATAGACTTAAAACCCTAATTAAAAGATAAACATAAATATATGGAAATAATCATAATCTAATAAATTAAAAATCCTAATTAAAACTAATTCCCTAATACTCTTGATTCTCCAAATCTGCTCATAATTATACGAGATTTCCATCGCGATCTCGTCTCCATCATTAATTCATCTCATATCATTAATAATAATAATATTTTTAATTATGTACTAAATTCACCACAAATATTAAAATTTATAAAATGATATTATAATTCAATAAAACTTATATAGTATCTCTCATACTTTACATACAATTTTCAATTACAATTTATTATTTATAGCATACTCTTTTAAAATTCTACCTTACTAAATCCTGTAAAATTCATATTTTCAAACATATACAAAGTTCGAATATATATTTTATTTTTTCCAAATCCTTCTTGTAGAATATCTAATCACCCCAAAACCAGAAACAAACAACCCATTAGCGTAGTAACTTTTGCTGTGGGGTTTGGTATAAGTCTCAATCCTCAGTATTATATGCGATTTAGATCGTATCGGTGAAACTGGTTAAGAAATGTGACTTATATTACTAAAAAGTGTGACTTTTTACTGTAAAGGGTGTGACATTTTACTATAAAGGGTATTACTCATAAAAGTGAAGGGTGTGACTTATATTATAACAAAGAATATCGTAGTGATAACTGAAGGGTGTGACTTATATTACTAAAGAGTATGCCTATAAAAAAAATCAGTTTCACGGTGAACAAGTTTCACAGCATACTAACTCTGTTGTCGAAATCAATATATTACACATGTAAAAGAAAATACTTATTGTGTTCAATTTATGTCAATTATCACATATTTCAATATTTGGATAAAAATTCATATGAGACTGTCTCATGCATGAAACATGTAAAACTTAGCATAAATCACACTCACTCCTTTTAAGAAGTTAAAACATTAATTAATACCCAATTTATGTCTCGTCTCACCGTGAGACTGTCTTATATAAGTGTGTCTCTTTCATGAGTTTCATACACCATCTCCTAGGGTATACGGCTTTTTATTCTTTTTTTCTGAATTAGGGGCGTCAACTTCTGAATACACACGATAGCAGGACACTTGAACTATAAACAAAAAAGTAGATTAATTTCCAGTTAGGAATTAACGCAGCAATTATGGAGAAAATAATGAAAATAAGAATTAAGGAACACAAATTTGGTTACCCATTTTGTCAGGAATGACTACGTCTGGGGGCACTACCAAGCCAGAAGATCTACTATTTTCGAGTGTTATTTTGGTGATTCACAAATACAATGAGTCAAAAGTATTTAAATATGAGACTGAGCCAAAACCCTAAATCCGCGCACAGGCTTCGGAACTGCTCGACCTCGGGCTTTGGTCGAGCAGAACCGCTCGAGCTCACCTACTGGTCGATCGCCTTGCCGGGCGCTGCATGGGGGGTGCTCGACCGAGCATAAGTGCTCGACCACGAGCACAGGTCGAGCGCCTCCCGCGTCCTGCATCCCCGTTTCACTCAAGCTCCAACAATCCTGATAGGTAGCAAAATGTGCATGTTTTTAATACGATAGAGTACAATTTATTGGGTTCGTTTATGTTAGAATGACATGTTAGATTACTTATATGTGATTTGATCGAACAATTTCACACTTGATCGTTTTGTGTGTTTTTAAGTGTCTTTAGGTGATTTTTGATTGAAAGAATTATTGGGTCAAATTGGTGTTGCAAAAGTCCATACTGGCCGACCCAGTGCAGGCCCATGTCCAGCAGTTGAAGAAAGAGTCCATCGCTATTCTTTTGATATGGAAGAGATTTGGGTCCAAAGAAAGTGATTTGAGAAAGATTTGGTCAAGATATTGGATGAAAGATTTGCTTTGATAATTATGGTGGGATATTTGAAAAAAAAAAAGAAAAGCTGACCGACTTAATTGAAAGAGGAAAAGGTTGGCCACGTATTACTTATCCTATTAAGGAGAGAGAGCAGGGATATATATATTAAGAGAGGGCAGGACATATATATCATATTAGATTGGAGAGAGGAAAAGGCAAGCAGGAGACGTTACCACTATTTCTGGAGAAGGGCATAAGCATTGAAGAGGAGCAGGAAGTTTATTAAAAGTTTGTTTCGTTAATTACTTTTCTGATAAAAAAATTTGCGTACAGTTTATCATGTTATTTAGAGGCTAAACACTTTTATCCCAACTCCGGGAATTTTTGAACCCATGTTTTAATATGATTATTTAATTCGAGATGTTTATAATATTCATATTTTGAGATTATTTAATTCATCTGCTTTAATTTCTTGCGTGTTTGAATGAATTAGTTTAGACTGGCTATCTAGGTTAATTGTTTAAATATGTCTGTTAAGTCTAAGCATGTAATCCGTGTAATTGTTATATGTGGAGGCTCTTGGTAACAACTAATGGGTTCACTAGGGTGAATTAAATCAGATTCTTACGGGTTGCACTAAGTGTACTTGGGAATTTGTTTGCTCTCTATCCTAGGAATTAATGCTTTTAACTGGGTTAAATCTACGGGCTAACCTAGACTGCTTAGTTAAAAATGTTTTCTTGATGGGACATCTTTTCATTTAAATAAACTTAAGGGATATGACCGGGAAATCGAAGCGCTTTTGATTCCTGAGGGGAATTAATCTTGAAATCGAATAAAGTAAACGTTGAGTTTAAATTAGTCGTGTTAACATGGGGGATGAATGAACCGTGAGTTGGGGTATTTAATTCTCATTGATCTTGTCCATTAATCTTTAGTGCTATTATTTTTAATTGTTTCATCTTATTTAATTAGTTTGTTATTTTATTTTTATCTTAGTTAAAAATCCAAACCAACCCCCCTTTTTGTGTGTTATCTCATTAATTCATCAATTGACATAATTGCAATAAAAACCGTGTTTCCTGTGGATCGATCTCGTACTTATCGCTTCTACAAGTTAGTAGGATAGTCCGGGTAATTATAATTTATTTTTCCGCACCTCGGCGGTGCGTCAAATCAACAATCTAACAAACTCAAGCGTAACTTGTCTCCTCCGTTTCAACGGTCTCTCTCTATTTGGTAGTAGTGTCGGGCCTTCATCTCGGTTTCAAGGCAAAGTCATGCATAACTTCAACTTCTCAAAGGTCACAACCTTAGTCAACACAGGATTCTCACTTCCCCGAATCTTCATTAGCTGTAAGATCTTGTTCTCAATGAGGTAACATATGTAATGATACCTTAACTCAATATACTTCGTCCTCGAGTGAAAGACCGGATTCTTTGCCAAGTGAATAGCACTCGATTTGTCACTATCTGAGAATACCATCCTTTTGCTCCTTCCCCAACTCACACGAAAGATCTTCGCAACCAAACCATTTCCTTGCCTCGAGAAGCGCAACATACTTTTGACGTAGTGGTGGTGAGCTACGATCTTCGCAACTTAGAAGCCCAAGAAATTGTTGTACCACCAAAAGTAAACACATACCGGTTGTACTCCTCCTTTTGTCGAGATCCTTTGGATGCCAATGCATCAACATATCACCGCCAACTCAACGCTTTTGCCCTCATAAGACAAAGCTTGTTCAAAATACCTCTCAAGTACTTAGGATCACTTCTTTGCCTCCCAATCTTTGTTTGCCGGATTACCCATTAGGCTAACCCATCGCATGTGCAATATCGGTCTTGTACACACCATAACATACATCAAAGCGCAATTCTTTGAAGCATCTGAGGGTGTTTTGCATGTAGGTCATTCTCTTTCGCTACTAGGTGAGTCCTTGTTTGATAAGCTTGGCGACTTCCCCAACGGGTTTCTAACCCGCTTTTTCTGACTTCCATATTAAATCTCTTTAAGACCTTCTTTTGTATTCAATTTTGAAAAAAGATACAAATTTCCGCCACCTTATCACGATCGATTAGCATACCTAAGATTTACTTGGCCTCTCCAAGGTCCTTCATAGCAAACCTATCGAGACAATTTCTTCTTCAACTTGATCACTTGAGACACTATCTCTTTATCAACATGTCATCAACATATAATAGCAAAATGATATAACCACCATCATACCTCTTGAAATACTTGAACATTGGTCACTTCACACCTATTGATCTCAATCTGCGTGCATGAACCCATCAAACTTCTTGTACCCCATTTTGTAATGGAGCTTGTTTCAAACCATACAAGCTCTTCTTCAATTACCAAACAAGCTCACTATTCCCCTTTGACAAGTATCCTTCTGGTTGCTTCATGTAGATGTCCTCATCAAAGTCACCATGAAGAAAGACTGTTTTCACATCCATCTGTTCTAACACCAAGTTCTCTGCAGCCACCAAGCTCAGAACTAACCGAATGGTAGGCTTCACAACTGGAGTAAAAACATCAGTATAATCAATACCATGTTTCTGCTGAAACCCCTTCACAACCAGTCTTGCCTTGTAGCGTTTGCTTCCATCAGTCTCCTCCTTGATTCTGTAAACCCACTTATTATGTAGTGCTTTCTTGCCCTTAGGGAGCTCAACTAGTTCCCAGGTTTCGTTGGTCATCAACGAATTCATCTCATCATCCATCGCAAATTTCCACTTGCTCACCGCTCTCACGTGTAGCCTAACCATAACATTCAGGTTCACCACCATCAGTCAACAATAAATAATGAAGAGAAGGTGAATACCTATCAGGAGATCTATGCTCTCTCATGGATCTGTTGGGGAATGATTTGCACAGATCTATTCGGGGTGAATATTTAAATACAAATTTAATTCATTAATTATTACTAGCATGAATTAATCCTAATTAATTCAAATAATAATTGCAACAACAAATCATGCATATAAAAAGCCACGTAAAAATGCGGAATCTACGGGTTTCGTGAGCGCATTACCTCTCGGGATGGCATTGGCTTTGGTCGGACGGACTAACCAAAAGGACTTCCCAAGTATTCCCTTAGCCCTTGCTCGACAATCCGGTGGAAGGATACTGTGAACAATTAACAAAAGGAAAAAATAAACTTTGTTGCACCAACATGTGGATTTGCTAATATTTCACATGAAATTGTACTTGGGAATGAACTAATCATCCCCTATTTATAGAGAGAGGGTGGGACGAAATTTGTGTTATTTTTTTCAATGTGGGATAAGACTTTTCTTGGTCACCAAGAAATCTTGAATATATCCCATATATTCTCTTTCCCATAATTAAAATATTTCACAAAAAATCCCACCTCCTCATATATGGATTATTTTTTCGAAAATATAGTGCAAGAATCAAGATTTTGATCTTCTTGAATTTATGAGATATTCTTGTATTTCAAGAAATACATATCTTCCATAATATCTTTTCAAGAAAATCAAGAAAATCTTTTTCTTGCCCTCTATTTTCAAAAAATTCGAAAAATCTCACTATGAATAACCAAGTGGGAGATTTCTTGAATTTAATGAGATAATCTTGTATTCCAAGAATACATATCTTCATTCCATAACAAAATTCAAAGAAAATCTTTCTCCTTTTTTATCCATAATTTTGAAAATTTAGAGAAATATTAAGCAACAATATTTATTTTATTTTAATCACCTTTTAGGTTATTGGACTATTTGTTGGGCTACTTCGGGGCCTTTAGGAGAATTAAGATTTGACCTTCTAATGGATCTTGAATATCTAATATTGAGCCACAATATAATTCAAGCCCATAAATATTAATTAATCCCCACTACATAATTAATATCAGACTATCCATCTTAACCCATATTACGATCAATATGGCTCAGGTCATTATTTCCGTGTTTAAGATTATCTAGCCCATTAATTAATTCAAGCCCTTTGAAATAGCTTTCCGTTAATTAATATCTTTTTTGTCCTTAATTAGAGGAAGCGGTTCAACATTATTATCCATCAGGAAACTAATTCCCTTGCAAGATTTGGTATGATAAAACTTATTTGGCAAATCAAACAAAAAGCGTCTTGCACCGCGAAGTATTAAATCTTAGCAATCACATGTGACCAATAATATTGCCCAAGATAAAAAGTATTGAATCTCTCCGATTAAGCTACCCATGATAAGTCAAAGCAATAGTTACCAATCCCACGTGATCCTATTTAAGGGGCGAAGGTTAAGAAACAACGAACCACCGAGGTCTAATTCTTCCTTGTTTGATTCTGAAGAATTTATCCTCTGTTGAGGTCCTATTTATTGATCATCATGCACTAGTGTAATCTCTTGGTCAAGACAACCAATCCGAGCCTTACACCTCAACCTTTCGCGATGGTTGTTCATTTCCATCTAGGCGTGAATAGCGTACTTATAGTTACAATTTGTTAATTTAATCTTCGTGATCGGGTATCACTAAATTAACTCTGATGTCGTCTGAATTATTGAGCGGTTATGCGATAAATATATATAACATTCAATCATATTTAAAGCATCAGTGATAAACAATTTATTTCAGTAAATAAGTCTGAGAATTCAGTTTCGATTATACAAAGTAAAAGCATACTTTTCAGTATAATCCCAACAGGATCTCCGCGGCGGAATTGTTGGTGGTTGTGTACTTGGTTCTCCCTCGATAATCTCCTGATCATCTAGAACCTCCCTTTGAGTTAAAATGTCTAACTCCACAACCTGAGTCTCAGAACCACCTTCTTTGGATATCCATGACATGTCTTTGTACAACACCTGCTCATTAAATACGACATCTCGACTACGAATTATCTTTCGATTTTCCTCACCCCAAAATCGATAGCCAAATTCATCACCGCCATATCCAACAAACGTACACTTAACAAACTTAGCATCCAATTTACTCCTACTAGCAGCATCAATGTGAACATATGAAACACACCCAAATATACGAAAAAAATACAGATTTACCTCCTTATCCTACCAGGCCTCCTCTGGTATGCCATTTTTCAAAGGAGTTGAGGGTCCTCTGTTTATCAAGTAAGCTGCAGTGTTAACTGCCTCTGCCCAAAATATCTTTGGCAGCCCACACTTCAATCTCATGCTTCTAAACGCGGTCACATAAGGTTACGTTCATCGTTACGCCACAAAATTTTTTGGGGGGTCTCTCACGGTTTTCTCCATTAATTCCATTCGTTGAAATTCTTTGAACTCACGGAGCTCGTACTCTCCACCATTATTCAATCTCAAACACTTCACTTTGAGACATGTCTCAGTTTCTACAAGGGCCTTCCACTTCCTGAAAGCATTAAAGGCATCAGACTTATTTAACTTCTTTTGTAGAAGATCAATGAAAAAGTCATGTAATATGATGCTCCACCAAGGGATGTCTTTGGTCTTTGGACCCCACAAGTTGTTGTGGACTAACTCCAAACCTGCTTCTTCAAGGTTTCGCCTCCTTTGAAAAACTCACCCCTTTTTTTTTGAATACACGATCCTCGCATAACCCGATGTCAATTGTCTTGAGGTATGGCGGTTTGCCCTTCTTCATGTGGCAAGCGACAATGTCATAAGTCTGCATTCCCTTTTTCACTTGCAAGAGCAATGCTGTCCCGGGTGTTGCCTGTCATGTACAATGTTCCCTCTTTATTGCCTCGAGCCACTACCATGGCACCTTTGGTTATCTTCCACGTGTTACAACCAAAGATCACCTTGTAACTCTCATCATCAAGCTGTCCAACTAAAATTAAATTCCTCTTCAAACCAGGAATATGTCTCACATCTTTCAACTGCAAAACAGTTCCATTTGGTGTCTTGATCTGAACATTCCCCTTTCCTTTGATTTCCAGAGGCTCATCATCAGATAGATAAACCTTCCCAAAGTTCCCGGAAGTGTACTTCTCCATCACGACCTTTACCATGAAAGCGATGCTTGAGAATCTAACACCTACGATTCCGCTCAAGATTAATGCATCTGAGCCCTCATCAGTGGTGGCGTTTGCTGAGTTGTCATTCTTCTTTGGTGCATTCCCTTGTGCCTTTGCTGGTGCCTTGCACTCCATTTTGTAATGACCAAGTTAATGACAACTGTAGCACTCAACTTGACTCTTGTCCTTCTTGGGCTTATCTTTGCCCCTTGACTTTGATCTACCCCGATTTGGCTTCCCTTTGGATTCAGATGTGCCTTTGTTTCCCGCACTCAAGGCTGATCCTGTGGCCACACCCAATTCTTTCATGCGAATTTCTTCACTCATGATCAGATCTCTAACCTCATCAAATTTAAGTTTCACTTTACCTACTGAAGCACTAACAGTCATTACCGTCCCACTCCAATTTTCTAGTAAAGAAGACAACAAAATTAGGGCTTGAACCTCATCATCAAAATCAATCTCAACTGAGCTCAATTGGGCTATGATCATATTGAACTCGTTTAGATGATTAGCTTCTACAATGATATCCTCTGCCATCCTCGGGTTGAATAACCTCGCATCAGATGAACCTTGTTATTTGCAGGGCGGTTTTTCATACATCTCAGTCAAAATCTCCAGCATCTCCTTTGTGGTTTTTGCTTTCACCGTATGGAGGGCGACGTTCCTGGATAGCGACAGACTAACCACACTCATCGCCTTCCTATCCAGCAACTTCCACTCGTCGTCCTTCATATCTTCAGGCTTTGAACCTAAAGGTTGATATAGATCTTTACCATACAGGTAATCCTCGATCTGTAATTTCCAGAATCCGAAATCCGTTCCATCAAACTTCTCAACAGGCGATTTCCCTTCAGCCATCATAATTGCTCCCACCAGATCCCTTGAACTAGATGCTCTGATACCAGTTGTTAGGAATTAACGCAGCAATTATGGAGAAAATAATGAAAACAAGAATTAAGGAACACAAATTTGGTTACCCAGTTCGTCAAGAATGACTACGTCTGGGGGCACTACCAAGCTAGGAGATCTACTATTTTCGAGTGTTATTTTGGTGATTCACAAATACAATGAGTCAAAAGTATTTAAATATGAGACTGGGTCAAAACCCTAAATCCGCGCACAGGCTTCAGAACTTCTCGACCTCGGGCTTTGGTCGAGCGGAACCGCTCGAGCTCACCTACTGGTCGAGCGCCTTGCGGGCGCTGCATGGGAGGGTGCTCGACCGAGCATAAGTTCTCGACCACGAGCACAAGTCGAGCGCCTCCCGCGTCCTGCATCCCCTTTTCACTCAGGCTCCAACAATCCCAACATTTCCAACTAGTTTTATCATGTTTGTGTCGATATGATAAAGACAATAAATATATATACTATGCTCGTATTGTATCATGTTCATATCAACATGATAATTTTTTATTTTTGAAAACATCAACTTGATAAATTAGAAAAAAAGTTATTATATATATAATTAAATATTGTGCAACATATAATAATTAATTTGGAATATGTGATATCATTTGGTATACTATCATTAATTTAGACTATGAAATAAAGAATGAAACACCAGTTTTAAAACATATTCAACCGGTAAATTAAGTAACATACACTTTCAACCGGTGAATTAGGTAACGCGGTGACATGATCATTAATTTAGACTATAAAATAAAGAATGAGACACCATTTTTAAAACATACAATTTCAACCGTTTTAAAACATACAATTTTGTTGTTAAGTGGGTTTCTCGTGATGCCAATGTTGTGGCTCACCGTCTAGCTAGAAGGTCTAGAGAGTATTCCAGTCCTCATTATTGGGTCGAGCGTCCTGATTTTGTGGATTGCCTTCTCAATAGAAGTTGTTCGTGTTGATTTTTTGGACCTTATTTTGGTTTTCAAAAAAAAAATACAATTTCAACCGGTGCATTAGGTCACGCAGTGACATGACATCACATAAGAGGTAAGTCCATCTTTATCCATGCCCAATATAATCATGTCCAATTAATAAAAAAAAATATTTCTCTCTCCCCCATATACACATTTTACTCTACAACCTAAATTCATCTTTTTTCATACTTTATCCATAACCACCCACAACCACAACAACTCTTTAATAAATTATTTATTTTATAACTTAACAATTAAATCTATAATTATTTTCATTATATTTAAAATATTTAAGAAATATAAATAATTATTTAATATTAAAAAAATCATAATTATAATAAAAAGAATTATAATACTGTTAAAAAGGACTCGAAATTTTGATAATTTTGAGAATTTGAGTGGTTTTGGGAGTAGTGAAAATAATTGGGATGATTTGGATTAATGTAGAAAATGATAAAAATTTAGAAGATTTGACACAAGTTAAGAAGAGAAAAGGGGAGTGTTTGAGATTTTTGATCCAAAATATATCAATAGTGGTCTCTATTTATACAAAATTTTATTTTATGAATTTTGATTTTTTTTTAAGTGGATAAATGGAAAATTATAATTATCTAAACAAAATATACCGGACCAATTAGATAATGATGTGTCAAGATGAACGATAAAAAAAAATAAAAAATAGAGCAATTGATCATGACTAAGATCATCCAACAACCTTGATCATCAAAATTAAATTAATTCTCTCTCTTTTTTTTTTTTGTCCTTATATTCATGACCAAATTCATTGGTCAAGGATAAACATGGTCTAAGTTTGAAAGAACATTAGATGATTTTTTTTACCATTTTGGAAGTAAACAATGTGAGTGTATTTTTTTTTAACCACAATTTAAATTTAGTTGATATGTATTAATATTTGAGTAAATCTTCCGTGCATATTGTATTTTATGAAATACACAATTTATTTATATTGAATTTTATAAAACATACAATTTATTTATACTGAAATATGCAGCTGTGTTCATAAAACAAGTAACATATTTCAATACAAACAAATTATATAGTATACATTTCAGTATAATGAAATAAATTATGAGTGGGTGACTTTCCACTCCAATTTAGTAGTTAAAGTTACTTTCAAAAATACATAATACTAAGGTGCAAAATGATGTGTAAATAGTCTTAAATACCCTTACTTTTACTTTTTAGAAAAGGAGGACAACCGTACTAAATGCAGCTGAAATGACAAAAACCCATTGGGAGCCACTAAACACACCCCATAATCTTTCATTCACACCCCACCTACTAAACTCACCCCATTAAAAATTTAAAATTAATTTAAATTACTAAACCCACCCCAAATCAATACCATTATACCCTTCTCCTCCAAAAAATAAAATCACTTCTTCCCCTTCCCAACAGCAAGCAGCGTGCGTGCAAAAAAAAATGTTAACACTTTGATTCTCATGGAACAAAAACAAAGGTGAACTCATGGACAATGGCTCAAAATCGACCATTCAAAGGTAATAATTTCATACAAATTCACGTGTGTTTGGTCGTAGCGTTATGTACAGACTCACTGGTGTTCGTCCGGCTAATCATGCAAGGTTTATTACCGTTCGGCCCCTTGGACCGAACACTACCAATTTTTTAATTTTTTATTTTTGTACGACATTTTACGCCGAGTAATCTCGCCTACGTTCAGACGCGATTTTGGCCAAACAGTGGCGCGATTAAACCCTAAAAATACCAATTTTTTTTGCATAAAAATCAATAAAAAAGTAGAAAAAAAAACCTAAAAACGCTTACATTAATGTGCTCGTTTGAACTTTCATGTTCCATGACTATGATGATTGAAATTGAATAAAAAAGATAAAAGGATTTATGGGCGTGAATTTCAAAAAATAAATGTTTTAGCATTTATGATTATATCCATTTATATGAGGGCTTGTATGCATATTTTAGTCTTAAATATTATGGGTGTGAATGGAGAATTATGAGGTGTGTTTGGTGGCTCCCAAACCCATTTCCCAAAGCAAAAAGTTTCTGAAAAAATCGGATTCATCCTTTGTCACGACCACCCTTATTTAACCCAACATGATACAAACATAACTATAATTTAGCCTGTAAACATGCTATAATTTTTTTTTTCGACAATACAATAACCTGTTCACATCATACAATCCAAAATTCCAATAATCATCCATATACCATAACACAATACACCTCTATAAACGACAAAACATATAATCAAGAAAACAAGTTAAGCCACGGTACACCCCACAGGTAGTCATATATGTACACAGCAACTCAAAACCTAAAAGAGCTCCACAACTTGTCCAGTAAGGCTATCATGTCACAACATCTCATGATTACCTACAATTCATAAACTAGGTGAGACATATCTTAGTAAGCAGAAATTATGCAGGATACTGTAATTCCTTTGAAATCACCAATTTATTTATATAGCACGCAATATGTTTTCCCGACTCATTGCTATGCACCACAAAAGCACTCAGCACGATATAGGAGCACTAAACTCACTAATATAGGAGTACTAAGCTCAATCATATAGGAGCACTAAGCTCAATACAGGAGAACTAAGCTCAATAAGATAAGAGCACTAAGCTCAATACGGGAGTACTCACCACAAAATGTATGTAATTTAAAGAGGGTGTTAAAGAGGGATTTAAAGAGGATATCTGTTTTGTGAGGGTTTTAAAGAGGGATATTATCCCTCTTTAATATGGGCGTCGGCAATCGTGTAACGAGGGTAAAACAAAACCCTCGTTAAATTAAAGAGGGCTTTGGCGACGTATTGACATGTGTCAGGTTCTCGAGGGTTTTTTCCCCGTCCCGTTTCCCGAGCAAATTAAAGAGGGTTTTCTGCTTTCTTTAAAATTAAAAAGGTTTCATCTGGTTTCGAAAGCAAATTAAAGAGGGTTTTTCGCCCTCTTTTAAAATTAAAAGGGTTTTTACGCCCTCTTTAGGTGTGTAAAATTTTTAAAAATGAAATTGCGCAGATTCGAACCCGCGTCGCGCTTGCCCTCACACGCCCACACAACCACTCGGACACGCGCCCCACCCTATTGTTTGCATAATTTGGGCGAATTTTTGCCCCATGGTGAATTGAAGATGCGACCTCCTTGTATGTGGAGGCCTTGCGTGTTTCGCCAAACCGCTTGAGCACGGCTAGTTACTTGACCTTTCTAATTGTATACATTATATATATGTATGTAGTGTATATTTATGTGTTATTTCTTAATTATATCATTTATAAGACAAATGTTTTTATATATATATATATATATATACACATTTTAGTTTAATTAAAATATTTATAATTAAATTATAAAATAAATAATTTATATTCTTCTATATACTTATTAATATGGATAATTTTTTTGTAAAAATAATAATTTAATATTCTTCTTCACAATTTACTTTAACACTATATATGTACACTCGTTTTTATTAACACTATATATTTTTTAAAATTATTATTAAAATATTTTTAATAAAATTGTCAAATAATCACTTTTATATTGTCTTTCACTATAATCACTTTATTAAAATATTTTTTAAAAATTGTCAAATAATCATTTTTATATTCCTTTTTTCATTATATATGTGCACACATATATATACGTACCAATTCTCATATACTAACCCCAATTAATCAAGATCCTACGTGCATCCATTTCCGACTTAATCAATTGAAATTAATCAAGTCGCGCGCACATGTTCTACAACAAGCAATAACCAAAAAATATTCATCAACATCGATCCCTCCACTCCAACATAATTAATATATTCTTTACACCACAACTACACTAAATAAGCTAAATTAAGCTAATACTAAATTAACCTAAATAGTACTAATTAATATATACATGTTAGTTAAATATTACAAAACTAATACTACACAATAAAACAAGTAATACTAAACAACAAAGCAACTAATATTTATAATTAAAACAATTAATCAACTAATACTACAAAATCAATCAACTAATACTACACAATAAAACCAACTAATACTACACAATTAATAAACTAATTATACTACACAATGGAATAATTAATCAACTATAATACTACACAATAAAACCAACTAATACTACACAATTAATCAACTAATACTACATAATAAAACAATTAATCAACTAATACTACACAAGAAAACCAACTAATACTACACAATAAAATAAATAATACTACACAATTAATCAACTAGTACTACACAATAAAATAATTAATCTACTAATACTACACGATTAATCAACTAATACTACACGATTAATCAACTAATACTAATTTGGGCACGGTATGTGGAGGCCTTGCGTGTTTCACCAAACCGTTTGGGCACGGCTAGTTACTTGACATTAATGTCTTTCTAATTGTATATATTATATATATGTATGTATTGTATATTTATGTGTTATTTCTTAATTATATCATTTATAATACAAATGTTTATTATTTTATATATATATATATATATATATATATACACACATTTTAGTTTAATTAAAATATTTGTAATTAAATTGTGTCTTAATAAATAATTTATATTCTTCTATATACTTATTAATATGAATAAAATTTTTGTAAAAATGATATTTTAATATTCTTCTTCACAATTTACTTTAACACTATATATTGTACACTTATTTTTATTAACACTATATATTGTACACTTATTTTTATTAACACAATACATGTACACTTATTTTTATTAACACTTTTATATTGTGTTTCACTATACTCACTTTATTAAAATATTTTTTAAAAAATTGTCAAATAATCACTTTTATATTCCTTTCTATTATATATGTGCACACATATACGTACCAATTCTCATATACTAACACCAATTCTCATAATTAACTAATCATAGAGATTAATTAATCAACAATATTCATAATTAATAACCATGACAAACACACGTGACAAATATTCAGGTGAATGAAACATGTTGTTCCATTTCTATACAATATTCAGGCATGAATCCATTTCTATACAAATGATCTTTCACGTCATCAGGTGAATGAAACATGTTGTTCCGACATCTAAATTTATTGCAGGGATCCAACGTAAACTGCTAGAATAATCCATATCAATATGTTTCACATCTATGAATTAATTAATTATATTCAAAAGCCTACTTAATAATTAATATTTCCTAAAAATTTCGGCAGAGTTTCATTTTATTTTATTGTATTATCCAATTAATCAATATCCTACGTGCATCCATTTTCGACTTAATCAATTGAAATTAATCAAGTCGGAACGCACATGTTCTACAACAAGCAATAACCAACAAATATTCATCAACATCGATCCCTCCACTCCAAAGTAATTAGTTAAAATATTCTTTACATCACAACTACACTAAATAAGCTAAATTAAGCTAATACTAAATTAACCTAAATAATACTAATTAAACAAAGCAACTAATATTTATAATTAAAATATTAATTAATCAACAAATACTACAAAATTAATCAACTAATACTACATAATAAAATAATTAATCAACTAATACTACACAATAAAACCAACTAATACTACACAATAAAATAAGTAATACTACACAATTAATCAACTAATACTACACAAATTTAAAAACCGATGATCATTTGGTGGAGGGATAATTTATAGGGGGTTGGAGAGGGTTTTAAAGGGGGCCGAAAACCCTCTCGAAATTGGAGAGGGTTTTAAAGAGGGAAAAAACCCTCGTTTTCCTCCTCGTGCAGAGCGCGGCCAGAGCGCTTTTGACCGGTGGTTTTCACGACAACGTTTTGAATTTGGAGAAGGTTTTCTACCCTCTTTAAATATTGTGTCAGATTTAAAGAGGGTTTTAAACCCTCTTTAAATTCACCCTCTTCAAATCCCTCGTGTTGTACTCGTAAATAACATCCCTCTTTAAAACCCTCTTTAAATAATAAGGGTTTTCTTCCCCTCTTTAAAAACCCTCTTTAAATCAAACATTTTTTGTAGTGACTAAGCTCAATACAGGATCACTAAGCTCAATAATCGAAGCACAAAGCTCAATACAGGAGCACAAACTCAATAATCGGAGCACTAAGCTCAATAATCAGAGCACAAAGCTCAATAATCAGAGCACTAAGCTCAATAATCGAGCACTAAGCTCAATAACAGGAGCACTAAGCTCAATAATCAGACACTAAGCTCAATACAGGAGCACTAAACTCAATAATTGGAGCACAAAGCTCAACACATGAGTACTAAGCTCAATAATATAAGATATACTTAATATTTCACAAGATTCATGTAACATCGAACTCACTAGTTCCTTTCACAATCACCACATAAATCACAATTTCATTTCATATCCACTAAGGTTTTAAAGTCTCATTTCACATTAATCACTAAATTTACAAGTAAATTCCATATCAATCCTCAAATACCAAACATCCTCGTAATTCCCGTAATATCAACAATTATCATTTCAATATAAATAAATCACATAAATAATATATTTATGCATTGTAGTTGCAAATGAATTTCTATTTTCTTAGAATTCGCAAAATATCGCTACCTCAAACTCTATACTGCTTTAGACTCCAACTATGTCGATTGCACAGCCGTGACGTCTACCACGTCGAGTTCTCCTTCTTTCTCCACTCTTTTTTTTCTTCCCTTCTTCCTATTTTCTTCGTCGACCACCGCCTCTCCTATTCTCCCTCTTCTTAATTTTTTTTTTTTTGGTTTTATTCCTTACTTCGTCTTCGTCTTCGTCTTCGCCTCTCCTATTCTCCCTCTTCGCTTTTCTCACCATTTGGTGCGTGTGTGTCCTCCTCAAATAAAGGTTGGTAGATGATATATACATAAACCCACCGCCTTACTCATTAAGGGGTAAGTTTCCCCACTTTTATATTATCATTATTATTATTATTATTAATATACTCCACTTTTACTATTATATCATGCTTATTATAATATTATTCTTATGCACAAGTGGCCGCAGGAGTTTATATGTATACATTAAGCTATACAAGCCTATTACATATTTATAAACTAATATGAGCTTAATTATTTTATTCATTTATTAATTAATTCCTTATTCTCATCCAACTAATACCATTAGTCACCAAAATTATTTACCTTATTTATTCACACAATTTATACTCTTATCTTGTCACCACTTAGCACGTATGAGTATAACAAATAATTCAATCTTTAAAACAACTACGAGCAAGATAAATAATCCAAGATAATCAATAAGACATAAATACTATTAATATGTAAATAATATAAGATGCACGAAATACATAAAATATATTGGACAAATAATAATACTAGAAGTGCCGGTATTACATCATTTCTTACACTCAACCAACATCTCACTCCTCTCAATTATAAAATTCTGGCTTCCCATGAAGATCATAGATTATAAGATTAAAAAATTGATAAAATGGAAAAATATATACATCTGCTCCTTCTCACTAATTCGAGAAAAATATAAATCAAAACTAAATTGATAAAAATATACCAAAATTTATACATCTAAAAACTCAAAATTCATATAACATTCCAAAATTATAGAAAATTTACAAATCAAAATTGAGAAAATATCATAAATTCACATATCTAAACCTAAAATTTACAATATCAAAATTTACATATTTCGTCTTCATTCTGACATGAACATATTCATCAACATATGAACAAAAACATGCACATCTTCATCAATTGGTGAACTTATGTATCTCCAAAATGATCCAAAATCTGAACTTAATCAAAATCAAATCCAAAATATCTAAACTTAACCTACAACCAAATAGATCCAAAAAATATGAACTTAACCTACAACCAAATAGATCCAACAAAAAATAAAAATCAAATCCAACTATTTGGTTTAGACATGAGGCTTTCTTGAATGGTTTCTGCCTCTGTTTATGTGTCTTCATATGTTCATCAACTATTAAAATTCATTTCTTCCCATCTGTTCTCCTGCACCTCCCTAGCTTCGGGTCTATCTTCCTCCCAAACCCCCATCTGAAAGTTGTTCCAAAAACTCACCATATATCAGCTGCTGTATATGCAAACCTGCCACACATCAGAACAAAACCATCAATCCAAAAATTATATACAACACGGAAATTTCCTTCCCGAGATTCAATCACATCCAAAAAATATATATGAATCTACAAACAAAACATAGGAAAAAAAAAATCTGAAAACAGAGATCTTGCAATAGGAATTCATATCTAAATCCACCATCCTCCATCTCAAAATCAAATAGATCCAAAATCGGAATATTCAAACAAATAACTCCATCTCATATTTTCACCAGATCCAAAATCTGAAAATTCAAACAAATAAATCCTAAAAAAAGAAAGAAAATCAAATCGATCCAATATAATCACTCAAGGTTGAACAACAATAAAACCATCATGAAATATTAAATTAGTAAAACCCAAAATATTGTACAACCAATATACCATTGCACCACCCACAAGTCACAACATACAGATAGATACATAAAATAAATAGCAAGCAATTCGAACTACCCATATGCCATGAATGCTAAATCCACATTTTAACGGTTTGAGGGGACTGGAATGACTTGAATATCCACATTTTAACGGTTTGAGGGGACTGGAATGACTTGCATCTGTCGCGCGTTGACCGCGACATAGAGGGATCTATCGCGCGTTGACCGCGACATGGAGGGGCCTATCGCGCGTTGACCGCGACACATGTCTATTCTGTCGCGCAAACGGCACGACAATTTTTTTATTTTTTTTAATTAGTTATAATTAATTTATAATTTATCAATTAGAATGAATTATTTAACTAATTAAATGTATTAATTGATTAACTGAAAAGTATTAATTATTTAGTTATAATGTATTAGTTTTTTCATTGAAAAATATTATAGTTGTTGGGTCATAAAGTATTAGTTTATTAATTGAAAAGTATTAGTTATTTGGTTATCAACAATATTAGTTCATCAATTGAAAAGTATTAGTTCATCAATTGAAAAGTATTAGTTAATTCATTGAAAAGTATTAGTTATTTGTATACAAAGTATTAGTTCATAAATTTAAAAGTATTAGTTATTTTGTTATTAACTATATTAGAGTTCGGTTAATATGTATCAATTATCAATAGATGAGAGGTGGTAGGACTATCATACACATCTTAAAAAAAATTATCATTTCAAATACTAATAAACAATTCGCTCGCTAAAAAGTAAGATGAACAGTGAAATGGGCAAACAAATAAGGACGGGGAAGTATTATATATTTTTATTTAAATTTTACATCTTATTTTATTTGATTAATTAATGTAATTATATACATATTAACAAGTATATAATTTTTTACTTATGGTATAATATGAATATATAAAGGTCTATTATTATTATTATTTTTTTCGTTATTTGTAAAAACTTGTTGTTATAAATATACAATTACATGAAAAAACTTGAATTAAAAACATGAATTAAATACTAAAAAAATTATAAAAATGAGGTTGATCGTTATTTCTAGACCTATAATTAGACGCACGTCGCGGTGCATTCAAGTTGTGTAATGTACGGTAAAGTTCTATCCTGCTTTCAAATTCTAAATCTAAACCATATACAGAAGGATCATGATTTTTTTTCCAGTATGCCGATAAAAATGGTACTGGATGGTCCTCGGTTATCATATGCAGCTGAAATTACAGTTAAAAATTATAGTTATAATTCAATAAAAATCATAAATTAAAATAAATTCTAAAATAACATCAATATAGTTTTTCCTTATCAATATCCAATGCGAATTGTTGTGCACGTTCCCCAAGACCAGTGTTGAGTTCGAACGTCGTGGATAGCATCTATTGTTGCAGGAAGGCAAAAATGTCCGTCGTGTTCACTGAATGACATTACGATAACATTACACGTGATTGCAACTAGGTACCCATGTTCAGGTAATGAAAACCATTTGTCAATTTTGGCAGGACCTTTGAAATGACGAAGTGAATTTGTCAAATCTTGCATGGTTGTGTAACCACGTAAAATGTTACTATATAAATCGTTTCTTGATTGCAGATCATATAAAAGCTCATTTCGTACCCTAAACCATTCTTCCTGGGTTCCGTAGATTGCGAGTGCAACAGCTCGAAATCCACAGTTCCCATCTCCAATTACGTCATTGTAGGAATTAATATAACCTCTGATATATGGAGGAAAATCGGCCTCCACCTGAGAGTTATAAAATGGTGTTGGATAGTTCATATTTGTTTGAAAATGAGGCCTACTTGAACTAGAGGTACTGTTGCGAGGTGGGAAATCGGAAGGTTGGGGCCTCTGGTGCTTTGAAGTTGGAGTTTTGGGGGAATGGGACAGAGGATTTTGGGAAAATCTGTTCCGAGTCTCTTCAGAAAAACTCATCGTACATCATTCAGATGTGCTATGTCTACGATCAGCTTGTAGGGGAATATCCTGTTGCGCATTAGTTGCCTCCACTATCCTGTTATCCCTTTTTTGAGTAGACTTCTTCATTCCCACTTTTTCTTTCATTCTCTCATACCAAGAAGGTTCACAGTCGCTTTTTCTAGTCTTTTTATTTTTTTCAACCTTCGGAGGTGGAACAATGTCTTCCGTGTCATCATCGAATAATTTTCTCCTAGTCTTACCACCACCGCCATCATCTATTTCGGTGGTAGGTATACTAGAAAAATCTATATCCAATGTTTTCCAAAACGAGTCTATACAATTTAAAGGTATGGGGTAGTTGAAGTTAAAGTACTCTATAAGATCGCAATGACACGGAAGACCATGTGTTCTCTTGAGAAAATGACCTTATTTTTTTGGGCCTAACTTCCTTTTCGATTATGAGACAATGAGTTCTAACGCCTTAGACGTGATATTGTGCACTAGTTGGCTGAAGATTACGTTCTCTAACATATCAGTCCTTGTATTGTGGCCGCTAAACCTGGATTGCTTTTTGATCTCGCATATTTGCAACTCCATGACCTGGTGAAGCTTTCGGAAGATAATGTCAAAGTGTTGAAGGCCGCCATCCAAGTTTTTTTTCACCCTATGGTGTTCTTGTTCAACCCTACATTAATAATAAAATAAAAAATATTTAAATGATTGTATTCAGTATGTATCGGCCCAACCAATATATATATATATTTTACCTGACTCAATACATCGTTCGAATAGTATTAGTTATGATAAGAGTGTAATAGTGATTGTTCATCGGTATAAATAAATATAATAGCTAACACGAAAAGTAAAAAGATTGTAAGATTACCTGTTCGTGGTGTAATTCCCGTAGTGCATGTGATGATCGATATACATCCCTAGAATTTTCTTGTAGTGCGGAATAAGCCATGTTTGTTCGCAATATGTAATTAGGCCCTCAAAGCTGCTGTACGTTTCCTTTAAAGAATCCCACCTAATGTTCCACTGTTTAGCATTGCCCGTCTGGATTGCGTAATTCCATTGATAATTAAAACCTTCTGCATACTCTTTTTGAAATCCTGGTTGTAAAATAGTCCGAGCTAAAATACATTCCTCGATGTGGTATCTGCATAATTGTGCTTGAGACATTGGAAAAATTAAATCTACAGCATTCATCATCGCGAAAGCTCTGTCCGTAATAACAACATTTGGTGGATCCTTCTCGTACAGTCCCCGAATAAATCGTAGGATGTATTCGAAGTGTTCCTGCGTTTCACAGATCATAAATGCGTATGCGATGGTGAACGTCTTGTGAGTGCTTGTTGCCCCAACTGCCTCAAGCAAAGGCACACCGTACTTGTTCGTGTTGTATGTCGTGTCAATGATTAAGACTTGCGGATAAGTGTTGACCATTACAACCGAACAAGGATGGCTGAAAACAATGTCCATGAGTTCTTTGCTATCATCCGCGGTCCTAAATTGGTACCTAATTAAAAAAAAAAAACTAATCAATTTTTTTGTTTTTAAAACTAAGGAAATGTTTAAAAAAGAGCAACAGTATAATTACACATTTTTTAACTGTGCTAGTATAAAAATATAAATGCATGCTTGTAATTCTGAAAATGACATAATTTATAAAACAAGTATAAATAAATGTGCTAGTATTTATACCTTTAATTACGCTGTTTCAGTAGGTGTATGAAGTTTTGCGTTGAGGTAAGCTCATCCCAGTCGTCTGTCCTTATCTTGTTAATAGCATTGTACATTCTATTGCGTCCGTATAATTGTTGGGATTGCATTTCTTTATATATGCCAATATGTTTGAAGCAGTGACATTCATTGATACTAGGTGTTGTACGTGTTTGTACTGTTTTGGAGTTAATTTACCCAGTTTCGAACCCTCTGCATATTTTGGAAATCGATGATTGTGTGTCCCGTTTAAAACATCAATTTCCCAAATATCACGCTCGCGATCAGAAACCCTTGCAACTAAACAAAAAGGACATAAATTTCTTTGGGTTTTGGTATTTCACTCATTTTTTGTTTTTTTAGGTGTATATTTGTCACCTTCACTACATAAATACCTTACGTGTTTTGAAGAAGAATCACGAATCCACAATGTGATGTTTCTGAAACTAGCAACACTGTTAACAAAAAAAGTGTTGGGATATTTTAGTTTTGATGAATTATGCCAAAACATTATCAACTTGTGTTATTGAAGCTAATTCTGGATAACAAGTTGAGGGGAACGAAAAGAACAAGTTGAGGGGAACTCACGAAATCGAAGTAGATGATCGAGATCGGGCGAAGGTTGCGAGATGAGACCGATCGAGATCGGATGAAGTTAGATGAGTTAAAGTTAAGCTGATGAAATTTCAGGCAAAATCGGAAGAGAAAAAAGCTAAGTCGGTGGAAGATCGGATGACGATCGTTTTGATCGGATGACGGAACATACTGATCGGATGATCGGAAGAACAGTCGAGTGATATGGTGATCAAAAGAGCGCATAAGCCGATTACAAAAAACCCGACCCGTAAGATCGGAAGAGAAGGTTGCGGATCGGAAGAGGAGCGGATGACCGATCGAGATCGATATGAAGATGAAGCGGATGATCAAGATCATGCGTGATTGAGATCGGATGTCTTAAACCCGATATCTTAAACCTAATGTCTTGACTGATGCTATCCGGAGATATTGATCCGAAGAAGTATTGATCGGATCGGTCGAGCCGATCAAATCGGGCAAAGAAGAAATCGAGAGTACTCGAGTCAAAGTAACTGAAGGTCGGGATGTCGAATTGACCCGAACTCGGTCGGCTGAGTGTCGATTATGCTCGATCGAATAAGGTCCGCCAAGAGAAGTCTCATTGAATCAAGTATCCCGAGGCTCGAGATAAACACGAGGCTCAGATGAGAAATCTGAGACTCGAGATAAACTCAAGACTCAGATAGAATCAAGACTCAAAGATGTCTCAAGACACTAAGACTCAGAGAATCTGAATGATTCAAGGCGAGGAATCGAGGAATATAGCCAGATTAGAATCGGTGGCGTGGACAATGAGAGGAAGACAACCCGGCTGAATAATTTCATCAGACTTACAAGAATAGTATGGATTTGAATGTGATTCTCTCCAACGGTAACATTCAAATCCACACTATAAATACAAGGTCTTTCATCATTCTAATGTGTGGATGTGTGGAGATTATGCAAAAGATGCTACAGAGCCAAGGGCGTTATAGTCAAAGCATTCCCACCCTAGAACACAAGTATGTAGATATACAAATATATTCAAAGAGTGTTCTAGAACCCAACCTAAGCAACCCACGATGTATCATAAGCTTAGAGAGATTTTCCCAACCTTAGCATTAAGGCTAAACCATTGTAAGGGAAAATCTCACCATAGTTGGAGACAACACCAAACCCAAACCTCATTCTCGTAAGAGATAACTAGTGGTGAAGTGAGATAGTTGTTAGGCAAGCCTGAGAGGGTGATAAGTCCCGAAGGAGTGTGAACTCGTTAAACATCTAAGAGGCGAGCCCGAGAGGGTGATAAGTCCAGTTTGAGTTAGTAAACTACAGAGGTAGTCAGAAAGCTCAAAGTAGAAAGGTTAGTAAACTACAGAGGTAGTCAGAAAGTCTTAGGAAGTGTTTGAAGGAATTTCCCTAGAAACAGGGAGAGTGGATGTAGGAGCTTGAGTCTCCGAACCACTATACATTGTTGTGTTGTTTACTGCTTTACGTTCTTATCTTGTCATACGCATACGACCATAAGCAAAACACAACACATGAGCTCAAAAGGTGAAAAATTTGTAATCATCATTCCTTCACCCCTAGTTTTTATATGCATTTCATGTTTATTCCGCAAAATGGGTTTTCCACCGGGCCTATCAAAAAGCAACTCCTTCTTTTCCAATTAAACCCTCTTCAGGAGTAATAAATTCGAAAGTGAGATCTTCGAAAAAATAATCAGCATCATGATAAGAACTCATTTTATATAAATTGATCAATGATAATAATGTTTGTAAGATTTTTGGCTAATAGAGAAGTGTTTGAATTGAAGTAGAAGTGGGTGAAAAATGAATAAATGGCTAATAAGGTAAGTGCCTACTAGTAAATGGCGGAGGTGGGAGATATATATATATATATATAAATAAATGGCTACTGAGGTAAGTGGCTACTGTGTATTCACGAAAATACTGCAAAATTTACGGACGCAAAATAATGCAGGATGGGACTTAAGCACGCGTCTTACACAAACGCGATACGTGGCTCCGTGTCGCATGGCCGACACGCTAGTAGGCTTCTGTGTCGCATGACTGGTGCGACAGCCGCCATCTGTGTCGCATGGCAGACACGATGGCAGGCTCCTGTGTCGCATGCCAGGAGCGATACACGTCCCCATGCCGACATGCGCACTGGTGCACACTTTTATTTTTTTATCGCAATATTCAGATGCATTATTGATTTTTATTGTATTATTCTACCATTGCATTCTCTATTTAAATGATGGAGTATCAGATTTTATGATTCACAACTTTAAAAAATTTATCCACAATTACATATATTTGCTGGTTCAAACATGAGTCAACAAGAATCTTTTTTTTTTTTTTTTTTTGATGAAATGTGGACTAAAGAGGTAACTGAGTCTCTGGTGGATTTTCTCGTAAAAGAGAAGAGGGATGGTCGTTCGTTTTGGAACAATCAGGGTCGTTCCTTCCGTGAGTCCAACGAGACGATTGACTCAGACCCGATATTTTTCATAAATTTTAGGGCCCAAAAATATTTTTTATTATATCTGTATAATATATATTGTTCTGTTCGAAAAAATTAAGTTTGCACTAATGACCTAGTGGTGAGGACTCTTTACCTCATCTGGGATCAAGGTTCGATACTAGAAAGTAGCGCATGTAATATAATTTTTTTTGACAAATTTCATGATGTCTTCATGTTTTTTGACGTAACATCGATTTATACTTAGTAATTATAATTTTTAACTAAGTAATTATAATTTTTAACTAAATGAAAACGATGCTGGGAAAAAGCCTATCATAACATATTTTCTTTTAACTAACATTTTCTTTTTTAAACTTAATAGTTATAATTTATAATTGAAATGAACAAAAGATGGTTAAAATATAATTAAAAAAGGTCATTGCATCCACAACTTTTTTTTTATAACAATTTATATTAATATTTATAGTTATAATTAGTTTAACTAAAATTAATGAAGATTGTTAAATTTATTATAGCCCAATATCTCTTAATTAATAATATGATAAAAATTAAGAAATAAATCTCAATTCTACATATTCACCATATATATAATTTAAAAATTAATTTACTGAAGAGTTAATAATTTACTGGAGTACAATTCTAATTAATATTTTAAGCCACCAAACTTGTAAGGCGAGTCATGGGTTTATTTTGAACTTGTTCATTTATTTTAATTTAAGTATAAAAGTATTTTTTAGAGTGAGTGAATTTTTAGTACTATTTGACCCCTTTTATTGCATATAGGTTCCAACTTTTAAAAAGATTACTATTAGGTTCCAAAAGTACATAAATAGACATAAATGTCCTTGAATAAGTCTTCTTTTCCTTTTAGCTTGTGTCCAAAATACTACTCTTAATAAAATACTTTTTCCACACATTTTTTACATCACTCATCTTCTATTTTACATCACATTTTATTTATGATAGTCTTTTTCCTTCATTATATTTGATTTACAAATTACAAAATTTCATATATATGACAAAAATATCAAAATTTACATATTTAAATGAATGTTTACATATTTTAGTCTAAAATTAAAAAAATTACATATTTTCGTTTTTCTTAGACATGCATATATACACAAATATACATGCACATATGCATCCGTACATACACATATGCACAAAATGCGTGTCACATGCATATAAATTTGAAAAAAAAAGTCCAGAAACTTTTCAGATCTATCTTCTTTACTTCCACCATCTTCAAATCTGCACCATCATCAGCATCTTCAAATTCATCTTTTTCCACCATCTTCATCTTCCACCAAAATTCTACTAAATAAATCCAGAAAATCCAAATTTCCACCCTATGATAAACCAAAAGTTTAATTTGAAATTTGAAAATGATAAATCCAAATTTTTTTGCAACCAGAATAAGAACACTAAACATGAGTACTACTTAACCCAGCATGTCCATCTTCTTCCTCCATCCATCCACCAAATTTCAGCAAAACCCAGTTCATAAACAATTTATAGGCATCAATTCATAAAAAACAAAACCCAGTTCATAAACAATTTACAACCATCAATTTCAGCAAAACAAAATCCATGTAATTTACAAACACAAAAAATTTCAATTGGCAATCAATTATAGACCACCTGCAGAAACAATGAAATCGACGAAGATAATTACAAAAAAAAAATCAAAGATCTGTAAAAATTCAAATCCCAAATCTCAACATATACAATCCCAGATCTGCACACGAGGGTGCTTGTTCGACAACAGGTGGTGGTGGTGGCGCCGCCGCCACCACCGAGAATAAATCTGAGTCGCGCGACGGCTGCGCCACCACCGAGAATAATCTGAGTCGCGCGGCGGCGTCGGCGCGCCTGGCTTCACAACCTCTCTAGCAGAGTCGCACTTATGTCCATTGAGCCGCGCGGCGGCGGCGGTTGGTGGGGGGAGGGGGTGGCGAGAACTTGGTGGGAGGAGAAGGGAGGGGAGGGAGGGGTGGTGGGGGGACGGCAGTGAGTGTTTGCAATTTGCAGAGGAGAGTTGTTTGAGGGGGGGGCGGTCGGTTGAGGGGTGGGGGGCAGAGTGAGGGTTTGGTTGTGAGATAGAGAAAGAGAAGAAGAAGTGGGGAGTGAATTTATTAGATGGGGGCAAGAATGTCATAACACTATAATTTAGAACCTCTTAGTAATTGTAAAAATAGTTGGAATCTATTAGCAATAATAGTGCCAAATTGGAACCTAGTATTAATTATCTCTATTTTTTAAGTTTGTACATTCTATAATTTATTTGAATTTTAACTCATAAAAAAAATCTTACATAATACATATTACATTTAAATTGATATAAGTTTAAATGATTTTGGGGCCTAATTTTTTGGTTGACTCAGGCTTCATGATAACAATACTAATAAAATTTAATTATTATTTAACAATACTAATATTTTCGATTAAAATAAATTATGTGATAATTTTTCTATTTAATTTACATCATAATAAAGTATTAATGATGGTCCAATACATTATAAAACTCAACTTTTCGGTCAAAAGTATTTCCAATAAAATCCAAATTGAATTCTCACTAGCCCAAATTTAATTTTTAGGTCAATGATTCAAATTAAAGCTAACGGGGGACTGTGGTCGCGACGACACGCTCGACAGACTCCATTCCTGTCGCATGACAAATGACGATCATTTCTGCTTATCGCGCGACACGCAGCGATGAAAGAACTCTCGTGTCGCATACGGGCGTAGCGACACTAGTTTTTTTTTTTCGCCATTATAATTACTTTACACATTCAACACAAATTACACTATATATTTTACCTTCACTTCTTTCATTTTCACATACCTCAAGAACTCATTATATACACACTCAAGATTACCTTCGTCCACCTCCGACCGCCACCGACCGCCACCTCCCGGAGTTGAATTTTTTTTTATTGTATATTTTCTTGTCTTGTTTAACTTTTCGACACATAATAACTCAATCTATGTTTCATTAATAGCTGCCTCCGTCCGCCGCCGCTATCTTGCCGCCACCTCCGACCGCCTCCGCCATTTTCAACTCCGACCGTCTCCGCCATCTTCAAGGTATTTTTTGGAATTGTTTAATTGTGGAATTTTTTAATTATATATATACATACATGCACTTTAATTATTTTCAACTATATATATGCATACATCATACATGTAGTTTAATTATAATTTTGGAATTGTTTAATAGTGTGTTCTTTATATACTTTGTTGGAAATTGTGTTTATAAAATAAGTGTGTTTATAAAAAGCCACAATTAAAAAACTAATTATGTTTATAAAAAGCCGAAATTTTAAGTGTGTTTATAAAAATTAGTTGAATTGTTTTAAAGTATTATTTGAGTTGATGTTAGGTATTAGTTGAATTGTTGTAAGGTATTAGTTGAGTTGTTGTAAAGTATTAGTTGAATTGTTGTAAGGTATTAGTTGAATTGATGTAAGGTATTAGTTGAATTGTTGTAAGGTATTAGTTGAATTGCTGTAAGGTATTAGTAGAATTGCTGTAAGGTATTAGTTGAATTGTTGTAAGGTATTAGTTGAATTGCTATAAGGTATTAGTTGAATTGCTATAAGATATTAGTTGAATTGCTATAAGGTATTAGTTGAATTCCTATAAGGTATTAGTTGAATTTCTATATGGTGTTTTAGCATAGGAATTACCTTAATACTCGTATTTTAGTATTATGAATATAATTAGTACACGACACTTCTCTCGAAGTACCACAAAGAATGTACACAACATAAAAATAAGGGAAGCAAGAACTCGTGTACATCAATTACTCAAAATATTATGTATTAATTATAAGTGTTACACAGTTACACTAATAATTTAATATGGTAGTATTAATTATTTTTTCACAAAAAAATAATAAATTGTCCTATTAAAAAGTGATAATGGAACCAACTCAAATAAGAAAAAAGTGAAATTTTCCCGCAAATATGCATGACTAATTATTTCCGTCAAGTAAACTAACACGTAATCAAAACACTAAACCACCATTTAATGCATCAAAGCTTGTTGTAAAGTGTCACTTGATTTGCTGTAAGGTATTAGTTGAATAATAATTAATTTTTTTCTTAGTATGCAACGCCTCGTATGCCCCGATTGCACCGCCCTATGTAGAGCATGCGACCAATGTGTTCTTGCTCAACAACGTGCGCAACGAAATGAAAGTGCACAACCATTTAAATTTCCACAAATCAATATCGATTAGGCCAACTTTTCTTGGAATAAATTCTTAGGTCTCGATCTAAACACCCCTGCTCAACCACAATATAATGATGAGCAGTCTGTTCTGGTGCAATATGGTTCACATCCTGCACATGCACATAATGATTTCATGACCAACATTAATCCTAATTACTCCCCAATAGGATTCCCCAATTTAGACTCACCCACCGTTGATATGTTCATGTCCTCCTACAATCTGCCGGAAGCGTCTACATCTCATCTGGGTGCGTCTACATCTCATCACTCGATTCACTCTCATCACTCCACTCACCATGTTCCCTCTATGTCTCATCACTCCGCTCACCATGAGGTTGAGGATGAATACGAAAGTGCTCCGCATGCAACACAAGCGCCATCCTCATCCTCGCAACCTAATGATTGGTTGACGACGACGTCCATGCTTGGAGGACCTAATGATCCAAGTGTCTTGTGTGCTTTCAAAACACACAGAGCCAAAAAAATATGGGACGATTCAGTAAGTAAAATACTAAATTTTTTTAATTATTATTTAAAACGTTTACGATATGTAAATTAACGAGTTCATTTTTATGTAAAAAAATATGTAGACATTTCATAAGGTCCTTGGTTCCCAGACTCGAAAGAGATTTGTTGAGAGATGGTCATCAAATCCATTCAATTAAGGTCATAATTTCTTTGAATTAATTCAAAATTCTGGATTGGAGGGGCTCGGGCAATACATGTTACAATCCAAATGCCCCTCATTACAACATTCGTCGAGTGGTGGCACCCTGAGACGAACATGTTTCATATGCCTTTCGGGGAGATGACGATCACACTCCACGATGTTAATGCTATCCTTGGTAAACTGAAAATGAACTTAATTTTTAATAAATCAAATTTTGTACATTCTCATTAATTAATTTCATTTATAATAAAAACAACTTTTTTCCAATGTAGGCTTGAACATAAATGGTCTTCCCGTCGTTGGGAACAGTCGATATACTGACGATGCATTGGTTGTTAGATGCGGATCTAGGGGAGATAACCAACAGAGCACACCCCTTGGGAACATACACAACGAGTGTATCGGTGAGAACCTCAGCAATGCATCTATTGCTCGAGGTTACCTGTGGTACTTGATGGGGACTACACTCTTTATTGATAAAACTCGTGATTCTGTCCCCAAAGATTATCTACAGGTGTTGGGTGATCTCGATTCTGTACCTCACTATGCATGGGGAGCTGCAACATTGACTTATTTATATCGCCAGGTTGGAATAGCATTCAGAAGTGAAGTGAACAGATTTCGGGCTGCTTAACAATACTTTGAGGTCAAAATTCATTTTCAATAATATTTCGAATGATATTTAATATATTGTTATCAATATATTGTTACATATAATAACTCAAAACTCATTTCAATTTTTCAGTGCTGGATATACGAGTACTTCACTGAGTTGCGCAAACGCAGTGAAGCTACGTATTATGACCCTAAGACACCAAGAGCATTGCAATGGAACAACTCTCAAACATTCAGTTCCAGGACACGGGATCTTGTACATTATCGCAAATTATTGGATAATTATCCATCGAGTCATGTATGTTTCTCATTCTCAATACATCTCACTAGTAATAACATCATTTATAATTTAAGTACCTTAACAAAATGTCTTATAAAAATATTCCACTTACATTATAGGTCAATTGGACTCCATTCAGCAGTCCATCGTCTATCCCGCCGGTATCGTTATTTCATGGATGCATTCATTTTTTTGACTTCGCCGAAGGGTATATGCCGAAGAGGGTTACAAGGCAATATGGGAGAGTTCAGTCTGTACCCCCACCACCGCTCGACTTCGATCATAATCTTTCTAAATTGGGTGCCAAGGCAAAGAGCTATAAAAAAGTGTATGGGCGTACGGTGGCATATTGGAACGAAATGGCAAATCTTAATTACCATCTCGGGCAGCTTGGTACCACGTCGGATTATCCCATATGGTATGCAAACATAACACATCCGAGAGTGCACAACCCTGCACACGGTGAAAACAATGTTTATGTCAATGCCATGACGTGGTCAGCGCAACAAATGTTGGGACACGTGAGGCAACGCACGCAGACATTGATCAATCAAGTTCGTGTGGATCCACAGTGTCCAGATTATATCATACCTGGACTTAACGTGATTGCCCATCATGCCGGCACCGCAACGGTTCCCAATCCTGCCTATTGGGCACCGCAACAAGGATATGCCCCGGAACAATTCGCCCAAGAAATACCTCCTGGTTGGTGGTGGGACGGAGCCGCATTTCAACAATATTACCAAAACCAACCCAGCAACCCTTATGACGATAATAACAATCAGTAGTATGTTGGGGAATTATTTGTCCAGATCTATTCGTGATGAATATTTAAATACAAATTTAATTCTTGACAATTATTAATAGCATGAATTAACCCATATTAATTCAACAACAAATCATGCATATAAACAGTTCACGTAAATCCTATGAATGCGGAATTACTACGAGTTTACGTGAACTTACCTCTTGGAATGGCAATGGTCTTGTATATGAGAACACACCTAAAGTCCTTCCCAAGTATTCCCTAGTCCTTGATCGACAATCCGGTGGAAGGATACTCGCGAACAATTAACAAAAGAAAAAATAAACTTTGTTGCACCACTTTTGTGGGAATGAAAGAATCATCCTCTATTTATAGATAGGGTGGTGGTCGAAATTTTGGGGAAAAAACAATGTGGGAAAATCTTTTCTTGATCTCCAAGAAATCTTGAATATATCTCCTATATTCTTTTCCCCATAATTAAAATATTCCACAAAAATCTCACCTCATCATGTTATGGAAATTTTCGAAATATTAGGTCCAAGATTCCATGATTTGGATCTTCTTGAATTTATGAGATATACTTGTATTTCAAGAAATACATATCTTCCATAATATCTTTTCAAGAAAATCTTTCTTTCCCTTATATTTCAAAATTTTCGAAATTAACTATATGAATAACCAAGTGTGAGATTTATTGAATTTAATGAGATAATCTTGTATTCCAAGAATACATATCTTCATTCCATAACAAAATTCAAAGAAAATCTTTCTCCCCTTTTATCCATAATTTTCGAAAAAAACAAGGAAAAATAGGCAACAAATTTATTTTATTTTTAAACACTTTTTTCAGTTATTGGACTTTATCTTGCGCTACTTGGGGGGCCTTTTGGAGAATTAAAATTGGACCTTCCAATGGACCTTGAATTATCAATATTGAGCCACAATATTATTCAAGCACCATAAATATTAATTAATCTCACTACATAATTAATATTGCACTATCCATCTTAACTCATATTACAGTTAATATGACTCCCGGTTATTATTTCCCGTGTTTAAGATTATCTAGTCCATTAATTAATTCAAGTCACTGAAATAACTTTCCATTAATTAATATCTTTTTATCCTTGGTAAAGGAACGGTTCAACATTATTATCCATACCGGAAACTAGTTCCACTTGCAAGATTTGGTATGATAAAACTTATGAACCTCCCAAGGGGGCAAATCGAACAAAGCGTGCTTTCGCACACACGATTCTTCAGTATTAAATCTTAGCAATCACATGTGACCAATAATATTGCCCAAGATATAGGGTATTGAATCTCATTGATTCTCTTCTCATAATAAGTCAAAGCAATATTTACTAACCACACTAATCCTATTTAAGGGGGCGAAGATTAAGAAATAACTAACCATCGAGGTCTAATTATTCCTAGTTTAGGTTTTGAAGAATTTATCCTCTCAGAGGTCCTCTTCAATGCATCAGTCATGCACTAGTGTAATCTCTTGGTGAAGACAAACCAATCTGAGCCTTACACTACAACCTTTCACGATGGATTGTTCATTTCCATCTAGGTCGTGAATGGTGTACTTTTAGTTACAAGGAACTGTTAATTTAATCTTTTGTGATCTTGGTATCACTAAATTAACTATAATGTAACACGTACTATTTATTGAACAGTTATGCAGTAAATATATGTAACATTCGATGATATTTAAAGCATCAGTGATAAACAATTTATTTCAGTAAATAAGTCCGAAATTCAGTCAGTCTGATTATACAAAGTAAAAGCATACTTTCCAGTATAATCCCAACATGGTACAATTTTTTTTTTAATGTTAGATGAATTATTTATTTGTACTTAATTGCTCCATATGATAAATTAATATTCCAATTTTTTATCTCTTGATAAATTAGTACCCTTATGACGATAATAACTAATAGCGTTCTTAATATGTACAAACTATTTGAACACAACAGTTTCATCGCACGGTTTGGATTCTGTGCGAATAACGTGGTACGGAGCATATGCTGCAAGTACCTTGACCCAAAATGGACAAACTGGTCTATGGTACCTTCCGAGTGCTGGGAACACATGTGGACTATATTCGAAGTATGTTTAACCATGTTTGCATTTTACACGTTTTATTATTTTGTAAAACTATATATCATAATAACAACCTTTATATTTTTAATTATAGGGAAAATTCAAGATTAATGGAGATCCAGTTGATTTCAGAATCGCATTCTTCAAGATTTGTGCAACATTCATGCGTTAAGGATGGAGAAACCCCCGATTATATTTTGACGGTGGTGGAGGGTCAGTGATACAAAAGAGGGAACACTTGGATTGGGGAAAAGACATTTAAATCTCATGTATTTTTCTTTTTTTTTATTAATTGAGGTTGTATCAAATTGGTGATTAATTTTTGTGAAATATTAATTAAACCGTCTACTATTATAAGTTAAACTATTTACTCTTTATTTATCATAAATATTTTTTTATTTAAATGAATTACTTTTTAATAAAAATAAATGTATTAATTATGAAAATTATAATTACAAAATTTTGTTTTCTTTTAATGTCTTTCAATGAAACAATAAATATTTTAAAACAACTGAAAAGTGTAACTTGTTATGCTGAAAAGTGCTACTTGTTTTATCTTGAATCGTGCAAATATTTTTTCATATTAATAGTTGCATGCTCTAATATAACAAGTTATATGTTTATAAAATACACTATGAATAAACGGTGCACCTAGGCTATTTTTAAATGAAATAACTAATATATTCAAAACTAAACAGCTAATACTTTTGAATGAAACAACTAATATTATTTGTATCAAGATTTTACATGTATTAAGAATCGATACTATCCCAAAATTTTATAAATCTACGGAAACCTTTTAAAAAAATTTCTCGAATACACTTATAAATTGAAATAATAAATTAATATTTTCGAAAAAAAAAAAAAATGTATGTCGCATTGTCAACGCATCAGATGTCTTTTCTATCGCGTTGACCATGCGACAGACACCAACTGTGTCGCGTTCGCCGTGCGACGAACACCCCTCCCATCAGTTTATTAAAATATGGATTTAGCACTCCTCCCCATATGCTCATACCAAACCCTAGCAAACACAAATATTTCGCCACAATAATTTACAAAATCTTTCAAACAAATAATCAACGAAAATCGCGAATCAAGCCTTGACATCTAAAAAAAAAATGATTCAGATCCATAGCAGCAGAACCAAGAATAGATCGAAAAACCCCAAACCAAATCGACACCAGAAAATCTGAAAAAAAAAAATAATAGAAAAAGTCAAAACTCGAACAAATCGCGTCTCCGGCGGCGGCATTGCTACGTCGTCTTCGTCTGTTCAGATTCGTATGCTTCACACTTCGAATTCGGTGTCGCCTTAAGAACATGAATGGGGCGAGGGGTGCGACGATGGTTTGCACGCCGCCGGTGACTGCAAACGGTGGTGCAATTTGGGGTAGAAATTTTTTGTGGTGACGTGATTTTAGAAAAGAGAGACGAGAAGTGAGTGAGAAAGAGAGAGAGGGCGGTGAAATGAGAGAAGAGAGAGGGCGGGTGATTGAGTTAATGAGGATAAGAGAAATATTTTAGTATGGAGTGTTATGGGTATTTTACGTATGATTTTGGACCTAAGAGTTACTCAAAAAGTAACTTGGACCTAAGAGTTTCTCTATGGATGTTTTTTTAGAGTTGTCAAAATCGATCAAACTTGGTTAAATTTTGCCAGCCCTTTGTATATATAGGCGGGTTGGGTTGTGATATTCTGAGCCCGGAGAATGGGCCGTTTGGTAAGTGGGTTCTGATGGGTTTGGGGCGGGTTGGCCCGCGAGCTTTTAAAAAAAGTAATAATAATAATTTTTTAAATAATATTATTAAATTTAAATAAAATACATAAATATAAATAAAAGAAATAATTTATTTCTCACTTACGCACACAATATATAAAAAACGTTTTATTTATTACGACTATTTTGTGGATATTGTTGTTTAATCTTCTAGTTTATTGTAAGATTTGTTTGTTTTAATTATTTATCAAGACATTGTTCATATAATGTTTAAAATTTACATAAACTCTCATTTGAAACATGTTCATATTATAAAATTAATGCCATTACACTTATAAAATGATAGCAATACTCTTATAAACTAATACATCTAGCATTTAATATTATGATCTTGGTTTGCAAGTGTTACTATATTAGTTTATAATTGTAGTGATAAAAATTTAATAATATTAATAAATTTTATCGAAAATCTACTCTAAAATTTATTATAAATAATACATGTAAAAAAATAATATTTTATTAAAAAAACTCGCTAGCCCGCTATGGTTGAATTGAATAGTTTTTGACCCAAATCCGCAGTGGGTTCGCCCACCCAAACCCGCAAAAATGTGAATTGAAGTGGGTTTTAAGCTGGCTCGACCCGCCGGCCCGTTTTGACAGCTCTAGTGTTTTTTGGACTTAGGTGTACTTATTTTTAAATTATACCCCATCACATGACCACTGGCGGATCCAGGATACAAATTTTGAGGGTGCGAGAGTGTAAAAAAATATGTGTTTTAAGCTTAATTAATACTCACTCCTATTCAAAATATAAGATGTTTTGGCCTTTTGCACTTTTATTAATAAAGAAAAAATATACCAAAATTAGCCTTATTTAATGATAAATTATCTTTAATGACATGATAGAGAGTAAAACAAGAAAGTATAGAAAGAGTATTAAATAAGGGCAGTGTAGGAAATAGAAGTCAGAACATCAAATAAAAAGTAAATAATGTAATAAGTCAAAACATCTTATATTTTGAATATGAGTGAGTAGATATCAATATTTATACAGTGATAAAATTTTACACATATATACATATGTAGCTAAACAATGAGAATAATTATAAATATTAATATAATTATACACATGTATCCATATATATACATTAGAAAAATAAAGTTTTTGAGGGGAGGCTGTTGCCACCCCTAGCCCCACCTTATTCACATACACCGTGAAATTAATTTTTTTTTAATATATAGTTATACTATTTAGTAATATAAATTACTTTTTTTATTAATATAAATCACATTTTTCAATTATTAATATAAATCACATTTTTCAATTATTAATATAAATCACATTCTTAACATAAATCACATTATTCAATTATTGATATAAATCACGTCCTTTAATAATATAAATCTCATTGTGATCATTACCCTCTGCTATAATACCCTTTATAATTCAATTATCATTAAATATCATTTGCTATAATACCCTTCTAAGTAAAAAACTTAAACTTTTAGTAATATAAATCACGGTTCTTAGTCAATTTCACTGAATCACCCATGCTTTGTCGAAACATTATTGTGGTTCAACCATCTAAATTAGAAAATTTGATAGTAAAATTTACAACCGGATGCACGGCGTATCAGTTAACATTAATTATCCCAGCTCCTGAGTCATAATTCTCCAGTATAATAGTAATAAAGAAATTAAATAAATCGATATTAACAATATCCTTCGCCCTAAAACCTAACAGTAGTAATAAATATATTTGGTGGAAAACAAAAAAAAGGGCCCAACCCTACTGAGCCGGCATGGTTTCGGGTCTCCGTGAAACATCACCAAACCCGAATCCAAGATCCGAATACTCAAACAAACCATCCAACTCATATTCACCGTTATAAACATACGCCTCCTCTCCAAGCCCGAACCCGAACGAGTCATACCCCGGCCCGGCCCAAAACTCGCCCCCGAAATCGGACGGGTCCGAGTCGACTCGGACCAACTCAGTTGCTAACTCGTTCTCCTTCTCTCCGACCAACGGAGAAGCCGGCGGCGGCGGAATTCCGAGCTCGTCGTCGGAAGCGCCTAACAGGTACCCTAGATCCGGCCGCGAATCGTCCGATTCAGAAACCAGATCCACAACCTCGACACCGGCGACGGCGACGGAAGGCGAAGCGGTAATTTCTTCCTCGAAGCTTTTCATAAACGAGTCGAGATCCTGATTCAAAGTGCAGAAATCAGGATCGTCGTCCAACTCATCCAATAAATCCTCCCTGAGTTTCTTCACCTCCGGCGAGTCGATTTCCGACTCCGACTCGTCCCTAACTCGCTTCCTAACATCCTTCACGCCTTCCATAACAGTAAAATCAAAATCAAAACCGAAACAAGACAAAACCACGAAAGATTTGGTATCCAATTTCTAGAGAGAGAAAAGTGCAGATGCTGCGATGAAGAAAGGAGAGAGAGAAGGGGATATTTATAGTGGGGATTGTGATAACGAAAGTGACGTGGGAATACGGTGGGCCCCACGGCGTACGTCCCAAAATATGGCCGTGGTTTAACTGGGTGATCACACCGGATTGCGTGATTAACTGGATTTGAATTCGGGTTTGGGGTCCGGTGGGGCCCGATGTCAGGAGTTGTCAATCGCTGCCCGCTTTCCCGAATTTTTCTTGTGGGGTCGGGCCGCTGTTTGGGTATTTTGGGCGTCGTTTTTTACTTTTTTTAGTCTGTGGGTTGAAAGTTTGGGTGGGCGGGCCGTCGGCACCGCTGTGGACAAGGGATTAGGGTTTTATGTTTTTGGCATTAATGGACCTTCTTGCTTTTCCCGTTCTCGGATATTTTTTGGCCAGCTGCTTTGTTACTCTCTCCGTCCGTGCTATTTTTTATTATTTATTTACTGTAAATACGGAGATTAAAAAATAATAATTTAATAATATTAAATGGTATAAATAGGGTAGAATGGGTTTTATGGAGAAAAATAATAGTATTAAATGATATAAATTGAGTTTAATAAAGATAAATAATAGTATTAAATAAAATTGAATGTTGATTTATTGTCTTATTTGAAAATGAATAAACAAAATTATAACGACTATTTATGGAAAGCGAATAATTAAAATCAGGACGGATGGAGTATTTTTTTTGTACAGTAATTTGTGGCTTTTACTCCAAATCCATCTAAGACTATCTTTTATCAATGGACTCACCACAACTCAATCTCCCAATAAATAATTCATTTCTCTCTCCTCCACATATACAACATACAACTTAACCAATTTTTATATTTTATTAACAAACACCCACAACTCAATATCTTAAATCTTAATAAAATATTATTTCTTTTTCACAAACACCCACAAGGCCACAACCCAATCTATTTAATAAAATGATATATTAAATTATTTGATATTTAAAATGCGTAAATATAATAAAGTAAAAATTACTATACACTTAAAATAAAATTACAATCTCAATAATAAAATTTAAATTACAGAAATTGAAATACAAAATCGTAAATAAATTTGGATGATTTGGATTCATGATAAAAATGATAGAAATTAGAAGAGTAAAGAAAGAATATGAAATTGTGATTCAAAATGTATCAATATTGATATCTATTTATAGAGAAAAAAAATTACGAACTTTGATATGATTTTTTTTTTAGATAATATGTTGTAATATTAAATTTAATAATTATTCAATAAATATTATTATTAACCAATGGTAATGTGACACGTTGCAAATCTTATTAGCTCAAAAAATTGAGAATTGTGCCACAAACTAGTTCGCTGCAGCGAACGGTTCACTTGAAATTCATCAAATTTCAAATTTTTTTTTTGTCTTCTTGTGGCATCTAGTTCACATTACCTTGGCGATAAATGTAGTCTAATATTAATCCCTCCCCAAAATATATAATTTTGATTGGTGGGTCTCATGTACACCAGGTATATTGTATTTTATATATGTATTTTTTTTAAAAATATGTATTTTTAAACAATGCAACTTGTTGTATTTAAATATATAATTTATTTACACTTCACATATTAATAGTTGTATGATTCAAGTGTAAATAAGTTGTATATTTTAGTATAATAAATTTGATGATACTAAAATATACTATAGAATTCATGGGACACCCGATGCTTACCAAATTTAGTCTATTTTGTTTGGTTAAATGTTATATGCATCAAGTGCATCGTGCATTTTATAGTATTTTTTGGAAATATAAAACTTGTTACACTTAAACATGCAATTTATTTTACGAATACAATTTTCCAGTGTAATAAATTATATCTTTAATAAATTATATGCCTTAAAAATATATATATAGTGCACATTACACCTAATGCAAAAAAACTCATTCATTTTATTTTTTTTTTATCAAGTTTTTTTTTTCCTTTTAAGTTCAACCTTATACGTATCAAGTATCAACCCATTCAAAATTTATTTTTATTAATATAATGGTTTGCTTTACACTTTTCCAATACATGTTTGGCTAGAAATGGATGAGATGGGAATAGAGATAGATTATGATAATTCAGTAAATAATAATTATGATAAAGGCCTTTGCTATGTGTCACACCACGGTAGGGGCACTCCCATGTAAACCTGAAATGGGTTCGTGAAAGTTGGGCAACCCTTGGAGGCGAAATCAACTTCGGAACGATAGAGTGGACAAGGGGTGAATTTACATTTTTTGTTTAACAACATATCGTTTTTTCTATTTTTTTATTTTTTTTTTTTTGAAAGAAGGAATTAAAAGTATTAAAACATCAATACTCAAATTATGCTATGTTTTATGGTGAGACCGTCTCATACAAGCATATCACATTATTTTATTATTATTAGTTAATATAGTGAAATAAAAGTAAGAGAGATAATTAGTTGATAGAAGAAAAGTATGAAAGATAAGAATGTTGTAAAAAGATAATTAAATAGTTGATAGAAGAAAAGTATGAAAGATAAGAATGTTGTAAAAAGATAAGTATGAGAGATGATGATGAAAGAATTTCATCTAATTTAATCGTTCGAATTTATAGAAAGATGTGTATTTAATTTTTTTGTATATAGTTCTCTAATAATTTAATATTCTTCATTATTTGTGGGTTGTGTTGTCTTCTGGGCTTGTCAATTTTATCATGGAAAGGACTGATGAATCTCAACAAGTGTATAATTTAAGTTTGCCAAGTTACTGTCACGGGGTTTGAGCCCAGGACGTGAACGCGAGCCTAAAAACTCTAATACTATGAAATAGTTTCACCTCAACTAAAAGTTCGAACATATAAAGAGATGTTGAATTAATTCTTTTTTCTATATAGTTTTCTAATAAGGGCCCGTTTGGTAGTCTTGTTATCTTTATTAACTGTCTGGGCCGATTGTGTAGCAAGCCCAGATTGAGATTGGGCCCATTTGTTAAGCAATTGTTTGATACTAAGTTAAACAGACCCGATTTCAATTATTTTTAAGAGTAAAAAAAACTAAATTGCCCATGTTATTTCAATTAAATTCCATCCCTAACCAACACCAATTATTTTTGTCTCAACCTGTGCACACACATCGAATGCATCAAAACAAGGAAAAAATCGGTCATCTTTGTCTTCGTCGGCAATAGAGGCGACAACCATGTTGTTTAGCGGCACTTGCTCGTGTCTCCGTCTGCGCCATACTGAAATCATTGAAAGACGACAATAATTCTAGGTATCCTCTACAACTTTTGAAAGTTTTGATTTATAAACATGCGTACATTTTACAATCATAAACACCAAATAACTTATGTGCTAGAGCAATCGGAGCATATAGATCAACCATCAATGGAAACCCTAGTTTTGAAAAACCCTAAATCAAAATCTACACAAATAAAGAATGTGAAATGGTACCAAATGGTTGTTCATTTGCGGATTCATCGCTCGAATCCATGAGGTTGGAAAGAGACGGTTCGACTTCGCACGTTCTTGAGAGACAACTTCGAAAAGAAGAAGAGAGGTTTTGTTCCAGGGGAAAGTGAATTTGTGAGAATGAAAAAATAAAGGGCCAAATCGTTTATATACTCCAGGGGTAAAATAGGAAGTTCAGATTTTGTCCGTGTTACTGTTCATTACATATATCGAATCTCACCAAAATTCATGAGATAACTCGACCATAGCGCAACAATGTTTAAGCGCGGGATAATGTAATTATCTTGGGCCGAAAAGATTATACTACATAGCTACCAAACAATTGCTCGGCCCAAGATAAGGGGCCAATTATTTTGTTATTTGGGCTACCAAACGGGCCATAAGGGGTGATTTGATAGTATGAGATTGTATAAAAATAAATGTATAGATGTATAGTAAAAGTAGATTGGCATATAGATGAAAATTGAGAATTGTCCATCTAAATTTGGATGGGATGGGATGACTTCATTCCTAACCTACGTGGTCTTATCTATAAATAAGTAGATAAAGTAAAAATATTGCAAGATATTATGGAATTCACTTGCAAATAAAGTGATTACTTCCAAATAAAATTAATAACCGTTGGAGTAATTAAGTAATGATTAAAAAGTGAAGATTAAGTGAATATTTTTATTATTGAATGAATAAATAAAATAATTGAGAACAACTTTTGTAAACGAAAGGAATATTTACTCATTTCGATAATCTAAAAAATGGCATTCACACATTTCAATTTAAAAAAATAAAATAAAATCATTGAGTAAAAAAATCTACCTAATTTTGTGTTAAAAATATTTATTTATATTCATACTAATCACCACTGAGGACTGTGTGAATGTGTGAATGATAATACGTATTATTGAGGGGTCAATTATTATGAAATTATTGATTGCATTGTTGTTGTTTGATTAAAGGATTAACAACGGTATCATTTGAAAAGTTTTAAGTAAGTGATTATACTGGAATAATCAATTATTTACTTCCAATTTCATTACAATTTTATTAAAATTGCCAAGCGGTATAAATTAAAATGACTCTCATTACCCTCTTCTATTGCCCAAACTAAATGGACTCTAAATTTGTTTCAATTCTTTTAAATGAAAGGAGTTTTTGGATTGATTTAGAATTTGCTTCAATCTTTCTAATTTGTTGCACAAATGGAACTCATTAATACCCAGGGAGGTGGGGTGGGACTTCGGAGCGAGGCGCAACAAGTAATATACGTACCAAAGTTTAATTTTAGGATGTATTAGCTTTAAAAATGTAAAGTCGTTTTAAATGTTTATTCTCTTATGACAAACTGACAATGAGTTAGAAACCTACTTGCCTTGTGAGAATTTAAAATTTATAATTTTTTTATTGTCATTTTTTACAATATTTAATATTATAAATTAATGAAGAATGTTTGCACGCCTCGTAATATTTTAACCACTATTTTTATTTAAAAATTATCTACACAATTCTAATAGAATATATTTTAGTGATTTATTTTTTTATTTTCTTAATTTAGTTCATAGCAACCAATTAGTTAGGTTTAGGATTTTCGCTATTATAATAGGAGTTTTATGAGTATTTGTTATTCACGCTTTGATCAATTTATTCACATGATTATTAATTATTCAAGTTTTTGAGATGCAATCTCAATCGATGTCACAAATAAAAAGTTAATTTTTTTATATAATGTAATATTATATAGCATATTTATGAATATATTCAAAGCGAAAGTGAGTTTACGTATCCGTCAGGGTGTCTTAATACGATTATAAGATTTAAAAAACATCAACTTGTTATCTTTGAAATATGCAATTTCTTTACATTTAACCGTGGAAAAATAGTTACATGATTCAGTGTAAATAAATTGCATATTTCAATATAATAAATTACATATTTCTAAAATACATTATAAATTAACAGTACACCTAAATACATGCAAGACTTGCCTTACTTGCGTATTATAAGTGTTATTCAAGTGGGGCAACTAGCGACATCAAACGTTACTCTACAAATATATATAAATAAGATTGTAAGCCTCCAAAATTTAAAAATATTATTGAGTTTTGGTCAACGTCAAATAAGGCACGGCATCATCCTCATTTACCAAGCTTCTATTGGTAGGTTTGGTTTAAATTTAGAATCATTATCAAAGTGCTGGATTGGACTTCTCTTAGATATTTATTTTATTTTAATTATTGGAAAAATTCTTGGCAATAATATTTCTTCTAAAATGGGCAAAGCAAGAAGTTTATTGCGTTAATAGATATTGACCATTATCGAACCTACCATAGTAGGAATAATATGTGTTCAAATGTCAAAGCTTCGTAGACATGGTAATAGATATTGACCATTATCGAACCTACAATAGTAGGAATAATATGTGTTCAAATGTCAAAGCTTCGTAGACATGGTTATTAGGTTAAGTTATATAGCGTGTGTTTTGAAACACTTAAAACAATTTCCAGAAGCACTTATTTTCAAAGCTCTCTTTCACAGCTTTTGAAAATAAGTGCTTTTGGAAGCTGTTTTAAGTGTTTCAAAACACACCCATAGTTTAACATACCTGGGTTAATTTCAATATTTTAAATGTCCAAGTGGATAAGTATTTTTTTTTATCGAACAAAGTTAGATATTAGTTGTTAGTAGTTAGTACCTCAAGCACCCAAATACTCCACGAAATCGTCAATCCACCTTATAACTCCCATAACTCCAATTCGTTTCTAGAGGGAAACGAACCTGAGACTCTCACTCAAATTAGGAGCTCAGTGGCCAGGTGGGCTAAACCATCTGGTTGTCCAAGTGGATAAGTGTAATTAGGGGTGGGAATAGGCCAGGCTACCCGACAGGGGTCTACGGCCCGACCTACTAAATCTCAGCTCGGCTCGGCTCGTTTAATAATCAAGTTAGACTCAGGCATTTTTAAAAGTTTATTTACTTAAATAGGTCAGACTTGAACTTTTTCGTAAGTTTTTCAAGCCCAACAGACCGACCTATTTAATTATATATATATATATAATTATAAATAATATATTAATAAAATAGATAATATTTAATACTAACAAGTAGTAGTAGTAGTAGTATATATCTAGCAAATGCAAGTAACAAAACACTGTAATTATTAACTTTTATAATGCTTTAAATATTTTAGCAACTATTCACTTTTATAATAATTTTGTTATTGTTTCTTGTGATTTGATGAAACAGTTATTATTTTTATTTGTACACTTAAAATTTTATAGGTGCAATTTTGAATTTTTTATAATGAATAGTAGCCATAATAAGGTTGTAAAAAAAAAAAAAAATTATACAGACTTTTAAAAGGTTTTCATGCCCGGCCTATTTAATAAAAAGATCAGGTCTAGGCTCTATAAAAAGTCTATAATAGATAATAGGTCAGGCCTGGGCCCAAAATTAAATATCAAACCCAGACTTTTTTATGTGAGGCCTAACTCAGCCCGACCTATTCCCACACCTAAGTGTAATCATGCAAAGCCTAAGAAATTAAATCAAGGTGAAATGTCCCTCTCTAGTGGTGGGAAGAAAATATAGGTTTTTGATAGAAAAATAATGTTGAGTGGAACCTTCTTTAATTAATACTACCTCCATCCCGTGAGACTACCTCCATTCTGGAAGACTTTGCACAATTACTGTTTCGTTCGAATTTTAGCGAGCGAGTTTTTTATTACTATTTGAAATGATAAAGTAATTTTAAGAAATGTGTATGACAGAGGAGGGATAAAACTATCATATCCCACCTTAAAAATCACTATATTATTTTAAATACTAATAAATAATCCGCACTAAAAAATACGAGCAAAAAGTAAGTGTGTTAAGTCTTTTGGGATGGATGGAGTATTCAATACGTAATAATTTATCAATATATTAATTTTCTCGGACTTCAAATGAAAAATTCATTAATTTTGATAATATATCTTTAAAAATGGGTGTAATTTACAAATTCATAAAAATGCATGATTTTTTAAATAGTAAATTAGTTTCCTTTGATCGGGAAAGGATCATCTTTAAGTGGGGTGGGTCTCATGTGCACCTGGGTGCACCGTGCACTCATGATGCATTTTAGAAGCGTGTAACTATACAAAACATAAGCGTGGAACTATTCCAAACAGAAGCATGCAACTATGTTCTCATATTAACAGTTGCACTTTTCTGTATAAATAAGTCACACTTTTTAGCATAACAAGTTACACGCTTCTAAAATGAACTATGAGTGAACGGTGCATCCGAGGGCATACAAGACCAAACCCTTCAAGTATCAAATCTTCCACAAATTGTGATGATTTATTTGAATGTAAGGAAACAATTAATATTTTCATAATACTTTTGATTATTATTTGGAGGAGGAGCTGATGATCCTTTGTAATGTAATAAAGAAAAAATTATGGATTATTGCAATACTTTGATTATTATTTAGGTAGAAGTTGATCTTCTCTAATTAATGTAATAACAATGAAAATATTAATAGTCATAACAATAACATTAACAAAAATAATAAATAAAACCTAGATATAAGATAATGGTACTCCATAATTAAGCTACCGATCTTTCCATTAATTAACACACCCACCCCGCAAAAAATGGAAGAATAAAAAGAAGGAATTAATTAAAGAAGTAATGGAAATAAATGACTAGTATCCGGTGGGGGATTGATTCGATTGAAGGGGTGGACTGATCGGTCTCAAGCTCAACCCAACGTTTCTTCAAGTTTTTTGTATTTTATATATTATATGTAATTAATTTAAATTGTTATGTTTTTTACTCAATTTATCTAAATTTAATTTATTTTTAACTCAATTATATTATTTTTAAAAAAATATCTTAAATCAACGCACTAATTTAACACAAATCTCAATCTACATTATGTACAATCCACATATTTAATTATATCAAACTTTAATTACTATTTAATCTAAACTCACTCATAGAGTAATTTTTACGTCAGTTCAAAAAGTTGCATAATTTTAAAATATATTATAAAGTGCACAATACACTTAATATATGCATGACTTAGTCTTATTAAAATTATATTTTCTAGCTCATCCCTCCTTTAATTTCTGGATCCGCTTAGTATCCGTATCATTCAAGATTATTCAACAAACCGTGCACATACAAAAGTTCAAATCGCGTCTTAAGAATCTAAGCAAAATATAGGACAGCTCATTGCTTAGTACCTAAGTAGGAGAAAACAATATTACTAAATAATGCATTTGTATGGTACAAATACAACATGTAGCGACAATATATATATATATATATATTAATGAAATTTCAAGTGTACATTTCTCAAAGCATCTACATAGAATCAGAGATCCCATTTGCAGGACCTGTATAATATAATTCAACATTTTTTATATATTTTATCTTTATCTTTCTCTTTTTCATTTTCGCCTTTTTTTTAAATTAATAATACATACAATTTTTTAAAGTAAATTACTAATAGGTACAAATATAGTTACATATATAACTAAAATTACATTTTTTTTTTGTCAGAAAAAAAATCATTGAAACATGAATTGTTTAGGTATAAGAGATACCCGATACAGAGTCTGCTATAATCTATATAGAGAGTGTTTCAGCATTCCATGATAATCCTCGGATTGCACAGCTAGTCCTTAAAAGAATACTTACAAAAATGAATAAATTTAACATAACACAAACTCCAAAATCTCCCTATAATTTGAGAAAAAAAGTTTTTGGTCCCATAACTTATTTACTGTCCATTTTTCATTCCAAAAAAATTTAATGTCTAATTTTAGTTCCACAACTAAATGGATTGTCCAATTTTGGTCCCATTTTCCCCGAAAAATCGGGAAAAACGTAATTTTCGATCTCATGCAAGTCACGTGCCGGTAAAATGTAGTCGTTCTTACATTTAAATATTTTAAATTTTAGTTTTGATTAAATTTATTGAATTATTTACACATGTGTAGTTTAATTTATTAAAAAATAAAAAGAAAAAAAAATAGTCAGTATTCACGTCATCGAGGGTATAGAAAACCCCAAAATTTTACCGGCACGTGACTTACATGTGATCAAAACGGCGGTGTTCACGATTTTTTGGCAAAAATGGGACAAAAATTGGACAATCAATTTAGTTATGGGACCACAATTGGACAATTATTTTTTAGGACGAAAAATGGACAGTAAATAAGTTATAAGATCAAAAAACTTTTTTTCTCCTATAATCTCGTCCCCTATTTTCTCTTCCACTATTTTGAGAAAGTGTTAATGACACTCTCTCAAACAAATGGAAATTAATTTTAAATTCTCAATAATATTTTTAAGAGGTAGATTTGCATAAGACGGTCTCATTATAAGACGGGGTATAATTTAAGCATTGACGTTTTAACATTTTAAAAGGTCTGTGTATTGATTTATATCAAATTGTACATATTCTCATGTTGAAGCGAAGTATAATTTGAATATTTTTTTTCTTTTGTCAGAAAAATCAATTTCATTGACATCAATCCTTGTACAGGTTCGTATTAAAACAGGCGCCGCTTGTTAAAACTGAATAAGTTTAATTATTGACCCAAAAAAAAATAATAGGCGCCAGGCTATATCTCATGATTCTCATCCACTAAAAGATGTGTATTATTGTAAAGTTGTTTGAATGATTTTTTAATTGATAATTCGTTGAATATATCCCATTCTAATTCCGAATGCATTAGCTAGTTTGTTCTAGTTATGCTTTGAATTAACCACTCACTAACTCACCACTCAAAAGACTCTTGCACTTCTCAATGTAGCGCCACTCGCCGCCGCTGCTTCACCGTTAACTGGCTACAACGCTGCTCCGACGACAACCCCACCTCCTCCAACACAATAATTACGCAGATCTACATTTGAATTGGAAAAGCGCTACCAACACCCAACACCAATCTCTCTGTCTCCCGCCGCCGCCGTGCGGATCTCCCTGCCGCCTCCGTGCAGATTTTCCTGCTCCTTTGTGAGATCTCCTCTGCCGCCACCGTGCGGATCATCCTGCCGTCGCCGTGCGGTTCTTCCTGTCGCCTGGGTTTTTCTAGGGTCTTGAAATTGTTGAAATTGAATTTTCGATTGTGTCTACACGAAAGGTCTGAAGAATAACATCAATTTGAGAAACAACACTGTGACAATCAACTTCAGCTGTCTCAATTGAACTAATTACTCTCACCGCACTCTCTCCTTTTTGAAAATTAGGGGTTCTCCCTGACCTTCTCTTATCTTTGTATAAGATTTGTGTCTTTTTCTCCAAATTTCCCACCCCAATTTCCCCTTTATGTACTAGTTTTTCCCCTTTTGTCTTATCCTATTTGAATCGATTTCTGCATCTTTGAGTAGACTCTTTGAAGCAGGAGAGAGTTCTTCTATTCCGCCCCTTTTTCAGCATTTTTTATACGCTTCCTTCCTTCCTCCCAAGGTTTTCCTCGGTGAGAACGTTGCTGGGCTGTGCAACTTTTGTCCCAGTTGGTCGCCGGTCTCGAACCTCTGCACATTTGGTTGAACCCTTTTTACGATTTCTTGTTTTTCTCTCCTCCCGCTTTCTTAAGCGGTGATTTCTTCCTCCGATTTACACTTGTCGGTGAGACCTTTCCAGTCGACGGTAGCGGGTTCACCCGTTCTCGGGTCCAACCCCGCCGAGCACCATGAGTTGCATAGCTTGGAATGCGCGTGGGCTCGGGGGCAAACGCGCGCTTCGGAATCTCCAACGTCTTGTTCAAGACCATACCCCCGATATTCTATTTATTTCCGAGTCTAAGGTGTCCAATCTTGTAGCCACTAGATGGCGTATGCTTTTGAATTATGTTTGTTGTTTTTGTGTGGAAGCCACTGGTAGTAGTGGTGGATTGCTCTTGTTTTGGTCTAGTAATATTAATGTTTCGGTGTTGTCGTTCTCTAAGGGCCACATTGACTGTTACATCTCGGCTAATAACAAAAATTGGTACTTCACGGGTTTCTATGGAAACCCTATTCATCATCTTAGGCACCTATCATGGGAGCTTCTTAGAAAAATCGCAAAAAGTCACAATGATGAGTCGTTGGGTTGGCTCGTCGGAGGGGACTTCAATGAGATTTTTTATGAATTTGAGAAGAAAGGAGGCGCTCCCAGATCTCTTTCGCAGATGAATAATTTTCGTTCGGCTGCTGATGATACTTTTCTTCACGATCTAGATGCTAAGGGTCCAAATACACTTGGAGTAATAGAAGAAAAGGGAGGGACTGCATTTGGGTCAAATTGGATCGTTTTCTTGCTAATCTAATTTGGAGAGGGATGTTTCCAAATACTGAAATCAGAAATCTGGATTTTTACGGCTCTGATCACCGCCCCGTCATCATTTCTTACATGCAGATCTCCGAACCCCATCCATGCAGACGTAAAAAAATTCTCACCTTTGAAAATAAGTGGTTGATGGAAGAGGACTATAAAGAGACTCTCAAAGATGCATGGTCCAATAACAGGTTTTGTACTGGTCTTCAAGATAAGTTGAAAAGCACTGCTAGTCAGCTTCATAATTGGGCCCTCTCCTCTAACATCAACATGCTCAAGAAAAGAATTGAAAATACAAGAAAGGAGCTCAATAAGCTATTCAATTCGGAAGATGAATCAAGTTTTACTCAAACCTCCAGTGAACTTGAGTCCCATCTGGAAAAATTGCTTTATCAGGAAAAGCTTCATTGGCACCATAGGTCTAGAAACAACTGGTTGGCGTTCGGTGACAAAAATACCTTATTTTTTCACAACTCGGCTTCCGAACGTCGCTCCAAAAATAAAATCATGAAGCTTAAAGACGGTTCGGGTCTCACCTTTTCCTCCCCGACCGAAATGGAGCGTATTATCACATATTATTTCTCTAATTTGTTCACCTCCAGTAATCCTTCTCATGAGAATATTGATGAAATCATTAATCATGTTTCTCCTAATGTCTCCGATGAGATGAATCAAGATCTGTGCAAACCCTTCACCAAAGATGAAGTGAGAAAAGCTCTTTTTGATATGAGTCCCTCAAAAGCTCCTGGCCCCGATGGTTTTACGGCCCTCTTCTTCCAAAATGCCTGGGATATTGTCGGTGATGAAGTCACAGAAGCTGTTCTGAATTTTCTCAACAACGGGGACGACTTGGCCTTTCAAAACTCTACTATCATATCCCTAATTCCAAAAGTCAAGGACCCAGTTATGGTAAGTGATTACAGACCGATCAGCCTTTGTAATGTTTGCTATAAAATTGCTGCTCGTGTTATCACCAACAGACTCAGAGGGATGCTGGGAAAAGTCATTACCCATAATCAGAGTGCCTTTATTTCGGGTCGTCTCATCACTGATAATGTGCTCATTGGTTATGAATGTATGCATTGGCTTCGACACTCCAAGAACAAAACTGGTTATGCGGCCCTCAAGCTCGATATGAGCAAAGCTTATGATCGTGTTGAGTGGAGCTATCTTAGAGCAATTATGAGCAAGATGGGTTTTGACCCCCGTTGGACTAATCTTATCATGCGATGTGTTTCCTCCGTCTCTTACTCCTTCAAAGTCAATGGTAGCATTGTGGGACACATCAAGCCCTCGAGAGGCCTTCGTCAAGGGGATCCTCTCCCCCCTTTCCTCTTTGTCATTTGCTCTCAGGGGCTCTCCTCTATCCTGACCTCGTATTCGAATGAGAGGAAAATTGTTGGTGTTCAAGTTGCAAGAGGCAGTCCCATTATTTCTCACCTCTTTCTTCACCGATGATAGCCTTATCTTTTTCAAGAACACTAAGGAGATTTGTGAGAACATCAAAAGATGCCTCCATTCTTATGAAAAAGCTTCCGGTCAGCTTATCAACTATGACAAGTCCGCCATTACCTTCAGTGATAAGACTCCTCATTCTGGCATTCAAACATCTAAAGATATCCTTAACCTCAGAATCTGTCAGGGTCACGAAATCTATCTTGGTCTCCCCACCATTACCATTAAAAGCAAGAGACTTCAGTTTGGATACATTCGTGATAGAGTGGCTAAGAAATTAGACAGTTGAAAAAATAAATTCTTTTCGGACTGGGGCAGAGAGGTTCTCATCAAAGCTATTATTCAAGCTGTTACGACTTATGCGATGTCTTGCTTTAGAATTCCTACTTCTATTTGCGGTGAAATTGAGAGCATGTGTGCTAAATTCTGGTGGGGTGGGAGACCGAATGAACGAAAAGTCCATTGGAAAGATTGAAAATCTCTTACTAAGCCCAAAGACGAGGGGGGAATGGGCTTCAGAGATCTAGTCAATTTCAATAAGGCCCTCCTGGCCAAACAAATTTGGAGAATCATTTCCAATCCGGACTCTCTTGTGGCAAAAATATTCAAGGCCAAGTATTTCAAACACACCGATATCATGGAAGCTTCTATTGGCTCAAACCCCTCGTATACATGGAGATCCCTATGTTGGTGCAAAGACGTTCTTAACGTTGGACTCCTGTGGAAAGTGGGGTCGGGGAAAAATATCAGAGCTCGCAAAGACGCTTGGATTCCCGGTCTGGTCAGTGGGCGTATTTCTTCCAGTGTTTCCTATGATAGTAACAACCAAGTTGACAAATTCATTATGCCCTCAAAACAGTGGGATGCCCAAAAGCTTCAAGAAGTGTTTCTTCCTTTCGAGGTCGAAGCCATTAAGAGGGTCCCAATCTCTCGGAGCTCTTCGATTGATTCCAGGTTCTGGAAGTTTGAGAAAAAAGGGCTCTATTCTGTTAAATATGGGTATAAATTCGGATGCCGGATGGGTCCTTCTGAAGATGGTCTTACTAGTGGCCCCTCTTCAAACCATTTCTCCCGGTGGTGGAAGAAAATTTGTGTTGGGATATTTTAGTTTTGATGAATTTGGAGAAACATTTCAACTTGTGTTATTGAAGGTGATTCCCGATAACAAGTTGAGGGAACGAGAGAACAAATTGGGAATGCGTAGATGATCGAGATCCAAAATACGAGATTGATCGAGATCGAGATGAGTAAGATGAGTTGAGTTTTTGAGCAAAATCGAAGAGAATAAGCCGGTGATCGGAAGATCGATGAAACGTAATGACTGTCGGATGATCGGAAGAAAAAGTGATATGGTTCGGAAAGAGGGTCCCGGAAGATCGAAAAAAGGTTGCGGATCGGAAGAGGAGCGAGATGAGACTAATCGAGATATATGATCGAGATCGATTTGAAGATCCGGATGATCAAGATCGGACGTGATTGAGATCGGATTAAATATGCTAACCTAATAGTTTGATGTAATTAATCGATGCGAGATAAACCGATATAACGACTGAGGATCGATCATGTGAAATTTGATCGGATCGAGAAGAAATCGGATATCGGCATACGGATCGGAAAGAAATCGTAAGAGAATAAATCAAAAGAAATATCCCGATGATATAGTGGTGGACCGAGGGTCGATTGTTCGAAGATCGGTCAAGATGGGTGTCGATGATACTGATCGGATAAGGTCCGTGAAGAGAAGTCATTTGAATCGAGTCCAAAGCTCGAGTTCGAGTTCCGAAGAAGGTTCGAGGATCGTCGAGACTCGGAAGATCCTCAAGATTATATCCGTTAGAATCACCGACGTGGACCAATGAGAGGAAGACAACCAGCCGGAAAAGCCGCAAGAACTGAGAATAGTATGGATTTGAATGTTCCATCCAACGGTAACAACATTCAAATCCACACTATAAATACAAGTTCTTCCTTCATTATTCGTGTGGAGAATATGCAAAAGAAATTTCAGAGCCAAGAGCCTTATAGTCAAGCATTCCCACCATAGAACACAAGTCTATAGATATACAAATATATTCAAAGAGTGTTCTAGAAACCCAATCTAAGAAACCCACGATGTATCCTAGCTTAGAGAGATTTTTCCCAACCTTAGCATTGAGGCTAAACAAATGTAAGGGAAAATCTCACCCTAGTTTGAAACCAAACAAACCTTTGTCGGTTAAGTTTGTAGGTGAGTGTGAACTTCGGTAAACATCTAGCAATCCCGAAAGGGAGGGTAGGCAATCCCGAGTGAGGGTGATAAGTCCCGTTTGTTCGATAAACATCTCAGAGGCAATCCCGTGGAGGGTGATAAGTCCCATTGGGTGGAGAGTTCGTTAAATATCTAGAGGCGAACCGAGAGGGTGATAAGTCCGATTGGAAGGAATTTCCCTAAAGGGAGAGTGGATGTAGGAGCTTGAGCCTGGAACCACTATACATTGTTGTGTTGTTTCTTGTTTTATGTTCTTATATTGTCATATGCATTCGATTATAAGCAAAACACAACACATCGTTCTTAAAAGCAAAAAAAAAATAGAATCACTCTGCCCTCACCCCTATTTTTATATGCATCGCTTTTAAAATGTTTTGCTTCCGCACGTGCAAAATGGGTTTTCCACCGGGACCATCAATTTGGAAACTTAACATTCCTCCGAAAGTCAAAATCTTTGTTTGGAAAATTTCTCATGCATCATCCCTACCGAGGCTAATCTTTATGCCCATCACGTTCCTGGCGACTCCAGGTGCGCTCTTTGTGGTTTTCATTGGGCTGATACTAAACATGCTCTTTTCTTTTGTCAGGTTTCCAAACAAGCGTGGAAGAATACGAACTGGTGGTCTTTTCTTAAGAATGTCGTATTTGTCCCCATTCATGATCTTCTTGTAGGCATTGCGGAGGCCTCGATTGGTGGAGATTTGGAAGAATTCTGGCTCATGTCGTGGCGGATTTGGAAAGAGCGATGCAACCTTCTCCATGAAAAAACTCAAAAGAACAAGTCCAGGGATGCCGCTAAAATTATCAATCCTGAATGGACTAGAGTCCACCTTGTTAATTATCGTGAGGCCAAAAATCGTCTGATCATCCAACCCCCACTCATGGTTTCCAGTTCCAACAGAGCCGTCCAGGATTCCAACTCCTCCCTCCCCTTTATCTTGGTGGATGCGGCCTTTAATGATGAAAAATTTGAGTTCGGAGTCGGTTTCGTTGCCTTTAATAACTCTGGTAATATCATTGCAGCGGGTTGTCATCGTATTAACCCCCCAGGCTCGGTTTTGGCCGCTGAACTCCATGCCATTGACGAGGGAGTTTCGCTGGGCTTCAAGCTTCACCTTCCCGGTTTCAACCTCCTCTCGGACTCGAAAAATGCTATCAACGCGGTGCGGGGAAGCTCTCAATACCTGGGACCGGAAGGTGACATCATCCATGATCTTCGTCTTAGAATTCAAGACCCTAAAGTGAAAGGGATCTCTCATGTTCCTCGCCAACTCAACACAATCGCCCACAATCTGGCAAAAATTGGCTCTCATTCTACCCACCCTCAAGATTGGGTTGGGGAAGATATTCCGTCTTAGATCTCGACCAGCTCTTGATTGTCCTTTTTGAGCTGGTGTTTTCCCTAAAAAAAAAAATAGTTATGCTTTAAATTATTATTGTTCTGCTTGCACAAACATACAAAGTCAAGTATAATTTTTTAAAGGCAAAGTATAGTGTGAACAAGTTTTACGGTGAAACTGGTTAAGGAGTGTAACTTTTATTATTAAAGAGTGTGACTTTTTACTGTAAAGGGTGTGATGTTTTACTATAAAGAGTATTACTCATAAAAGTAAATAGTGTGACTTATATTATATCAAAGAGTGTCGTAGTGATAACTGAAGGGTGTGACTTATATTATTAAAGATTATGTCTATAAAAAAAAAATCAATTTCACGGTAAACAAGTTTAATAGCATACCAACTCTTTTTTAAAACTAAATTGCCAGTCATTGTTTCCGTTCCTTAAAAAATTAGACAAAATCTAATGTGTAATTAAGCGTCTCAATTCTATCCATGTATCCACAAAATATGTCTAATATATTTAATGAGTTAAATATTTTAAGAGGTTAGGTCATAAAATTTTACCTTTTTTTAAAATATAACTCGATATTCAGGCTAATTGACCGATGAACACGATGATCAAAGGTCAACAATTCAAATATGCACGTTAATACTAATTCCATTGAACTCATTGTAAGTCAATTTTTTTCTTTGGATCTGAAATTTCATTTTAGTGAAATGAGACTAAAATTCAAATCAGTACTCGATTTTCTCAATTATTACTTGTATATAAAACTGAGCTACGAGGGATAAATTCTCATGTGCACCATTTGCACCAAATCCAATTTGGTGCAATTTAATTTTAGGAGTTTTTTTTTTTTTTTTTTTTTTTTCAGTTTTAGATTTTTTTTGTTTTTTCAATTTCAGTTTTCTTTTAATTTTAATTTCAGTTTTAAGTTTTTTTTTTCTCGATCCGGACCCAAACCCAATCCGAGTGGTTCATGGTTCACTCGGCCCGAATAATTCATATATGATTTAGGGTTTATTGTTTAAGGGTTAGTGTTTAAAATCAGAGGCGGATCCATGTGTGTTAATGGGTATGCAAGTGCATACCCAATTTTTTGACATTTTTTTCTTATACATTTTACATATAGTAATAATATTTAATTATATATATTTTATAATTACAAATAAATCATTATTTTTAAATATTGTTACAAGTTAGACTTATGAACAATCGTTTTTGTGTTCGGATCTGACGTGTCTAATGGATATATACACCCCTTAATCCAAATGTCCTCATTTTACATAACTAAAAGCGTACTAGGATTATCAGATAAGAGAAACGGGTACAAAGGGGACTACCCACAAGCCTAACTCACAACAATATTTAAATGATGTGGTAATTTATTTACAATCATCCAAATATTTAGATTAGATTGTAATTCAGTGAAAAATGGTGATTTTATTTGCAATTAAGCCTATAATAAGCAATGAATATAAAATTTAAAAAGGTTAAGAAGTAGTAAAACAAAGGTGAAACTATGAGTAAGGACTAAAGAGCGGATGACATGACCACCAATTAATTCCACTAAATAATGAATTAACTCCCATGGTGTCCACCAATTAATTTTATTTCTCCTCTTTTTCACTTTCTTTCACTTTCCCTTCAGCCTCACTTCACTATTCGGTATCGCTACTCCCGTCGACATTCGATGATTTCAAAATTGGTAGGGCCTCTCTCTCTCTCTCTCTCTCTCAAAAATTCTTTTAAAATTATTGTTATTTTTTTATATTTAAAAAAAATACAAGCCTTTTACTTTTAGATTTCGTATGTTTTATTTATTTTACTCTTTATTTTAGGAATTATTTTATACTTTGAATTGTATGATTTTAATTTTTTTTAAAATATTATCCATGATTGTGCATATCCTGTTTGGAATTTCTGGATCCGCCACTGTTTAGAATGTATAGTTCATTCAAATTAAAATTGAAACCAATTGCATTAATTTGAATTCATGCATGGGTGCATAGGAAAGTGACTCAACTAAGAGAGGGTAGAGACAAAACTAAATTATTAATATGATTAAATTATTAGGATATATTTTTAAGTGTATGACGACGGATCATTGCTCTCACGTGGGTAGAGAATGTGGAGGATACTTTGCAGAAGATGAGAAATGGAATAGTTTCGAAAATTAAACTAAATATTCGTTACTCAATTTGAAATTATCCGATAAAATTTTATTTGTGTTTGATTAAATATTAAAATTAACAAAATTTTTGTTCGGTAAAGTTCAAAGCTTAGTTCAATCTCGAGCTCAATATGTAAAAAAAAAGATGAAAATAAGTATAAAATTATTAAATAATTCGAGCTCGACTCGTGCTCAATTCATTTAAAACTTGACTCGATTTGTTATCAAACAAACTTAAACACAAATCTAAAAACTCGATAATATTTTAAATAAATTTGAACAATCGATTGTTTGACTCGACTCGACTTGACTTATTTATACCTCTATATATAGAACCCTAGCTAGAGGCATAATTGAATATTTGAATGATAAAATCAATAGTGATGTAGTGAGAAATAATTAAATCGTATGTAAACAATCTAATGTAAGACAATTTTTTATTAAAATGTCAAAAAGATTTGATCTGAAAATTAAATCGTATTAACCCTCTTTCACATATTATTATTAGTGTAGGTCTAGTGTATGTATAAAATTGTTATAAATCAACCATATTCTACACTCTAAACACTAAATAATGAATCCTAAATTATGACATATTCGGTGCGGGTGAACCATGAACCACTTGGGCCGAGTGAATCATAAACCACTCAATTTTGTCTTACCTTCACCAATTACAGAATTTGATTGTAAATTAAAAAAAATTCATGTATAAAAATTTTCATACTAAACTTTGTCTTATTATTCGAGCATATTCTGATGTATAACTCATCCAATTAAAAGGCTAACAATACATAAGAATGGGGTGTATAGTCTCTCCCTCATAAAAAAAAAAAAAAATAAAAAAAATATAGAAGTACTACAAATAATGCCCTAAAAGGGGTAGTGTCACGTGGAAAACATCAAATGCAGCATGGTTTAGGTGGAGGTGTAATAAGCTGCGTACACGCGGGCTACTGAAAGATCACCCTTACCGAATGTACCATTATCAAGCACGTATGTACCACCGCCTTCCTAATTTGAACAATTGTGTGTTTTTTTATGAATTAAGTTACTTTACGTAAAGAAAATGTATTTTTTTTAAAAATAAATTACTTTTCAAATTTTGAATTATGTAAGTATTTGTTGAACAGTAATTTTATAATTAAAAAAAAATTTTAAACAGTTTTGAGATGTTTTATTGACAATTTCGATAATAATTATTATTTGACCAATTAAAAATAGTACATAATTATTTTTAATTGAAAGAAATTAACTTTAAGCACACTATAAAAATGGCAAAGCAAATAACACGTGCAAAGAAAAAGGTAGCAAACAACCCCCACCCTCTTAGATTTTAATTAACTATTTTTGTTTATTAAACGTGATAATAAATGATAAAAAGAGAGAAATTCTAGAAGAGAATAATGGTGATAAATTACCTTAGAAATACTAATCCAAAAGGAAGTCAAAGTATCATTCAGATTCAGCATATAGTTTATTACAACTCATTAATGTGGGTCATTTTTTTTTATGACATAATATCTTATGCGTTAGTAAAATTAGGATACTATTTTTAAGACTTTGTAAAGCGAAGATACTATTTTTTTAAATGATCTAATTTAGGTCAAATTTTATTGAATACCCATCAAATTTCATGTGAGGTTTTTTTTTAAGGGTAAAAATAAAATTTATTAACTGGGTATAAGGGATATTCAAATCCGAGATGAATACAAACAATAGTAAACCAAGAACCAATATTACAACTTAGCAGACAAGCATATTAGAGGTTGTTCTTCCTAAGTAGTGAAAGGAGCGGAAAAAGAAAGTGGGTAATATGAGGGTTTAATTTGGGCTGATTTTCAGCGTGAGATTTGGCCCGTATTTGGTGAATTTCTTATAAATTTGCCCAACGTAAAAGATGGTATCCTTATTTTACAAATTTATAAAAATAATATTTTAATTTTTACAATATTATAAAGATAATATCATAATTTTACAAGTTCACATACATTGTGTCCTAATTTTACCAACCACATATCATAGGACCTCTTCTTTCTAATTTCTAAATACAAACGTTAAGTTTTAAAGAAAAAATAACTACTATAATAATACCAAAAGATAAAAGAATCATTTCCAGAAATAGTTCTAGTTTATTTACATCAGCCAATCAATGCATGTACATTCTTTAATGAATTTGCCTTATCAATATAAAAAATAAAAACTGCATGTACATATTTCAATTTGATAAATTATAGAGATGCCCCCACAAGCCCAGAAACCATAATTAGAAAAATTATAGAGCCAACTAAATGTTGAATCTGAATAAAACTGCACCCACTAATACAATATTTAATTACAACCGTATAACTTGGTTCAATGCTTTTGCCATTTCCACTTATAGGACATTATTAATTATAATTGAACACGATACCTTATTTTGTGAACTTTGGGGCTACAAAATTATGCCCAATTTTGGAGAAACTCCATAGACTAAAATGTGTGTTGATAATTTCTATATTAAAGCCGGCCGGCAACGGATAATCTAACTGTAAAGAACACTAATTAAATTAGGACATAATTATCTGATATGACAATGTGCTTAGTTGGTCTTTAGTCATCCCACTAATTTAATTAATTTAGTTCTGATCCAATTTAAAAGAATTGGTTTTTCTGTTCTTGACAAGACTTCCCTTTGTGTTTAGAAAGCCCACTAAATTTAAAATTCATTGTTGGTTTTCCTAATTTAATTGTGGACTGTGTCATTTAAATTGGAATATTCTATCATATGTATTAATTAGTTATTAGTACTTAGTCTATTGAGGTTGTAGCACAGCACAATATGAAGTGGACAAAAATTTTAACAATGGGATCTGGATTACTTAGGGTGTGTTTTGAAACACTTAAAACAGCTTTCAGAAGCATTTATTTTCAAAAGCTGTGAGAGGGAGCTTTAAAAATAAGTGCTTCTGAAAGTTGTTTTAAGTGTTTCAAAACACGCCCTTAATGGTTACGAGGAGACACGTAAATATTTTGCATACGATCCTAATCATGTTATAGTACTGTTAAATGGATGAGATTTAATTAAACAATTTTTCATCTTTTAATAATTATTTGTTTTTTGAAATTAGTCCCATAACTATTTAAATTTCGTTAATCAGTTTCAAATGATTGAAAAATGCCTTAAACGTCGTCGTTTCGATCATGTGTCGGCCACGAGTTCATTTTTTTCCGCTAAAAGCTACTGATTATCTGGTGAGGGACTTAAACCATTTTAGTCCTTTAACTTTTTATTTTTATTAAAATTGTATCCTAATTATTTTATTTTCAAATTTAGTTTTATACATATTCGAATTTTACTGATTTAGTCCAAAATGGCCGAAAATGCCTTAAACGACGTTATTTCAGTCATGTGCCATCATATGCTCATTTTGGTCACAAGAAGCTGCTTACTTTTGTTTTTTTTTACACATGACATGCTAATTGTGTATTTTTCGCCCATTAAAAAAATAAAATTATCAAATAAGAAAAATTAAAATTAAAAAAACTTAATTAAAACAGAAACAAAATTAATTTGGTGATATTTATATCATCACATATAATACACACAGGGATGGGCCCAGAAATTTCACCGAGGGGGCCCAGTTTATAACATAATGTAGCTAAATACATTTTTTAGTTTTTATATATTTTCGAGAATTATTTGGACTAAACATCTTTATATTAACGGAGCCGAATACATTTTTATATATATATATATATATATATATATATATATATTTAAAATGTGAATTATACATATTTCTTTATCTATTTCGCTACCCATTTCTCACCTAAAGATCAACATTTTATTAATAGAGTGTTGATTTTTACAAATATTAGTAATAGTAGTGTACGGTGAAAATGATGCACATAATACTTTGTTTAAAGGAGACAAACACTCGTATGAGACGATTTTTTACATGATATATGGTACAATCTAACACAAATAACAATCATCCTTTCAAAATATTAAAGCGTTAATACACAATTTATGTTCTGTCTTATTATGAGACCCTCTCACGCAGGTGTGCACTACTACACATTTGAGCTTGCACACCGTGACTTGACAACCCTTTTTTTCCAAAGCTATAGCTTGGATTTTTAATAAAAAAAGATAGAGAACGGTTTTTTAATTAAAAAAAGAATAGACAGCGGTTTTCAACATTTGGTAGGTTAGGGTTAAACAGCGGTTTTGAACCATCGTGTCAGAGGTTTTGTTTGGACAGCGGTTCCAAACCGCTGTCCAAGTGTTCGGAAAATTTTAATTCAAGGCCAAATCGCGAACCAGACTTCAATTTTTTTTCCCAAATTAAATCAAACTAGTGTCTCCTTCCTCTACCCTAATCGAACTCCGTCATTTCGTCCTCCCATTCCGCCGGCCTGCGTCTTCCCATTACCTCTTATAGTTCCCCAAATCGCGAACCATGCCCTAGCCTCCTCCTCCTCTTCCCCAAATCGAACCGAACCCTAGCCATCGTCTTCCCCCGTCGTCTTTCTCGGCCTTCTCCCATTCAAGGTCATCAAGTAAGAGCCCTAATTTATTTCAAACCAAACCACTAGCATAGTATTAACGTAGAAGTTGATAGCATAACTTGGTGTTTTATAGTATTAACGTAGAAGTTGAGGTTGAGGTTGGTGTTTGATACAAACCACTAGCATAGTATTAACGTAGAAGTTGATAGCATAACTTGGTGTTTGATAGCATAACTTTCCGATTCATTTGAGAATTGAGGTTGGACTAAATTGGTGATAAATTAACGTAGAAGTTTGATTAATTGGCAGTGTACTTGTAATTAATTCGAAATCAAATTTGATCTTAAAATATTGGTGTATATATATTGGTGTTTGATGTACTCAAGGTGTTTGATAGTATGCTTGTGTGAGGATTTAAGCATAAATTAGTGTTAATTTATTAGGATTAATGTTGTTAGTGTTAGAGATGAACAACTTGTTAGAGATGAATATATATATATTGTTAGGATATATTTTGGTTATATTAATTTGATGATTTGGTGAATGGATAGTAGTGTGTTGTTTTTAGATGATTAATTGATGGTACATTAGGTTATATACATTGTTTTGAGATGCAACAAATCGTTAGATACATATGCAATATACAAACCTTAGGTACTACCACATTCTATATGCAAGTTTTATACATTAGGATTGTAATACTTTTAGGTTTAATACTTTTAGGTTTAATACATTAGGATACATTATCTTGAGAAACACTTCATATTGTCTTTTCTATAGGCATCTCTAGTTCTATATGGATCGAAAAGTGGGTTCGAAAGCGGATCGATTATCGAGATGAGTATAGTAATGGGGTGAAAGAATTTTGTAATCATGCAATTAAACATTTGACCGACCCTCGGTACATTCCATGTCCGTGTTGGAAATGTATGAATGGAAAAACCGTTAGTGGTCGAGAAAAGTCCGTTTGACCACTTGATGATTCACAGTATTGATAAAATATATACCGTTTGGACATATCATGGTGAGAGAGGAGATGGATGTAGCTCAAGCAACCTAGAAACCCGACTTTAGGTTTGAAGATACAATGGATGCGGATATTTTCGATGATGTACCGATCGTTGATACATCAAGTGGGGGATGACGATGATCCGCGAGATCACCCTTATATGTCGAGAAGTTAAGGGATTCTGTTTGGATTACCATTGTGTCCGGGTGTAAGAAGGCAACAAAACACAAATTTATGTTGATATTGTTCAACCTAAAAGCATCTCACTAGTTGTCCAATGAGTGCTTCACAAGTATGCTGGAAACAGTTAGTGGTCTATTGCCTGATGGAAATGTATTGCCTAAGAGAGCATATGATGCTAAATAAATGCTCAAGTCCATCGGGTTAACACATCAGAAAATTCATGCTTGTCCGGGTGATTGTATCTTATTTGAAAGGAGTATGCGCAGACCTCGAGGAATGTCCCAAGTGTGGACTAAAGAGATATAAGAAAAAAAATAAATGAAGGTGATGTGGCACTTTCCAATAATATCAAGATTCAGGAGAATGTATAGCAACGCTGTGGATGCTAGAAATTTAAGATGGCATCATGATGATAGGATCAAAGATGGAATGCTAAGACACCCTGCTGATTCACCCCAGTGGAAGACATTCGATGTCAGGCATCCAGAATTTGGCACCGAGCCACGACACTTGCATTTTGCACTCTCAACTGACGGAATGAATCTGTTCGGTATCCAAAGTACCAACCACAGTACATGGCCAGTGATTCGTTAGTTTATAACCTTTCACACGAGTTGTGCATGAAGCGCACTTTCATGATGTTGTCTATGTTGATATCAGGACCCAAACAACCTGGTAACGACATAGATGTATATCTGGCTCCTTTGATAGGGGACTTGAAGCTCATGTGGGATGAGGGTGTTGATGTGTATGATGCTTGTAGAAAGGAGAATTTCAAGTTGAAGGCCATCTTTGTTTGGAACTATCAATGACTTTCCCACTTTACGGAATCTATCTGGATATAGTGTGAAAGGGGCCGATGCATGTCCTTGTTGTACCAAGAAGACACATCACATTCGCTTGAGACATTATAGGAAGACCGTTTATATGGGACATAGGAGGTGGTTGGACCCAACCCATAAGTACAGAACAATGACCGATGCATTCGATGGCACAATTGAGACAGGTGAAGCACCACGTATATTGTCAGGTTAGGATGTATTGAATGAGATGAAGAATATCGACGCACAGTACGGAAAGATCTTCGCAAAGAGTGTCCCCACTAGCGGTTGGAAGAATGAATCAATTTTCTTTCAATTGCCCTATTGGAAAGAGTTGTATGTTAGACACTTCATTGATCTAATGCACGTTGAGAAGAACGTTTGTGCCAGCTTGCTCAACACTCTCCTAGCTGATAAGAAGTTCAAGGATGGTTACAATGCAAGAATGAATATGATTGATATGGGAATAAGAGCAGAATTAAAACCTATGCCTAGAGAAAGGGTCAACCGTTCTTACCTCCTGCTGTACACACCTTGTCCAAGAATGAGAGAAAATAGTTACTTCAGCTGCTAAAGGATGTGAAAGTACCAGAGGGTTATTCCTCCAACATACTGAGAGACTTGTGTCGGATGATGGGCGAGATCTTGATGAATCTGAAATCGCATGACTATCATGTCATCATGGAGACTTTCTTGCCCATTGCAATAAATTCTATCTTGCCCGAAAATGTGTGCGATAACCATAACAAAGTTATGTTGGTTCTTCAAGGCAATGAGTAAAGCAAGGTCATAGATCTTAGAAAATTGCTTGGTTTTTGAGGCAGATTGTGGGGACTCTCCGTGAGCTTGAGATGTATTTCCCTCCATCATTTTTTGATATAATGGTTCACCCTAACGAGTTCATTTGGTACATGAGACAAGGATGTGTGGTCCCTTTCATATGTCGATGGATGTATGGTGTATAGAGATATATGAAAGTGCTCAAAGGATATGTGATGAATAAGTCCAGGCGGATGGATGCATTGCGTAACGCTATTTAGTAGAAGAAGCGAGAGAAATCGGGTGCGAATTTATTCCGAATATCGATGCAATTGACTTTCAGTTATCCGGTACACCAATAGGATGGATGGTGAAGGCATTACCGGTGGTCAACTTTGTAAGTGTTAGCATGGAGGAACTAACACGGATGCACTTGTGCGTGCTTCACAACACGGTCGACGTCTTCCTTTTATTGACCAAGATACGCGATCACTTGTCGAGAGAAATCCCACCGAGATAGATCATGGATTGAAGTTGAGCACAATCGCACGCGTTTGTTGACCGGTTCAATGGTTATGTAGCAAATATGTTGTCACGGGAAACAAAATCGGTGAATGAAAGAGTTAAGTGGTTATCCAGAATGCCTGATAGACATGTGTATTCATACAAGTGTTATCTTAGCAACGGATACACATTTTATACCGAGAGATCATGATGCCACAAGTACTATGCGAGAATAGTGGAGTGTCCATTATCGAAGAATCGCAGTGGATCAATCAAATACTACTTACTTTGGACATATTGTCAACATTTGGGAACTCGACTATGTTGTTCACCGTCAACCAATCTTCGAGTGTAGTTGGGTGAGGATCCCTAACGTGGTCCAAGTTGAAAGTTACGGGGTAAATGACGCGTTGATTTGAAGAATGTGGGATCTGAGAGATGACCCTTACATAATGGTAGTCAAGCTCAACAAGTTTTCTATGTCCCCGCCCAGTTAATAAGAAATGGTCCATTGTGGTTACGTCAAACAAATTTAACAATAGTTTCAGATTAGCGACCATGTCGATGAAGATGTTGACATAATTGATGATCCTTTTCAAAACTTCACTCATTTCGTACCATCATTTCGATGATCCCGCAAATCCACGCCCATACCGAGAATAATTAGAGATGATGATGAATATGGCAATCCGGATCTTGTTAACATTTATGGTCATGAGCGAGAAAGGTCAACCAAAAAACGAAAAAAAAAAAAACAAGTGCTAAAAAAGAAATGTAAGACTTTATTGAATGTTGTTTCTTCCGCTATATTAAATGTTGTTTCTTTTGATTTATTAAATAAAGTGAATTGTTAATCAACAGGTTCCGAGGCAACGAGATAATGAACATTGTGGACATTTTGTGTGTTGCTCTATTGAAGACATAATCCGCACTTCTCTAATTTAACATTCCTCTCAATGTAAGTCAATTTATCGATTTATTTAAATTATTATTAATTGAATAAAAATTCATACTATATTGATTGATTCGTTGTTTGCAGTTTGTCTATGAACGTGAGCTCAATTCTTACTCTAAGAAAAGACTGGAGAAATGGAAAAACGATTGACGCCTTGTGGGTACCTTTTACAATCAATTCTTATATTCATACGATATTGACTGAACGTTGTTTGAAATTTTGGTAGCATGTAATTTTTTTTATATATTTGTGATGATATATATTTCATGTTTTTGGTGTATTGGACGTATATATGTTTATGATTGTATGTTTATTTATTTCATGATGTGTATGTTTATTAATTTATTTGATGTTTTGGTATATATATGTGGTATAAGTTTTAGTTTATGGTTTTATTATAGGATTTTTGGTTTATGGTTTATGGTATTGGACATATATATAAGTTTTGGTTTATAGTTTTATTATAGGATTTTTAAAATATAAATTAATAATTAAAAAAAAAATATTGGCTTAGACAGCGGTTTTCAACCGCTTTCTATGTAAAATAATAAACGAATTTAAAAAAAATTTGACTTAGAATGATTTATCAACCATTGTCCAAGATTAAACTTTAAAGCGGTTGAAACCATTTGTCCAAGTCTTCTCTTGGACAACGGTTTTTTTATTACTATCCAAGCTTGGGACGGTGATGCTTGGAGAAACGTTTTTAACCGCTCTCCAAACGTCATTTTTTCAAATTGTCCCAAGCTCAAATGTGCATTAATGGTGTCTTTATTATAAATATATACATATAAAAGGTTCAAGTGGGGCCAGGGGGCCAGTGACCCCCTTCGCCCCAATGTAGGTCCGTCCTTGAATACACATCGTTACAAACTTATGAACTTAACTAAGCATTTCCTTTTCTATTTTCATCCATCACATATAATATATATGATCATCATGATATATAATGACTAGATCAGTCTTGTCACAACCATGGTTTCTTTTTGTTCACACATTATACTATGTATGGTTTTGGACGGAGAGTCGGTTTGCATCCTAAGATATTATGCATTTGAGGACAACATGCCTTAATCATGGTTAAATAGACCACATGATTTTCCTTGAATTGATTGCAAGTCATAGAGATCTAGAATTGAAGTAAAATATGAGAGCACGCTTATGTTTTAAAACTCTGGAACACATACATAATGTGCTATTACATGCTCACACCACATGTTCGAATTAGTTGATAGAGCATTAAAAAAAAAAACAAAAAAACAATAATTTATTTTTATAATCACAATTATATTAGAAAATTAGTAATTATAATTAATTTGACTTGTTGATATTTATCATTTTTTTAATTAGCGTTAGAGTTTTCATATTTAAGCGTTAGTCTTGTAATATTTTCATTAAGTTGTTTATGAATTACTCTTATTTTAATTTTCTCATTATTGATATTCGAATGAGAATTAACGAAGATTGAAAAGATTGTTTTGTATTGTTTGGATCAAGCCCACCACAAAATTTACCTTGTACATGATTTACACGCTTTACTTAATATGCACCTTTGAATAACGATTGCGATTTCTATTACAAATTTTTACTAACTTTATTATATTCGTGCATTTCTTGGAAACTTGTACTCACACTCTTTGCTTACTTATGGGTCGTGGGACATGAAATAATATAACAATTATATCTCTTTATTTTCTTGATGTGAAATCTTTACTTATAGAGGCATAGATACCAAAAATTTTCATCGCCATACGTTTGGGAGAATTTGGTGGCTGAAAACGAACTATCAAATCGGTATACCAAATTTTCGGTATGTCAATATTGATACCGAAGTACGATATTTCGTATAAATGAATATAAAACAATTTAGTTTTTATAGAAGCAATATAGTAATATTAAAAAAACACCCTAAACATGGTATTAAAGTTATTTTCTAATTTGGGATACATATTTATATGCAATCAACTTAACAATGTTTTATTGGAAATGTCTTCAACTAAGATCAAGCCATTCCTCTTTGTTAAGCACAAAAATTTTATTGGAAAATAGAAATTGATGAAAATTAATAGAGGTTGAGAAAATTAAGGATGAATTTTATTGGAAAATAGAGAAATTGATGGAAGATTAATGGAGGTTGAGAAAATTAAGGATGATAAGAAGAATTGAAGATTTTTTTGTCGCGATGGGTGGCGGTTGTTGTATATCGACCACGATTTAACGAGCCTCTAGGTTTGGGAATTTTAGGAATGTGGTGAGTGTGGTGAGAGTGAATTAAAACGTGAGGCGTGCAGCGTGTGTGGCGATAATTGATATTATTAAGAAAAATATTTATTAAAAAAAAAAAATTAACATCGATATAAGATCATATCAATTATTTTAAAAATTAAAAATTTTTTTTAAACCTATTAGAATGGGCCTCAAAAATTGGCAAGAGGTAAAAAAAGTGCAGGGATACCGTATACTGAAAATTTTTATATTTCCATCGATACTGCATCAAAATTTTAAGATAAGATTGATATTTAAAATTTTATAAAATCGAACTTAATGAGATACCTTAAGATTTTCATTATTTAATTTCTACTTATAATAGAGACATCAACACTTTCCCATCTAACAACGTTTGTAATGGGCCAACATGACTTTTCTTGCTGGTTAACATATTCACATTATGAGCGTGATTATTGTTCATTGCTTTACTTTCAAGAAAGTGGAGCTAGTGCTAGGAAAATAATATAAACCACTTAATTGCATTTTTTTTTTAAATATGAACTTTAACTTATATTTAAATATGCAATTTATTAGCACTGAATTATGCAATTATTAGTATGAGAAATAAGTTGCACGATTCAGTGTAAGTAAATTGTATATTTCAATGAAACAAATTGTATGGTTCTAAAATATACTATAGAGTGCACGATGCACCTGATGCACATTAGACTCAATCTAATTTAATTGATTGATAAATATTCTCTTTTTTTTTTCTTTTTTCTTTTAAAAAAGCAGCATCTATTTTAGGTCCTTTATACGAGCATCCAATTGACGCAGTACCTGATTAAGTACAGGATTTTCAAATTAATTAGACATAAAAAAATAATGATAAGGACGTATAGATTTGCACATAGCATCTCTTGTCTAGTCACAAACCTTTTTAGTTATTCAACACTCCATTAATAAATAAAAAAAGCAGACGACATATATCAAGAATTTTAAAGTATTTATTGTTATTTTGAAAGATTTTTAGGATTTTTTGTTATTTTAGAAAATCCTTATAAAATATTGAAAATTGATAGTTTTACAAAGTTCATCTTGATGGAATTTGATACATGGTTTTACTGGAAATTTTCATAGGCTTGAAGATGAGTCGCATTGAATAGAAATTATGTTCCAAAAGATGAAGATTCAATTTAAATGATAACTTCTGAATATTAGATTGAACGAGAGTTCCTGTGCCTGCAACATTTTAATATTATGAATGAACCACTATGTTGGGGAAAAAATTGTTTCATGCCCATAATCTTGAGAGGATTGTGTTTTAGGGACAATAATTTTATAATATTTTTAAAATCTGTAAATATAGGATAATGTGTTTAAAAAATTATAAATGTAGAACAATCGAGCTCGGATAAGTTCAAATTTGATTGAAATATCACATGAGTTGTACTATTATCCGACATTTACATATTTACGGACTTGTGAATGTAGGATATTATGTTTTCAAAATCTGTAAATTTAGGATAATTTTGCAACTCACATGACATTTCAGGCCGATTTGAATTTATAAATTTCAGAACATAGCATTTACATTCACAGCCCTATAAAATTATTAAATTTAAAACACTAAAGTTCCTGTACTAAAAAAATATTGTTCCCTTTCTGCACTAGTTAATGGGTTGGTATATTGTAAAACTTGTTAACCGTGAAATTGATTTTTTTTATAAGCATACTCTTTAGTAATATAAATCACATCCTTTATAATATAAATCACTCCATTCAGTTATCACTACGATACACTCTGTTGTAATATAAATCACATTCTTCACTTTTATGAATAATAAATACTCTTTATTGTAAAAATGCACACACTTTATAATAAAATGTCACACTCTTTAACCTGTTACACCGTGAAACTTGTTCACCATATACTTTGTCCTAGTTAATGCTTTGAAAATGACAATTTTTCAGAGAACTTGAAAAAAGTGACTGGAAAAAATGTGGTTTTAATGTTTAATAGAACTTAAAGAAACAATATTAAAAATAAAACAACGTCCATAATCAATTATAGGGTTATACACGTGTAAGTTCAAATTTGACTATCCATTAGAAAAAAAATAAAAAAATCAAGATATCAATTTTTAAAAATTTGACAAACTCCCAGTCCTGTATTACTGAACCAAAAGTCATATATATTCGAATTGATCATCAACAGTATATTCCAATCTATGCAATTCTTGACTTAGTTACAAATTAGCTAGAAGCCTATAATTAAAGTCATAGACATCCACTTTAATCAGGTGTCCACTACATTCATTTCCTTGGGACCTTATTACACGGACCTAAAGCATATTGTGATGTGGCATCAGAATAAAACTTATGGAAATCTTGAGTATATTTTAATCACGTAATTTTATAAAATTCAACTTCTTCGTCCTATCACATGCTAGTTACCTGCAGTAGCAGGTGACATGTTTAAAAATCAAATTTTATAAAATTATCGGACCAATGTCAAAAAGCTTAAGTTAAAAGGGCTATGATCAAAATGAGTCAAAATTACATGACAAAAAAATCAATATTCCCTACTTTTAATATTTATTAATTTTCATAGACAAACAAACAATTTATTTGTAGGTAATTTATTTGGCTACTAGAATTTTAATAATTTATAATCAAATTCGTAGATATATCCATAGGGGGGGTTCGCATAAATTATATAAATTACAGAAAATACAGAAATTAAAATCTAAAAAATTGCAGAAATTAAAGAAATTAAAATCTAAAAAATCTCAATAAATTACATATTTTCGTCGTCATTTTGACATGTACATGTTCATCAAGAACATGAACTATAATCGAACCCCAATTTACTTGCTCTGTTCTCGCTATTAAATCCATCAAACGGAAATACCATCCAGATTTGTAGAAAATATAAAGCACAAACTATAAAGCTGAGAGAGATAATAATATTCGTAATCTTCAATATGGTTTCAAGATTTGAAACTTATTTGTTATCTTGCAAAGGAAACCCATCAAGAATTTCCCAGTTTATTTACAGTTTTGAAGGGATTTGAAATTCTATAGAGGAGATTTAGAAGAATTTGATATAAAGTAAAAAGTGTATTTATATTTTTTATATGTTTGGGAGTGTGGATTTTATAGGATTTGATAAAATAGGATTTTGAAATAGTAGATGATAAAAAGAATATTATATTGTAAAAAGTAACGTAGAAATGATTGGATGATTATTTAATGATTGATGTGTTTGTATATTATATTATATAATAATAATAAAGTAAAAAATGAAGAGAGAAAATATTGAGTTTGATATATAATAATAATTGGAAAGTATGTGATAGATGATTGATAGTGTATTGAAAATTGTGTTTGAAAAAGGTAAAATGCGTGTATTATATGTATTATAGAGTATAATTTTGGAGGATTTAAAATTCTATACCAAAATCCTGATAAACAAACGGGGATTTGGGATTTAAAATTCTGAAAATCACTTTTAAAGCCATAAACAAACAAGCCATCAGCTTTATAGTTTGTGCTTTATATTTTCTACAAATATTATACATTAGGACATTTTAGACCATAATTTTATAGGGTGCTTAGAGAATACACCGATTTGAAGTGGTTCTGATCCTTCGAATTAGTTGATCATTTAGATCGAATATCGAGTTATATAAGAACAGTTTTGATTCGTTTTATATCACTGTAATCATAATGATTGAAAAAATGACCAAACTATAGGGTCAAATCTACCATAATATAAAGCTTGATAGTTGATTCCTTACCTGGCTTAGTCATAAGCAAACATAATTATGTCCAGTTTAGCTTTTTCCATGGGCGTATGCTTTTACAACAATACAACTGTACAAATTACAATGCCTCGTCCTAACAGAAAATTTTTGTACTATAATATTATAATACATGTACTCCCTCCATCCCAAAGAAATTTGCCCCAATTTTATGATACAAATGTTGAGAAAAATATTAATGAGTAGAGTGTTGAGGCGTAATGTAGTACATTTATATGTATAAAGTAAATGAATTACATGAATTGAGTGTATATATATATATATATGAGACCCAAAAGTAATGATATTTGGTATAAATATATTAATATTTTGAGGATGAAGTTTAGTAAGTGATTTCATTTTTTGGGTGTGTAAATTTTTGTGGAACGTCTTAAAAAAAATATTGGACAAATTTTTTTTTGACGGATATAGTAACTTTAGAATCTAGATCAAGAGAAATAAAATCTTATGAAATACTAATAATGAAAACAATTACACATACGAGGCCATACACTCTACGCATCATTAATTAGTTAAACAATTACACAATTGCATGGGACGGTCTCATAGTAAGATAAAATATAATTTGAATATAACATTCTAATATTTTAGAAGAGATGTGTGTTCATGTGTGTTAGTTGGGGGTGTTTACAAAAAATTATCCTCTTTAAAAAGTTATTAAAATTAGTGATTATAAGAAAATTGATTAATAGTATCTAGAAATTGATGATTTTGTAAAAAAGTAAAAAAAAAAAAAAAGTTATTAGTGTTTTGCAAAAAAAATTAATAATTCTTTAAAAAATGCTTATAAGCTACCATAATCGCCTCCCTTACAACTTATAGCTTATAACTTTTTAAAACTTATTTATAATAAAAAGAAGAGTAGATCTAGTGTGCAAATTTATATAGATGAAAATCTATAGAACTGCCCTAAATCAACCAACTACACCCTAAACACTAAGTAATTAACCCTAAACTATGACCTATTTGAGTTGGGTGAACCATGAACTAGTCGGGCCGAGTGAGCCATGAACCACTCAATTTTGTATTACATTCATCAATTATAGAATTTGGTTGAAAATTAAAGTTTTTGCATCTATATAAATTTGCATACTAGACTTTGTCTAAAAAAAGAAATAAAACACTCAAAATTATTTATACACATAGTTCTAAATGACTATAATAATTTATAACTTATTGTAAATACCCCGATAGTCTGCCTCATACATCATTGTTTCATGTTCTTTTTTTCGAAAGCTTGTTTCGTGTTTCCTGAATCACAACACATTGTATTGTTAAAACCAAGGGTGCAGAAATCGGTAATCGGAAGTCGGACGTTTTTCGGCCGCCTAACGCCTTGGCCGCCTAGGCGCCGCCTAGACTTTTCATTTTTTTTTATTTTTTTTAATTTCCAATTTTCCAAAAAAAATCATACATAAAATTAAATAAAGTCCAAAGGCCCAAACCTTTGTTAATGAATAGAGCAAACAAGCCCAAAACTAACTTAGTCTTCAGCGCATACATTAAAAAAGAACAGAAGAGGCGTAAATTAGCACCGCTGAAAAATTCCAAATCCATAATCCACCATTTCCGCCGCTGCACCCGCCACACCCGCCGCCGTGCCCGCCATCTCCCTCGCTTGACCATCTCCCTCGCTCGCGCCGCACACCCATCAGTCCATCACCCATATATTTCAGAGGTGCCTCGTCTGCCCGCAGCCGCAGGCCGCCGCCGCTGTTCTCGCCCAAGATATTGTTGCAGTTGCAGGCTCCCCGCTGGTCGATTTGGCCCGATTTTTCACTTCTTATGCAGCTGCCCGAGTTGACCGATTTGGCCGCCTAGGCGGCGACTATTGCTGGATCCGACTTTCATGGCCGATTTTCCTAAAATCCCGGCCGCCTAGCCCGATTTCTGCATCACTGGTTAAAACACGAACTACCAGTAAGACCGAATATTTAATTAGGTAATTAATGCTCTTATGAAAATATTTTGTAAATAAAAAATATTTGAAGGATGTGAATTAGAATAAGTACGACTATTTATAAAAATATGGGACAATATTAAAATGAAAAGGCTAAATATACTTTTGTTTTTTTTTATTAATTTTAATACATATTTTTTTGTCTCTTTAAATTTTTAATATTATTTCAGTTAATACTTAAAAGTATCCCGAGACAGCATTTTTTATAATTTGACGTGGTCACCGAAATTCATTCACGTTGCATATGTGTAAATATTAAAATAAAATAAGAATTATATTACGCACAAATTTCTGAATTACATAGCACCGGATCGTTCTCAAAATAATTCAAAGATTAAGCGATGATCTCGTCATTTTACATGCTAAAATTAATGGCCATCATTAATTTCAAAACACAATTAAATTAAACGGCGCACCCAACACATATCATACTTTGATACCTATACCAACTCACATCCTCAAAAGTTAAACCTTAACTCGAATCCGAATCATCACAAACCGGATCCGAATTAAGATCAAACCCTTTACTCTCCGTCTTAACGCCGTCAAAATCCTCCCTTTGAAAAGACGGGTTCCAGGGAGACTTCGCCGTCAACTTGCCGCCGACGTTATCACGGCGTTGAAAGTACCTAGTCGCCACCTGAATTCTCTTCAGAATAGCGAAGAATTCCTCCACCTCTTCGTCGCCGGGCAGCGGCGGCGGCGACCTCTTCCGGCAGCTGGCTTCTCCGTCGTTTTCTCGTTTTCTCTTCTCCAATTCCATCCAAGATGCAGAAAAAATTAGTGTCTTTTTATAAAAAAAATTAAAGCAGGAATATTTGTTTTAGAAATGTAAAATAAATATTATTGTAAGATAGAAAGCAGATGCGTTTGAGAGAATATTGTTAATTTAAAAGGGGGGGACGGTAACTTGGTGGGTAAAAGTAATGTCTGTGATGTGATGACGTCATAAGGTGATGTAATTGGATTACGCATGCATATGGCTTTATTCCGAGGATTCTTCACGGGTAACTAGCTAGTTAGTCATATGGTGGAAGAACACATGGGGCACCGGCCTAAATTTTATATACATGCACCGAACACTCTATAATGTATTTTAAAATTATGTTATTTATTATCTTGAAATATATAACTTATTTATACTAAAAAATTAGTTACACAGTATAAATAAATTATATATTTAAATATAACACATAATTTTAAAATGCATTATAAAATACATAGTGCACCTGATACACATGAGTCTTATTTGGTGCACCTAATGCCATTTATTGGGTTGTTGTCCTAACAAAAATATCGTGCACCAAATGCATTTATTGAGTTTTGGGCCTACCATTTTTTGTTTTAAGGCATGAAATCACCTAGGTGTTGTATTTCATTTTTTCACTTGTCGACTTCTATTTTACTACTTAACTTATTTATTTTGTTAACTCCAATGAAAACAATTACTCACTCTATCGTGAATTCGAAGTCACTTTTTTTATGAGAGTTAAATGTTAAAGTAATGACATGTGGTATAAATAAAAAAAAATAAAGTTAACTTTTGTGTGGAAAAAATAATAATACTGTGTGTATTTTTTTAGATGTTTAGAGGTAAAGTTTAAAGTAGTGTAGTTGCTTTATTTCCATTTTAGAAGAGGTGACTTCGAATTCGGGACGGACCTTTTAGGACAATATGATTTCGAATTCGGGACGGATGGAGTATTACTATTTAGTAAAAAAATATTAATACAATTAAAAAAATGCACTTGATAAGCATAGTGGTATATAAAATTTTTATTCATATATATATATATATATTACATGTGAGAGTAACACTTCAACATGTTTGGTGTAATTTTGATCAAACAATTTTTTTTTCTATATTATTGAATCAATTTATATAATGAAAACAGTTTGTTAAATGAGTTGACACTCTTGTTCCATTATCTTCATGAGTTATGTGGCCCATCAAGTGGAACTGTGGAAGTAAAAATTGAATCAAACCATTACAATAGAACCACAATGTAATTAGTTTACACAATTTTATACCTACATGTGCATGCATTGAATATTTAGTGAATATATAAATATAATGAAATATGAAAAATAGAAAAGATAAATCAAGTTGCTTTGTTAAGAGAGAAGGTATCAAATGTATCAAGTGCATGAATCTAGAATTGCCATGCCCGCATGGTCCAATGCAGTTTGGACCCTATATATTACGTTTGGGCCATTTTTTTCCTATTTGCATTTGTTCTTTCTCTTTTTCTCTTTCTCATTATTTCTTCCTCATATCTTAGATCTTGTTTGTGATACGCCTCTCCTTAAGTATCTATTATTAGTATTAGTGGAATTTTTAATTTAAGTTAAAGTCTTTTTAATTAAAGTCTAGAATAAATGGTCCATGGGCTTTCTTTCTTAGGGCATAAGTCAAGGCTAGGGTTTGAGTCTATTTAAATGAGGTTTCTCTAGAATTATTATTATCTTTGGATCATAGAATTGAGCAGTCATTTGGCTTGTGACAGAGATTTCGATTTAATTCTATGTGGCCTCTTTTGAGGATTCATTTCTTTTCTTTTATTAGTAAATTTCAAGTCATATCCGTATTAAATTTATGTCCTTTATATACCCAATTCTTATGTTCTATCAATGGGTCCGACCTGTCAACCTCCTTCAATATGACGCAAACTCGTACGAGATCTGAGAAGGAGCGCTTGGAATCAGTGGAGAAATCATTGAGCGAATTGCAGTTGGCTGTATCCAATCAGTTCACATCCCAGGCCGCTGCTCAGGCGGATTTATCGAAGAATATCGACCAGCTTATGGCAGCGTTGATGGGCCGCCAAGATGGGGGTTCCTCTTCACGCGGACATGGCTCGATGTTCGGCGATACCAGCACGGGGTCCCCTTTCCAAGGCGGGGGCGTGACGGGACTTCCCGGGCAAACCCTTCCGCCCGGGTATAAAGCGGTGAAGAGCAGGGAGTTGCCGCTCTTTGATGGGTCCGATCCTCTGGCTTGGTTGCCCAGGCCAAGCAATACTTTCTAATGCACAAGACGGCCGTAAGAGATAGTGTCCAATTGGATCTAATTGCAATGTCGGGCCGAGCAATGTTCTGGGCCCAGTGGGCCATACATCGTGCGCCATCCATCGTTTGGGAACAGTTCACCAGGTAATTGATTGAGCATTTTGGCGACATCTCCTCCAAGAACGCGTACGAGGCCATGCACTTTATGCGCCAGACGGGTTCGCTTGAGGACTATTTGGCCCTATTCGAAAGCAGGTGGAGCAGCTTCCGAACTTGCTGCCCGATTAGTATCTGGGTATGTTTCTTGGAGGCTTTAAGCCTTCCGTCCGGGACTAGATTTCTGATGTTGAAACAGGCGACGTGCACTCCGCTATCCGGGCAACGCGACGAGTAACTCGCTCATCCGAATACCCGAGTTAGTTCTCTAGGCCAGTTTTCCAACAGGGCACCTTCGGGCGTTCCCCTTCAGCAGCCCGAAATGGAGTATAGGAGGGTGTGATGCCTTCACCGGGCTCGCAAACCACAGTCATCCTCCACGGGCACTTCCGGTCCTAGCCAAAACCGGAACACCAGCCACCTTTCAGCCGAGAAGGCTCGTGAGTACCTTGCCAAGGGCAAGTGTTATCGTTGTAGCCAACCGTATGGTCCCTTGCATAAGTGCGACGCCAAATTTTTGAGTGTCCTAATCGGGGCAGTGGAGGATGAACTAGAGACTCAAGTCTTGGATACCAGGTTGTACACGGATATCCCACACGCCCCAGATAATTCAGAGTTTCCTACGGTGGAGCAGTACATGGATAAAGTCTCCTTAAATATCTATTATTAGTATTAGTGGGCTTTTTAATTTAACTTAATGTCTTTTTAATTACAATCTAGAATAAATGGCACATGGGCTTTCTTTCTTAGGGCAAAAGTTAGGGTTAGAGTTTGATTCTATTTAAATGAAGTTTCTCTAGAATTATTATTATATTTGGATCATAGAATTGAGCAGCCGTTTGGCTTTTGGTAGAGATTTCTCCGTGATAGAGATTTAATTCTTTGTGGTTTCTTTTGAGGATTCATTTCTTTTCGTTAATCAGTAAATTTCAAGTCATATTCGTATTAAATTTATGTCATTTATATACCCAATTCCTCTGTTCTATCAGTTTGACAATGTGCTTCCAACAAAAACAAGTCGCAACAAGATCAACAATTGATTTTATATTGATATGTTGATCTTCATTATTGTTGAATCTCTGTCATTATAGCGTGTTTTTTAATATTTGTCGTTCTGAAGGCGGGCGTTGCTTATCTTTGCTGCCGCGTTGTGCTAACTTTGTAATCCATCCGCCCAACTGAAGAATTCTCATCTTTTCATTTCAGGTGTCCCACCAAATCCCCGAGAGAATAGTATTTTTGTGCTATATTTGTTGATTTATTTAATACAAAAACTCGAGTTTGAATCACAAATGGTCCAATAACTTTGGCCTCAAATAGATTTAGTTCCATAAGTTTTTTTATCGTCGATTTAGTCCCAATAACTTTAACAATGTCCAATTTTGGTCCCAAATCGGTCGGAACAACGTCGTTTTTCCGTTTCAATTTGGGGCTTTCGAGCAGATGTTGTGACTGGACTATCACGTGTATTGTCACGTGTATTTTTAAGTGCGTTTAACTCATTATTGCCATCAATTCTGTTTTAATTTTAAGTTTTAAATTTTAACTATATGCCTAAAATTCCATCCGTTAAAAAAAAAAATACACGTGGCAAACCAGTCACAGCATCCGCCGAAAAGCCCCAAATAAAAAAAGCAAACGACGTTGTTCCGATCGATTTGGAACTAAAATTGGACATTGTCAAAGTTATTGGAACTAAATCGATGATAAAAAACTTATGAGACTAAATCTATTTGAGGCCAAAGTTATGAGACCATTTGTGATTCAAATTCCAAAAACTAGTACGAGACGGTGTTATACATGAGACTGGTATAAACTAACACAAATCAATACCCACTCTTTTCAAAGTGTTAAATTATCATTGCCCAAATTATATTTCATCTCACCGTGAGATCGTCTCATGCAAGTGTGTCTCTTTACTAAAAAGACATGAGTCATTGACTTGTAATTTGAGTTTTCAAGTGTGCCCAAAGTATTTTTTTTTTCATTGAAACATTCAAATATCTCCACAACACAAGAGTTTTGTCTTGATTAAAATATGGGATAGTTTCAACTACTAGAATGGAAATAGACTGATTCACTTTTAGTTATGATACTGAATGATTTTCTTCTAGTACATGATGATGTATATAATATGGTTTTCCTTAAGATGGTCTTTTTAGTTTACTCAAATTATTTTCTTTGCTCTGCAATGTCATCTCATTTTTTCAGTTTTATTCGTCGAGTTAAAAAGCTTATGCGTTTTTTCACCTCCCCAAAAAATGAAAAACTGATCGTATTGAGTGACAAATTTCTTGGCCTTTATTTTGTGTTCAAAATTAATTTCTTGATATTCAAGGACGAAAAGGAAAACAATGGGTCCTTGGTATTAATTGGCCCATTAAGCATTTCAAAATGGTCCATTAAGTATTAACAATTTTAAACATTAAAAAAAGGGTGAATCATGAAAGAAATTCCAAAAAGGTTTAATATCTGATATTGTTTAGTCTCATTTGCTGCAGTACGCACGAAACAAGTGTTGGGCCGTATATTTATTGGGCCCATCTTTGTGTTTAGGAGTATTAGGCCTTTAGTTCCTGGGCCTGCTTTTATTTTGTAATATTGCTAGGCCTTTTAAGAGAAATCATGGTTCAGAGTTTTATTTTGTGATTTTATTACTAGTTGCCGCATTTTCCAATTACTTCATTGTTAGGAGAAATTGAGTTTGGTTTTTTTTTTCCTATTCTTTTTTGGGGTGGGGGGGTCACATGGTTGTAGATATATCATGTATGGGTTAGATTTCTAAAAATGCTGGAGCACATGGGTTGCAGTATACCTTTCTTTTTAATGAATACACTTTAATAATTAATAATAACAATATTTTAACTTTGCCTTAACATTTCATGTTGCAGTACAATTATATATCCAAATTCAGGACCATTGGGGGATAAATATTAAACTAATAAAGGAAAATTAATGCTAATACATTTTAAATAATTATTTAGTGATTTTGAAGATGAATTTTTAAATATCAATAATGAAATTGTGACTAATAACTGAAATTATGATGAATTAAAGACATTAAAAAGGAAAATTGTTCATATCAACGCTATTTTTTATGTTAGGAAGGAACGACAGAAACTTTTATTAGAACATATGAAAATTACTTGGATAAATCTTGTATACATCCGGATGCACTGTGCATTCACAGTGCATTTTAGAAACATACAACACTTGTTATATTAAGAGATGCAGTTTGTTTATACTGAACCGTGCAACTATTAATATAAAAAAATAATTGTACTGTTCAGTATATATTTTTTTTTTGATCGGACAAAGTTAGATGTTAGTTGTTAGTAGTTAGTACACCAAACACTCAAATACTCCACAAAATCGTCAATCCACCTTATAACTCCCATAACTCCAAATTTGTTCCCAGAAGGAATCGAACCTGGGTCTCCCACTCAAATGAGGAGCCCAGTGGCCAGGTGGACTAAGCCACCTGATTACTGTTCAGTATAAATAAATTACATCTTTTAATATAAGAAGTTGCATGTTTTTAATATGCACTATTGCTGCACGGTGCACATGAAAATAGTTTGGTCCGGTGAAGATAATTTATAGCTCTGTCGAAATGTGACAGTATAGAAATATAGGTGTTTTTCTACATATAAATGATTTCCGGACGATTTAATCGGTTTCAGGCTATTTTTTGGTCGATTTCGGCTAGTTTTTCATCCGTTTCGATTCGACAGACTTCCCCTATGATTGATTTGGAGGGTGTGTGTTCCTTTTTGACAATTTTGGCCGCGCACAGTTTTGGATGACAACTTTTTGGGGGCTTCAATAGGCTGGGATTTAAGCTGGAAATTGGAAGGGCTTCCGTGGCGGAGGTCGATATTGGCGCTGAGAATTCCCGTGACGGTGTGCGATTTCTTTGTATTTCCTACGGCTTTCTTCTAAAATTGAGGTAATTTCAGTTTCGTCGTCTGAGGGGTGGGGGTTTTTGTGCAGTCCTGGTCTGTTTCATGACGACAATTGTATGGAACGCTCGGGGACTGGGGAACCGTCGGGCGTTCCGTCAACTTTGTCAGCTCGTAGCTGACAACGATCCCACTCTTCTGTTTATATGTGAATCCAAAGTAAATACGTTTTGTTGTAATTTATGGCGGTCGCGTCTTTCTTTTGCTGGTATGTTTTCTGTAGACCGGAGAGGTCGTAGTGGCGGACTTGTATTATACTGGAAGGCTGACTGTAAAGTTACTATTTTGTCGTATTCCATTTCGCATATTGATTGTATTGTTTGTCTCGATGATGTGTTGTGGCGTTTACGGGATTTTATGGGAATCCCAATCCTACGTTAAGAACACATTCGTGGACGATGCTCAGGCGATTAGCCGCGTGGCATGGGATGGCGGACATGCCGTGGGTTATTGAGGGGGATTTTAATGAGCTGTTGTATGAATCTGAGAAAGTTGGTGGCCTCCGTCCGAATGCAGTTGGTATGCAAGCTTTTCACGATACGCTCTCTGTCTGTAATGTCCGGGATCTGCATGCGGGTGGTAAATTTTTCGCATGGGCAGTTGATAGAACGGACCATGGCCTCATTCCTGAAAGATTGGACCGATTTTGTGCTAATGAGACATGGAGGAATTTATTCCCTACAACACAGGTTACTAATATCGGATTTTATGGATCTGATCATAGAGCGGTACGAATTCAAAGCAGGCAGCAGCAGTTGAAGCATTATCCAGACAAGCGCAGATTCTTTTATGAGCAAAAATGGCGACGTGATGATGCTTTGATGCAGCAAGTTGTCGATCTTTGGCCTACCATTAGTGCAACTCACTCATGGCCGGAGGCGTTAGGGGTGGTTCGCAGGCGACTCACATGTTATGGTAGAGCCCAACAGCGTGCCGAGGGGCCATCCATACCAGAATTGCAAAGGCGTATTGATGAGGCATTACGCGTGGGAGCTTCGACATCGGCAGAACCCACTTACAGTCGTCTTTGTGTTCAAATGGAAAAGCGCTTGACGTGGGATGAGGTGCATTGGCAACAGCGTTCGCGAGTGGAGTGGCTTCAATCAGGGGATCAAAATACAGCATTGTTCCACCTAGTTGCTAATGACCGGCGGCGAAAATTGCAGATACCAGACCTTCTCAATGCACATGGCGATTGGGCTACATCCCATGAAGCTATTAGCCAAATCTCTGTACAATATTTTGTCAATCTATTCTCCTCTTCACACCCGTCTTCTACAGACATCGGCCGAGTACTAAGTTCAGTGGATAATAGATTGCCAACGTCCACCGCCCATCAGCTGCAGCAGCCGTTCACCAGGGAGGAGGTTTATCGAGCGTTGCAGGACATGAAGGCGGACAAGGCGCCAGGACCCGATGGGTTCCCAGTATCGTTTTATCTTGATTTCTGGCACCTTATTGGGAATCGGGTCACAGAAGCGGTGTTGGATATCTTGAGTAGCGGTGCGGATTTACGTGCCTGGAATGATACCATTATCTCTCTTATTCCGAAGGTCAAACATCCGCAAACCATACAACAGTACCGTCCCATTAGCTTGTGCAACGTTAGCTACAAGCTTGTTGCGCGCACAATCACAAATCGGATGGGACCAACGTTGGCTACAATTATTGATCAGCAACAGAGTGCATTTGTGCCAGGTAGGATGATCACGGATAACATACTCATTGGTTTTGAATGTATGCATTGGTTGAGGCATAATCGGAAGACGAAGAATGGCTTTGCTGCCCTCAAGCTGGACATGAGTAAAGCCTATGATCGGGTTGAATGGCCATTCTTACTGGGAATTATGGACAAGTTGGGGTTTCCTACGACATTGATCGATCTCATATATCGTTGCATAAGTTCTGTCACTTACGCCTTCCAAATAAATGGTGACATCGAAGGACAATTGCAACCTCAGCGTGGTATTCGCCAGGGAGACCCACTTTCACCATACTTGTTAGTCTTGTGTGCACAAGGGTTATCGACAATGTTCAATGCCTATGTCAGGAATCAGTTGTTCAGAGGTATCAAAATTTCAAGAACGTCCCCTCTAGTGTCTCATCTCTTTTTTGCGGATGACAACTTGATTTTCTTCCGGGCCACTCTTGACGATTGTCAACAAGTTGTTAACTGCCTCCGACATTATGAGCGAGCAACGGGACAGGTTATCAACTTTGACAAGTCGGCCCTCACTTTCTTGCCAGCCACGTACCAGCAGAATGTGGAGATTGTTAAAGGTTTACTGCAAATTCCAGTTGTGGCCGGTCACGAAGTCTACCTCGGGCTCCCAACGTTCACAATGCGAGAAAAGAAGATCCAGTTTGGTTTCCTTCGGGACCGTCTGCTTAGGAGATTGTCCGCATGGCAGCCTAAGCTTTTCTCTAAGGGAGGTAAGGAAGCATTGATCAAGTCAGTGTTACAGGCAATTCCGATGTATGCGATGTCGTGTTTTCGAATACCTATTTGGCATTTGCAACCAGTTGGAGACAATTATGGAAAACTTTTGGTGGGGCGAGAATGATGGACATAATGCCATGCATTGGTCATCCTGGAATCAACTGGCGCGGCCAAAATGTCGTGGTGGTTTGGGTTTTCGCCGCCTCCAGCAATTCAATAAAGCAATGTTGGCAAAGCAGGTTTGGAGACTTCTGCAGTGTCCACAATCATTATCTGCTCAACTTTTTAAAGCTCGGTATTACAAGCACACGGACATTATGAAGGCGGAATTGGGGTCTAATCCATCATACGTTTGGCGATCTTTGATGTGGGCACGAGATTTAGTTCGTAGAGGCATGAGATGGAAAGTGGGTGATGGAAAATCTATTCGACCCTTTGATGATCCGTGGATTCCGGATCTTGATTCCGGTTGTCTTTCTTCGAGAGGAGTGTGGGTGGCGACAGTCGACGACTTCATAAAGCCAGACCAGATATGGGATATCTTACAGATTAAGGAAAAACTAATGCTTTTTGAGATGGACGCTATACTTAAAATTCCCCTTCCACAGGATCCACTCCCGGATACTAGGTATTGGCGTTATGACACAGCGGGACATTTTACAGTTCGGTCTGCCTATAAACTCGCTACGGGGTTCTTTGACATGCCCGCCCATTCGACAAGTCGTGGAAACGAACGATGGTGGAAAAAGCTATGGAGCTTACCAGTTCCTCAGAAGGTACGGATCTTTTTGTGGCAGGCGTGTCGAGACATGATAGCGGTGCCATATAATTTGCACCGCCATCATGTTCCAGTAGATCCCCAGTGCCCTGTATGTCTACATACGGGGACGACGATCCATGGCCTCATCCATTGCAGAAGGGTGCGTCGTGCGTGGAAGGAGACAGAGTTTTGGCCCATTCTAAAAAAGTGTGTCGGGATGTCGTTTATGAATTGTTGCGAACTGGTCGACGCGTCTTATGGCACTAGCAGTTTACCGTCCTTTGCAATTCGAGCATGGGCTGCATGGAATGCAATTTGCGCACAGTCTCACGGAAGAGCTTCGGGGGAACTACCGGATTTCATGCGTGCGCAAATCTTTTTGGACGGGTTCCAGCAAGCACAGGCAGGCTTAAATCCACTCCAGCCTCACAATAGCGCACGACTGGATCGGAATGGCTTGAATTATCAAGCCAGTGAAAGCCAAATGTACCAGCTATGCGTTGATGCGGCCGTTGCACCGGCTCGGGGTAAGTATGGGATTGGATTTTCTATTACTCAAGCTCAAGGGGATTTACAGGTGGTTGCATCAATTCCTACAACGGAGCCACTGTCGGTCCTAGTGGCGGAACTCAATGCCTTGTATCACGGCATGTTGTACTGTGTGGATGCGGGATATTCGGGGGTGCACGTGGTGTCTGACTCTTTGACAGTTGTTGTGAGAGTAATTAGAAGATCACCCTTAATTGGTGATTAGGGAAAACTGAATTATATACAGTCATGTACAATAAAGTTTCCGTGATTAGGGGAAACAAAATCAAAGAAAAGTAAATGCAGAAGTAAATGCAGAGATACAACAATAAATACAAAAGAATATACAAAAGAATATTCTATGAACTAAAGAATATTCTATGAACTAGTCAACGTTTCCCTTAATAGTTGTCCAAGCAGTGACATGTGATCAAGACTTTGATGATTATACAGGCACGATACTGAATGAAGTGCGCAAATTGTTTACGTACGATGGAGTGTTTACTACCATATCTCATGTTCCGCGAACTCTCAACAGATTAGCTGATAGTTTGGCCTCTTTTTCTTTTACTCTCTCCGCACCTCGTGTTTGGGTGTTGGAAGAGATTCCTCAAAACTTTTCTGTGATTTCCTCACTGATTTAATGAAACAGTAAAGTTTTTCTAAAAAATGATTTCACCCCCACTAAGGTTGCTGTTTCACCTGTACATATTAGGATGATAACTCTCTCTTTCAACTTCAAGAGTAATTGCCTAGCAACAATGAAACAGCAATAAATAATAAGCAGCAGCAAATTGAAACTTAAAAGTAAATGAACTTACTGGCAAGAATTCTCACTTTAGGAAATGGGTCCCGTTCAATTATCAAAGAGATGGGGTCTTGGGTTGGGCCCCAAATAAACATAATAGTCACATGCAAATGCAAGAAATTAATGTCCTCAAATTATAAATATCAACCTTACATAGCCATCCCCATGACACCATGTTCAAAGAATTTGTCTCTGTCAAAAAAAAAAAAAATTGTTCAAAGAATTTGTCTCATTTAAATGTGCCACTTGTTAAAGTGTGTGAAATTAATTCATTTATACAATTTTCAATTACTTCCCCCGTCTCGTGATAATATGCACAATTTCTTTTTTGGTCCGTCTCAAAATAATATGTACATTTTCTAAAAGGCAAAACACTCAAAATACTTCCTCCGTCCCGAAATAATATACACAATTTAAAATATGCCAATAAAACTAGTTTTCTTAATTTCTATTCCTGAATAGGAGTGCACATTATCCCGGGACGGAAGGAGTACATTTTTTTAACCGTGGATTGAATTGTCATTTGAGTTGTCAACTCTATCATGGAGAGGATTGTGAAGACCCAACAAGTGTATAGTTTAATATGAGTAGATTTTCTGTCAGCTGAGTTTGATTTGTTTGAACCCAAGACAAAAGTGTGAGCCAAAGACTTAGATGTCATTAAAGAATTTTGTCTCAATTGTACTATAACTCTTTTATTTATTTGTAACTTAGTTATAATTTGTTTATTCGATTACACTTATATTTATACTTTTTAATCCAATAGTAATCTAAATTATATTTAAATATTGCAATCAATCAATTTCGTACAATATAATTAGTAATCGGATTAAAAATTTTATACATATTATAAATTGATAATATAATATATGTTGTAAATTGATATTTACCCTTTCATATATAAAATCTTCACACATAAAATTCCTCTAAAAAGTGTAATATTAGAATAATAAACTAATACGAATACAAATATCTATCGAATTCGAAAAATATCATAATACTCAGATTCAATTCAGCATTTAAAACCCAATTTGACCTGAAGACATGTTTCTTTCACACATATTTTCCACTACTTATGCATGGGCAACATCTTCCCCACCACTTCACCTGTATTGTTTTAGCTTCTGTCCCTACACAAAACCTCTCTGGAATTTCCACATCCCCATTATAAGCTCCCAAAATTAACTCACAAACACCAATCACTCATTCAATCATGTTCCTCTTTTCTTCATATTTTTCCATGTCTTTTCCTCTCAAATTTTTCTTACTGTTCTTGATTCTATCTACACTCCAAGCCGATTCATCCAAAATCGGCAAAGGCTACCGTTTGATCTCCATCGAAGCCTCTCCAAACGGCGGCATTGTCGGCCTTCTTCAAGTGAAGCAGAGGAACACCATTTATGGCCCTGATATTCCCCTCTTGCACCTCTATGTCAAGTAATCAAATCTTCTCATCATTAATTTCTCACAATTTCTTGATTAAAAGCTAATAACTGAACAGTATTAGTAGCTTTCACTTAACAGTATTAGCTGCCCTCACTGAACAGTATTAGTTGGTCAGCTTTAGTTTTTTTTTTTCATTGAACAGTATTAGTTATTTTCACTGAACATTATTAGCTGCTTTCACTAAACAATATTAATTGATCAGCATTAGTTTTTTTTTTTACTGAACAGTATTAGTTATTTTAACTAACAGTATTACTTACTCAAATCTACATTTTGCAGGCACGAAACTGATAATCGCTTAAGAGTTCACATCACAGATGCAGAGAAACAAAGATGGGAAGTCCCCTACAATCTTTTACCCAGAGAAACCCCTCCAATTTCAACAAAAATCAAAACCACCAAACTCAAAAACCCCCAAATCGCAGGAAAAGCCCTAATTTTTTCCTACGAAACAGACCCATTCAGCTTTTCCGTAACAAGAACATCAAACGGCGAAACCCTTTTCAATTCAACCTCCGAATCATCAGACCCATACAACAATCTCGTGTTTAAAGATCAATACCTCGAAATCTCGACCAAAATCCCTAAATCTGCTTCATTATACGGTTTGGGGGAAAACACGCAGCCTCATGGGATTAAGCTAATCCCTAACGATCCGCACACTCTGTATACAACGGACATTTCTGCTATAAATCTGAATGCTGATTTGTACGGATCGCACCCTGTGTATATGGACCTGCGGAATTCAGGGGGGCAGGCTGCCGCACATGGCGTTCTGCTGCTCAATAGTAATGGGATGGATGTGTTTTACAGAGGGGATTCTTTGAGTTATAAAGTGATTGGGGGTGTGATTGATCTTTATTTCTTTAATGGGCCTTCTCCCTTGGATGTTGTTGAACAGTATACTACGTTTGTGGGCCGGCCTGCTGCTATGCCTTATTGGGCTTTTGGTAAGTTTTTTTTTTCATGAATTTGTTGGTTGATTGGTTTTCAGGATTTGTTAGGTTGTGTTTGGTTTTGGAGTAGGTCTCGTGTGCATCAGTTGCATTGTGCAACTCAAGTGTGTTTTGAAACGTGTAACTTGTTTCACTAAAACGTTCAGCTTGTTTAGCGTAAAACAAGTTGCATGTTTAAAAAATGCAATTGAATTGCATGGTGCTAAGTTGTGTTTGGTTTTCGAGTACGACTCTTGTGCACTGTGCAACTCAAATGTGTTTTTGAAACGTGTAACTTGTTATCCCAAACGTTTAATTTGTTCAGCGTAAAATAAGTTGAACGTTTCAGTATAAATAAAATGAATGTTTCAGACAAACAAGTTGTATGTTTTAATAATGCAATTGAGTTGCACGGTGCAACTTGTGTGCATACAAGATTGTCTTTGATTTTGATTTATATATATATTTTTTTTTCATGAAATAGTTGATTGTTTTTCAAGATTTGTTAAGGTGTGTGTCTGTATTTGATATATTGTGTTGGTGGTTATTTGGTTGTTTGAAGCTTTTTTGCGTAGATGGTGGTTGATATAAGTTAAACACAATCCCAATTCCCTAGTTTACACTATGTGTCTCATTTACTATGTACTTCATTAAAAATACTCGAATTTTTAAAAATTACTAAACATATTTTAAATTTTGACAATTATACTCTTTCTTGTTAAAAAAATAAATAAAAGGGAAATTAATCATAGCGAACGGCCTCAAGGTTGTTTGCGTTTTTTTTTTTTTTTTGCTTCTTATGAGTGTGCACTGTGCAGTAATGCTATATATGTCATGTTGTTTTACTAAACTGCATGTATTACAATGAAGTGTAATTGCTTTTCTTTGTCACTTCCTTGTACGTATATGCAATGTTTTCATAACCGAACCGGTGATCAAACCGGACAGACCACTGGTCAGCGGTTCAACCGGTCGGACCGGTTTAACCGTTTTCTATGTTTAGTTAAAAAAACAAAATAAGTATACACCTACAAAAATTTAAATATATATTTTATAACTTTTCATATCATATTTTATAAATTTTGTCCCACCTCATACATTTATCCCACATCGAAAGTGTTGGAGAAAAATGTGAGAGGAATATAAATTTAAAATTTTAAATATTTAATATAAATTAATAATTTAATTTAAAAAAAAAAGAAAGAAAAAAACCGGTTATTTCCGGTTGAACCGGGTTTTAACCGGTTCAACCTGAAATTCGGTTATATAGTGTTTTTTAACCGGGTTACCGGCCGGTTCCCGGTTCAACCCGGTTTTGAAAACAGTGCGTATATGTTCCAAATAATGCTTCTCATTTTAATCTTATAGTATCAATCTATATTACAATGAAATATATTATATGACATCATAAATATATATACTGTAAGTATTGAAATAGGAGATGAAACACTATTTGCAATATTCATTAATGATTAGTTAAATCTTTGTAGAAACAACTTGACCGTTTGAAAGATCACTTATCAGTACCATCCACACCTTATGTTTCCTACTAATTAAGACATGGTTTTCCCTACATGAGTTGTAATAATAATATGAACAATCACTTTCTTTTATTAACTACAACACCTATATTTCTTCAATTAGATCCAACCTCTAATTAAATAAACATCATCTTGTAACTTCAACCTCATATCTCGGTACTATAGTTATCATTTATATAGTTGTTGAAATGATATAGATAGGCCAGAAGTGGTTGTAGGGTACAAGTATCTTAATGCACTGTTGCTTCAACTTGTTTGTACATTGAAACTATCAAACGGAGGTGTTGAATATCAGCTCTTTACTCTAAATGTTATTCTTAATATTAGAGAAAAGAGCTAGTATGCTGTGAAACTTGTTCATGTGTAACTGATTTTTTTTTTTACAGGCATACTCTTTAGTAATATAATTCACACACTTTAGTAATATAAATCACACCCTTCAGTTATCATCATGATACCCTCTGCTATAATATAAGTCACACCCTTCACTTTTATGAGTAATAATCTTTATAGTAAAAAGTCACACTCTTTATAGTAAAAGTCACACTCTTTAGTAATATAAGTCACATTCCTTAACCAGTTTCACCGTGAAACTTGTTCACACTATACTTTGCCTAGAGAAAAATACTCTGTAATTTAGTAATAATTGGGTTAAAGTATTTAAATCTTTTTATAACATCATTTGTTTTCTTATTTTGTAATGAACACAGGATTCCATCAATGCAGATGGGGATACCACAACTTATCAGTGGTCGAAGACGTAGTCGAAAACTACAAAAAGGCGAAAATACCCCTAGACGTCATCTGGAACGACGATGATCACATGGACGGACACAAAGATTTCACCCTCAACCCGACCAACTATCCTCGTCCCAAACTTCTACCGTTCTTGGAGAAAATCCACGCTCGAGGGATGAAGTACATTGTCATAATCGACCCTGGAATAGGCGTAAACACGAGCTACGGGGTCTACCAACGAGGGGTAGCAAACGACGTTTTCATCAAGTACGAAGGGAAGCCTTTTCTAGCTCAAGTATGGCCAGGAGCCGTTAACTTCCCCGATTTCCTAAACCCAAAAACCGTTGAATGGTGGGGTGACGAAATACGCCGTTTCCATGAACTCGTCCCCGTGGACGGCCTTTGGATCGACATGAATGAAGTTTCCAACTTTTGTGACGGACTATGTAGTATTCCTAAGGACAGGATTTGTCCTAACGGAACGGGGCCAGGTTGGGTTTGCTGTCTCGATTGCAAGAACATGACGAAAACGAGATGGGACGACCCTCCGTACAAGATAAACGCGTCGGGTACTCAAGTTCCGATAGGGTATAAAACTATAGCTACTAGTGCATACCATTATAATGGAGTGTTGGAGTATAATGCACATAGTCTTTATGGTTTCTCACAGACGGTCGCCACTCATAAGGCGCTTGTCGGGCTAGAGGGTAAGCGCCCGTTTATTTTGTCACGGTCGACTTTTGTTGGTTCGGGGCGTTATGCTGCGCATTGGACGGGGGATAATAAGGGAACCTGGGACGATTTGAGGTACTCGATTTCTACAATGTTGAACTTTGGAATCTTTGGTGTTCCGATGGTTGGTTCCGACATATGTGGATTTTACCCTGCCCCGACTGAGGAACTTTGCAATAGATGGATCGAGCTCGGGGCGTTCTACCCTTTCTCGAGGGATCATGCGAACTTTTATTCGCCTCGGCAAGAGCTTTATCGGTGGAAATCTGTGGCGATCTCCGCTAGAAATGCTCTTGGTATGAGATACAAGCTTCTACCGCATTTCTATTCATTGAGCTATCAGGCGCACACGACAGGCGCGCCGATTGCTCGACCCCTTTTCTTCACGTTCACGAACGAGACGAGGGTGTATGGATTGAGCACTCAATTCTTGCTTGGTAGTAGTCTAATGGTGTCTCCTGTTTTGGAGAAGGCCAAAACCAAGATTCACATCCTCTTCCCTCCTGGCACTTGGTACAATATTTTCGATATGAATAAGGTTATTGTCTCGAAAGAATCGCATTACCGAATGGTTGATGCTCCGTTGCATGTGATCAATGTGCATTTGTATCAAAATGCGATTGTACCGATGCAGAGGGGCGGATTGGTCTCAAAAGAGGCGAGAGCGACGCCTTTTACTTTGGTTGTCTCGTTCCCACTTGGCGCGAGTTCAGGGGAAGCTAGGGGGAATCTATTTCTCGACGATGATGAGCTTCCCGAGATGAGACTTGGGAACGGACACTCTACGTATGTTGATTTCTACGCGGTGGTTAGTGGGGGTGCGGTGAAGGTGTGGTCGGACGTTCAAGAGAGCAAGTTCGCGTTGGAGAAAGGATGGATCGTGGAGAAAGTGATTGTTCTTGGATTGAGAGGGATTAAAAGTAGTGCATTTGAGATTGAGGTTGATGGTAATGTTGTTGAAGATACTTCAAAGGTTGAAATAAGTTCAATTGAACATGAGAATTTTGAGGAGAAATTGGAAGAGCAAAAGAGTCATAAGATCAAGAATGTGATGGTTGAGGTTAAAGGGTTGGATTTGTATGTTGGAAAGAAGTTCAGCATGTCTTGGAATATGGGAATTAAAGCATGAAAATCTCTCTTTATTTGTGATTACAGTTTTTAATGTTGTCAATTATAGTTGTAAATTTCAATTGTTAAGGTTTTGAATGGTGAGGAGATGGCATAAAAAGTTTTGTTCATCCCTTTTCATTAAGACATATCAAGTAAGTTTTTTTTCTATTATCTCATTATAACAATCTTTATGATTGGTGATTGTTGAAAGCAGCTCTCTCTTATGATCGCTGAATAAATTTTACATTTCCCAGTTAATGAATTTGGGTGGGTTATTTCTTATTTTTATAGACAATTATCTTAGCAAATTGGATGTTTGATTTCAATGGTGTGTTTCATGGAATCCCAATCATTGAAGATCCTAATTTTCTAGAGAATATTAATTGAAAATTGAGAGGCTTTGTTGTACTGGTGGTTTTTCTAATTCAATTCTTGAATCAATTTTGTTCTGAATCTTAGTCACTTAGTCTTTATTATCATGAATTTCGTCTTCAGATTTCTAAAGTGAGAAGTTCTCAATCACTTTCTCTGTATTGGATTGGGGAAAACTTTTCGATCTTGATTCTTTTTTTATAGTTTTGCCATCACTATGTTTGAAGAATATCAAGATTTAATGTGTGGATTCATCATTTGGAAATTTTTAGTGCAACAAATATGTTTAGAGCATATTTGTTACGTGGTATGTGATATGGAAATATATGAAATCATGTGATATCTTTTATTTATTCATGTGATATATTTAATTTTTTTAAGTGTTTGTTATGATGGATTAAATCATGATTGATATTATAAATACCACACAGAAAGAATAATGTTTGGTATTATAAATACCACCAAGGAGGTGGGATGTATAATCATGGGAAAATGGAAAAATAAAATGCGGGCTTTCGGGCCAAAAGAAAAAGCCATCAAATATAACAAACACTTAAAAATGTAGGATATGATTTGTTTTCCACTGTTTTCCTTTCTTTTCCTACATAACAAACGGGCTCTTAAGGATTAAATATGGAAGAGGATGTTCTTTGAAAATGTATTATTTTTCATTTTAAATATATCAATATAAATTAATAATATGAATTTTAAGAAAATAATAAAAGATTAATTGAAAAGTGATGTACTATAATTTTTCACTTCAAACATTATCACGTTCACTTAAAATATCAAATGAGCAAAGAATATCTTCAAACATTTATCAAATGAAGCCCCGACCCACGAGATAAGAATGGTAAGAAAGTCTTCATGCAAGTCTTTATCTCTTCTTTCACACAACCTATCCTATAAAAATTGTTCATGCTATGAAATTGATATCATTACACTTATAAATCGATACAATTACTTTTATAAACTAATACATATAGCATATAATGAAGCATAATATAAAAATGGTATTTTAACACTATACGAAAAGCAGATTGTTATATTGTGTTCGTTTGTGAATTTTTCATCCCATATTGAGATCGTCTCACACAAATTTTTATCGAATACTCCCTCCGTCGTGATTTTAATTGACCATATATTGTAGACGCGGAGATTAAGAAAAAATGAAAAATAATAATATTAAATGACGTAAAGTGGGTTTGGTGGAGCGTATTGTGAGTGTAAAGTGAGTTTGGTAGAGAAAAATAATAATATTAAATAGTATTGAAAGTTGTTTTATTTTCCTTTTAGAAAATGACCAAACAAAATAAAGAGGACTATTTACAAAAATGGTCAATCAAAATCAGAACGAGGGAATACTATATTTTACCCATATTCCTCACAATCCTACTGCGACTGCGACCATAATCGACCATTCCCTAATTCACTTTTTTACTCGTAACCTCTCCAATAATTTCATAATTGATACCGCAATCATCTTGCGACCTCTACAATTTATAAAATATATTAGATACTAAGATATGACAAAAACTCATAGAGACGGTCTCATATATGAGACATAGTACAAATTAGCACAAACCACACATTCCTCTCTCAAAGTGTTGAAGCGTCAGTGCCCAAATTATAATCCGTCTTATCGTGAAACCGTCTCATGCAAGTGTGCCTCATAATATATTTATGTCAAAAATTAATTTTTGGTGGCTTTTTATGAAAACCATTGGGTAACATTTATGCAAATTTCCCTTTTCACATAATTTATAAAACTGAAAATGAAGAAGACATTTATTATTTGTGTGTGTATATATTAACCTATAGACAAATAATCAGCCTAATTATTGTTGGGTTAGCAAAAGGTTCGACAAGTGAGGGATAAATCAGCGGGAAGCCCGAACCATTGGATTTGGGCTTCGATCACATGACCTAAATGAGCCCAAAAATAGAATCTAGAAGAACTCTCTAATTAAAGAAATAAAATAGTTTCTTTTAAGTTTTTCAACTAATACCTTTATGTAGTACAAGTTACATAAGTGATACCACTCACTTGTTATAAAAAGGACTTCTAGCTGTTCTGGAGCTCATTAAGTTTCATTTTACAGTTTCTAAACTTGTAACATAATTCCCTCTTGTATACTCTTTTCGTTCCATTCAATCAAAGATATATCATGTTGATTTCATCATTTCTACGTGATATTAGTTGTGAATTTCATCGATTTTGATTAATAGGGAATATTCTTCGGATATTCCAAGTAAGATAAGAGCGATTCAAATTGATGTGAATCATGTATAGATTTGTTGTAATCTTCTTTCCTGTATTTACGTAAAATAGTTGTACCTATAAATCTTGTAAATCAGTTGTAAACTTTTAATTATAAATAGTGGAATCGGCATCATCAATTCACACGGTGAAAAACAATTCTTCTCTTATGATCTGATTTTATATTTTACATGGTACGTATCAGCAGTATACACAAAAAGCCCTACCAATTAAAATCCACACCTTCTTCTTCTCTTGTGCACACTTTCGCAGAAAAACCAGAAAACCCCAGGCCTCCAATTTCCATCTCCTAGTTATCTCCGTCCGTTTATCCATAAAAATCTTTCGCAATGGCCAATACCGTTCCTCTCGCCACTCTCATTCACATGGTGACAATCAAGCTCTCCTATGGAAGAGTCAAGTCGAACCGATAATCTCGCATCATTCATTGATGGTTCTGCTGTTAAGAATGCCGAAAACAATGACGTACCGAATCCGGAATTTCAGGCGTGGCACAAACGCCATGATCGAAGCAGCCTTTAGTTACTCTTCTCCATCCCGTGCCCATCACCTTCGCAGTGAGTTACAGTTCCTCAAGCGTGGTTGCGGAATATGGTCGAAGCTTCAAGACAATCTGCGATCAGCTTCAAGACAATCTGCGATCAGCTTGCTGACAAAGGACATTGGTTTCTGAGGGCATTGGCTGCCTTTTATGCAGGCCGTACTCCACCGCCGACTGCTGGTCGTGGCTTCTCTCATGGTGGTCGAAATCAGGTACATGGTGGTAATAGATATAATGGTCGTAACACTAATATGCAGGGACGTGGAAATGGTGGACATCATGGTTCGCATGGCTCTGGATATTCCGGTCCCGTCAACTCATACAATGGCTGAAATGGTCAAATCTGCCGTGGTCCCAATCACTGCCCTTCACGATATGTTCGTGATTCATCCTCCAACGCTGCTAATCTTGCCCAGGCGTTCGATGCTCAGTGTAAAGTTGTTCCTTCATCTCAATCCGACTGGTTTGTTGACACGGGGGCTTCCGCTCACATGACGTCGTCCACCTCTACCCTCGATGCGTATGAGCCTTACACTGGTAATGGTCGCGTCATTTCGTTGGTAACGGTGACGCTCTCCCTATCTCTCATTTGGGTTCCAGTTTCGTGAATAATAAACTGCCTTTGTTAGACGTTTTAGTTGTGCCACATATTACCAAAAATTTACTTTCTATTAGCAAATTGACGTTTGATTTACCTATTGATGTTATGTTCTCTAATCAGTGCTTTACTATTCAGACACGGGCGACAAAGGAAGTTCTAGCAAAGGGCCAGTGTAAAGAAGGTTTATATATTTTAGAACATGGCACTCCTGCTGTGATAGCTGCTTTATATTCTAACGTTTCTAAGTCCTCGTTTGAATTATGGCATTCCCGTTTAGGACATATTTCAATTTCCGTTATTAAATTGTTAAATAAATTAGGTCACTTGGCCGTAACTTCAGTTTTGCCAAAACCTACTTTATATTCGTCGTGTCAGTTTGCCAAAAGTAAACGTTTATCTTTTTCCTTGAATGAAAAACGTGCTATGAATGTGTTAGATTTAATTCATTGTGATCTTTGGGGACCAACTCCCGTTAACTCTGTTGATGGATATCGTTATTACGTTGTGTTTGTGGATGACTTTTCGCGTTTTTCTTGGTTATATCCTATGTGTTTTAAATTCGAATTTTTTTACATACTCCAACGTTTTATAGCTCTTGTTTGTAACCAATTTAGCACTAACATTAAAGTTTTTCAAAGTGATGGGGGCACTGAATTTACTAATAATCATGTACAAGATTTTTTTGTTAAGCATGGTGTTTTGTATCGTTTTTCCTGTCCTTATACTCCGCAACAAAATGGAAGTGCTGAACGAAAACATAGACATATAACTGAAACTGATTTATCTTAGCTTTTTCACGCTCATGCACCTACACATTTCTGGATTGATGCATTCTCCACTGATGTTTATGTCATAAATAGATTTCATTCTCCTGTGTTGGATAACAAATCCCCTTTTGAAATTCTTTTCAGTTCTATCCCAAATTATGCTAATTTTAAGGTGTTTGGTTGTCGGGTTTTCCCATACCTGCGTGATTATGCTCCAAATAAGTTATCACCCCGTAGCAAACCTTGCATTTTTCTCGGTTATAGTAGCATTTATAAGGGCTTTCGTCGGTGTTTCGATCCTGTTATCTCTCGTACTTATGTTACCCGTCATGCGTAATTTGATGAGTTCAATTTTCCTTTTGCTAATGATTGCACTAATCCATCTAATTCTTCTAACTTGGATTTCTCTGAGTTTTTGGAACCACAGGTCACTTTGCCTAAAAATGGGCAACCTCACCTTATAGCTCCGACTGTTAGTTGTCCAGATTCCACACTATCTAACACCCAGCCACGCCCCATCAATCCCGACCTTCTACAGCACGACGTCCAAGTCCCGTCCATGCAGCCCGACGAACAGGCCCGCCCATGCAGCCCGGCGAACAGCAACACCTGCCAATGCAGCCTATTCAGCCCGAGCCCGTCCAACCTCTGGGACACGCTCCACTCCATCTGCCCGTCCCTCCGCCACAGGTTCCCCCGGTTAATAATCACACTAATGCAAACTCGTGCAAAATTTGGTATTGTTAAGCCTAAATATTTTGTGGATATAGCTTCTACTGCCTTGTTGTCTTCTCTATCTGTTTCTCAGGAACCTAAAGGCTTCAAATCAGCTATAAAGATGCCTCACTGGCTCGCTGCCATGCGTGAAGAGATGGATGCTTTGCATCTGAACAATACTTGGGAGCTTGTTCCTCGTCCCCTAAATGAAAACATTGTTGGTTCTAAATGGGTCTTTCGAACAAAGTTCAAATCCGCACTACTACACATTTGAGCTTGGAGAGCTCCACTTGGACAGCCCTTTTTTCGAACAGCTCTCCAAGTGGTTCCTTGGAGAGCGGTTCTATTAAAAAAAAAAAAAAACACACAGCGGTTAAAACCCGTTGTCCAAGATTAAAGCTTAGACAGCGGTTCATAACCGCTGTGCAAGAGTAATTGGAGAGCGGTTTTGAACCGTTGTCCCAAGTGAATTAATTTTTTTTTTTAAAGCTTTTATTTTTTGTTTTATTTTTTTGTTTTAATTTGTAAATTCTTTTTAGGTACAGTTCAAATATTTTATTCTTTAAATTCTCGTGTTATTTCTTTTTAATATTCGTTGTATATAATGAGATTAACACAAACTCTTATGTAAAATTTGTTCATAATATTACTTGTTTAAATAGAAAAGTATTACTTGTTTAGATAGAAAGGTATAACTTGTCTAAAGAAAAGTATTACATGTTTAGATGAAAAAATATTACTTGTTTAAAGGAAAATATTACTTATTTAGATAGAAAAGTATTACTTGTTTAGAAGAAAAATTATTACAAGTTTAAAAAAAGGTAGTACTTTTTTTAAAAAAAGTACAAGTAAAAAATATAATTTTAATATAATTTAATTTAAATTTATATAAAAAAAATTATTATATAAAAATGTGATTGAATTAATAAATAAGATAATTGAAATAAAGAATTTTAAAAAAAATTGTAAGAAAAAACGATTTTTAGAACATATCGAATTAATTTCATTAAATAAACGCAAGAAAAGTATTACTTGTTTAGATGAAAAAGTATTACTTGTTTAAAGAAAAGAATTACTTGTTTAAATAAAAAAGTATTACTAGCTTGTTTAAATAGAAAGGTATAACTTGTTTAAAAGAAAAAGTATTACTTGTTTAAAGAAAAATATTACTTATTAAGATAAAAAAAGTATATTACTTGTTTAGAAGGAAAAGTATTAAGTTTAAAAGAAAGGTATGTAGTGTACTTTTTAAAAAAAACAAGTAAAAAATATAATTTTAATATAATTTAATTTAAATTTATATAAAAAATTATTATTATATAAAAAAGTGTGATTGAATTAATAAATAAGATAATTGAAATAAAGAATTTTAAAAAATAATTGTAAAAAAACCGAATTCTAGGACATATAGAATTAATTTCATTAAGTAAACGCAAGAAAGCTAGTGCTCGAGAGGAATTGATCCTCACGAGGCGCGCCTAAGGTCCGTGTTCGGGTCCCCCATGGGGAGGCGAATAATTGCCTCAATTAATTGGGAGACTTGGTGGCTTATATATGAGATCTTGGTGGGTCAGGTGCCTAAAAAAAAATTGATTTTCTTTTTTAAAAAAAAAAAGTGTTGGAGGCGGTTAAAAACATTTGTCAAGTATATATCTTGGGCGGTTGAAAACCGCTTCCTGAAATGATTGAAAACCGCTCTCAAGTGACCACTTGCAATGCGGTTCTCAATTAATTCTTTTTAAAAAAATTGTTAAAGTCGCGATTTGTATGGACAACGGTTTTTAAAACCGCTCTCCAAGTGTTTGCAATGCGGTTCTCAATTAATTGGGAGATGGCTTATTATGAGATGATTGGTGAACTCTAAAAAAGGTTTTTTAAAAAAAAAAAAGTGTTGGAGAAGCGGTTAAAAACCCCAAATGTATATTAGGCGGAAAACCGCCTCCGGATGGCATAATTGTTAAAAAGATATTTCAAGGCTCGCTTAGTTGCATTATTTTGGAGAGCGGTTCACTCAAATCTCTAAGGAGATTATCCAAGACTTTTCATTTGAAACGATACAAGGTTGTTCATGATTCACTTTTCTGATTGACTTTCATTTTACGTTCGTTGTTTGTTTATCAACGTCATTTTAGCGATTCTTTATCCACGTCGTTAATTACTACACCAGCGTCAAGAATGCCTTCTTTCACGACGTTCTTGACAAACCCGTTCTTATGGCTCAACCTCCAGGCTTCATTGATCCTCGCTTTCTAAATCACCTTTGCAAGCTCAAAAAGGCCCTCTATGGCCTCCGCCAAGTCCCTCGTGCCTGGTTTGATCGTTTCATCACCTTTCTTACTAGTTTAGGCTTTATTAGAAGTCGGGCGAACACTTCTCTGTTTTTCTTGCATAAATCTGAATACACCATTTTTTTGTTACTGGATGTAATAAATCTGTTTTTCAGGCTTTCATTGCTCGTGTAAACAAAGAATTTACTGTCAAAGACCTGGGTTCCCTGAGTTACTTTCTTGGTCTCGAAATCTCTCACACTGATAATGGCATTTTCTTGGGCCAAGCGAAGTATGCTCATGACATACTCACTCGAGCCTCCTTACTGGACTCGAAGCCGGTTTTCAAGCCTTTGGCACCAGGGGAGTCTCTTGTTCGTACTGGTGAACCATTTAAGGATCCTACTTTGTATCGCTCCCTCGTAGGTGCTCTCCAGTACCTCACTATCACAAGACCAGACCTCTCTTATGCTGTCAATCATGTCAGTCAGTTTCTATAGTCCCCAACTAACGATCATTTCATGGTTGTTAAGCGCATACTGCGCTATGTTAAGGGCACCATTCACCTTGGCCTCACTTTCTCCCATTCATCGGATTACACTATTCTTGGATATTCTGATGCAGACTGGGTCCGTTGTGTGGAGACAAGTCGCTCCACGTATGGCTACTCTATCTTTTTAGGAGGTAACCTGGTCTCCTGGAGTGCCAAGAAACAGCCAACTGTTGCTCGATTGAGCTGTGAGTCCGAGTACCGTGCACTAGCCAATACTGCTCAAGAGATGATTTGGTTAACTCACTTACTTCGTGAGCTTCGTGCACTACCCCCATCGCGTTATGTGACAACAAGAGTGCTTTGTTTCTGAGTCAAAATCCCATAGCTCACAAACGGGCAAAACACATTGACATTGACTGTCATTTCATTCGAGAGCTTGTCTTGAATAAGAAGTTGGATACGAAATACATGCCTTCCAATCTTCAGGTCGCTGATATTTTTACAAAGAGCCTTGCTCGACCTTTGTTCGAGTTTCTACGTTCCAAGCTTCGTGTTGACGAAAATCACACACTTCGCTTGAGGGGGGTAATAGGGAATATTCTACGGATATTCCTCAGTTGGATAAGAGCGATTCAAATTGATGTAAATCATATATAGATTTGTTGTAATCTTATTTCCTATATTTACGTAAAATAGTTGTACCCATAAATCTTGTAAATCAGTTGTAAACTCTCAATTATAAATAGTGGAACCGGCATCACCAATTCACACGGTGAAAAACAATTCTTCTCTTATGATCTGATTTTATATTTTACAGTGATCAAATTCGTCCAAAAAAAATAATTCAAAATTCACATTGATGATTAAGAAAAATTAAAATTTTGTCGAGCTCGTAGTAAAATAATGGGCAGATCTTAATGCTTTTTCATAAAAGAAAAGTTTAACCTTAAATACATTCATTAGCACAAAATTATTATCTTAAGTTTTTTAAATATAGATTATACGAATAGGTGAAATGAGTGAGCTTGAAGATCAAAAGTCGCAGAGTTCAACTTTTTTTTTATAATGAAGGTCTGATTTTTCTACTACGTACCAGGTCCACCATGTACTTCATATTATATTAAAATATACAACTTATTTATCACTGAACTGTGCAACTATTAATATGAAAAAGAAATTTCACGGCACAGTATAGATAAATTGTATATTTCAGTGCAACAAGTTGCATAATTTTAAAATATATTGTGTAGTGCATTGTGCACCTAGTGCACATGAGACCCACTCTTTTTCTATTTTTCTTTATGACCATGTTTATCCATGAGTATGAGTAATGACTTTGGTCATGAGCATAAGGACAAAAAAAAAAAGATAATGAAATTAATTTTGATGACCAATGTTATTGGATGACTTTGGTCATGATAAATTGTCCCCTTTTTTTAATATTTTATCTTTCATTTTGACACATGTCATTATCTAATTGGTCCGATATATTTTAATTAGATAATTGTAATTTTCAATTTATTCACTTAAAAAAACACCAAAATTCATAAAATAAAATTCTCTATAAATAGAGACCAATATTGATATATTTTGGATCACAATCTCAAACACTCTATTTTTTCTTCTTAACTTGTGTCAAATCTCCTAAATTTTATTTTTGGTCCCGATTTTTATGTCGAAAACCCATGCGTGCGCGGAAGACTTTGTGTAATGCATATAAAACAGGAGTGAGGGCAGAGTGATTCCAATTTTTTTGCTTTTAAGAACGATGTGTGTTGTTTTGCTTATAAACAAATGCATATGACAAGTATAAACAAAAAAGCAGTAAAGAACACACGATTTTATAGTGGTTCGGACGAAACCCATCCTACATCAACTCTTCCCTTCATGGGGCACCTACTTAACCAACATAACCGACTGGACTTAGTTTAACTTGTTAGTCCAACACCCAACAGATGTTTACCGAGTTCACACTCAAACGGGACTTATCTCCCTCACGGGATTGCCTATAGATGTTTACCTAGTTCACACTCAACCGATCCCAGAAATCAGAAACTAGAATCCCTAGTCTGAAATCTTGCGGTAACAAACTTAACCTAACTTTTGGATTTGGGTAAAGATTTGTTTAGTTTCCAACTAGGTTGAGATTTTCCCTTACATTTGTTTAGCCTCAATGCTAAGGATAGGAAAACCTCTCTAAGCTTAGGATATTACATTTGTGCTTAGATCTAGGGTAGAACACTCTTGAATGTATGCGTGTATTTCTAGCTCTGTGTTCTATGGTGGAGATGCTAGATGATTTGGCTCTGTACGCATTTCTCACACCTTTTTTTTTACCCTTGATAATGAAGGAAGAACTTGTATTTATAGTGTGGATTTGAATGTTACCGTTGGATGGAGTCACATTCAAATCCATACTATTCTGTAGCTTTTTGCAGCTTTTTCAAGCTTGTCGTCTTCCTCTCATTGGTCCACGTCAGCGATTCTAACTTATTTATATTCTTGAGGATCTTCGAGTCTCAAGATCTTCTTGATTCTATCGAGCCTTGAGTTATCTGAACATCCCGAACCTTGAGTTATCCCGAGCATCTGAGCCTTCAGGTTTCTCGATTCAGCAGACTTCTCTTGAGCGGACCTTGTCTAATCAGGCATACTGACACTCAGTCTTTTTGAGTTCAGCTCTTACGTATTCGAGACATCGACACTCAGTCACATTATTTCGGGTTACTCGATTTCTTCTTTGCTCGATCGTCGGCTCGACTAATTAGATCAACACTTCTTCAGATCAACATATCAGGATAGCATTAGGTCAGTACATCAGGTTAGCATATCAGTTTATCATATCTGATCTCTATCACGTCTGATCTCGATCACTCTCATCTGCTCCTCTTCATATCTGATCTCGATCACGTCTAATCTTGATCAGTCTCATCTGCTCCTCTTCTGATCTGCAACCTTCTCTTCTGATTTGCTGGCTTTAGCTTTTCTTCACCGATTTTGCATACATTTCGTGTTAACTCCGGAACTCATCTAACTTCATCTAATCTCGATCGGTCTAAATCTGCTGACCTCGCCCCGATCTCGATCATCTTCTTCTGATTTCGTGAGTTCCCCCTCAATTTGTCCTTTCGTTCCCCCTTAACTTGTTACCTGTAAATTAGCTTGAATAACACAAGTTGATAATGTTTTGGCATAATTAATCAAAACTAAAATATCCCAACAATTTCTCCCTTTTTGATAATGATGCCAAAACATTTAAAATATATGCATTTATACAGAGATCGGGTTTTTGTTTTAAAAGATCAATTCAGGTGGTCACTTTGAAAATCGTGAACTTTGAACAACCTGCTCTGATACCAATTGAAGGTATCAGATCAAATGTTCACATTGAAAAACAGTGACCTTTTGAACTACCCGCTCTGATACCAATTGATGGTATCAGATCAGAGACGGGTTTTAAAAAAATGGATCAGTTCAGGTGATCACTTTTGAAAACAATGATCTTTTGAACTTCCCGCTCTGATACCAATTGTTGGTCCCGATTTTTATGTCGAAAACCCATGCGTGCGCGGAAGACTTTTTGTAATGCATATAAAACAGGGGTGAGGGCAGAGTGATTCCAATTTTTTTGCTTTTAAGAACGATGTGTGTTGTTTTGCTTATAAACAAATGCATATGACAAGTATAAACATAAAGTAGTAAAGAACACACGATTTTATAGTGGTTCGGACGAAACCCGTCCTACATCCACTCTTCCCTTCATGGGGCACCTACTTAACCAACTTAACCGATTGGACTTAGTTTAACGTGTTAGTCCAACACCTAACAGATGTTTACTGAGTTCACACTCAAACGGAACTTATCTCCCTCACGGGATTGCCTATAGATGTTTACCGAGTTCACACTCAACCTATCCCAGAAATCAGAAACTAGAATCCTTAGTCTGAAATCTTGCGGTAACAAACTTAACCTAACTTTTGGGTTTGGGTAAAGATTTGTTTGGTTTTCAACTAGGTTGAGATTTTTCCTTACATTTGTTTAGCCTCAATGCTAAGGATGGGAAAATCTCTCTAAGCTTAGGATATTACATTTGTGCTTAGATCTAGGGTAGAACACTCTTGAATATATGCGTGTATTTCTAACTCTGTGTTTTATGGTGGAGATGCTAGATGATTTGGCTCTGTACGCATTTCTCACACCTTTTTTTTTACCCTTGATAATGAAGGAAGAACTTGTATTTATAGTGTGAATTTGAATGTTACCGTTGGATGGAGTCACATTCAAATCCATACTATTTTGTAGCTTTTTACAGCTTTTTCAGGCTTGTCGTCTTCCTCTCATTGGTCCACGTCAGCTAATTCTAACGGCTATATTCTTCAGGAGCTTCTGAGTCTCAGGATCTTCAGTTCTATCTGAGCCTTCAGGCTATCTGAGCATCTGAGCCTTCGGGTTATCTGAGCCTTCAGGTTTCTTGATTCAGCAGACTTCTCTTGAGCGGACCTTGTTTGATCAGCATAATCGACACTCGAAGCTTATCGAGTTCGGCTCTTCCGAATCGAGATCCATCGACCCTCAGTCACATTGATTTCGGTTATCTAATTTCTTCTTTCACGATCGATCAGCTAGACTGATCAGATCAACACTTGTTCAGATCAACATATCAGGATAACATCAGGTCAGTACATCAGGTTAGCATATCAGTTTATCATATCTGATCTCGATCACGCGTCGATCTCGTCGATCTCATCCTTTCCTCTTCATATCGATCCCGATCCGTCGATCTTGATCAAGATCATCTCTTCCTCTTCGATTCGCAACCCTCTCTTTTGATTTGTTGGCTTTAGCTTTTCTTCACCGATTTTGCCGATTTCATCGGTTAACTCAGGAACTCATCTAACTCATCTAATCTCGTCGGTCTAAATCTGTGACCTTTCGCCCGATCTCAATCATCTTCTTCTGATTTCGTGAGTTCCCCCTCAATTTGTCCTTTCGTTCCCCCTTAACTTGTTACCTGTAAATTAGCTTGAATAACACAAGATGATAATGTTTTGGCATAATTCATCAAAACTAAAATATCCCAACATTTATTTTATTATTTTAACTGTATTGTAATTTTTTTAATTGTAATTATGATTTTTTTTAGAGTAACACTCCCTTGAACCAGGCCTATGCATAAACTCTATCACTCTTATGGGTAAAAACTATCATTGTTATGCACAAAAACTTTAACTGTTTAAAAATATAAAGTATTTTCTAAACAGTGATTGTTTTTGTGCATAACAGTGATAGGTTTTATGCATAACAGTGAGAGTTTTTGAACATAACAGTGATACTAAAAAAATCGTGTTCACGGTGAACTCGGGTTCACACAAGTTTTTGTCTTTTTTTTAATATTAAATAATTGTGTATATTTTTTAAATATTTTAAATATAATGAAAAATAATTATAGATTTAATTGTTAAGTTATAAAAGAAATAATTTATTAAAGGGTTGTTGTGGTTGTGGATGGTTATGAATAAAGTATGGAAAAAGATGAATTTGGGTTGTAGAGTAAAATGTGTATGTGGATGAGAGATAAATAAATTGTTTATTAATTGATCATGGTTATATTGAACATGGATAAAGATGGTCTAACTCGGTATCTGGCTCAGAGATCGACTAATCCAGAGGACCTGAACCCACTGTCCATTAGTGAGGGCCCCATTTCAAGACAAAACAAAACTCTGCATACACTTATCCATGTTAAAAATTGATCGCATCTAAAAGATTTCAAATTTAAAATTTAGAGATGCTCATATTCCTAAATTATAAACCTTCACCACATAGCCAACAGGTCCCACTCTTTTTCTATTGCAGTCTTGCAGTGATGATTTATTTTAAAATATATGTCAATATATTCATATATTGATAAAAGAGAATGGGCCTACTGAAAAAATCGACTTAATTATAATAGATTTGATCCAAGTCAGAATGTATGGATCCCGTGAGAAACTTTAGTAGTGTGGGAGAAGTGTGGACCTATTCACGCATTAATAATGAAAATCTAAATTCTGAACCCATGTTTGTGGGTCTCAGATTTACCCTCATCATGTTCTGTATGTATTATACACGTATACAGGTTGCATGCTTCTTGTAGTTTTTTTTTTAAAATAAATTATTCCTTGAGTTTTAATAAAATGATTAATGTTTCTGAGTCTTACCTTTTATCTTTTTGAATTATTCAAAAAGCTTGGGCATCCAGTGTTTCTCCTCACCCATTTATATCAACATTCACTCTATATATTGTCTATTAAAAAAAAAAATAGACCAGATCTTCTATGTAAGATGGATAGTGTAATTTAAGTTTATCTTTAAAATATACGATTTATTTTAATAAAGTATGCATGTAATTTTTTTTACTAATACAATTGTATATTTTAGTATAAATAAATTTTACGTTTAAAAAATATACATAAGCTAAGTTGCATCAATGTACCTAATATATTGAAGAACTACCAAAAAAAAAAGCATGTGTGTATACAAAAATTCATTATCAATATATATCATAAATATTAACTATATAATTTGTGTTTTGAAAGGGTAAATTTGTATGGTATCGGGATATCCAAATTGGCACTGCCCCATCAGTTAGATTGGGGTAGATGAAATTTTCATCTTAAATAATAAATACTAGTTGTGAGAATGATCATCGTTAATTAGGTGATGAGAGGATTTCCACTATATATAAAGATTACAATTACAACAATATTGACCAAGTATTAAGGAAAGGTCAAACAAAATTAAATACAAAATATATTCTATAATTACATATCAATTATCCTTAATATACATATCAATTATCCTTAATACCCCCCGCAAGCGTTGCTTGGGGTGAAGACAAACGCGGAGCTTGGAACGAAGAAGCTCAAAAGCAGGTCGGGGCAGACTCTTGGTGAAAATATCTGCCAGCTGAAGATGAGATGGAACAAAACGCGTGGAAATCTTCCCAGAGGAAACTAATTCGCGAACAAAGTGATAGTCCAGATCAATGTGTTTTGCTCGTTTGTGAGCAACCGGATTCTGACTGATAAAAATAGCACTCTTGTTGTCACACAAGAGTTCCGGACGATTGGAGATTTTGACCCGGAGCTCACCGAGAAGATTGGTGAGCCAAACAATCTCCGCCGCTGCATTTGCCATAGCACGGTATTCAGATTCACAACTCGAGCGAGCCACTGTAGGCTGTTTCTTCGCACTCCAAGAAATGAGATTTTCGCCAAGAAAAATCGAGTAACCATACGTGGATCGTCTGGTCTCAATTCAACGGGCCCAATTAGCATCGGAGTACCCAATGATAGCAGACTCTGGATGCCGAGTAAAGGATAAGCCAAAATGGACTGTACCCTTCACATAACGTAAGATCCGCTTAACAACATTAAAATGATCATCTGTCGGTGAGTGAAGAAATTGACTAACAACATTCACAGCATACGATAAATCCGGGCGGGTAATAGTCAGGTACTGAAGGGTCCCAACTAAAGAGCGGTATAAGGTGGGATCATGGAACGGAGGGCCATCACTTACCAAAACCTCCCCAGCTGGCAATGGGGTGGCAACCGGTTTGGAATCCAATAGTTTTGCCCGTTCCAAAATGTCAGTAGCATATTTGGCCTGGCCAACAAAAAGACCATCTGAAGTGTACGAGACCTCAAGACCAAGGAAATAGTTAAGGCGCCCCAAATCCTTAATAGCAAATTCCTTATGAGTGCGTGCAATGAATTTTTTGAGCATGTCACCATCATTTCCTGTGACAATTATATCATCTACGTATAAGAGTAGATAGAGAATAGAAGTACCTCGAACGAGATAGAACAACGATGAGTCAGATCGACTCTGGCCAAATCCCAAGCTGAAGAGATATGTACTAAACCGTTGAAACCAAGCAAGAGGGGCTTGTTTCAGACCATACAACACCTTCTTTAGACGACAAACATGATCTGGAAAGCGTGGATCAACAAATCCCGGAGGTTGAGCCATGAAAACCGGTTTATCAAGAAATCCATTGAGAAACGCATTCTTGACATCTAACTGATGCAACGACCACTGAGACTGCACATCAAGAGCAAGAATAACTTTCAAGCGAGAGACTTGACAACTGGGTTGAATGTATGATGAAAATCAGCCCCGGGAACCTGAGTGAACCCCTGTGCCACGAGGCGAGCTTTATGACGCTCAATAGTGCCATCGGAATGAAACTTGGTGCAAAAAACCCACTTCGAACCAACAATATTCGTACTTGAAGGGCGAGGCACAAGATCCCACGTATTATTTTGACGAAGAGCATTGATCTCTTCCTGCATAGCAGACAACCATTTTGGAGATTTGGCAGCGGATTTGAAACCTCTAGGTTCAGAGCTAGCAATCAGAGAGGATATCAAAGCAGTGCAAGAAAGATCAACCGGGTAACGAGGCTTGAACATGCGAAGACGGCAGCGCGCACGTCACCATAGGATGGGCCGGCCCGGGACCGGGATTGGTGGATCTGGGACCGCAACAGGAGCGGGGTCTGGAGCCGGGTTGGCTAGTGGTGCCAATGGTGGAAATTTGGGTTAGCGTCGGTGGTGCTGCTCGATCACCATAGCAACGGAGTTGTTCCTCATCGTCCAAAGAGATGATGTGGGGACGAGAAATAGGTGGCGATAACAAGGGACGGATGGATGGCGGCAGAGGCGCAAGGCACGACGATAGTGCCATCCAAAAACTTGAGATGTCCAAATTGGACCGGCGGTGATGCAGAGCGAAGTTCTCGAGAGAAAGGAAAACATAGTTCCTCAAACCGAAAGCATGCCTTGATAGAAAAAACCCGAGAAGAATGGATCGAGGCAAAGAAATCCCTTATGTGTGCTATTGTACCCAAGAAATATGCAAGGCCGATTTTTTGGGTGCCAACTTGTGTTCAAAGATAGTCCTAAAAAAAATGGATAAACCCGACAACCGAACGGTTTAAAATTGCCATAGTTCGGAATTGATCCAAAAAGAAGCTCAAAGGGAGACTTGTTAGACAGTACAGATGAAGGCAGACGATTAATAACATAAACTGCAGTGGCAAATGCATCAAACCACAACGATATTGGAGCATGTGAATGAAATAACATAGAAAGACACATTTTAAATATGTCTATGCTTACGCTCTGCACGCCCATTCTGCTGAGGAGTGTATGGACACGAGAGACGATGAAGAATGCCATGTAGTGACATAAATTCACGGACTCTAGAATTCACAAATTCGGTGCCACCGTCACTTTGGAAAACCTTGATTTTTCGGGAAAATTGAGTGCAGACAAAGGCATGAAATTTCACCAAAATATCATAAAATTCAGACTTAACACGAAGGGGATAAATCCAAGAGAAGTGAGAATGATCATCCACAAAAGCCACATAATATTTAAACCCATCAGATGAAACAACTGGAGCCGGGCCCCACAGATCACAATGGACTAAATCAAGCACCGCATCAGGACGTTTTTCATTCAACAAAAAAGGTAAACGTTTGCTCTTAGACAACTGACAAGAGGAACAAAGTGTAGGATTCGGTAATAAAGAAGTAACATAACCGCCTAACTTTTGCAATAAAGAAATAATAGTAAACGGGACATGCCCCAAACGAAGATGCCATAAATCAAAACTAGCCTTCAAGTCTTTATTCCTAATTGCTGCAACTAGCACCGGGACACCCCGATCAAGCAAATATAAACCTTTATCACACCTTCCCTGAGCCATAATTTTCTTTGTGTGACGGGTTTCGAATGGCAAAGAACTTATCAGAGAACACAACGTCAACAGGATAATCAGCAGTCAACTTAGAAATAGACAATAAGTTTTAGTAATATGTGGCACAACCAATACATCCAACAAGTTTACATCCCCGGATAATTTAGAGAAGTGCCAACACGCGAAATATTTAAAGCGTAACCATTACTAACAATAATGTAACCGTTACAAAGATAAGACTCGAAGGATTCAAGAGCGAGACGTCGATTTCGTCATATGCAGCGAACACGAATCCAAATACCAATCAGGAGTGGAATCAGAAACCTGACATGAATAATTAAAGGCCTGAGCAAGGTTGGCGGAAAGAGGCAAGATTCGAAAGCAAAGAATAAATTGAGGGCATTTATCCAAGATAATGCTCACACATTGATATATCGACAACGATGAGTATAGGTACGACGACCCCCATTGCCACCCTGATTACCCGGTTTGCTACCCGAATTACCATGAAAACCTGCAGACTGCTGATGATGGTCCCGATTTGAAAACCCAAGAACGCGGAAAATACCATGTAATGCATATAAAATAGGGGTGAGGCAAGAGTGATTCCAAATTTTTTTTTTGCTTTTAAGAACGATGTGTGTTTTGCTTATAATCGAATACATAAAAGGCAAGTAATAACATAAAGCAAATAAAGAACACACAATTTTATAGTGGTTAGGACAACTCGCCCTACATCCACTCTTCCTTCATGGGGCACCGACTTAACCAACTAGACTTAGTTTACCTTGTTAGTCCAACACCCAACAGAGATGTTTTTACCGAGTTCACACTCAAGCGGGACTTATCACCCTCACGGGATCGCTTTATAGATGTTTTCTGAGTTCTCACTCAAATGGGACTTATCACCCTCATGGGATTGCCTACCCTCCCTTTCGGGATTGCTTAGATGTTTATCGAGTTCCCACTCACCTACAAACTTAACCTATCAAACCTGATTTTGGTAAGGTTTGTTTGGTTTCAACTAGGGTGAGATTTTCCCTTACATTTGTTTAGCCTCAATGCTAAGGATGGGGAAAATCTCTCTAAGCTAGGATATGACATTTTTGCTTAGATACAATGAAGAACACTCTTGGGTAAATTTGGATATGTAATGCTCTGTGTTCTTGAATGGAGTTCTTGAATATTTGGCTTTTAATTTCACTTTGCAGATCCTCCATTTTCTTTTTTGAAGATAGTGCAATGTATTTATAGTGTGGATTTGAATATTACCGTTGGAGAGTAATATTCAAATCCATACTAACAATCTTCCAAATTTTTCTTTGTCCTTTTGCCTTTGTTGTTTGCGGCTTTTATGTCACATCCATATATGTTGTTATCTTCTTATTGATCATTTTGCTTTTGTGTGTCTAACGGATCGATCATTTCGTCGGACATCGTTCATCGCTTCGATTTCGTCGCCGATCGTCATTTGAAATCGATCGTAGATTTCGGTGTCTTTGAAATCTTTGTTCATCAAGTTAAAACTTTGTTCATCGATTCGTTTGATTTCGATTCGATCTTTTAAATCGGACATCGATTTCTGATGGTGATCGGATTGACCGGTGATCGATCTGCCTGGTGATCGATCTTTACCGATTCGGTGATCGAGATTGCCTGGTGATCTGAAGATACTGGTGATTGATCTGCCTGGTGATCGATCTTCAAGGTGATCGATCTGCGATGATCGATCTTGCCGGTGATATGATCTTGCCTGGTGATCGATTCAATGATCGTTTCAAGATGCCAGATCGATCGATCAGTAGAACCAAAGACATTAGACAAGATCAGATCACCAGATCAGATCAAGATCTTTGATCGGTTGTTGCATCAAGATCATCGGCATTTCTTCTTAAAAATCAGCATGTTTCTTTCTTGTTCAACTCATCGGTTTACTCGGAACTCATCCTACTCATCGATCTTGATAGCCTTCGTCTGCGACCTCGTCGATCTCGATCATCTTCATCCGATTTCGTGAGTTCCCCCTCAATTTGTTATCTCGTTCCCCCTCAACTTGTTATCTCAGAGATTATCTTAAATAACACAAGTTGATAATATTTTTGGCATAATTAATCAAAACTAAAATATCCCAACGGTGACGATTGTTAGAGTCTTTGAAAATTCGACCGTTGTTGAACCCCGATTGCCGAAGAGAAACCAGAATCGCCCTTAGGTGACCTTGTCCACGAGAACGGCCACCACCGCACGGCCATTTCGAGTTTGAAGCCGTGAACTCCATCAAGATGGAGAACCACCTTCCATAAAGACGCAACATCATCTCAAACTGACGAGCTTGATGAAGCAAGGTACGAAACACAGGCAATGTGGTTAGCGCCATTCGCGGTGTCGGAAAACGAGGCAAATTGAATGCCTAAACCTCGTAAGAACCAATGGCTTTTATCAGTTTCATCAATATAGGCGACCAATCACGAAAAGTTGATCACATAAATTTTTAAATTTTCGGCCATAGTCGTCCACCGAGAGATCACCCTTCCGAAGAGAAAGCAACTCCTCACGTAGCTGATGGGTGTGAGAAGCGGATGAGTCAGAGAACGCCGCAAGAAGAGTCGACCAAGCCGAATGGGAGGTTTGACAATCGAGAACCTCCGATGCCGCATCCGGAGTGAGCGACGTGAAGACGACGCTAAGTAATTTCTTATCTTTCATACGCCATGAAAGAAACGCCGGATTTGGTTGTTGGGCGCCATCAATCGTGATTGTAGGGGATGGGGCCACAACTGATCCATCAAGAAAACCCATTAGGTCGAAGCACTCGGCCATATGAATGACTTGACGATACCACATCAAGTAAGTAGAGGGTTCAAGTTTGATCAGCACCATAGAGAGCATGGTGTTAACAGGTAGAGGGTCGGGAACTGGAGCGGCCATAATAGAGATGAACTGGAGTGGTGACGAGATTAGGAGTGTAGGGTTTGCTCGGAGAGAAACCAGAGAAGGCACAAACTAGGGTTATGTGCGATCAATTTGAGAAGAAAACCTGGAGGAGACCAGTCCAGGGAAAAAAAATCACGATCTGGCAGAGGAGACCAGTCCGACGGAGAAGGCGTGACAAGAGAGAATGCGCAGGGCGAAAGATGGCGGATAGATTTGAGAGATTAGGGTTAGGATCGAGAGAACCAGGTGAATGATACCATGTGAGAATGATCACCGTTAATTAGGTGATGAGAGGATTTCCACTATATATAATGATTACAATTACAACAATATTGACCAAGTATTAAGGAAAGATCAAACAGAATTAAATACAAAATCTATTCTATAATTACATATCAATTATCCTTAATATACATATCAATTATCCTTAATACTAGTACTAAATTTGTTGAATCACACATCTACATCATAATTCATAGCTAATAATTAGCATTTATCATGAGTCAAGGAATTTAAGCTACGATTTACATGTCCAAGCACTTGGATTTGACAATGGAGAAGCTTTAAAATAAACACAATTTGTTCATGAAACTTATACATTTATTTATACTTATAAATTGATAATGTTACTTTTATAAACTACTGCTTATAACATTTAATATTATAATCTTAATTTGTAAGTGTAATAGTATCAATTGATAAGTGTAGTGATATAAATTTCATACTATGAATAAATTTCACTGGAGATCTACTCTAAAATAAAAAGTTTTTTTTTGACAGGTAAAATAAAAAGGTTAAATCACACTCACAAGTGTCATCTTAGTAAAGAGAGATTTTAGTTATATTATTATTATTATTTTAAGCATTTCATGTGAAATATTAGTTAAAATAAAAAGGAGTTGAAAATTCGTTACACGGGTCTAGCCGGGTCAAGTGGATATTTTCTAAATATTCGCGCAACTAAATAATAAGCTCTCAGTTTGTGTTATTATAAAGACAAGTATATGTTACTATAAAGACAATTATGTGTTACTACCTGGAGAAATAATGAGTGGACATATGAAAAATATAAGAGAAAATGAGTTAGTGTAAAAAAAATTAATGATATGATAATTTTTGGAGTATAAGTGTGTAATAGAGATTAATGTGTATTTAGATGATAAATGAGATATGCAAATTGAAAAAACAATCGAAACGTGGGCAAGCCCATTTCTGCCCAAATCTCCCCACTGAAAATGAAACATGGCCCGAGAAATGATGGGCTTTTAGACATTTTCATAAAATAAATTAACTTGATGCGCTCCGCAGTCTTCCAGCTTTCAGATCGATGCGTCTTAAGATGTATTCCTTCCGTTTCTTTTTTTGGCTATTTAATTAATAAATAATAGTAAAATAATACATTATGAGTATTTTTGTTGAAAAATAAAAGGCACTTTTGAGAATTGAAAGGGAGGAAAAAGATGTGTAGAATAATGAGTGAAATAATGAGTGATATTTTTTTTTTATATTTTTTTTGATAGAGAGTGATATTTTTATAATATTCATGAAAAGTGATTATAAAAATTATTGATAATAGGGTTACTTTTCTATGTATGAAAGTGAAAAATTATCGTGGAACGAATAGAAAGTAAAAATGAAAAAGCGGGACGGAGGGAATAATAATATTTTAAATAGCACTTAGGCATGATAGTATGAAGTGTTTGCAAAAAATTATAAGTAATTATGATCACCTAAAATTGTGTGCGCGCAGATGTAATTTGAAATGTTATTTCTCTTTTATTAAATTAAATAATCTCTCAAAAGTTATAAATTAAAAATATTTTAATACTTTTAACCATTTTTGAAAAAGTCATTTTTTTTTCAATCACTATCAAGTTTTACTATTAATCATTTTTTCTATATCACTAATTTTATATATTCTTTGAAGCTATAATTTTGTGCAGATACCCCCGCCCTATGTTTCCTAGAAGAGTTGGTATGCTGTGAAATTAATTTTTTTTATATGCATACTCTATAGTAATATAAATTACACCCTTCAGTTATCATTAAGATATCATCTTCTATAATATAAGTCACACCTTTCATTTTTATGAGTAATACCCTTTATTGTAAAAATTCATACACTTTATAATAAAACGTCACACTCTTTAGTAATATAAATCACACTCCTTAATCAGTTTACACGCCCTATACTTTGTCTTCCTACAATCCACCAAGAGAGATTTTGGGTACATGAGCAATAGACACGTGTCCCATCCGGTATAGGTGTCAGTCAGGAAATTGGCCTGAAAAAGAGAGGCGGTGGGGTCAACCGCCTGCGACTTTGGCGGGAAGACCAAGCAATCTCCACTTGCGTACCCTACTTGCTCACTCACTCTCACTCTTTCTTAACTATATCATGCATCCCCATACATCATCATCATTATATACCAACATGTATGCATGCACATAGCGATGCTATGATGAGATAATAGCTATGTTTTAAAAATCGAAACCGGAAGTTGAGCCGAACGACCCCAAAAAAAGGTTGGACCGGGTTCGGACCGGATTGAGCCGGTATGACGTCATAATAAATATTATATATATATATAATATGCATAATTTTTAAAAAAATTCAAAATATAGAGTATGATAAGTGAATATAAAGTATCTAAACTCACTTGAAACTTCAAAGTTCAAACTTAAATTTCTAAACATAATAGAAATGTCCATTAACATAAATAGTTTCAAGTTTCAAATTTCAATTTCCAAACATAATAGAAATGTCATCAACAATACAAAAGTCACAAGTATTAATTTTTATTTTTATTTTTTGATATTTAATTACTTGATATTTAAAATTTCAGAGATCAATACTAAAATAGTATTGAGATGATATTATAATTTTTATTTTTATTTTTTGACAGAGGAGATGATATTATAATTACACTTGAATTCATTAAATTTAATTTTTTAGAAACCTTCTAAAATAACATTTTAAAATTTGGAGCACACTTAAATTTTTTTTAAGAAAAATACATATTAATTATATTTTATAAATAAAAAATGAAAAGCAAAGCCCAAAAAATGATAAATAGGCTAGGCTGAAAAAATGGGTTGGGCTGAAAAAAAAACAAAAAAGGGGGCCGGTAAAAAACCTAATCTTCTATCTTCCTTCATATTCATCATTCTCCAGTTTCTTCTTCAATGGCGTCGTCGCCCGCCAAGCCATCCACCACCTGACAACCTCTCACGCCACCCGCTCTCTGCAGCCGCCGCCCACCACCCACCGTCACGTGCCCACCGTGCTGCGACCATCTCCATCTCGCGCACTGCCGCGTGCATTAAAAATCTTGACCGCCCCCCGCCACACCCTCTCTGTAGATGCCAAGCGACGAGCCCCCAAAATCTTCCTTCCCGCTGAAGGTCGCCGCCCAAGAAGGTCTCCGCTTTTTTTTTTTTTTTTTTTTTTTTTTTTTGGTTTTTTGTTGAAAATCGGCGGTTCACTGGTTCACCGGTTCACCGGTTCCCGATTTTCGAACGATTTTTTCGGTTTTGAGGTGGGCGGTCCAATAGCGGTTCTATACATCTCTATTGGGCCGCTTTGGGACGGTTCACCGTCGGACTGGTCGGACCCAATTTTTAAAACATAGGATAATAGTATAGGGGCCGGGGTTTTTCATTTCTTTAATTAAAAATGAAAAATTGTTGAATTACTCAAAATTACAAAATTATCATGATTAGTACAACGGAACAGAATTATGATACATGGGATCTCATAACATTCCCCCAAAAATACATTATGGTACTGATACATGCCATTCCTCAAAAATATGACATTATGGTACATCATTCACTGGATGTTTTGTAATTAACTTGTTTTCATACCGAGACATAATTATGGCTTCTTGTATTTCAGTAACAATATTATTGGTACAGTTTGTCCGTCTAAATTTTTTTGAATGAGTTTCATGCGCACCCGAATGCACCATGCACTCATAGTGCATTTTAGAAGCGGGTAATTATAAAAAATAAAAACGTGCAACTATTTCAAACAGAAGCATGCAACTATGTTCCCATATCAACATTTGCACTTTTCTGTATAAATAAGTTGCACTTTTCAACATAACTAAGTTGCATGTTTCTAAAATGCATTATGAGTGCACGGTACACTTGGTGTATACAAGACCTAGCCAATTTCTTTTTGTCGGAAAAAAATTTCGTGAGAGGTGTTTTTTTGAATTAACTGTTCTAGTATTTCGTTTTACTCCCCTTGTTATAGAACACTCCCCTATTATAGAACATTTAGCCATGTTTATTTACAGGTTTGAGGGGATTTTAAATTTTGTAGAGAGGATTTGGAAGGATTTAGTATAAAGTAAAAAGTATATTTGTATTTTGTATATGTTTGAGAGTGTAGATTTTTATAGGATTTGATAAAGTAAAATTTTGAAAAAGTAGATGATAGAAAGAATATTATATTGTAAAAAATAATGTAGAAATGATTGGATGATTATTTTAATGATTTATGTGTTTGTATATTATATTATATAATGTTAATAAAGTAAAAAAGGAGGAGAGAAAACATTGAGTTTGATATATAATAATAATTGGAAAGTGTGTATAGATGATTGATAGTGTATTAGAAATTGTATTTGAAAAATGTAAAATAGATGTATGAAGTAGTTATTATAGAGTAGAATTTTAGAGAATTTAAAATTATATATCTAAATCCCGATAAACAAACGGAAATTTGAAATTTTGAAAGCCACTTTCAAAGCCATAAATTATTCATTAATATGAAAATTATTTATTAATATTATAATTAATAAGATTAGTTTTTACGAGGATGAAATGATAAACAGTAATATGTGTTGTAATATTAAAATAATTTTTTTTTAAATAATATAAATTAATTAAGTTGTTTTATTATTATTTTAAAAAATATTCAGTCTAATTTGGAACACACATTTTTAACAAATGTCCAATCTAATGCGCCATGGAGGAAGTACATTAATTTTTTAAATTCAATTTATTTTATGTAGTGTATATATATTACTTTGATATTTAAGATGATTTATTTGGAGTGAACATTGTTCAGACGTTTTAAATTACTTTTGTACTTTTAATAAAAAAATAATATAAATATCATTACTTATTTTATTAAAAATATAATATTTATTTCACCATATATGAAATGATTAAACTAACCCTATTATCCCAAGGTGTGTTCAAGCAATTAGCAGCCTACATCTCTTTGTTTCCTCAATAAAGTGAATACATTGAACTGGGATTCTCTACGAAGCTAAAACACTTGCACTAAAATAATACAATCCAAAGACACGTACATACGGTTCTACGGTCAGAAGAATAATACTCTCTCCGTCCTGATTTTGATTATCCAGTTTTTTATAAATAAGCCGTCCTAATTTTATTTATTCATTTTCAAATAAAGCAATAAAACAACATTTAATACTATTTAATATTATTATTTCTCTCTACCAAAACCTCTTTATATTATTTAATACTATTATTTCCCTTCACCAAACTCACTTTTTACACTATTTAATACTATTATCTCCTATTTTTTCTTAATCTTCGATTTTTACAGTAAATGGATAATAAAAAATAAGATGGAGAGAATAGAAAAGTATAAAAATTCTTTAATCACACACGCATGCATACACGTACATCCACCGGTCACGTGACCTTGTTCCCTCATCTTCAAAAAAATAAGCATTTATTGTGGCAGAATCACGTGAGATGATGACCACGAAATATCCAGACATGGGTAGTGAAGAACCAAATGGGAAAAAGAAAGCCATGCCCTTTTTTTCAACTTTAAATTTTTTTTTCCTATTTTTTTCTCTATTATTTTTGGGTTAAAAAGTTGTGCGAATACTACTAAATTCTAGTTGTAGGCGGGCTAAGTAGTACGGATTTAGTTAGGGGTGTTAAAAAAAATTATTTTAAAAAAGTGATTAAAATTAGTGATTATGGGAAAATTGATTAATAGTTGTGTCAAATGGTTTGGGTTAAATACTGTCTTAAGTCTTAACATCCAACCCGATGATAAACCTACCCCATTTTAGTAGACTTATCAAAGGAAATGATGTGAATAAACTTATGGTTGGATTGTGGGAATGTATTGTTTGGACATTGTGGAAATCTAGAAATGCCATCAGCTTTCAGAATGAGAAATCGGAAGCCAAGGATATTGTAAAAGACATCAAATTGAGACTTTGAAGTTGGATAAATGCAAGAAGAACCGGGAGAGTCAAGACTTCTTTTAGTGAATGGAGCATTAGTCCTAGAGTTATTATAATTGAATAAATTGATCGAGCACTGTTACTGTATCTTTTAGCCACTGGATTTTCTCCAATTTGGGTACCTTATACCCAATTCATTGTAATTAATGGGTACTTCTGATGTCCATTCTATTCAATGAAGTTATCCGTTTTTCTGACAAAAAAAAATAATATAAGTTGATAGTGTTTGTAAGAAAATTAAAAAAAAAAATTGATAGTGTTTGTAAAAAAGTTAAAAGTTAAAAAAAAAACTAATAAGCTACTAAGGGTGTGTTTTAAAACACTTAAAATAGCTTTCAGAAGCACTTATTTTCAAAAGTTGTGAGAGGGAGCTTTGAAAATAAATGTTATCGGAAGTTGTTTTAAGTGTTTCAAAACACCCCTTAAAAGCATCATCTTTGAAGCTTATAACTTATAGCATATGAGAGCTTATTTAAGCTATTAAAAGAGAAATAAAACACTTCAAATTATTTTTGCACACAATTCTAGGTGACTATAATCACTTATAAGTTTTTGAAAACACCCCTTAGTTGGAGTACTAGGCTTCAATGACGTGGCAATTTCTGAGTCGTTGATTTCGTCACAGTAGGATTTGCTAGTCACGATGCAAGTAGGCTTGGCAATGGGGCGGGGTGGGGCCGGGGAACAACTCCCAATCCCGTCCCCTCGAACTTCAGGCGGGACGGGAATCATGAACCATTCGGGGAATAAATCGGCCCCATTCCCCGCCCCGCTCTTTTTTTTTTAATCTGATTATTCACAAGTTTAATACAAAAATGCCTACAAATTCAAAGTACACATTTAACAACAACAAAAACAAAAATATTCAAAAAACCATTCTCTCATTTATTCTTTGTGAATTGACAAATTAAGTAAGAAATTGATGATGACAGTTTAAATTACTAACAAAGTGGTATTCCAGAATTGCGTCACTCCGCGTCAACAAGTCGAAAAACTTATAGAGTACAAGCATTACAGTCGCAACCACAATCAACAATAAATTCCTTTTCTATAAAAATTTCTAATTAGGAAAAAAATTAATAAATAATTGAGATATCAATGAACTAATAAGAGGCTGTTGAATTAAGAAACAAATTTAATTTTTATTCAAAAAATATATATCGTTTAAATCTGTAAAAAAAAAACACACAAACCTTTCCGAGAGATGGGAGTGGTGGCCGGCAAGCGCAGGTGACTGGCGGAGCGCTGGCGACTGGCGAGGGAAGACCGAAGACTGATGGAGCGCTGGCGAAATATCCTCGGTCATCGGGTGGCGGGGCTGGCGTGGCGGAGTACAGATGTCGTGGCGGTGAGTGATGGTGAAAGAGAATGAGGAAGAAGACTGATGCGGGGTCGCGACTACGAGAGAGCGCGAATTGAGAAGGCAGATTAGGGTTTAGATTTTTAATACCTATTAATTTACATATATAATATAATATATATATATATATATATATATTTAAATAATAATAAAAAGTTCGGGTCCCCACTGGACGGGGAATACTATCCTCGCCCTGTGGAATTTTTTTGAGGATTTCCGCCCCGATCGAGGGAGGATCATGAGGAACGGGATTCCCCACCCCGCTGCCAAGCCTAGATGCAAGCAGGGTCACGTGATGAGTGGATGCCCATCGTTTATTTATTTATATTTATTATTTTTAATATCGCGCCAAAGATCTGCCATGTAATCATAAATAAATATGGCCCGATTTTAAATTGGCAAAAATTCCACACGACATTGTCTTATTCTTTGGTTGGTGTCAGGTACGGACCCAGGAATTTCATCGAGGGGGTCCAATTTATAGCATAGTATAGCTAAATGCACTTTCAAATTTTTATATATTTTCGAGAATTATTTGAACTAAATATTTTTATATTAACGGAGTCGAATACATTTATATGCATATTTAAAATTTGAATTATACATATTTCTTTCTCTATTTCGCTACCCCTTTCTCACCTAAAGATCTACATTTTATTTATAGAGTGTTGATTTTTACAAGTATTAGTAATAATGGTGTACGGTAAATATGATGCACATAATACTTTGTCTAAAGGAGGCAAACACTCGTATGAGACCATTTTATACATGAGATAAGGTACAACCTAACACAAATAACATTCATCCTTCCAAAATATTAAAGTGTTAATACATAATTGATGCTTCGTCTTGCTATGAGACTACCTCATACAGATGTGTCTTAATTATAAATATATATATATATATATATATATATATATAAAGTTCAAGTGGGGTCAGGGGGACCCAGTGACCCCCTTGGCCCCAATGTACGTCCGTCCCTAGTTGGTGTGCTTTGAAATTTTAGAATTGGACCCACTAGTATTTGTCAAAGTATAATGTGAACGAGACTTACACAAGAATATGAGAAATTAATTAAGGATATGACTTATATTTTAAAAAAGTATTAGTTGTGATAATTGAGCGGTATGCACTTTTTATTATATAAATAATACTTCTTTTGTCCTACTATAAGTTTCTCCCTTTATTTTTATCATTCGTCCCACAATATGTTTCCTTTTTCTATAAATGGAAAAAGTAACTCCACTATCCATAATTTTTATCCTTACTTTTCACACAATATTACAAAGAATATCACTCATTACTCCACTCATTATTCTACATACGTACCTTTTTCCTCTCTCTCAATACCCATAACTACCCTTCATTTTTATTATTTTATTATTATTCCTTAAACAAAACAACAAAAAGAAACAGAAAACTTATATATATTGGGGAATTAATTGTCCGGATCTATTCGGGATGAATATTTAAATACAAATTTAATCCTAACAATTATTACTAGCATGAATTAATCCTATATTAATTCAAATAATAATTCAACAACAAATCATGCATATAAACAGTTCACATAAATCTTACGCATTCGCTATTGCTACGGGTTTATGTGAACTAACCTCTCGGAGTGACAACCGTTGAGAAGATGGATCTCGTTCACACGAACACACCAAAAAGCCTTCTCAAGTATTCCCTTATCCTTGTTCAACAATCCGGTGGTAGGAACTCGCGAACAATTTAACAAAAGGAAAAATAAAATTATATTGCACCACCTTTGTGGATTTCTAATTTTTCCAACACATGGAATTGCACACTCACAATTGAGGTTTTTCGAAAATACACAATCTGACGACGTTTCAAAATATATGATATTTTATCGACGCTGATATTTTTCCGAAAAACCAATTTTCGTGTTACCCTGGGGATGAAACATTCATCCCCTATTTATATTGAGGGGTGGTCGAAATTTTAGGTGGAAATAAAGATGGAAATTTTTTTTTCTTGATCTCCAAGAAAAATCTTGAATATATCTCATATATTATTTTCCCCATATTCAAAATATTCCACAAAAATCTCACTTCCTCTTGTTATGGATATTTTTGAAATTTTGGGATAAAGATTCCAAGATTTGGATCTTCTTGAATTTATGAGATACACTTGTATTCCAAGAATACATATCTTCCATAATATCTTTTCAAGAAAATCTTTCTTTCCCTCCATTTCTCATAATTTTCGAAAATCCCACATAAATAACTAAGTGGAAGATTTCTTGAATTTAATGAGATAATCTTGTATTCCAAGAATACATATCCTCATTCCATAACAAAATTCAAAGAAAATATTTCTCCCCTTTTATTCATGTTTTTCGAAAAGTTGGAAAAAATAAGCAACCATAATTTATTTTATTTTAAACATCTTTTTCAGTTATTGGACATTATGTTTGGGCTACTTGAGGGGCCTTTAGGAGAATTAAGATTGAACTTTCTAATGGACTTTGAATATCTAATATTGAGCCACAATATTATTCAAGCCCATAAATATTAATTAATCCCACTACATAATTAATATTGCACTATTCATCCTAACCCATATTACAGTTAATATGGCTCCCGATTATTATTTCCCGTGTTTAAGATTATCTAGCCCATTAATTAATTCAAGCCACTGAAATAACTTTCCATTAATTAATATCTTTTGTCCTTGGTTAAGAAACGATTCAACATTATTATCCATACCGCAAACTAGTTCCACTTGCAAGATTTAGTATGATAAATCTTATGAACCTCCCAAGGGGGCAAATCGAACAAGCGTACTTGCACACGATTCTTCGTATTAAATCTTAGCAATCGCATGTGACCAATAATATTGCCCAAGATATAAAGTATTGAATCTCGTTGATTCTCTACCCGTAATAAGTCAAAGCAATAATTACTAACCACACACGATCCTATTTAAGGGACGAAGATTAAGAAATAACGAACCACTGAGGTCTAATTCTTTCTAGTTCAGTGCTGAAGAATTTGTCCTCCTGTAGGTCCTATTCAGTGCATCAGTCATGCACTAGTGTAATCTCGTGGTCAAGACAAGTCAATCTGAGCCTTACACTTCAACTTTTCACGATGGATTGTTCATTTCCATCTAGGTCGTGAATGGTGTACTTTTGGTTACAAGGAACTGTTAATTTAATCTTCTGTAATCTGGTATCACTAAATTAACTACAATGTAACACGTACTATTTATTGAACAGTTATGCAGTAAATATATGTAACATTCAATTATATTTAAAGCATCAGTGATAAATAATTTATTTCAATAAATAAGACAGAAATTCAGTTTGGTTATACAAAGTAAAAACATACTTTCCAGTATAACCCCAACAATCTCCCACTTATACTCAAAGTTTGCTTTTAAGTATACTACAGAATGTCTCGTGTAGTTCCTAATACGTGACATCTAATGTCACCTACACGAACCTAATAATATCTCCCACTTATACTCAAAACAGATTGACAACGAATCTAATGTCATCCACATGTCTCTCGAATGTATTCTGAGGCAGACCCTTTGTGAATGGATCTGCTAGGTTGTCTTCTGACGCGATCTTTGCCACATCTATATCTCATCTCTTAACGATTTCTCGTATAAGATGGTATTTTCTTTCAATGTGTTTGATGGCCTTGTGGGCTCTTGGTTCCCTTGAATTTGCAACTGCTCCGGCATTATCACAATAAACAATGATTGTGCTTGGCAAATTCGGAACTGCATCCAAGTCCACTAGGAAGTTCTTGAGCCAAATCGCTTCTTTCGCTGCCTCGCAAGCAGCTACATATTCGGCTTCCATGGTAGAATTGGCAATGCATTTCTGCTTAACGCTTCTCCATGTCATGGCTCCTTCCCCCATGCAAAACACACTACCGGAGGTAGATTTTCTGGAATCTAAGTTTGATTGGAAATCTGAGTCCGTGTAGCCGATGGGGATTAGACTATCTGACTGATAAACCAACATTCTATCTCGAGTTCTTTTCAGATACTTCAGAATGTTTTTAACTGTCGTCCAATGTTCTTTCCCCGGGTTACTTTGATATCTTGCCACCATGCCAACGGCAAAGCATATATCCGGTCTCGTGCACAGCATTGCATACATAAGACTTCCGACAGCCGAAGCATAAGGAATGTCTTTCATGTCATCTATCTTCTTTTGTGTCTTAGGGCACATTTCCTTGGATAGATGGATTCCATGTCTGAAAGGTATGAAGCCTTTCTTGGAATCCTGCATGCTGAATCGCTTCAAGACAGTGTCTATGTATGAAGCTTGCGATAAACCTATCATCTTTTTCTTGCGATCTCGAGTAATCTTGATCCCAAGGATGTGCCCGACTTCCCCTAAGTTCTTCATATCAAACAGTTTTGAAAGCCATGCCTTTACGTCTGACAACACCTTTACATCGTTCCCGATGAGCAGAATGTCGTCTATGTATAGTGCTAAGAATACTAATACAGTTCCGACACGCTTTTTGTACACACAACTTTCGAACTCGTTTTGATCAAACCCATAAGACCTTATTACTTGATCAAAACATTGGTTCCAAGCTCTGGATGCTTGTTTGAGTCCGTAAATGGACTTATTGAGCGTACAAACTAGGTGTTCTTGGTCTTTTTCAATGAAGCCTTGAGGTTGTTGCATATAGATTTCTTCATCAAGACTTTCGTTAAGGAAAGCCATCTTGACATCCATTTGCCAGATTTCAAAGTCGAGATGCTCAGCAATCGACAAGAGAATTCGGATGGACTTGAGCATTGCTACAGGCGAAAAAGTTTCCTCATGGTCGATCCCTTCTTTCTGAGTATAACCTTTCGCCACAAGCCTTGCCTTGAAGATTTCCACCTTCCCGTCCGGTCCTCTTTTTCTCTTGTATACCCACTTGCAACCAATGGGTTTGACCCCATTAAGTAGTTCGACTAGCTCCCACACTCTGTTATGATCCATAGAACCCATTTCGGCTTTCATTGCTGTTTGCCAAGAAACCGCATCCTTGTCTTCGATTGCCTTGTCATATGTCCATGGGTCTGATTCGTCTTGTCCGGGAATCAAGTCTGAGGACTCTCCTATCCCCATGAATCTCTCGGGCTGTCTCACAACCCTCCCACTACGACGAGGTTCCGGTTGTGTAAGTGTGTCGTTTGGTATGTCATCTTGTACAGTTGGCACTGAGGTTAACCCCCTTAGCTCATTTAAGGTAATCTCACTTCTGGGTCTTCTTTCGTTCATATAGTCTTCTTCCAAAAATCTAAAGTGGGTTCTTATTACCACCTTTTGATCTTCGGGACCATAGAACATACACCCTTTTGTTCCCTCGGGGTATCCTATAAACAACCTTAATTCTAATCGAGAATCCAATTTTTTGGCTTCCTTATCCAACACGTAGGCCGGACACCCCCAAATTCTCATGTGTCTCAAACTGGGCTTGCGCCCACTCCACAATTCTTTGAGAGTTTTGGGAACCGATTTGGATGGCACCAAGTTCAGAATGTAAGCCGTTGTTTCCAAGGCATGACCCCATAACGACTTGGGTAGATCCGCATAACTCATCATTGATCTAACCATTTCTAAAAGAGTTATGTTTTTTCGCTCTGCAACCCCGTTTTATTGAGGGGTTCCGGGTGCAGTTTGCTGGGATACAATCCCTTCATCTGACAAGTAGTTCAAAACTCATCGCTGAGGTACTCGCCTCCACGATCGGATCGTGGAGACTTGATACGTTTTTCCCTATGATTCTCTGCTTGAGCCTTAAATTCTTTGAATTTGTCAAAAGTCTCAAATTTATGCTTCATAAGGAAAATATAGTCGTACCTTGAGTAATCATCAATAAAAGTGACGAAATACTCATAACCTCCTCTTGCTTTGATTGACATTGGACCAAATACGTCTGTGCGAACTCTTTCTAACACTTCTTTGGCTCTATTTCCCTTGGCTCCGAATGCCCTCTTGGTCATTTTACCCTCCAAACATGATTCGCAGGTTGGGATTGATTCAAATTGGAGAGACTCCAGTGAACCGTCTTCTACCAACCTTTGGATCCTCTTTGGATTAATATGTCTCAATCTTAGATGCCATAGAAGTGTCTCGTTCACGTCTGATGAACGTTTTCTTTTATTGAAAATAGTTGATGTGTTATAGGATGCATTTCGTGAGTGGTGTGCACTGTTAATTGTATAGAGATTATTCGACAACATTCCATGACATATAAATTCATCATAAAGAGAAATGGTAACAAATTTATCAAAAGTAACCGAATATCCATCAAGGTAAAGTTTAGAAACCGAAATTAAATTCTTTCTAAAACTAAGAACGTAAAGAACATCTCTTAAAATTAAAACTCTGTCTTCAAAGGACAGGTGCACTTCTCCCACTGCTTCAGCTGCCACTCTCGTAGCATCGCCTAGTGTGATGAAGATCTCACTCCCACTAAGTTACCGGGTCAGCTTGAACCCGTGAAGCAAACATGATTAGTGGATCCCGTATCAACTACCCACGAATGAGAAGTATACGCCGCTAAACAAGTTTCAATAACTAGTGCGTGAGAATTACCTTTCTTTCCGGCCCTTTTGGGGTTGGAACAGGCAAACCTCCATTGTCCTTACCACTGTTGAAGCACTTCCTCTTTGAATTTTCCTTAACACCACAAGCATTCCTCATCTTACCATTGCCCTTGGCAACAATTGAGTTTTATTGCTTATGGCTTTTGGTCCTCTTTTTCTTCTTGCCTACCCTTGGCCTAGAAGATGAAGATGGACCACTTGCCGTTCAAAGCTTGAGTTTTGTGCCCCATCTACGTATCTGCCGCGACAAAAGTTTACTATAAATCAGCTAGCGAGGCCAAAGTGCTCAAAACTTTTGGGCAGAGAGTGGAGTAGCAAATTAATCTGGGTCTCTAGATCATAATCTGCACCCAGATCCTCAAGTTTGTTCAGATGAGCCATCAATTTTGAGGACGTAATCCCTTACGGGGTTGCCCTCCACCATTTTCAGCGATATCTCTCGCAAGGTGATCTGACGAGCCCCGCGTTTTTTACTCATTAGTTGGCTCATTTGAATTTTGGTGTGTCAAGAATCCACTTGTGCTTTTGTGCAGTTAGGACAATCATAATTTTTGTTTCCAATCAACATACTTTCCTATACAATTGTCTTTAAGTATAATAGCAGTGGATTAAAAGGTTACGACATGCTGAACTGAAATAAATAACTATATGCATAAGCACAAATATATCACAAGGTTCGATCACATGCATCATATTAAAATCTCAAAAAAAAAATATGAACATGCATTAGCCAATATCTCAAAACAGTTTAAATAAGCCACATGGGGTGGGACATTATTTAAACACATTCAAGCAGGTTACAAACAAGAAAACAGTTACAAACCTTTAATATCCAGATTAATAGTTGAAACAAAATTTGACCAATATAAAATTGACAGGGACTTCGGGGAAGTATATGCATATCAATTTTATACCTAAGTAATAACCATGATTAAATACAAAATTATTATTTCGCTTTGAACGAGCCTCGTGGGGAGGGTCATCGTCGCCACTAATAATAATAATCAACAATCATCCGTTTGGAATTTATTAATGTGAAAGCCATCTTTTGACGGTCCCGTGGGGAGAATTTCTCCAAAAGAATTCACAAATAAATAAATCATGGAGGTCAAATTAATTCAATTTTATTATCCGGAATAAAATTTTCAATTAATTGTTTAAGCATTCTTAGTAATTTTCGAAGGTGAGATTTTTCCAAAACATATTCTCATGCATCGCATATTTAAATACAATTTAAATAAGCACAAAAAAATGCAAAACATCAAAACAAAAAATTAAACACATTGGGCACATATATCCAATTGTCACGGTTAATTTTTGTCATGTCTTGATCTCGAGAAATCGTCTTCATAGCCTTCATCGTTCGTCTCGAAAAGCCCCCACTTGACCGTCTTAAAAAATGCCTCGTCAAGCCCCCGTCATCAACCCATTTCATGGGTCGGAGTGCACGCCTTGCACTCCCCCGGCCGTGTCGATCATCACCGGCAGATGTCTCGGCGCTTACAGCAAGACATCGCAAGCGCAAGCGCCTTCAGACAGATCTCTAAGCGGCGTCATCGTTGAATCGCCAACATGCGCCATCTTGAATCCCGCTGCGCGCCCGGCCGCTGCAGCGATCGGTCGCCCACAAGACGAGGCTTCCGCGCCCTTGCGCCTCGGCGATCTCGATCCGCGACTTTCGGCCATTCATTCGGCTCGCCCACGCCGTGTGCACTGCTAAGACGTTCGCGTCGCGTGTGCCTCCCTTGGCGCGTTCAGCGACGACCGCCAGACTTGCACCGGTTAGGATCCGTCTTTTAATTCTTCATCTCCGCCTCCGTTTCCGATCCGGTTACAATTTATTTACAAGAAAATAAATAAACCTAGAGCTAGACTAGTCTATTACATTGAACGAATCAAACAAATCATAATCTACTCGTGGATTTTCTCACGAGGCAAAACGAATTCGAACGAATCGAATTAAAAAACCACAATTTATATGCATGAATAAATATAAATATTCATCAAATACTATGACAATTGGATACCTGCAAAAAAGATCTAGCAATTCTACTATCCAATTTCAAATTTAATGAAAATGAATTAAATTACAATTTAAAACTCGAGTCTAAAACCGAGGCTCGATGCGCTTGTTGGAGAATTAATTGCCCAGATCTATTCGAGATGAATATTTAAATATAAATTTAATTCTAACAATTATTACTAGCATGAATTAATCATATATTAATTCAATAATAAATCATGCATATAAACAATTCACATAAATCCTACGCATGCGGAATTGCTACGGGTTTATGTGAACTAACCTCTCGGAGTGACAACCGTTGAGAAGATGGATCTCGTTCACACGAACACACCAAAAAGTCTTCTCAAGTATTCTCTTATCCTTGTTCAACAATCCGGTGGTAGGAACTTGGAAACAATTTAACAAAAGGAAAAATAAAATTATGTTGCACCACCTTTGTGGATTTCTAATTTTTCCAACACATGGAATTGCACACTCACAATTGAGGTTTTTCGAAAATACACAATCTGTCGACGTTTCAAAATATTTGATATTTTATCGACACTGATATTTTTTCGAAAAACCAATTTTCGTGTTACCCTGGGGATGAAACATTCATCCCCTATTTATATTGAGGGGTGGTCGAAATTTTAGGTGGAAAAAAAGATGGAAAAATCTTTTTCTTGATCTCCAAGAAAAATCTTGAATATATCTCATATATTATTTTCCCCATATTTAAAATATTCCACAAAAATCTCACTTCCTCTTGTTATGGATATTTTCGAAATTTTGGGATAAAGATTCCAAGATTTGGATCTTCTTGAATTTATGAGATACACTTGTATTCCAATAATACATATCTTCCATAATATCTTTTCAAGAAAATCTTTCTTTCCCTTTATTTCTCATAATTTTCGAAAATCCCACATAAATAACTAAGTGGGAGATTTCTTGAATTTAATGAGATAATCTTGTATTCCAAGAATATATATCCTCATTCCATAACAAAATTCAAAGAAAATCTTTCTCCCCTTTTATTCATGTTTTTCGAAAAGTTGGAAAAAATAAGCAACCATAATTTATTTTATTTTAAACACCTTTTTCAGTTATTGGACATTATGTTTGGGCTACTTGAGGGGCCTTTAGGAGAATTAAGATTTGACCTTCTAATGGACTTTGAATATCTAATATTGAGCCACAATATTATTCAAGCCCATAAATATTAATTAATCCCACTACATAATTAAGATTGCACTATCCATCTTAACCCATATTACAGTTAATATGACTCCCGATTATTATTTCCCATGTTTAAGATTATTTAGCCCATTAATTAATTCAAGTCACTGAAATAGCTTTCCATTAATTAATATATTTTGTCCTTGGTTAAGGAACGATTCAACATTATTATCCATACCGGAAACTAGTTTCACTTGCAAGATTTGGTATGATAAATCTTATGAACCTCCCAAGGGGGCAAATCGAACAAGCGTACTTGCACACGATTCTTCGTATTAAATCTTAGCAATCGCATGTGACCAATAATATTGCCCAATATATAAAGTATTGAATCTCGTTGATTCTCTACCCATAATAAGTCAAAGCAATAATTACTAACCACACGCGATTTAAGGGTCGAAGATTAAGAAATAACGAACCACTGAGGTCTAATTCTTCCTAGTTCAATGCTGAAGAATTTGTCCTCCTGTAGGTCCTATTCAGTGCATCAGTCATGCACTAGTGTAATCTCTTGGTCAAGACAAGCCAATCTGAGCCTTACACTTCAACCTTTCACGATGGATTGTTCATTTCCATCTAGGTCGTGAATGGTGTACTTTTGATTACAAGGAACTGTTAATTTAATCTTCTGTGATCTGATATCACTAAATTAACTACAATGTAACACGTACTATTTATTGAACAGTTATGCAGTAAATATATATAACATTCAATGATATTTAAAGCATCAGTGATAAATAATTTATTTCAGTAAATAAGACAAAAATTCAGTTTGGTTATACAAAGTAAAAGCATACTTTCCAGTATAACCTCAAAAATATCAAGACGGAGGGAGTATTATTTATAATTTGAAGGGTGCGACTTATATTACAACAGGACTAAAAGTGATGATAGCATATGTTTGGAAGATGTCTTATCCTCCTTGAGATGAATACAAAGTTTAGTTTGCCGACAAAAAATAATTAATGATAACTGAAAGATATAATTTACATTATAAAAGAATATTAATCTTAATAATTAATGGGTTATGTCTATGAATATGGAACTAATTTTACGATGAACAAATTTTATAGAAGATTGATTGGGAGTATTTTGGTGGTTCATTATAGAAAATAATGTACCTACTAGTATTTATTTTTCATTCTTATTTATTAAGCTATGTAAAGTAAGCATTGAATAAAAATTATGAAGCAAATTAATTGCTCCATCTAAATTTTACTCCAATTCTTATTTATTTATTAAGCTAGGTAAAGTAAGCATTGAATAAAATATTGAAGCAAATTAATTGCTCCATTTAAATTATTCTTATTTATTAAACTAGGTAAAGTAAGCATTGAATAAAATGTTGAAGCAAATTAATTTATCCATCTAAATTTTAATTCACCAAGAATACCAACTTACTGTCTTACCAGTTACCATGTCTTTGACCGACACTACAAGGGAAAAAAGAAAAAAAAAAGTGCATTATACATTTAATTACTTTATGAACCACTCTTGTGTGAGACGGTCTCATACATGAGACGGGTCTCACACTCAACCCATATAAATACTAAGCTTACCTGTTTAACAAAAGCCCTATTATACCCTTAATGAGTTGTGAGAAACATAAATGACCTTGAAATTAAAAAGGAGAGCGATCGCTGTTCGTGGTTCCAGTTCTCATCCTCCAATTTTCTATGATTGTAAGGACGCAGAAGGTCGCGATTTCAACTCTTTATCCCACAATTCTTCTCTGATCTTAAGAACACAAAATGAATCGTGATTTCAATTTTTCACCTCTCAATTCTACACTGAGGCGAAGAGGAAGGAATCACGATTTCAATTCTTTTATCCCTCAATGATCGCGAGAGAGCGGGGTATACAAGTTAATCTCTAAATCAAGCAATTATTATGTTGAGTCAATTTGCTTATTTATGTTGATTAGTTCATAGGTGAAATTGTTAAAATAATTTTATTTTTTTATTGTTATTTGTGTTTAATAACTCTTCAATTGAAGGAAATAGGATTGAATTTTTTGATAAAAAATAGGTTGCTGGAATAGGTTTACCATGTGAATTTCATAATTTACATCTTTATTCTTAGAATAAGATGTTGAATTTGCATATTTATTGCTACTGCCACTTGTGATATTTGTTCAAATATTGATTTTGAGCTCCATAAGATAAGCCAAATGAAGCCTAAGCATCCCCTGTTTAAGTATGCTTCTCTGAAGCAAAATAAAATAAAATAATCTTACATCTTTATTGTTAAAATACTTGCTATTGTTATCATGTTTTAATGAGAAATAGTGGAAAACTTGAATTCAAAGTTATACTATTAGATTAGCTTTTATGAGAATTTGATTGGCGTAGATTAGCTTTTATTAGAGTGATCTGTGTTGTGGAACTCATAACAACATGGAATTTGCTGTTGTTAATAAGATGAAAGGTTAATCAAATAGAGTGCTCTGTGTTGTGGGCCTCATATGAACAGGGAACTTGTTGCTTTCAATAAGTTGAAAGGTTAATCAAATCCATTATCAGAGAGTAGGGGTTCAAGTTGTTCTACTACAATTCTAGATCCTGCACGTTCGATCACAAAGGGCATAAGACAGATGATGAAAGGAAATTTAGGGCAGAAGAGAGATGATACCAAATATTTTTCAGAAGAATGCAAAGAATAGAAGTATTAACAAGTCAACATCGATTTCAACAAATGAGTTTCATATGAAGACTCCTAATGTAAAGTTGTCTTTAGTGATTTTTTTTTTATTTTTTTCATATTGTAAATATCTGTTTTGCAATATCAAACATCTGGCCAGGAGTATCAAATATTTTGGCAAGAGTATCATAGTCATTTATGTTTATCAATACATAAAAAATTGTCTAAAATATCATAATCTCATACAAAAAATAGTATTATGTTATCACATTTAACATTAAAGTATAAAATATTTGATCAACAGTATTAAGAATCTATTTTTATGGTACAAAATATTAGAGTATCAAGAATTCCATCAAGAGTATCACAAATCTAGTTAGAAGTATCATAACTATTATGTTATTTGATTTTTTTTTTGTACTTTAAGTATTAGTTGAGTATCAATATATAAACCAGTCTATGTTGCCCAATAGAATTACTAAAAAAACTTAATGCCATAATGTCAATCAAAATATCAAGATTACTAAAATTTGTTTAGGAGTATCATATATTTGGTCAGGAGTATTACTTATTTGGTCAAGAGTATCAAAATGGTCTCTTATCAGTTACCATGGTCCAAACACATCTTATATTTAATTAGAAGCATTACTTATTTGATCAAGAGTATCAGAATGGTCGCTTATAACAAATCTTTTAGGAGTATTAATATGGCTAGGAGTATCCAAGTAAGTTCTAGGAGTATCCAAGTCAGTTCTGATTATAAAAAAATGTTAAAATGCATTATTACATCTGAGTTTGTAGTATGAAATGTATAACTTAGAGTATCAAAAATCTATCATTGTGATACATATCATTAAGAGTATCAAGAATCTTTTCAGGAGCATCAAATATTTGACCAAGAGTATCAAATATTTGTATTTATTTTCTCCTTGTATGCTAAAACTACAATATATGAAATGTGAGAATCAATTCATGATATTGCAGCTAGTATTCTAAGGTATTTTACACTCCAACACAATCAAATATACAATATAAGAAATGTGAAACTACAATGAATGATATGATTCACATCAATACATATTTTTTCTTGTTCTTAACTTCTGCTTCATTTCTTCATCACATCAATACATAATTCTTCTTGTTCTCTTAAACTCTGGTTCCGCTCTCAATCCTTTTTATTCTTCTTAAGCTCTGTTTCCGCTCTCCCATTTTCTTCTTGCATCTCTATTAAAATAGGATTTTTCTTACAAAAGCAACAACCTTCCTTACGCCAACGTAACACTTAGTACTCGATGTACCATAACCTTTAGCAAGAGAATAAAAACAAAAATATTAAAAACATAACTCTAAAAACATAACTTAATAGTTACAAAAGTTTTATTAAGCACACCTTTCCTAAATCTAGAGCCACATATACTTATCCTAAAATATCTTCATATGATTCATTAAGAGCCGCAACATCAGTTTTTTGCAAATGCATGATGTTCCTTTCTTTTCAGCATCCTACTTGTGTTGCGGAAGTTTGCTCTTATATGTTTCGTGACACCAACAACTACTTGACATAATGAACACATTTTACAATGGTCACCAAAATTTATACTTTCCACATCCTTCTTTTATTGTTAATTTAGTTTCTTCAAAAGTTCAGAAAGACCTTGCGATCTACATTGAGTAGCAAAACTTTTTCTTCCTTGTAATTATATATTTCAAATACCAAAAAAATTATTTATTAAATATTAATTCAACAATATCAAATATGTGATAAGGAGTATCACAAATCTGGCCCGGAGTATCAAAATACACTTTTTTTGCCTTTAACACAAGAATGACATTTTTTTTGCCTTTAACACAAGAATGACATTTTACAAACTCATTATCTATTAAAATAATGCCAGATAGAAAAATATTTATGAATAAAATTCAGGAGTACCAAATATGTGGTCGAAAGTACAGGAGTATCAATATTTTTTTATTTATTGCAACATGATCAAACAATAATTGCTCCAATTATAAAAGACAAGCACTAAGTTCAATATGAATATAATTATGGAAAATATATTCTTACCTTTAAAAATCATCATCTGACATCTACTGTTTAGGCTTCGTTTTTAACAAAAAGAACTTCTTATTAAACTATATTCCCTAAAAGCATTCTTAAGAAATATGATGCTAAATAATTACTTCATTTGTGAAAAAGGTTTATGTGAGATTTCATTTAATATGATAGCTCACAAGCACAACAACCATACATGTTCGTTGAATTTTTAGATGCATCAGAACTATATTTAAAAAAAAACAGCTACCTGATTAACAAGTAATTTGAACCATATGATTTCTAGAGACTCCTAATTAAGTTGCAAATTTCATGAGAGGCTAAATTTGATATTACCTTACAAATTTGGTAGCTGTTATTATCAGAAAACCTATAATTACTAATTTTCTTATTTTTTCGTTCTAGCCATTTAGAATCACAACAGCCAATTAAACTCAGGTCTAACGAAGAATAGATAGTTCAGTCTCACAAAAGAATCAATTAAGTTGTTTCACTGAACAAAAAAAATTACCTAACAAGTATACGGTGTTCGCCTGGCGGTTCATCGGAGGAAAACGGTGTTCCTGCGGTGGTGAAGAAGTATCAATAGATTTCGTAAGACGCACAAAGAACAATATCCTGTGCAAACGAGCGACGCCTTCATGAGAAGCGAATTGAGAAAACTCTGGTGCGACACAGAGAAAGAGAGCGGCGAGACAAAGAGGAAACCTAACTTCGTCAAAGAGAAAACCTAACTTCGTGAAATGCGAGTTCAAATCTCAAAGGGTGTATTTGGTATTTTGGTTGCTTGAGTGAAGTCCTCTATTCGATCCGTATCAAATGGGTCAAGTAAAAGGACAGCAGGTCAAATATAAGAACCGTCTTATGTATGAGACCGTTTCATATGAATTTTTGTCTTATTTTATTATGTACTTCTAATATTTTATTTTCCAACTCAGGAATAAAATAATCAATGTGGGCGATATACGTGTATTATTATTTTATTACAAGGACATTGCGTCTTAATTACCTTTGCAAGGTAATATGATTAATTTAACAAAAATGTTTTGATAGGCAAGACACCAAGATCCTGTCGTTTGCTTATAATAATATAAAAATCAGGTATAGTGTTTAAATATTAATTTCACATCGACATAAATACACAAAATTGACCGACTACTTCAAATGTTTTTAATTTAAAAAGTGAAGTAAAATTAATTAGAATTGTTGCGGGATTTTTGTGTCTATTCTTCACCCTTAGAGGAACAAACAAGATTTTGACCAAATGAATGTGGAAAAAAATGGAAAAGACAGTGATTAAGAAACATGAACTAACTATATTATTCTATTCTTATTAACATTAATCAAATCTAAATGGTCTGTGGACTTGCAGAATTTTTTTGTGGTTCTTGTAGTTATAAAAACGAAGTGGATTTAACATTTTATTTGAAGAAAGACAAAATTTTATATTATTATAATCACATGATGTTACGATTTATACGATACCAACTTTAATAAATTAAAACTTATAATGAAAATTTATTGCATATGAAGTGAATATAAAATAAAAAATTTGTTGTATTCGATCCAAGACCGGTAAAAGATATAGGCTCATGCTAGCCCAACTTGTATAAATAGGAACATTGAGTTCAAATAAAAGCACTAATACACATTTGAGCTTGGACAACTGTTAAAAAAACCCTTAAAGAGCGGTTATAACAGTTGCCCAAGTAACAACTGTCCAAGCTTGGACAACTATTAAAAAACTGCTGTCCAAAAGTTGGGCTTGGACAGCGGTTTTCAACCGCATTGCAAGAGGGGGGCTTGGACAGCGGTTATTAAACGTTGTCCAATATTTTTTTTTAATTATTAATTTATATTTTAAAAATTCTATAATAAAACTATAAACCAAAACTTATATATACGTCCAATACCATAAACCATAAACCAAAAATCCTATAATAAAACCATAAACCAAAACTTATACCACATATATATATATACCAAAACATCAAATAAATAAACATACACATCATGAAATAAATAAACATACAATCATAAACATACGTCCAATACACCAAAAACATGAAATATATATCATCACAAATATATAATTTAATTACATGCTACCAAAATTTCAAACAACGATCACTCAATATCGTATGAATATAAGAATCGATTGTAAAGGTACCCCGTCCAATCGTTTTTCCATTTCTCCAGTCTTTTCTTAGAGTAAGAATTGAGTTCACGTTCATAGACAAACTGCAAACAACGAATCAATCAATATAGTATGAATTTTTATTCAATCAATAATAATTTAAATAAATCGATAAATTGACTTTCATTGAGAGGAATGTTCGTTAAAGAAGCGCGGATTATATCTTCAATAAAGCAACACACAAAATGTCCACAATGTTCATTATCTCGTTGCCTCGGAACCTGTTGATTAACAATTATAATCACGTATTACAATTATGATTTCTTTCTATTAATTTGATAATTTACTAAATTAAATTTACCTTAATGTTAATCCAGTTCACTTTATTTAATAAAGCAAAATAAACAACATTTAATAAAGCAGAAGAAACAACATTTAATAAAGCAAAAGAAACAACATTCAATAAAGTCGTACATTTCTTTTTAGCACTTGTATTTCTTTTTCGTTTTTTGGTTGACCTTTCTCGTTCATGACCATAAATGTTAACAAGACCCGGATTGCCATATTCATCCTCATCTCTAATTATTCTCTGGTATGGGAGTGGATTTGCAGGATCATCGAAAGATGGTACAGAATGAGTGAAGTTCTGAAAATGATCATCAATTGTGTCAACATCTTCATCGACATGGTCGCTAATCTGGAAACTATTGTTAAATTTGTTTGACAGAACCACAACGGACCATTTCTTATTAACTGGGTCGGGGACATAGAAAATTTGTTGAGCTTGGTCATCTTTGTATCCCACATTCTTCAAATCAACGCGTACGAACCCAGAACTTTCAACTTGGACCCCGTTAGGGATCCTCACCCAACTACACTCGAAGATTGGTTGACGGTGAACAATATAGTCGAAGTTCCCAAATGTTGACAATCTGTCCAAAGTAAGTAGTATTTGATTGATCCACTGCAGTTGCAGTAATGGACACTCCACTATTCTGCATAATACTTGTGGCATCATGATCTCTGGTATAAAATGTGTATCCGTTGCTAAGATAACACTTGTATGAATACACATGTCTATCAGGCATTCTGGATAACCACTTAACTCTTTCATTCACTGATTCTGTTTCCCATGACAACATATTTGCTACATAATCATTGAACCAGTCAACAAACGTGCGATTGTGCTCAACTTCAATCCATGATCTATCTCTGGTGGGATTTCTCTCAGCAAGTGATCGCATGTGAAGGTCAATAAAAGGGAAGACGTCGACCGTTGTGTTGTGAAATACGCACAAGTGTATCCGTGTTAGTTCCTCCATGCTAACACTTACGGGTTGACCACCGGTAATGCCTTCACCATCCATCTTATTGGTGTGTAAGATGGCGGAAGTCCAATTGCATCGACATTGAGGAATAAATTCGAGACAAAGACTTTCATTGTTTCTTCTACTAAATAGCGTTCTGCAATGTATCCCTCCGGCCTGGACTTATTCATCACATATCCTTTGAGCACTTTCATATATCTCTCTACACCATACATCCATCGTGATATCTGAAAGGGGACCACACATCCTTGTCTCGTGTACCAAATGAACTATTAGGTGAACCATTATATCAAAAAATGATGGAGGAAATACATCTCAAGCTCACGAGAGAGTCCCCAACAACCGCCTCGAAAACCAAGCAATTTTCTAGGATCTATGACCTTGCTACTCATTGCCTTGAAGAACCAACATAACTTTGTTATGGTTTATGACATTTTCGGGCAAGATAGAACGTATTGCAATGGGCAAGAAAGTCTCCATGATGACATGATAGTCATGCGATTTCGGATTCATCAGTCTCACGCCATCATCTGATACAAGTCTCTGTATGTTGGAGGAATAACCCTTTGGTACTTTCACATCCTTTAGCAGCTGAAGTAACTCTTTTCTCCCATTCTTGGACAAGGTGTGTGCAGCAGGAGGTAAGAACGGTTGACCCCTTTCTCTAGGCACATGTTTTAATTCTGCTCTTATTCCCATATCAATCATATCCATTCTTGCATTGTAACCATCCTTGGACTTCTTATCAGCTAGGAGAGTGTTGAGCAAGCTGGCACAAACATTCTTCTCAACGTGTATTAGATCAATGAAGTGTCTAACATACAACTCTTTCCAATAGGGCAATTGAAAGAAAATTAATTCCTTCTTCCAACCGCTAGTGGGGACACTCTTTGCGAAGATCTTTCCGTACTGTGTATCGATATTCTTCATCTCATTCAATACATCCAAACCTGACAATAAACGTGGTGCTTCACCTATCTCGATTGTGTCATTGAATGCATCGGCCATTATTCTGTACTTATGCGTTGGGTCCAACCACTTCCTATGTCCCATATAAACGGTCTTCCTACAATGACTCAAGCGAATGTGATGTGTCTTCTTGGTACAACAAGGACATGCATCGGCCCCCTTCACACTATATCCAGATAGATTCCCGTAAGCGGGAAAGTCATTGATAGTTCCAAACAGCATGACCTTCAACTTGAAATTCTCCTTTCTACAAGCATCATATACATCGACACCCTCATCCCACATGAGCTTCAAGTCCTCTATCAAAGGAGTCAGATATACATCTATGTCGTTACCAGGTTGTTTGGGTCCTGATATCAACATAGACAACATCATGTAAGTGCGCTTCATGCACAACTCGGGTGAAAGGTTATAAACTAACAGAATCACTGGCCATGTACTATGGTTGGTACTTTGGATACCGAACGGATTCATTCCGTCAGTTGAGAGTGCAAGACGCAAGTGTCGTGGCTCGTTGCCAAATTTTGGATGCCTGACATCGAATGTCTTCCACTGGGGTGAATCAGCAGGGTGTCTTAGCATTCCATCTTTGATCCTATCATCATGATGCCAAGTTAAATTTCTAGCATCCACAGCGCTACTATACATTCTCCTGAATCTTGGTATTATTGGAAAGTACCACAACACCTTCGCGGGAGATTTATTTTTCTTATATCGCTTCTCCCCACACTTGGGACATTCATCGAGGTCTGCATACTCCTTCCGAAATAAGATACAATCACCCGGACAAGCATGAATTTTCTGATGTGTTAACCCGATGGACTTGAGCATTTGTTTAGCATCATATGCTCTCTTAGGCAGTACATTTTCATCAGGCAATAGACCACTAACTGTTTCCAGCATACTTGTGAAGCACTCATCGGACAACTGGTGAGCTGCTTTTAGGTTGAACAATATCAACACAGCTGACAGTTTTGTTGCCTTCTTACACCCGGGCCACAGTGGTAATCTAGTAGAATCACTTAACTTCTCTGACATATAAGTGTGATCTCGCAGATCATCGTCATCCCCACTCGATGTATCAACAGTCGGTACATCATCGAAAATATCCGCATCCACTGTATCTTCAAACCTAAAGTCAGTTTCTAGGTTGCTTGAGCTACATCCATCTCTTCTCTCACCATGATATGTCCAAACGGTATATGTTTTATCAATACCGCGAATCATCAAGTGGTCAAACAGACTTTCTCGACCACTAACGGTTTTTCCATTCATACATTTCCAACACGGACATGGAATGTACCGAGGGTCGGTGCAGTGTCTAATTGCATGATTACAAAATTCTTTCACCCCATTACTATACTCAAATCGATAATCGATCCGCTTTCGAACCCACTTTTCGATCCATATAGAACTAGAGATGCCTATAGAAAAGGCAATATGAAGTGTTTCTCAAGATAATGTATCCTAATGTATTAAACCTAAAAGTATTAAACCTAAAAGTATTACAATCCTAATGTATAAAACTTGCACATAGAATGTGGTAGTACCTAAGGTTTGTATATTGCATGTATCTAAGGATTTGTTGCATCTCAAAACAATGTATATAACCTAATGTACCATCATTAATCATCTAAAGCAACACACTACTATCCATTCACCAAATCATCAAATCAATATAACCAAAATATATCCTAATGTATTAATCCTAATTTATGCTTAAATCCTCACACAAGCATATTATCAAACACCTTGAGTGCATCAATTGTTCATATCTAAGTTAGCATAAAAATCAAGCCAAGCCACACAATATATATTCATCTCTAACAAGTTGTTCATCTCTAACACTAACAACATTAATCCTAATAAATTAACACTAATTTATGTTTAAATCCTCACACAAGCATATTATCAAACACCTTGAGTGCATCAAACACCAATATATATACACCAATATACATACACCAATACATACAACATGATATATATACACCAATATACATATATATATACACCAATATACATATATATATACACCAATATACATGATATGCATACACCATACATACAATTAAACAAAGCCATGCAATATATATATATATATATATATATATATATATATATATAAACAATTAACAATATATAAACCAGACATCAATTGTTCATCTCTAACACTAACAACAATTAATCCTAACAAATTATATAAACAATTAATCCTAACATATATATACTAACATATATATACATATACACATTAATTAATTATATATATATATATATATACTAACATATATATACTAACATATATATATATATATATATAAAAGAATAATTACCTATGGAAGGACAAAAACAAGGTTAGGGGAGGTTAGGTGGGTGGCGGTGGCAGATGGGGAGGGAGGCGGTGGATGGTTTGATTTGGGGGGAGAAGGAGGAGGAGGCTAGGAATTACGGTTCGCGATTTGGGGAAATAAGAGCTAATGAGAAGGCAATGGCGGGGAAGGGAAGGAGGGCAGCCTTGACGGAGTTCGATTTAGGGTAGAGGAAGGAGGAGGCCCTACTGCAGGTTCACAATTTAATTTGGGGAAAAATATAAGTCTGGTTAGCGATTTGGGTTATTTAATTATCCGAACACTTTGGCCACGGTTCAAACTGGGCGGTTCAAACAAAACCCTTGTCTAAAATATTTGCCTGGCCGGTTCTCAACCGCTTTCTAAGTGTTAAACTTGGACAACGGTTTTGAACCCTTTATCTATTTTTTTTTATTTTTTTTAATTAAAACCGCTCTCCAAGCTATAGCTTGGAGAGCTGTTTGAAAAAAGAGTTGTCCAAATGCAGCTGTGTAAGCTTAAATGTGTAGTAGTGAAGGGTTCAGAAATTTATTACCAAGCATATAGGGATTTAAATTGATTTGGTCCCATAACTTTGGACCTTTATTGAAATGAACCCGTATGTATCACATGTTTCAATTTAGTCCCGTATATTTTTAATTTGTGCCGATTTAGTCCCAAGAAGCCGGAGACCGGTCAAACTACACTAAAACGGCGTCGTTTTAGGGGAGTGTATCACACGCGTGCCCCCTAATTTACGGCGAAAATCTTTGACTTGCCCGATTTGGACACGTGGCGCGCCACATGTGTATTATACCGATTGAAAAAAATAAAAAACGAAAATAAAAATTACACTTCATTAAATAACAATAAAATAAATTAAAATTAAATTAAATATATATTCAAATATCAGATTAATATTAAATAAAAAAATCAAAATTAAATTAAAAATTGAAGCTTTCTGGAAACTTCCCCACTCCAAAAATAAAAAAAAACCAGATTTTCAAAATCGAAAATTGAAAACAACGAACACCCCCGAATTGAAACTCCCCCAAATTGAAACTCATCTTCTCCACTTCCGTCGCCGTCACGAAGCTATCCGCCGCCTCATCAAACGGCAGCCCCTCTTTCATCTCCTCCACCATGAAAACCCTACTCATCCATGTACATCGACTGCCATCGCCTCCATAATCGAGCTCCTCCTGTAGTGAATCAAGAATCCGGCCACCGCTTCATGGTGGAGCACCTCCGCCTGCGGTGCACACATCTTTATCCAAAACCCTTATTCCAAAACAGAGGAAAATGGTGAGTCCAGGGGATGAAAGGCAAAAAGTAATGGTGGAGGATGTTACCCTGTTTGAGCATCTCCACCAACTGGTGGTTGTAAAATCAGAAAAAGAAATCGAAAAGTTTGGGATTTTGCCTGAATTAGGATATAACTGGAGTAAGAATATTTAGATTCTTAGACTTGAATCAAATTTGAGCAAGTGTAATCACCAGATCGAGGTCCACCTCGTCGGCGCCATCGATGGCGAGATCGAGGTGGGGGTGAGTGTCGAGGGTGGAGAGAGGGATGCTGAGGGTGGTGACCTATTCGTGGAGGTGGGGACGTCGACGATGTCAGTGAGCGCGCCGGATTTGAGGAGGTGGATGAGCTTGTTGACAGCGGCGGCGGTGGAGCCGGTGTCGAGGACGAGGGTCAAAATATGATTTTATTTAATATTATTCTGAAATTTGAATATATATTTAATTTAAATTTGATTTATTTTATTTGTAATTAATGATGTGTAATTTTTATTTTCGTTTTTAATTATTTTTAATTGGTAAAATACACATGTGGAGCGTCACGTGTACAAATCGAAGCAAGTCAGCATTTTCGGCCAGAAATTAGGGGCGCGTGTGATACACTCCCCTAAAACGACGCCGTTTTAGTGTAGTTTGACTGGTCTCCGGCGTCTTGGGACTAAATTGGCACAAATTAAAAACATATGGGACTAAATTGAAACATGTGATATATACGGAACTATTTCAATAAAGGTCCAAAATTATGGGACCAAATCGATTTAAATCCCCAAACATCTCTATAATTACATTTTTTGTCCTATCCAATACGTGACGAACACGTGTAATGTTTGTAGTTTGTTAGTCAGTAAAGTAGTCCCTTCAACAGAAGCACTGAGCTTTTGTATACATTAATTGCCTTCATATAATGTCAAAATGCAAAAACCTACAAAATAGAGCAAAAGATAAATTGCTAAATCTGTATGTCGCACAAAAGTTTAAACTCAATTTTGATGCAGTTCATATTTATGGATTTATGAATAACTGTATTGCTACTACTATCAGTCATAAGAGCAAGAAACAGGGTTTTGATATCAATAGGCACATGCACAACATACTACTGAATGGGCAAGAATTTCCTAAAATGGAAATAGTATAAAGATTTGACAGGATCACAAATCACTAATGCAAGTCAATTATCATCAATTGATGATGATGATGATGATAGGAAATTAGTGTTAGGAATTTAAGCAAGCAATTATAGGAGAAAATAATGGGAACTACGGAATTTAGAGACAAAACAATTTGGTTACCCAGTTCGTCAAACTGACTACATCTGGGGGCACTACCAAGCCAGGAGAGATCTATTATATCGTATAAGATAGTGCAAGTAGTGCAAGATACAATGGAGGAGTTAGGGGGTTATTTATACAAAAAAACCCGAACTGGGAAACTGGGCCAAAACCCTAGATTTGGCCCATCCTGGCAAAAACCCTAATTCACGCGCACAGCTGCGGAACCCACTCGACCACGGGCCTTGGTCGAGCGGTTCTGCTCGATCACGTATATTGCTCGAGCGCCCTCATGGTATTTGAGATGGGCGCTTCGACCGAGCACACTGCCTTTCGACCTCGATACGGGTCTAGCGCCTCCTGTACCCTGCATCCCGTTTCACTCAGGCTCCATAACCCAACAATCTCCCACCTGGAGACTGAACCTGGAGACTGACACCACAGCGGAAGTGCATGACCTCAACTAGGTCGAATGTCTTGTCCTCCCTGGACTCATTCCGAAAGTCTTGTCCTCCCTGGACTCATTCCGAACGTCTTATCCTCCCAGGACTTATTCCGCAACTCAGACTCCAACAATCCCAACAATCTCTCACCTGGAGACTGACTCCAAGACGTAACTCGTCTTCCCCATCTCTCATTGGCATCCCCTCTCCGACCCAAGCATAACCTAAGCACGTCCCATACCGCACCCAGATTCAATGCTCTTCGTCCACCAATTCCCGCACGATCTCAGACACGTGTCAACGACCTTCTTGATCTTGCAAGAACCAGAATCCAAAATCTGTTCCATTAAGCTTCTCAACAGGCGATTTTCCTTTAGCCACCATAACTGCTCCCACCAGATCCCTTGAACCTGATGCTCTGATACCAGTTGTTAGGAATTAAAGCAAGCAATTATGGGAGAAAATAATGGAACTACGGAATTTAGAGACAAATAATTTGGTTACCCAGTTCGTCAAAATGACTACATCTGTGGGCACTACCAAGCCAGGAGAGATCTATTATATCGTATAAGATAGTGCAAGTAGTGCAAGATACAATGGAGGAGTTAGGGGGTTATTTATACAAAAAAACCCGAACTGGAAAACTGGGCCAAAACCCTAGATTTGGCCCATCCTGGCCAAAACTCTAATTCACGCGCATAGCTGCGGAACCCGCTCGACCACGGGCCTTGGTCGAGCGGTTTTGCTCGATCACATACATTGCTCAAGCGCCCTCATGGCGCTGGATAGGGGGGGCACTCGACCGAGCACACCTGCTCGGCCTCGAGCGCTGGTTGAGCGCCTCCTGCGCCCTGCATCCTGTTTCACTCAGGATCCATAACCCAACAATTAGCAATCAAAGCATGTATTGCAACTGAAACCCCAATCAAATGTAATACATTAAGAAATGTCAAACCAACATATCACATTGATGAACCAAATGAGAGGAAGCAACGGGCAAGAGAGTGTCTGATAAACCAAAACGAACTTTATACAGACATAATCCCATATATAAACCATAAAACATTTGAAATAAGAAATTAGAGCATTGGGCCATAAAGTCCCTAAGGGTATGTTTGTTTCGGGACTCACCCGGATGGACTTAGAACTTTAAAAACCACGTCCCATTATAGTTTGAGATTTAAAATCAGACTTCAAAATTCTCTCATATAAAGTAGACCTACATCCCTATTTTTCTCAAAATTCAATACAATCGCATCACTACTTTTCTCACTCTCAACACAATATAATAATATCATATAAATCATTATTAAATATTGATTTGACATAAAGTAAAATTCCACCCTATCTAAATCTCAAAACAAACACATATTTTTTATTATTCACCAAGACTTTCAAATCCATAGGATTCCGAAGTCATGACTTCCCCCGCACACCTAAATCCCGAAACAAACATACCCTAAGAAATTAAAGAATCCCAGTGGCACTCAGCCCTACTTAATATATGCCATACCCATTAAGCTAAGGCTCAGTCCACCAAACTCAGATCTCAAACCCATATCCAAGCTTCAAATTTGAACAACCACAAGCACAACAACAGAGGCTTAACAGTAAATGAGAAGGGCATAAGGCAAAAATAAGTTAAATCACTTACTACTGCATTTACTGTGACAATGAAAGGCTAAAATCAAGAAAATTTATTCTCAAAATCACAGAAACTGAATCTGAGAAAGAATCCCATAATAAAGCAAAAGTTGATCGAAAGACGACTATTTTTCTCTCTTTTTTAACAGGGAACTTGTTGGTCCCGGTGCAAATGAGTCTCCTGCGTGTGCGGGGGAATACACGTGTTCAGTGATTTTTTAAACTTTTTTTTTTTCTTGAGGTCGAGATGGGTTGGGAGTTATCGATAATTTTGCCGTGAGAAACACAAATCGCATACGAGTCAAAGTCTCATCGAGACAATGATCTGGCGACTTTCAGAAGCTTCAGATTAGCCCACTGATCCTGAGTTTTATCAGAGATCCTGAGAAGCTTGGATCAAATAATTATCTTACTGAACACTCAGTAGAGTTAGTCCAGTTTGGTAACTATCTGTTCTAGCTACTTAAGTGTGCGGAATGGTTGGCCCTGAGTTTATACTCGTTTTAGTTTGCTGAAAATCTTCTTCCTTTAATAAAACAGTGATTAAGGCTGTGATCAATTTGATGCAAGTTCAGTGGATTGATTCCAACTGAATATCAGTAAAATAAGCTTTCAGTGAAAAACATGCAACAAATAAAATGCAGTACAAAAAGCAAACAACACAACAATTATAGTGGTTCATAGACTCAAGCTCCTATGTCCACTCTCTCTGATCTTCAGAGAAATTCCTTAATCACTTCCTAAAGCTTTCAGGCTTACTCACTGCAGCTTACTAACTCAAACACACACAAGTTTTCAGACTACCACAAGTAGCTTACTAACTTCTTCTCTAGAGTTTTTACGGTCGACTTCATTGCGAACTTTACTCACTCTTTACAACTCTAACTCACCAACAAATCACACACAAACTACCTTAACAAGGGGTTTGGGTTTGGGTTGGTTTCCAACTAGGGTGAGATATCATTTACAATAAGATCAAATGCAAAGGCTAGGATATCTCTACTAAGCTTTGGATATATCTATCAATCTAGGCTTAGTGAATGGGCTCTCTCCAATGTGAAACACTTGAGAAATTCTAGGTTTTTCGAGTGCTTCAATTTGCAATAATACGAATGAGCTCTTGAGTTGCTTGAAATATCCCGCAACCTTTCAATGTAGAAGGTCACTGGTATTTATAGGCAACATCTCCAAAGGTTACTCTTGAAAAACTATCCGTTGGAAGAGATAGCATCAAGGGTTTTCTCTTCTAGTTATTGATGAACGGCTATTTTAGGGTTTGAACACTCCCTTGCATGTTTTAGGAAATATGCAGCCAAGTAGCCAATCACCAATATCTGTGAACTGGAAGATATCAGACCTGACATTCTTCAGAGAGATGTTTTTTTTACGTGTCGATCTGATGCAGTGTTGTTTCCTCCTCATTGGTTGAAATCTTTGTTTGAGCAAGAGACAAACAAAGCGGCTCTTTGTTCTTGATCCGATATGTTCCTTAATGTCCACAAATGTCTAACATTACATTTTGTTTGTACTAGGAATGAACATAACACTATTTCATAAAAATAAATTTTGTTCGGGATCCTTTTGATCAAGAAAAAAAACAGATCTTGAGATCTTTGGTCTTGAGGATTTTTCTTTGAGTCTTGAGTCTTGATAACTTCGATTTTTTAGAGTCTTCTGAGTCTTCAGGAGACTTCTGAGTCTTCAGTGTCTTCAGAGTCTTCAGAGTCTTCAGTATACTAAAAAAAATTCTCTGATCTATATTTGCTGACTATACATGGGGCAGATAATCCTGATCCCTAGTATCTATTGAAACCCGAGTCCTGATTATATTCTATCAAGATGTCCTGATACATGTCATACTTAGGGGTTTTGGGATCTAATCAAAATCTTTATTAAATTCATCTCCCAACAATTTCCCCATTTTTGATGATGCCAAAACCATCTTGTTACAAATATGCGAACATAATAGAAATAAACCTATCATCTAATCAGGTTTCAATTCCTATACAAGATAAAGATTTTAATAGGCAACCATCAACCATGAATCAGTAAGATAATGAGATATTATCTTTTCAGAACAAAAAAAAACATCAATAGAGTTTTCATTAATCAGAAAGTTAAGTACAGGATACAAGTAGATCCTACTGTACTGAACATCAAAAGAAATAAAAAGATATATCATTCTTCTTCAGATTCAATCTCATCAGCTGGAGGGTCGAGATTGAACATTCCATAGTATCTTTTCTTCAGCTCTTCTCTTTCCTGAATGGTTCTTGCATCATTTCCAGTCAGCTCCAAGTAGTTGGCTTGATCCACAAAGTCTGCATGAATGAAGTCGAAGTTGATCATCCCGTTCTTGAACTTGGGTGGAGGGTACTTCATCTGTCCTGGAGCTTTTAACTGATATCCCAGTGTGTCAAACAGATTAAACCATTTCTAACACATATTAGTGAAATTCCTCAGAAGATATGTTATAAATGCATCATCTCTGTCAGCAATAGGACGAGGCCAAACTTGTAGAACATCATAGTTGAACACAAATTCTCTCTTGGCAAGCTCCCATCTATCATTCATCTCAATAGGCATCCACTTATCAATATGGGGCCATTGCCTCCTCTTTGGTTTTGTGCCTCTCCTCCTTAGGACAAATCTCTGGAATCCTCCCCTGATCCTCTTCGCATCCTCTCTGGCCTTTCTGGTCATCTATGATCCTGACACAGAAACCGCAGCTTTCCTCTTCTTCTCATCTTCAATCATCTTCACTGAGTTGTGCCAATCCTAGTTCAGTCTCTTTGAGGCCACATCATATTCACCAAATCCCTCCTTGAATAGTTCAGCGGTTTCAGATTCTTCACTTCTATGTGCCTCAATCTCAGAGAACTCCCCAGATAATCTCATTCTGATTGGCTTATCAACAGCAAAAACTACTTGAGATTTTTCAGGAATAGGATTCAGGACACCATGAGCCTCTCCCATCTTGCTTGACTCATGAGCCCTCTGCCTCTTTGCACGTTCCTGAATGACTTCAGCAGCAGCCTCAGGATGTACAGATATTTCAGTCTGCTTCCTCTTTGCTTTGGATACAATGACTTCTTCATGAGTCAGTAACCTCCCTTTAATAGCTGGCAGCTGTGTGAGCATATCATAAATTTCCCCCTTTTTGGCATCATAGTCAGCCAATATCTGAGAAAGTGTTCTGTCCATGTGTAGCTGCTCACGTCCAACTGATCGAAGTTCTGCAGCAATATGTAGATTCTCATCCTGAAGTCTCTGCGGCACATTTAACCCTGTTGTTGTATCCTCAGCAAGACCACCATACATAGCCTGCATCTTAGTCATGAGTGATGAACTCATTTCGTCAACAGTTGTTCTGATCAATTCCCCAGTTCTTGCTTTCATCAAATCTTCCAACATCTGAGTTCTTAGCACAAATTTCTTTTCCATCTCCTCTAACACATCCTTAGATACATTTTATATACTAGCATTCATCGCAGTAAACTTATTATCAATGGATGTAGATAATGAAGTTACCTGATCAGCATTCACCATGAATGTGTTTATCATTTCAACCATTTTGCTTTGAGAAGTTTGTGCCTCAGCAATCTTTGACACTTCGTCCACCAGAGGCTCGAGCTTAGCAATCTGATCAACAATAGGCTCCAGCTTGGTTAACTTCTCTAAGACTGGTGTCAGATCTACAATTGCTGGTTGGGGAATCTCAGCAGCTGTCTGTACCCCTGAATCAGTCATTTCTATAATCTCCACAGTATGCTCCAAAGGGTACTGGACAGTCTGACCAAAAGTGACCATCTACAAGGGCGGAACATCCTGAGTTTGTTTCCCCTGAAGTGTAGCTTCGACACTTGATTCAGCAACTTGCTTCTTCTTTTCAGGAATATCTTTCTCAGTCCTGTCCTGATCCTCAGTCCTGTCCTAATCATCTTTATCTTGACTTCCTTCTCCACCTTTAGCCTGAGTGGCTCGCTCTCTTTCAGAAATCTTCTTCAGCACGAGTTGATCAAACTCTGCTGGCTTTATCCTGAGTCTCTTCTTTCCTAATCCTGAGAAAACATCAAGCTCCGCCACCTCTTCAGCCCAATATTCCTCGCCTCTGAAGTTGCCAATCCTGAGCATCATTGCAAACGATTGATTGACAATCAACATTGCGGTCTTCAGTCTAAAAAACATATCCTGAAGGTCAGGGTATTTTTTCAACACTGGATATTTGTCTAACACAAATCTCTCAGCCTTCAGCCTCCATTCCTTTTCTTCAGCCTCACCTTTCCTGAGTTCAGGACCAGATGCCTCCTCTTCAGAGCTAGAATGAGCCTCTGAAGGAATGGAAATATATGGCTCTGAGGGTTGTGTGGGTGGGATGGTAGTTTGGCTTTCTTCAACAGGTTTTTGAGAACCTGTGAAGATTTCTTGGGTAATCCTATCATCGCCAATACTGGTACCTAGTACCTCAGTAAAGACGTCCTCTTCACCTCCTTCTTCTCTTTGGGGAAAACTTTCCTGAATAGTTTCTGCCGCAGTTGCCTGAGAGACAGCTTTGGCAAGGGTATCAAGAGGGGATTTTACTCCGGACTCTTGTTCCCTAATTGTTTTGAGGCGCTTATTTTTCTTCTTTTGCTCTTCCTAAGCCTTCTTTGCCTCTCCAATCTCCCTTTTTACCCGTAGAAGATCAAGTGATTTCTTCCTCCTTTCTTATGTTCCTGATGCCTCAGAGTGTTTTACTGATGCTGTCCTATCTGGTTTTTGGACGACATTAGCAATAACCACATCGTCCTGATCTGAGCTCGAATCATCCTGTTCTTCAGGTTCCTTCTGAACCATCGAGCCTTGACTTCCCGAAGGAGCTGACCTTTTCCTTTGGGGTTTGCTTTTCCTGAACATGACTCGATTCCAGGAAAATTCAACTCCAGTCATTAAAAACAAGTTGTCTCTGGGCAAAGTTTCTATCAGAAAACTGATATTTGTCCCAAATAAGACCTTCCCACTCTTGGTGAATGCACCTTTAGCATACTTCAACTTCTGATTTTGGTGAAGAATGCAGTCCACCAAGAACTTTAACCAGTTGAAGTCTATAGAGGGTGAATCCTCTATCGCAGCCATGAGCCTCAACTTATTCCGGCTCACCTGCTCCAGACTTCCAGACGTTCTCATCAAGCACTTTGCCACAATATCAATTAGTACTCGATATTTTGACTTCAAACACCATTTGTGCAGAGCTCCCTTCAACTCCACCTTTGATTCTGCAAAACGGTCTAGGATTTCCTGCTCTCTTCTGGACATGTACAGAGCTGGATCTTCTCCGCGGCTATTGAGCTCGAAAACAACATCAATGTCATCAAGAGATAATTTCACCTCTTTGGTGCAAATTGCCTCTGCCTTGGATTTCGCATATGTTCCAAAACTTAATTGTGAAACAAGTGAACCTCTTTCACCTTCTCGAAGATTTACAACAAATTGTAACACCTCTAGTGAAAGTTCATTTTCTGGCATATTACTTACCAGATGAGATAACTTAGCCATTCACAGCATGTTGAGTGCCTCTTCCTCAACCTGGGTAGCTTTGTTTTCGATCATGGCCACCACATGCTCGAAGTAGGGCTTCTCCATTTCAGCGAGATTCTTGATCATGGTGTAACTCGGGAATTCCATTGTTAAGAAGATTTCTGGGTAAAGTATTTGAAGGTTTTGGAATTTTGAGAATTTGAAGATTTGTAGGTTTAAGGGTTTTGGGAATTTTGATCGTTTAAATGTGAGAAATAAACGATTGAGGTCTAAAATCTTGGCTTATATATGATCTGTGAAATAAAGATCAATGGTTGTGATTAAATCTCAAAAATATAATGAACGGTTGAGATTTAACCAGGATTTTGAGGAGAAATTTGAGAGTATGACTATATTTGGCTAATTTTCTAAACAATAGGCAAGTAGCAGTTTATAGGTTGACAAATGGATCATTCTTGGAAATCGAGGCGATTGTTTGTCTTTTCAAGTCAAAATCATTCCCGCTTTAAAAGTTCAGGCCTTTGGTCATTTATTTCAAATGAATACTGAGTAATCCCTTGCATAATAAATGCTACTGAATTAGATGCATGTATCAATATAACTTCAGGATTATTTGAATACATAAATCTTACTGAATATTGATCCTGACAAAATTTCTTCCTGAGTCTCAGTTTCCATCCTGAGAAAATTTTGTCCTGGGTTATTTTCCTGAATAACTACATGCCCCTGAAGGACTTCTCCCTTCAGTGAAATTCATTCACCTGGATCCAACATCCCTAATTCTACTGATAGTTCCTGAAATCTTGATTCAACCTAAGGTTTAGTCAAGATATCAGCCCTTTGTTTATCAGTATGAATTTTCTCCATTCTGATGTCCTTCTTTTCAACATGATCTCTAATGAAATGATGTCTGATATCAACATGCTTACATCTGGTGTGCAATACTGGATTTTGAGTAATAGCAATTGCACTATTATTATCACAAAATATAGGTACTTCATTGGTTATAATCTTATAATCCCTCAATTGTTGTGCGAGCTAAAGAATGCGTGCACAACTTGACTTCCTCGACCATGTATTGATTTGATAATCTTGGTTGCTCTTGAGGTCTGCATTTTTTGAAAATCATGATATCGGTTTACTTCAAGAAATTGACAAGTTCTCGTGGTAAACTTCTGTCAATTCTACATCCTCCATAATCGGAGATCCGAATAACCAGTTAATTCAAGGTTATCATCAGTTGGATACTATAATCCTCTATTCACAGTGCCTTTAAGATATTTCAAAATCTTTTTGGCAGCCTCCATGTGACTAGCCTTAAGATTAGCTTGGTACCTTGCACATATCCCAACAGCAAATGTTATATCAGGCTTACTTGCAGAGATATAGCAATGATCCAATGATCCCTCTATAATCGGTGTGATTTCTTGATTTGCCTTGAGATCAGGATCCATCTTGTAGTTAGTATTCATGGGAATTCTAACTGCATTACAATTCTGTACACCATACTTAGCAATCAGATCTCTGGTGTATTTTGCCTGATTGATGAATATGTTGGGATTATACTGAAAAGTATACTTTTTACTTTGTATAATCAAAACTGAATTTTCAGACTTATTTACTGAAATAAATTGTTTATCACGATGCTTTAAATATGATTGAATGTTACATATATTTCTTGTGATAAGCTGTTCAATAATTAAATGCGTGTTACATCAGTAGTTAATTTAGTGATACCAGATCACAGAAGATTAAATTAACAGTCCCTTGTAACTAAAAGTACGCAATTCACGACCTAGATGGAAATGAACAACCATCTCGAAAGGTTGAGGTGTAAGGCTCAGATTGGTTTGTCTTGACCAAGAGATTACACTAGTGCATGGTCGATCTTGTTGAATAGGACCTCTGAGGAGGATAAGTTCTTCATAACTGAACAAGGAAGAATTAGACCTCAGTGGTTCGTTGTTTCTTAACCTTCATCCCTTAAATAGGATCACGTGGGATTGGTAACTATTGCTTTGACTTATCATGGGTAGCGAATCGGAGGAGAGATTCAATACTTTTTATCTTGGGCAATATTATTGGTCACGTGTGATTGCTAAGATTTAATCTGAAGAATCGTGTGCAAGTACGCTTGCTTGATTTGCCCCCTTGGGAGGTTCATAAGTTTTATCATACCAAATCTTGCAAGTGGAATTAGTTTCCGGTATGGATAATAATGTTGAACCATTCCTCGACCAAAGACAAAAGATATTAATTAACGAAAAGCTATTTCAGTGGCTTGAATTAATTAATGGGCTAGATAATCTTAAACACGGGAAATAATGATCGGAGCCATATTGGTGTAATATGGGTTAAGATGGATAGTCAATATTAATTATGTAATGGGATTAATTAATATTTATGGGCTTGAATTATATTGTGGCAATATTAGACATTCAAGATCCATTAGAAGGTCCAATCTTAATTCTCCTAAAGGCCCCCTGAGTAGCCCAACATATAGTCCAATAACTGAAAAGGTGATTAAAATAAAATAAATATTGTTGCTTAATTTTCCTATGATATTTTTGAAATCTATGGATAAAGAGGAGAAAGATTTTCTTTGAATTTTGTTATGGAATGAAGATATGTATTCTTGGAATACAAGATTATCTCATTAAATTCAAGAAATCTCCCACTTGGTTATTCATTAAGGAATTTGAAATTTTTTTGGAAATATAATTGGGCAAGAAAGATTTTCTTGATTTTCTTGAAAAGATATTATGGAAGATATGTATTTCTTGAAATACAAGAATATCTCATAAATTCAAGAAGATCCAAATCTTGGTATCTTGCCTAGTATTTTCGAAAATTATGCCATAAAATAGAGGAGGTTGAATTTTGTGGAATATTTTAATTATGGGAAAAAGAATATATGGGATATATTCAAGATTTCTTGGTGACCAAGAAAAGTATTTTCCCACATTGAAATATCACATAATTTTAAATCCAAACCCCCTCTTATAAATAGGGGATGATTAGTTCATTCCCTAAAGTACAATTTCATGTCTTTGGAAATATTAGCAAATCCACATAAGTGGTGCAACAAAGTTTATTTTTTCCTTTTGTTAATTGTTTGAGTATCCTTCCACCGGATTGTCGAGCAAGGGCTAAAGGAATACTTGGGAAGTCCTTTTGGTTAGTCCGTCCGACCAAAGCCACCGCCATCCCGAGAGGAGAACGCGTTCACGTAAACCCGTAGATTCGCATCGTAGGTTTTACGTGGTTTTTTATATGCATGATATGTTGTTGCAATTATTATTTGAATTTATATAGGATTAATTCATGCTAGTAATAATTAATGAATTAAATTTGTATTTAAATATTCACCCCAAATAGATCTGTGCAACTCATTCCCCAACATAATATACCTTCCTTAGTTTGTTTTACTTGAAGTCCAAAAAAGAAATTCATCTCACCCATCATAGACATCTCAAACTTTCCTTTCATCAGAGTAGAAAACTTCTCACACAACTGATGATTTGGAGATCCAAATATGATGTCATCCACATAAATCTGAACAAGTAAGATATCTTTCCCATCTTATATCCTGAACAAAGTTCTATCAACAGTTCCTTTGATAAAACCATGGTCAGTAAGAAATTGAGAAAGATTATCATACCATGCTCTGGGTGCTTGCTTGAGACCATACAAGGCTTTCCTGAGCCTGTAAACTTGGTCATTCTATCTGAAACCAGGAGGTTGTTCTACATAAACCTCTTCTTTAAGCACACCATTCAGAAATGCACTTTTCACATCCATTTGATAGACTGTGAATTTCATGTGGGCATATGCAAGAAACATTATGATGGCTTCTAGTCTTGCAACAGGTGCAAAAGTTTCATCATAATCCAAGTCTTCTTCTTGGGAATAACCTTGTGCAACTAGTCTTGCCTTGTTCCTCACAATGTTGTTGTTTTCATCTCTCTTATTCTTGAACACCCACTTAGGTCCAATCACATTGTGCCTCTTAGGTCTGTCCACTAGCTCCAAAACTTCATTTCTTGTGAACCGATTCAGCTCCTCTTGCATAGCAATAATCCAGAATGAATCTTGAAGAGCTTCAATAGGTTCTTTTTCAGATAGGAAGCAGCAGAACAAAGCACTTTCTCCATGGAACCTTCTTGTTTTGACACCTTCTGATAGATCACCCACAATCTAACTTGTAGGATGACTATCCAACCATTTTCTCCTGGATATTCCCCCTTCAATAGTACCCTCAACATCAGAAATATTAAGTTTAGAAGTTCATTAAATTCAGGGAACAACATAAAATGAGAAAGGGAATCATCTTCCTCAGGGGAAATTCCATTCAGAACATTGTAAGAGACATCTGTTCCCCCTTGGTTGATAGATTCAGAGTTTGCCTCAGCTGTGACCACATCTTCATTGGCATTACATACACCGAGTCCGAGGCGGTGTATGTTCAGTTGGTCGACTTCGATTGTGTTGGCTTTCCTTCAGTGGAGAATTTCCATCCTGAGTTTCACCATCCTGAGTATTTCCATATTGAACTTCTTTTTCTGAGTCTGATTCACTCCATTCATAGAAAGTGACTGACTTCTTCTTTTTAGGTTCAAAGGATGTTTTATCATTCTTCTTCAGGCTAAGTCTGTTGATTCTCTTGGTCAGTTCTCCTGAGTCATGTTCCTATTTCTCCTGAACACAAGTAGATTCATCAAAAACAACATGAGGTGTTTCTTCCACAATAAGAGTCCTACAATTGTAAACTCTGAAGGCTTTACTGACTTCAGAATATCCTAAGAATATCCCTTCATCGCCTTTGCTATCAAAAGTTTCCAACCGATCTTTACCATTATTGTGTATGAAACACTTGCGTACCAAACACACAAAAAGAAAAAAAAACAAGAGCCTTCCTTTTATTCCATGACTCATAAGGAGTTTTTCCTTGGTTCTTTGTCGGCATGGATGGATCTATTCGAGAGTAGCATGCGGTGTTGATAGCTTCAAACCCAAAATCTCTTAGGAATATCAACTTCAAAGAATCATTGTTCTTGCGAACTTCTTTCGAGTCCTATTTCTTCTTTCAAAGAACACCATTTTGTTGTGGGGTCCTTTACGGTGATGTTTCATGAGCTATTCCATTTCTTTGCATAATAATCATATGGTTGATAAATTCAGTTTCTTTATCTGATCTGATTTTGACCACACTCAGATTCTTTTTATCTTGAGTCTTTTCGATAGTTCAGACGGTTTTTATGCGAGTCTCCTTCTTACTGAGTAAGAATATGACCCATGTGTATCTAGAGTAGTCATCAACTACCACAAGTGTATATTTCCTGCATTTGTGCTTACAGGTGTTACTGGACCAAAGAGATCCATATGTAACAATTGCAGTATTCTGTCAGTAGAAACATCTACTTTGCTTTTGAATGATGCTTTGATTTTCTTTCCTTTCTGACAGGCATCACATACATGATCTTTACTGAACACTTCATTTGGTAACCCCCTCACAAGTGCTAATCTTGCAAGTTTGTTCAGGGTTTTGAAGTTTAAGTGATTCAGCCTTTTGTGCCACAACCAACTGGTATCAGTAGAACTTTTTGCAACCAAACATGTATCTTTAGGAGTTGAGCTCCAATCAGCAAGATACACATTTCCCTTTCTAGTACCAGTCAGTAAAATTTTCTGTGAAGCATTGTCTTTCACATAACATAAGTTCTTTGAAAATTCAACACTGAATCCTTTGTCACAGAATTGACTGATTGAAAGCAAATTATGCTTTAAACCAGACACATATGAAACACCATGGATATGAATAGAATCAACTTCAAGAGTTCCATATCCTTCAGTCTGTCATTTGGAGTTGTCTCCAAAATTAATCCGAGGGCCTTTTTGCTCAACATAGTCACTGAGTAATTGTTTATATCCTGTCATATGTCTTGAACATCCACTGTCCAGGTACCATACAGCAGGAGCCAATTCATTTCCACTCATCAGGGCTATGTTATCTTCATTCATCTCAGTGCCCTTTTCCTTCACCTGAAAAACAGATCAGTTCTTAGGTACCCATTTGGTGTAGGGTCCTACCAGGTTAGCTGTACCTTTTGGAACCCAAATCTGTCTGACAACTCTAATTACTTTAGTGTGGTTGATTTTTCTCCCATAAATATCTACATACACATTCACCACCCTAGGTGCCTGGCAGTACCCTGTGTATGAGTGCCAGCCTTAGCATGAACATGAGCCTTAGAGTTCTTCTTGAGTTCAGGCCTTTTGTTCAAATGCCTTGGCTTTGGTGCAGCTGGTCTCTGTCTCTGCTGACTTGGGTTTAGGAAACCTTTACCCTTAGGCAAGTGGGGTTTAGGTTGCTTTATCTTTGAAATTGTGGTCTTTCGATGTCGAGGACTTGGTCTTTTTCAGGTTGAGAATATCTCTCTTTGAGTGTTTCTCTTCGAAAATTCTCTCGATGGTTCAAAGTGTAGATTTCTTGAGTTAATATTCTTACCGAGGCTTTGAAATCTTGGCTGAAAATTTCCCTCTTGAGTGTTCAGGGTTTCTAGCCTTTTCCTGAGGTTTGGGCTTTCTTTCCTGAATCTTCAGTTTTTCTGAAACCATAGGTCCTTTACCCTTGTCTAAAACTCTGGGTTGTTCTTCAGAAAAAAGATTAGTACAAGTTTTTTGGTTTAACAAACACGGTCTTAGTGCCACTAGAAGCAGCATTCAGAAGACCTTGTGAGGTTCCCCCTGGATTATATCCCAATCCAGCCTTTATAGTTGCAGGTCTTTGATAACTCTGAATTTCATCTATTACTTTAGATGCAGAATTCAATAGAGCTAACTTTTTTTGCGCACTATCCTCACATTTCTTTAGAGTTTCATGCTTCTCAAAGAGGTCATTGAACTCAGATCTGATAAGTTGAATCTCCTCAATGGATTTCTCTAATTTTCCATTCAGGGTTTCTATCACCTTCTCTTTTTCTGAGAGTTGTACTTTCAGAACATCCAGTTCATCAGTAGTTCCCATTAATTGAGAAGTGATCTCAACATTATTAGAGTCTTTCCACTTTAGATTCTCAGCAGTCAGTTCCTTGTTCTGCTCTTGAGTTTTCATGAGCAGTTCTTGTAACACAGAATAGTCCTTCATAAGATTCTCAAAAGAATCCATCAGGTCAAAGTTATTTGATTCTGAGATGAACTTGATAACTTCGAGGTGCTTGTGTAGGAGCAACAACGAGAGATAGAAGAATTTACCTCCTCCATAGCAACAAAGGCAGAGACATCATCACATGCTACTATCGAGAATATCTCATCTGAAGAACTGGATCCTTCTTCAGAGTGTTCTTCTTCTTCTGCAATCATAGCTTTCTTTCTGGAGATCTTTATGTCTCTCTTGGCTTGTCTCTCATTTCTTTTTTAGCTTTTCATTTCGGGGGCGGTCATATTGAAAGTGACCTTTCTTCTGACAGTTATAGCATCTGTTGGCATCATCATCCTGATCATTTTCCTCCTTGGTCTTGGAGTCCTTCTTTTTGGATGAGGATCCTTTAGCTTTGTGGTCCTTTCTTTTCTCAGTGGATCTGTCCTCAGCCTCTGAGTTATTCCTGTTCTTGTACCTGTGATTCCTGTAATATTTCTTATATTTTCCATATCTGCTATTGAGTCTTTCAAACCTCCTTGCCATAAGTACTAGCTTATCCTCTTACTCATCCTGATTTTTGGCAAGTGAGTTCTCAGACTCTCTAGATTTACAGGATCTCTCTTTGGCTTTGAAAGCCACATTCTTGCTAGATGAAGAATCATCTTTGCTGTCAGATTTCTTAGTTTTCTTGTCAATCACAAACTCATAAGCTTTTAGTTTAGAGAAAACTTGTTGGTATGGCATGGAATCAATATTTTTGGTGTTTTCAATCACCACATCATGTATATCTCATTTCTTAGACAATCCTCTAAGAATTTTCAGTGCCACTTCTCTCTGTGGGTATCTTTTCCCAAGAGCATTCAGATCATTCATAATGCTAGTGAATCTGACTTCAAGTTTGTCAATGGATTCACCATCTTCCATTTCAAAGCTATCAAACTTTCCAATAGCAACAGAAAGTTTGTTCGCTTTAATATGATCTGTGCCTTGACACATAACAGCAAGTGTGTCCCATATTTCCTTTGCAGTTTCACAGTGAGAAATCATCCCCATAACACCATCATCAATAGTGCTATACATAATATCTTTAGCAATGCAGTCCAGATTGACTAACTTTCTCTCATCAGGAGTAAGTTGATCATCAGGTTTTGGAAATTCATCTCTGGGATCATTCATCTCAGTATCAGTGATTCTGGGATTCACAACAGTATATTTGAATGGTCCTTCAGAAACCACTCTCCACATTCTTTCATGTTTGGAATACAAATGAGCCTGCATTCTCAGTCTCCATAGGTCATAGTTCTCAACAGAGAACATAGGAAGTTTCTTAAAAGGCATGATGTCTGAGCCTTGTAAGATATCAACAATAAGATCTATTCAGTAGACCACCAAAGTCTTTCAGCAAATAAGACTATGGCTACCAAAGCAAGTGGTCAAAATGAACCACTGCTCTGATACCACTTGTTGGTCCCGGTGCAAACGAATCTCACACGTGTATGGGGGGGGAATACACGTATTCAGTGATTTTTAAAACTTTTTCTTTACTGAGGTCAGATGGGTCAGGTTATCCTGATAATTTTACCCTGAGAAGCACAAATCGCCCTGAGTCAAAGTCTACTGAGACAATGATCCTGAGCAGCTTTCAGAAGCTCCAGATTAGCCCACTGATCCTGAGTTTTATCAGAGATCCTGAGAAGCTTGGATCAGATAATTATCTTACTGAACACTCAGTAGAGTTAGTTCAGTTTGGTAACTATTTGTTCTAGCTACTCAAGTGTGCGGAATGGTTGACCCTGAGTTTATACTGGTTTTAGTTTGCTGAAAATCTTATTTCTTTAATAAAACAGTGATTAAGGTTATGATCAATTTGATGCAAGTTCAGTGGATTGATTCCAACTGAATATCAGTAAAATCAGTTTTCAGTGAAAAACATGCAACAGATAAAATGCAGTACAGAAAGCAAACAACACAACAATTATAGTGGTTCAGAGACCCAAGCTCCTACGTCCACTCTCTCTGATCTTCAGAGAAATTCCTTAACCACTTCCTAAAGCTTTCAGGCTGACTCACTGCAGCTTACTCACTTTTCTACTTAGAGTTTTCTGGCTGACTCACTGCAGCTTACTAACTCAAACACACACAAGTTTTCAGACTACCACAAGTAGCTTACTAACTTCTTCTCTAGAGTTTTCTGGCTGACTCACTGCAGCTTACTCACTCTTTACAACTCTAACTCACCAACAAATCACACACAAACTACCTTAACAAGGGATTTGGGTTTGAGTTGGTTTCCAACTAGGGTGAGATATCCTTTACAATAAGATCAAATGCAAAGGCTAGGATATCTCTACTAAGCTTTGGATATATCTATCAATCTAGGCTTAGTGAATGAGCTCTCTCCAATGTGAAACACTTGGGAAATTCTAGGTTTTTCGAGTGCTTCAATTTGCAATAATACGAATGAGCTCTTGAGTTGCTTGAAATTTCCCGTAACCTTTCAATAAGGTCACTGGTATTTATAGGCAACATCTCCAAAGGTTACTCTTGAAAAACTATCCGTTGGAAGAGATAACATCAAGGGTTTCCTCTTCCGGTTATTGATGAACAACTATTTTAGGGTTTGAACACTCCCTTGCATGTTTTAGGAAATATGCAGCCAAGTAGCCAATCACCAATATCTGTGAACTGGAAGATATCAGACCTGACATTCTTCAGAGAGATGTTGTTTTCTGTGTCAGTACAGTACAGTGTTGTTGCCTCCTCATTGGTTGAAATCTTTGTTTGAGCAGAGACAAACAAACGACTCTTTGTTCTTGATCTGATATGTTCCTTAATGTCCACAAATGTCTAACATTCCATTTGTTTGTACTAGGAATGAACATAACACTATTTCATAAAAATAGCTTGTTCAGGATCCTTTTGATCAGTACAAAAAATAGTCTTCAGGATCTTCGGGTCTTCAAGATTTTGCTGAGTCTTCAGAGTCTTCAGTAACTTCTGATTCTTCAGAGTCTTCAGGATACTTCTGAGTCTTCAGTGTCTTCTGAGTCTTCAGGATACTTCTGAGTCTTCAAAGTCTTCTGAGTCTTCAGTATACTAAAAAAAATTCTCTGATCTATATCTGCTGACTATACATGGGGCAGATAATCCTGATCCGTAGTATCTATTGAAACCTGATCCTGATTCTATTCTATCAAGATGTCCTGATACATGTCATACTCAGGAGTTTTGGGATCTAATCAAAATCTTTATTAAATTCATCTCCCAACAGAACTTTTCCAAATATACCCAAAAACTTGAGCTTTGAGGCCAACCATGCTCCTTAAAATACCTTCAAATAGAACAAGGAAACACATTACACCTTTTAAAACAAGGAAAAATGGCAACCTCCAGTTTCTCAGACCTAAATAAAAAAGTTGATTAAACGAAACTGAACTTTCCTAATTCAAAAACTAACCATCGCATTTTAGGTTTTCCACCCCCAATCTGATTATGCAACTCATCAGGAAATTCAGGGCTTCTATTGAGCGGCTCAGAGGAAGGCAAATTAGGGCATCGAACATTGAAATGTTTTTATTGTTGGGGTTATACGTGAAAGTATGCTTTTACGTAATAACATACCAATGTACTCTTATTTACTAAATATAAATGTTTTATCAATGTTACTTTAAATATGAATGAATGTTATTTATTTATTGCAAACCGTTTAATATTAGTACATATTACATTGTAGTTAATGTGGTGATACCCGATCACAGAAGATCACATTAACAGTTCCTTGTAAATAAAAGTACATCTTCACAACATAGATGAAATTGAACACTCCATTGGTAGAGGTTGATGTGCAAAGCTTAGACTTGGCTTATCTTGACCAAGAGATTGCACTAGCACATTGTGATGTGCTGAAGAGGACCTATAGAGAGGATAAATTCTTCCGTACTGACTTATGGGATGAAGAATAAGACATCAGTGGTTGTTGATTTCTTAACCTCTGTCACTTAAATAAAATTGTGTGTAATTAGTACTTATTGCTTTGATCTGCGTTGGGTTTAGAGTCAGAGAGTGATTCTATACTTTGCATTTTGGGCAATATTATTAATTACATGACAATTGCTAAGATTTAATACAGAGCAACGTGTGCAAGAGGAAGGTCTTGTATGATTTGTCCCCTTGGTAGGCTCAAAAGTTTTATCATATCAAATCTTGCAAGTGGAATTAGTTTCTGGTATGGATAATAATGTTGAGCTATCTTTACTCCAAGGAAAAAATATTAATTAATATAAAGCTTTTCAGTGGCTTAATTAATTAATGGACTAAATAATCTTAAATACGGAAAATAAAAATCGGGAGTCATATTATCGTAATATGGATTAAGATGGATAGTGCAATATTAATTATATAGTGGAGTAAATTAATATTAATGGGCTGAATAATATTGTGGCTCAATATTAAGAAATTCAGAGCCCATTGGAGGTTCAATCTTAATTCTCCTAAAGGCCCCTCAAATAGTCCAATATAAGTCCAATTAATGAAAAGGAGAAGAAAATATTATTGTCTTTTTCCTATTATTTTCGAAAATTTGGGGAAAAAGAAGATGAAAGATTTCTTGAAAAGATTTTATGAAAAAATATAAGTATTCTTGGAATACAAGATTATCCCATAAATTCAAGAAATCAAATCTTGTTTATTTCTTCCTTGTATTTTTCAAAAATTGCATAAGATAAGGAGGAGAAGATCTTTTGTGATTATTTATGGAAATAGAATATATGAGATATATTCAAGACTGTATCTTGGGAAGATACAAATAAATTTCTCATAACCCTAATTAGGGCATAACTTTCGTCCTCCCCTAGCCTTATAAATAAGGGATGAATTTTTCATCCCCAACGCAACTCCAGTCTTGAAAAAAATTAGAAATCCACAAAGGTGGTGCAATATATTTTTGGTTTTCTCGTGTTATAATTATTTGTGAGAATCCTTCCACCGGATTACGAGCAAGGACGTGGGACATACTTGAGAAGGTGTTTGGGTTGATCTATCTACTCAACGGTTTTCACTCCAAGAGGTATGTTTCGCGTAACTCCTAGATTCCGCATGTATATGATTTATGTGAAATTAATTGTTTGCATGATTTTGTTTGTATTTAATTGTTATTCGAATTAATATAGGATTAATTCATGCTAGTAATAATTAAAATAATTTAAATATGTATTTAATTGCACCTCGAATAGATTTGGACACCCTTTTTCCCCAACATTTATAAGCTTGGCGATGGAGGTGCTCGAACTCCAGAATCACGTCGTCGCAGTCAAATATCAGAGCCTTAAGCTCGCAGGATGATGTTGAGACTGTACTGCTAGAGGTCTGTAGAGGAGAGAGAGAGAGAGAGAATGAACATATGGGGAGAGAATTGTTATCGTCGAGAATCGCCACAAGGCCACCGTCGAGCTCCGAAGTCGCGTCAAAAATCACCACACGAACATACGCGATGAGAGAGAGAACAAATGGGAATTGATGTGTGAAATAATATACAATAATTGGTGAGAAGGGCAAAATGGACCAGGAAACAATATTGTAGAAGCCCTCTTCACCGAACACCTTGGGGTGTGGGGAAGACATTAAATTGTCAGCGGGGCAATAGTGATTTTGGCATCATATGTGCCGGGGCGGGGAGATAACTTCCGGATCCTGAGGAAAATTGTATGGGCATATTCTGCTCTACCAAGTGGACTCATATTTTTATCCTTATCGTTACACTCATATTCAATACTACCAAGTGGAGCCTTAGTGTATTAATATAACAGTGATATTGCTTATACATAACAATAATAATGCATATATGTTACATTTGTATTTGAAGAAATATAATTCAACGTGAACTCAGGTTCACACAAATTTTTATCTAAGATTTGAATATAGAGTTGGTCTTGTGTAAATAATGTTATCGTGCACTTGTTTTGCAACTAATACTTTAGAGTAAAACAACTAATATTATAAAATAAATACATTTTAATGAAACAACTAATATTGTTAAAAGATGCACACAAAATGCAAATCAGTTGTCAATAAAACTAGTTTACACAAGAATTTGTCTTGAAATATATGAGTCAGTCTCTTGGTGCAGCGTGCAATTGAGCACATGAGTGAAACTTGTATGCCAATATAACTGAATCGTGCAGACTAATATAACTAAAATGTTATATTGGGTTTGACTAAAAACTTGAAATGAAAAATGCATGCTAATATAGTTGAAACATACATTATTTTTTTTTCCTCAGAATTGAAACATACAGACTAATATTACTAAAACATGGTGAATGCATGCATAGAAATTCGTGCATTAGATGCAAATGAAATTTAATTTTAATACATATGTAATCCTTACGACAAAAGATTTAACATAATAAAAGAATATTTTAAAAAGAATATTCATGAAAATATAATTATTTATATATAGCAAATCAATAAATGTATATAAATCTCTTATATCTACTGATTGAGAATTAACTCCACCTCTTTAATATCTATTTTAAAATACTCAATTTTTATATAATGTGTTATTTATGGTATCTTTTATTATTCAACATTTATCTAAACAATTAGTTTTATTACGATTGATATTAGACCTTCTAACAATTATTTTAGAATAAAAAACACATATTCTATTTACACTTTTGTGATTAAAAATAATATTACATGATTAATTTTAATTTAAACCAATTATTTTAAAAAAAAATCGACAGAGCTAAGTATTTTAAAATATTAATATTTTTATTTTTATATTATAAATGATATGAATTATTAAATGTAATATATTTTTAATTTTATAGAATATTTAATCTTAAAAAATTAAATACTATTTTTTATAATATAATTATATATTCAACCCGCTTAATACATGAGTTATAATCTTGTGTAATATATATTTATGACAAATATTATACGAAGTTTTATAATGGAATAGAGTGCGGAGCACCACTTAATCAATATTACTAATTACTAGTACTTAATCTTGCTTAATATGCGAGCTTAAATAATTTTTTTCAGAGAATATATTACGTGCATTATTTTCACCGTAAATCACTATTATTATTGTTGGTAAGGTATTACGTGCATCAATAAAATGTTAGACATTATAAATAATAATAATAGTGGTGTACAGTGAAAATAGTGTACAATTTTTTTTATTAATTTTAAAAATATATTAATTTGGTTTGATCTCATAAAATAAGATTTTGCATTTGCATTGGGTATTATAAAATTCTGATTGAATCAATATAAACCAACAAAACATACGGATTTCGTATTGAAAAGATAGTAACGGATTATAAAATTCAATTAATTAAAGCATTTCAATGGTAATAGCTTTATTGGTCTCGATAAACTCATATTTTATGCGTTATACAGTTATGTATATGCAGATTGTTCTGCCTTGATTTTGTATCAAATTTTATTAAAAGTTACCAACATATATCAAATATTATAATATAATTTATTATGTCAAATTTAACAAATAAATAAACCAAACTCCTACAAATCAATAGGTCAAACGAAATAACAAACCAAAAAAAAGAATGAAAATCCACACTCAATTAGAAAAATTAAATTGCTATAAATTTTGGTAGATGCCGCGCGATTTTCGGATTATATTAATGCAAAAATCAAAGAAAGCAACGACGGTAGAAAAAAAATAAAGAAATCCTCCATGCAAATATAAATATTAATACCAATAATAACGTAGAGATTTTATTTTCCATATATATTAATAATATAACCACACACCGTATTTCATTTTAAAATTGCATAAACGTGACGGCCAAGTAGCACAGTGGCAGACTCGTAATTTCCCCCCACTTTGAGCCCCTAAAAATTAAAAAACAAACTGGAAATAGCTGTAATCGATACCAAAAGTCAGAAACGCCTACGTTGCCGAATCGCTGCATTACTGCCATAACAGTATCACCCCCACTCTGCACACGCGCCACATCGCCGCGTAATCCCACGCGCCAGACGGAAATACCAAAATTGGCGCGTGCATTTCACGCTCTGGAAATAATAGTTCGGCACCGAGGCAAGTAAAATAAGTATCTTTTACTATGGCATTATATGCATGACATGAAAATGCAAATAAGAGTAATGGTCATGCACCATGGATGGCCATGCCAGCTCATCATGCATTTATAACTTACCCAATTAACGTCCTATACAAAAAAAATCCGTGTATCTATTCCCGGAATAAAAATACATTATTTCTAAATATCTGCGCATAAAATAATATGCATATATATATATGAGCGCGATTTGACCGCATATAAAATAGTGAATGCAGAAACTGATTTTGTAACAGCAGAAGAAAAGGCCACACTATTACAGTGAGCGATTTAGAAAAGGACTTAGCAATTTGCAAAGAAGCCATCAACAAGAAATAAAACAAAGCAGGTGGCCATTTTTATTTTGATTTGTTTCAGATTTTCGATGTGGGTTTTGTGAGGTTTTGTTTGTCTACTCTTTTTTTTTCTTGAGATCTGCGTTTTTTTGGTCAGTCAAGTGTTGTGGTGTTGTGAAATTAAAGATATGATTTAAAACGTTTTGTTACTTTCTGTTTTATTTTTTTTTCTACAGTCTACCTTTTTTCACTCTATATTTACCCTTATTTGCTCATATTAGTACGGTAAATAATGGGAAAGAATCAGAACCATTGGATTTCTAATACCTTTTTCACTATAGCTATATTCTGCTATATAAATAGCAGTACCTGATCTGGATTTGCTTCTTCGTTTTGGGTGTTTTTTCTTTGAAGATTTGAGAAGAAAGAAGAGTGGAGGCAAGATAAGGGGTGGGTTCGGATTAAGCGATTTTATGTCGGGAAGTTTTGATTTGGTTTTCGTGTTTGGGGCTCCGTCGAAGCTCTGTTTCTGCAACTCCTCTGTTTCCTGCATGCAAAAATCCCTCTGCTGGAGTAAACAGCAGAGCGACCTCTCTTTCTTCCCAACTGTTTCGATGCGTTTGAGGCCCAAACGGTAAGAACCCCCAAATCCCACCTTAAACCCTAATTTATTATGATTTTTCTGATTCGGTTAATTTTAGTGGGTTTTATCTGCTAATCTGGTGCCATTTATGTTGAATTCACATAATTTTGAAATTAATTAATTGCAGGACTTGTTCTGGTGTTGTTTGTTTCGGAGGCTATCACATAAATCGATTATTTAGTCGTCCTTGCACCTGAGAGCTCTTGGAATTAACCATTTTGATAACTTGAGAAAATTTTTATTTTGCGTTTTGTTTATTTAATTTATTGTTTTGGGGGAAACAAATTTTGAGGGGTATTCTTTTTGAGGGATTTGGTGTGAAAAAAGAAATGGGGAAAGAATCGTTAGCCAGAAACAAGCAAGTTAAGCCCGAACCCGCAATGAGACGGGTTCGGATCGTCTGCGATGACCCGGATGCTACTGATGTATCCGATGATGAGAGTGAGAGGCGGGTGAAGGGTCGATTTGTGCGTGAAATTTGTTTCCCTTTTGGGAATCATGGTATGGAGTCGAAGACGGTTTCTGATCAATCGAGCAACAATGTCGAAAAGGGATTGAGTCGAAAAGTTTCGATTGAAAGCAAGCCTCTGGTTAAGGGGAAATACAGGGGTGTTCGGATGCGGAAATGGGGCAAATGGGCTGCGGAGATTCGCGACCCGTTTCTGCATAAACGGGTCTGGCTGGGGACTTACACTACTGCTGAGGCGGCATCGGAGGCGTACGAGATGAAGCGATTGGAATTCGAGGCGTTGATTAGTGGCAACGATTTGTCGTCTTCCGATAAGAGCGATGAAAATGAGAATGAAAATTATGATAATGATAATGTTAAGGTTGTTTGCAAGAATGTTGCTGCTGCATCCGAGGTTTCTAGTGGCCCTTGGGTGTCGTTGAATTCGCATTCGTCTTCTGTGTCGATGGATTCGTCGAACTCGTCTGAAAATGTACCCGAAACCCTACCTGTTGTCGAGCTGGACGACAACGAGCTTAAGTTTAGCCTGATAGACGAGGAATTGCTGGCATTTTCACAAATCGGGGAGGATATGGATTTGGGTTTGGAGCTAGGGGCGCTCGTTGCGGGGGATAATAACTTTATCCCGTCGATGGATGACCTCGTTGATGATTTGGATGATTTTCCGATTTTTGGTGTGGGCGATGATGATGATCAAATCGGCACCACCGCCTTGCCTGATTTTGATTTCGATTTCGACTTTGAAGCTTGCAGTGAAGCACTCTGGATGGACGAATCGCCTTCTTTGATGGACGGAATGAATGGAGCTTCTTCCCTCAATATAGCATGCCCTTGAGTTTTGCAGTTACAAGGTTAATTTAATGAGTTATTTGTTAGGATTTTAATAATATTTAAGTTATTTAAATAGGGGTCTCAAGAACTTTATAAGTTTAGTTTTTTTGGAGATTTTTATGATGAGTTTGTTTTTGTTTTTTGACGAGAGATTTTGTGTTAGGGATTTGATGGTTTCTGAGTTTTGATGTCCTTTTGGGTTTTCTTGTGCTATTAGAGCCGTCCAAGGGCATTGAAATCTCTGTGGTTTTGTGTTGCAGACTCTGCTTTTGGTGATGAATGATCATATCCTTGTCTCTCTTTTTCTAAAGAATTTATTATCATTTTTGCCTCTTTTAATTACTTTTTTCTTGATTTGTTCTTGATAAAAGTTAAATGTAAAATTATTGAGACTTACTAATAGGCAAGTTTTTAGGTACGTATTAGGATTGTGGTTTGCTAAGAGATATAAAATAATTGGATATAAATTGATACATTTGTACTTTTACGTATAATTTTTACTAGTAAAAGTGTAAATGTATCAATTTATATTATTAGTAATTTTTTAAAATTAACTATATTGCCTCTTTTAATTACTCCCAGTCATTTGGAAGAAATGGGTAGGAATTGGAAAGAAAAAAAGAAAGAAAAATAAAATTTTCAAGAAAATATACAAAATGTGGTGATTTTATTAATTACTCTAGTTCTTATGATGTGTCATTAAATATCGTTTCCCACGCGTTAAGAGCGTAGAATGTGCCGTGGATTTCAATTAATGTGTCTATTTTCGTGGATTTCAATTAATGTGTCTATTTTCTTTGATTTTATAGTTGGGATTGAAAGTTACATATTCCTAATGCTATGATTCCATCACTTGTCTAGCCTCCTCCTTTTTGTTTTATTGATGCATATTCTATTTTTCCTTTTTCATAAATCCTTTTTTTTGCGATGCTGTTGACTTTATTCGCCACATATTTTAATACATATTTTAATTATGGGAAAGAGCACGGCTGAAAATTAATCTAATTACTCTATACTTGATGAATTGACAAATTGGTTGGATCATATGATACTTTTCTAATTTAACTATTGATTGTTTTTATTTTAGTAACGGGATATGTCTTTTGTGAAATTTGTTTACCGTAAAATTAGTTTTATGTTTATAGACATGATCTTCAATTATTATGATTAATACTCTTTTATAATTTAAGTCATACTCTTCATCTATCATTATTAATATTATTGTAATATAAGACATATCCTTCAAATATTACGATTTAATACTCTTTATAATGTAGATCATACTCTTCAGTTATCACTATTAATATTATTGTAATATAAGTTATACCCTTCAATATCATGAGTAATACATTTTCTATAGTAATAATTTATATCCTTCAGATATCACGACTAATGATCTTTAATAAAATAAGTCTCATGAATTCCTTGTGTGAAACTTATTCACCCTATACTTGCCATTTTCTTTGATCGGTAAAAATTTATTCTATATACTTGGGCTAAAACGAGCCCAAAAGTGTTTAATTACAGAGTTTTAGAAACCGAGAAAAGATCTAGGATTCACAAACCACTCCTTCAAAGAGAAGTCTCCTATAACAGTAAATTTAGAAGAATACCAACTCCAGAATCGTCCTTTAATTTCTTCCACAATCTTATCCACTGAGAAAGTTATCCCCTCAAAAATCTTCTTGTTCCTCCAGTTCCAAATGACCCTATACTTGCCATTAGTAACGATGTGCACCATGTTTACATGGAGAGTCTGTTAAAGTATTAGTTCACAAGAGGAGAATTATTAGTTAACCAACGAAACGGTACCAGTTCACAAACTGCTATGTATTAGCTAATTCTAGTTAGATGAAAAGCTTCTAGATACATTTTACTAATCAACTCTTACTAATTCTAACAACTTCATCTGCTTGGGTCAACTAATAAATAGCAGTGTTTGAACTAATACTGTTGCGTTTGTTAACCAATACTTTTTTCTCTTGTGAACTAATACTTCAACAGGGTCAAAATATTGTATTTTCTTATGTTTTAGCAACAACGATTATACTACACTATAGCCATATCAACTCCTCTAATGCTAACATCAATTTAAATTTTGACATGTTAATTAAAACCAGTATTTAATTATATGATAAGCAGGTCTCATATTAACTAAATTCAAATGAACTCTCCCATTTAAAATATCACTTTTTAGTATATGAAGTATCATTTTTTAACATATTAAGTTCATTTAAAAAATGTTTAATTTCATGTGTTATTCTACTGAAAATCAATAAACAGCGATACTTCATATACTAAATGGTGATTTCGAGTTCTCCATAAAACTTCCTCGAACAAAGTACATAGAAATTTTGTCTACTATTATTATTGTAGTACCCATTTATTGACAAATTGATTGATTAACACGAAGTTTTTTTTTTTTGTAACGAGTAATAATAAATTGAAGGTCCACTTAGTTGTGGGTAATGGAAGGAGGTAATAATAATTATATCCATTAATAATGTTTGACAACTTTGATACACCCATAATGAGAATAAAAGTAAGTAATTGATTATTCTTCTTTCATTACCTAATTTCACTCATGTAATTATTCACTCTATCCTCCTATGGTGATACTCATTGTTGATTTTCTAATCAAATAAGAGCAATGCAATCAATAACCCATAATGATTGACTCATCAATGATATCATTACTATTATCATTTCATAGTCATTCTTACCAAACCCTCATAATTATAATTTGATACATTGATTTATTTTTTTGAGGACGTACTATTGATGTGTTAGTTGAATTATTTACGGCACAATGCACCTAGTTGAAAAATGCAAAGTGGTACGGGCTAGATTAATTATGAGAAGGACTATAATGGTTTGATTTATACGAAGTGTAATTTGGACGATATTGACGCTTTAACACTTGGAAGGGGTGAGTGCTAATTGTACTAAGTTATAATCCGTCTCATGCATGAGACCGTCTTATACGAGTTTTTGTTTTTTTCATATATTTGCAGTGCCAAGCAAAGGATATCTGTTATTTGAGGCCATTAGAAGATGCAAGTGTTCCTATAAGTTTCCTATAAGTTACTTGTTATACATGATTTTTTCTTAGCTGCCTTGATAGACATAACAATGCATTAAGGTGTTGTAACATTTGTTTTAGTGCAAACCGCTGAATGCAGTGTTGAACTAAAGTAGATGTTACAAGATCTTAATTAATGCAGTGTTGTGCACTCAGTGTTGTAACATCTACTTTCGTATTAAAACAGAAGTTATAACACTTTAATTAATGCATTGTTGTGCACTGCTCGATTAATGGGCAAACATATAATAAAATGTTACAGTATATGTGTAATTGGGGGTATACTGGTAAAAATGAGTGATGGCAATGAGACGGGCCCAAGTTTTGATCCGCATTGAACCCGTTTTACTCGGGCGGGTATGAACCCGATCAAACAAATTTTGGATGGGCCGTGGTTTTTATAAAATCCCCGCAAACCTTGCTCGAGACCCGCCACATATATTTATGATAATATTATCATATGTGTATTTATATACTTATCTATGCGAGTGCAGTGCTATATGATATACATATTTTCGAAAAATTTATGGAGTGATTCGACAATGAGGTAAAATTTATAAATTTTAATAATATATGTATTTAACATATTTTCTCTCACCCAAATGTTGAACATTTTCATAAATTAATTGAGTTAAGCAACAAAATAGCAATTCAAATACCATTCCCACAATACATAATTCATAATAGAAAAATTCAATCTAAAGAAAATGTCACATTGTAATTAAGTTACATTACAAACTAAAATTTATTTTGACACATTTAGTACTTAATAAGATGACTACATCTAATTATCTTGCTTGATTCGTGCACTGAATTCACGAATTTTGTTCCGTTCACATGACCACTATTTTTTCAATTATTATTTATGGATTAACGAATCCAACGAAAATCGCTCCCTCGCAGTGAGCAAGCACAAACTTGATACTGCAACATGGCATTTTTAGGAGAATTTGTGCATCAAAGATACTTATATATTCATACTATGTATGTATATTTTTTAGTATATAGATTACATACATTATTTTTAGCAATTAAATGAATATTAAATAATGTTAATTTTAGCTAATCATATGTTTTTGAATTTGTAGTATTAAATGCCAAAATGAATATTATTTGTATTTTAAAATCAATTTAAAAGTAATAAAAAATTAAAAAGGGTGGGGGGTGGGGTGGGGTGTCTATTAGGGGTGGGAATAGGTCGGGCCTAGGTAGGTTTTCCATTGGAAGGCTTGTGCCTGATATATGGTCGTTACGTGTGATAAGCTTTTTAGTAGACTCAAGTCTGACCTTTTTAATAAACGAACCGGGCCTGAAAGCCTATATAAAGTCTTTTTAAGTCTATTTCACTTTAGATATAATTTCTTTTTAAAAATTATATTAAGTTTTTGATTATAAGACGGCTTAATTTTGTTCTAGTTTTGGCAAGATTTAAGATTTATTGATGTTTAAGCTTATTTAATTGAATAATTTATTTACTTATATATTATTTTATATTAATATAAAATAATTAATTAAAATGTATAATATTTTTATTGGATATTATATATTTAAACTGGTCGAGTTGTTGAATATAAAAAACTTTTTAAAAAGCATAAGTCTAACCTATATAAATAAATATGCTTTTAAAAAAGTCTAAATTTGACTTGTTTGCAAAAAAGGCCCGAGCCGTAGACTCCTGTAGGGTAGCCTGACCTGTTCTCACCCCTAGTGTCTATGAATGATTTTGTAAGGTATATTAAAATATTATTTCATAATATTTTATATTGTAAAAAAAAAAATCGATATATAAAATTATATATATACGAATACCATATCGAAATTTTTGATAAATCAAAATCTCAATACACGAAATACTTATTGATATTATACCGAAATTTCAATATCTCTAATTTATGGATATCACCATTCCATACATAAATATATATATATACCTAAATTTATTTATGCAAGGTATTGATATGTATTTTGAAATGACGTACATCTTTTTTTACCAAATACTGAGGATTGAGGAATGTCCTTAATGGTATGGTACCCAGTGACGAAGCCACTTCGTCCAAGGGCATCAAATAATGGTGACGACGACACATTTGAGGGCAGTTTGGTATGACTAGGAAATAGTAATAGTAATGGGTATCATTAAGGGGTTAATCACTAAGGTTTATTGATTGCATTGTTATTGTTTGGTTAGAACATAACAATGAGTATTATGTGAGGTGTATTGAGTGAGTGAGGGTAATCAATTGTTTACTTCTATTCTCATTACTTGTGTATCAAAACTACCAAACAATATCAATATAAGTGATTTCCATTACCCCAAACCAAGTGGGTCATAAATGTAAAATAAAGTGGAATTTCGTAATTAAAATTAAATTAAGGCTTTATTTGAGTATGGATGATTTAAAATGAATGAATTTAAAAAATAATGCATATATTTCAAATCATAAATTATTAAAAGATGATAGAGATAAAAAGAGAGTGAAGGGGGAAGAGAGAGGGATGGGGTAGAGAGAGATAATTTAAAATAATTATGTTTTGATGAGAATTTCTCTCCATTTTTAACTAGTTGCTCATATCTAAGGATTTAAAAATTCATTGGAGAATGATGATTTGTGTGTGGAATTCATGAATTTCAAATCCACTCATCAAATGTAGTCTAAGTTAAATTAAAAAGTTTATGATTTTTTTACTCTTACAAAGTTCATGTTGTAATTATAAATTTATTAAAATTCGTGATTTTTATTGCAGTTAATTTCAAAATGACGTGATAAAAGTATATTTCAATTTATATAACATTAAAATTTGTAGATTGAGAGGTTGTGATGAATTTATTAAAGTATTAAAATTGACTAAGTGTTATATACATTTAGGTACATTGTGCACTCATAATGTATTTAAAAAATATACAATTTATTATGTTGAAAGATACAATTTATTTACATTAAACTGTGCAACTATTAATATATAAAAAAATAGTTGTACGATTCAATATAAATAAATTACATCTTTCAATATAATAAATTGTATATTTTTAAAATATATTAATGAGTGCATGATGCATTTGAATGCATATAAAATCGAATCAATAAATTTGTAAAATGAGAGAAACCTTAAAAATGACTATGAAAATAAAGAAAGACAACTGCCAACCATTGAAGACTTTTTTCCAATGACAATGGGACAGGTCAGTTAGTCAAGGTTTGCAGTACCATATTTCATGTCTTAAATACGAGCCAGTGATATGAATGGCATAGATGGATCCACAAAAGCGATTATTGACGCGATGGAATATGCGGTCGCGTTTGACATGCGATCGACACGAACGCGGTCACGTTTGACATGCGACGGACGAAGCAACAATCGCATGATCCATGCAACCAAAAAAATCGGTGTCGCATGGTCAATGCGACACGGTTTTTGATTTTTTTAATTTTGAATTTTGATTTTATTAATAAATTTAATTTATATTTAAATTTTGAATTTTGATTTTATTAATTTATTAAAATTATTTAATTTAACTAATTTTTTGATTTTATTATTTTATTAAACTCATTTAACTAATTTTTTATTTTAATTCGAATTTTGAATTTTTCAATTTATTTAACACATTTTAATTGAATTATTTAATTTAACTAATATAAAAGTAATGATTTAATTTATTTAAATAATTAATTGATATTATTTGAATAAATAAAAAGTAATAATTATTTTTTATCCACAATATTAGTTCATTAATTGATTAGTATTTGTTAATTTATTGAAAAGTATTAGTTAATTGGTTATAAAGTAATTATTTGTTATTCACAATATTAGTTCATCAATCAATAAGATTGGTTAATATATTGAAAAGTATAAGTTCGTTGGTTATAAAGTATTAGTTCATTCATTGAAAGGTATTAGTTCAATTATCAATTTAAACATGAGAAAAAATCACATTATATGGAAAAAATATATACACATTACATAATTTCCATCCGAAAATAAATCACAACGACGTGGTGCTAGAAAAAAATCTAATAATTATTAAAGAAAAATTATAATATTTGAGTTTATTATTCTTTCTAGCTCAATAATTAGCCTCACGTCGAGGCGCATCCATGTTGTGTAATGTACGGAATAGATCTATCCTGTCTAAAAATTGTAAATGTATACCATTTACAGAAGTATCATGTGAGCGTTCTCAATATCTAGATATAAACGGTACTGGATGATCGTCGCCTGGCATATAAACTTTAAAGTAACATTAATATAGTGTTTTCTTACCAATATCCAATGAGTGTTGTTATGCACGTTCCCCAAGACCAATTTGTTTGTCGGAAGACCTCGATGTTCATCTGTTATTGCGGGAAGACAAAAAGTTCCGTCGTGTTCTCCAAATGACATTACGAAAACGTTGTATGTGGTTGCAACCAGGTATCCATGTTCAGGTAATACAAACCATTTATCAGGTGGGGCAGAATTTGTGAAGTAATTAAGTGATTTTGCCAAAATTGAGAAGGTTGTATAACCACCTAAAATATTTTCGTGTAAATCGCATCTTATGTGCAGTTCATTATAAAGATCCATTCGAACCCTACCCCATTAGTCCTCGCTTCCGTAGATTGCGAGTGCAACCGCTCTAAATTAGCAGTTCCCATCTCCAATTACATCATTGTAGAAATGAATATAATTTTTGATATATGGAGGAAAATCGTCCTCCACCTGAGAGTTAAAAAACTGTATTGGATGGTTAATCTTATTTTGAGGGGGGACTTCAGAAGTTTGGGACCTCTGGGGCTTTGAATTTGGAGTTTCAGGGAGATCTATGTAGGTATGGCCCGAACTTTGGGGAAATCTGTTCCGAGTCTCTTCAGAATAACTCATCGTGTGTGTTTCCGATGTGCTATGTCTAAGATCAGCTTCCGGTCAGATGCCTTTCGGGGAGATGACGATCACACTTCACGACGTTCACGCTATTCTTGGTAAACTGAAAATAAACTTAATATTTAAAAAATTAAAATTTGTACATGCTAATTAATTAATTTCACTTATAACAAAAATAACTTTTTTCCAATGTAGGCTTGAGAATAAATGGCCTCCACGTCGTTGGCAGCGGACCATGTCCTGACAATGCATTGATTATCAGGTGTGGATCTAGGGGAGGCAATTCCAAAAGCACCCTCCTTAAGGATATACGAACGGCGTGTTTTAGTGGGCAGCTGAGCGATGTCTCTATTGCTCGAGGTTACCTGTGGTACTTGATGGGGAGTACATTCTTCGTGGATAAAACACGTGATGTTATCCCCAAAAATTATGTAAATGTTTTGGGTAATCTCGAGTATGTCCCTCAATATGCATGGGGAGCCGCGACATTAGCTTATTTATATAAGCAGCTTGGCAAGGCATCCAAAATTGAGACGGCACAGATGTCGGGATGCTTAACATTAATTGAGGTCAAAATTCAATTTCAATAATATTTCCAATTATATTTAATTAATACACTATTATCAACATATGTAACTAATAACTAAAAAACACATTTTTAATTTTCAGTGCTGGATATACGAGTACTTCCCTGACTTGCGCAAACGCGGCGAAGCTACCTCGTTTAACCCTGCCCACCCAAGAGCATCGTACTGGAACAAGACCCAAAAATTCCAAAACTCGACACGGGATCTTGTCCATTACCGCAAACTGTTGGATAATTACCCTTCGTCTAATGTATGTTTATCATTCTCAATACACCCTTAATTGTAATAACGTCAGTAATAATTTAAGTACCTTAACAAAATGACATATACAAATATTTTACTTACTTTATAAGTCCATTGTGCTCCATACGACCGTCCATCGCCTATCCCTGCCCCCTCATTATTTCATGGATGCATTCAATTTCTTAACTTCGCCGAAGGGTATATGCCGAGGAGGGTTGCAAGGCAATATGGGAGAGTGCAGCCCATACCGCCACCACCGATCGACTTAGATCTTGAACGTTCAAAATTCGGAGCCAGTGCAGAGAGGTACAAAAAAGTGTATGGACCCACGGTGGCATTTTGGAATGAAATGTAAAATCATTGTTACCGTCTTGGGGGTACCTTCGTTGTAGTGAAGGACAGTACCACGGATGAGTATCCTGCATGGTATGTAAACATTACTCATCAGAGAGTGCACAACACTGCACACAGTGAGAATAATATTTATGTCAGTGGCATGTCGAGGTCAGCTCACCAAATGTTGGGACACGTGAGGCAAGAAACTCACGATTTGATCAATCAAGCAAGTGTTGATCCACAATGTCCACCCTATATGATGCCTCATCTTGGCTCGATTGCCCATCATGCCGGTACCGCGACGGTCCCCGATCCTGCATATTGGGGACATCAACACGTGTATCCCCCTGAACAATTCACACAAGATATAGCTCCTGGTTGGTGGTGGAACGGATACGAATGGCAAAAACAATAGTATTTTTTTTATGAGAATTATTTATTTGTATTTTATTATTTTATATGATAAATTAATATTCCAATTTTTTATCTCTAGTTTAAATGTTTTAACATTTTTTTATAAAAATCAATAATAATATAGAAATTGCTTGCTTATTTAAATCTATAAAAACTAATATATTTGTATATCTTATTAAAAAGTTAGTGCAAAAAAAAATATCCGAAAATGTCAACAATTATAAATTATAAATAAATGTTTAATTATAAATCATAAATAAATAATTATAAATTATAAATAAATACAAATTATAAAAAATTCGAAATTAAAAAAAAAAAAAAAATCGTCCCGTGTTCCACGCGACCCAACAGGTCTCGGTCGCATGGTCCACGCGATGTAAACATTTCCCGTCGCATAGGCGGCGCGATCGACAAAAAAAAATAAAAAAATAATAAAGTAGTCGCATGGTTCACGCGACGGCCATTTACACGGTCGCATGTGCAACGCGACGGCGCGTACGAGAATCGACCAACTCAGCTGTCACTTTTGTGTATATAGCATAACTCCATAGTTGGTGCCAAATCTTTCAACTGCTTTAATGTGTTTGGTTCTTGCTGCTTGTGTGAAAAAAAAAATCTTGTATAGTCCCACTTTTAAAAAATAAAAATAAAATTTGGAGTAAGTTTGCGACGAAACTTGTTTATGTATAGTATAATTTTTTTGTCACTACACTTAAAATTAATATCATAATACTTGTTAATTAATATTATTATATTTATAAATTAACATTGTAGCATTAAATACTATAAGTATTAATTTATAAGAATAATAATATTTGTTCAAAAATATAATGATATCAATTTTATAATATACTATTAACTGGTTTATACATTAAATGAAAAGTTTTCTACATTGTCGAAATTATTATTGGTTTTGAATGTTGAGTGGGTATTGGAAGAAATAATAAAACCACATTATGGTAAATGGCAGTGGTGGGCTGTGACACCAACCACCCACTTATTTTCATAATGAATAATTACATTTCTCCTTCCTATATATTTATTGTGATTTCATTTCATTAGATTCCTATTTGACAATAGTGTGGTATTCTGGGGTCGATATATGATATTAAACGTGTTCTAAAGTGATACTAGTATTTATTTTTTCTTGGTATACTCATTAATAGCGTTTATTTATACACTGGTAAACTGATGGTACACATGATTTGTGAGAGATTTATACATGAATTTATCATTGTTATGTGCAAAAATGTGGATGGGGGAAATTCGGATGGAGAAAAAAGGTGGATGTGGAAAATCCTGTGAATAGTATAATCTGATGTTTTTTTTGTGTTGGATGTGGTAGAAGTGAATGAAGTTTTATGTCAAATCAATACTTTTTAATTATGATGATGTATTATTTTATTATTGTTAGTTAGTGTGACAATGATTGTATGAAAGTGTAAGAAAAATAGGAGAGATAATGAATTGTTGTAAGAAAAGTACGAGAGAGTGAGTTAGTGTAAGAAAAATAATGATATGATAGTTTTAGGGTATAGAAGTATAATAGGGGTGAATATGTATTTGGATGGAGGATGAGATGTATAAATCCAAAAAGTGGCGGGATGGGGGAAGTCCATCCCCCATCCGGATCTCCCAAGCTAAAAAAAAATATGCCCTCACTGTTATGAACAAAAAACTTTCACTGTTTAAAAATATAAAACATCTTTTAGACAATGATAATTTTTATGCATAATAGTGATAATTTTTATACACAACAGTAATACTAAAAAACCGAGTTTATGGTAAATTCGGGCTCACACTAATTTTTGTTACAAATTATATACAGTAATATATAGATGATGAGAACTCATTTAATTATGAGACCAAACCACACAAAATTTTGTTGTATTTGGTATGATTTTAAACATATAGTTAATTAAAGTACTAATGAACTATGGTAATTTGAGGAGTACTACAATGAAAAACAAAAACTATAGGAATGGCTTACGCACACAGAGCAGAGAAGCATAGATATGGAAGATTTATTTTGTAATAATAATAATAAATTAAAAGCCATGTTTTTACATCTATAATTTCTATAATGCAAAATTTTTATAAGATGATATATCAAGTCATAAAATGATGTGGCAAAACCATATTCCTCTATTTCAAATTCCTCTAAATCTCATTCATTTCAAGTGTTATTTTGATCTCAACCGTTGATTTTGTCTTCCGTTTCCTGTATATGTGACCTCTCTCATTCATTTTTTCTCCATTCTATTTCACAATTTCTCATTTCTTCATCTCCAATTCACAATTTTTTCATTTCTTCATCTCCAATTCTTATATGGTGATGATTTACCATTTGTTAAAAATGATGAAATTAGATTATTGTTACATCTTATTTGTTTGTGTCGATTTCATTAATGTTACATAATTTTTTATTGGTTGTGATCATATTTTGTTTGTTCGTATTGATTTTCAGATTTCTAATGACCATTTTTTTTCTTCATATTTATGATTCATGAAGAGGATGTGGTGTCTACAATTTATGGAAATGATGTGGTGTCTACAATGAAGTCGTCGATGACATATTATCAAGTTTTATTTAATGTTTACAGTTTCTATATCTTCTTTTTCGTAATTGTTATTGGGCTAATACAATCAGAGAATTTGGGCATGCCGATTTTGGGCCCAAACTTACTCATGTGGCCCATGTCACTTAGGGCCCGTTTCTTTCACTTGAAGGCGGGTGAAAGTGATTCATTTTTCAGTTGTAACAGACCAGAGGGAGAGAGAACGGTTTTTAGAGAGAGATAAGTTTTCTGGCTGCAAGAGTTCTTATTCAGTTTATTTTCCTTAGAGTATTCTATCTGTGTGTGAGATTACTTCTTAGATTAGAGGAGTTAGAGTTCATATTCGTAGTTGAGTGGAGAACTCGGATTGATTTCGGTGGTTTGAGTGGTTGTAATCGGTGGATTGTTGGTGTTGATAGTGGATTTGCCCAGATCCTCCGTGGATGTAGATCACCCTGATCGAACCACGTAATTATTGTGTTCTTGCGTTTATTTTTTCCTTTTGTTTTGCTTTGACTGTTTGATTGGTGCTTGGGGTATTAGTTTGTTCGGGGAAAAGTATTAGTTGCAGTAAGCTAAGGAATTACTTTTCTGGGCAAATTGCATAATAGTAATGAATATTCATGTTCATCCCTTCTATTGTAACGAATTTAACTATTATTTCATCGAATATGACTTGATTTTCTTTTATTGTAACGGATGTTCGTCTCTTCAACTATAATTTATTCGAATATGATCCAATTTTTTGGCGCAAGCAATACTTTTTCCAGGATTTTTTTAATAAAATTCATTATTCTATTTATTGACTTTCGCTATCTAAATATTTTGTTTGAATATATATAAAATTGGTTATGGATATAATATTATTTTGTTTATGTATATAATTGATTACAATAAAAATAATAAAAAATTATTAAAATATGCTCATGAAATATGATAAATGTTGAAGCTGATTGAAACTAAATTTTGAATATAAATTAATTTATTTGGGTGAATCACATCAATAATCACGTTTGAAGCTAAGTGACAATATAAGTTAATTTATTTATTTTTGTATTCAATTTTCACAGAATGCATAAATTAAGAAATAATTAATAACAAATTTGTTGGAATTTAGAGGCATGTAAACACGTAATACATGCGCAGTGAAAATTAAAATTCACCAACAACGAACAGTTAATTGCATATAGATTACAATAATCATAGAAATCTTAGAAAGAACTAAAAGCAGATTTCTCAACTATGGTATCCACGTAATCCCCAATCACAAATTTTCACGGATTTGCCAGCGTTGAATCCCGAGATAAATTTGCTAGGAAAATTCTAACTCTAGATCTTATGTGGAGAATAATGAATTAACGTTGTTTGTGAATTCTCAAGAGCTCATATATATAGGGAGAGGTCCATCTTAAATCTTATATAGGGAGAGGTCCATCTTAAATCTTATATAGGGAGAGGTCCATCTTAAATCTTAAGCTACCCTGATTAGGAAATAAAATCCCTAATCTTATAAAATAAATCTCTTAGATTTATTTCCCAAATATAAAATCTCTACGGATTTAATTCCCATGTATATCAAATCTCTACGGATTTGATTCCATATATATTAAATCCTATAATAATATTCCATATATTATTATTGGGAATCCTATTTAATTAAATCCAATTTAATTAAACGTTAATAATAATTAATTATAAATTAATCTATTATTAATTAATTCTCCATAAATTAAATATTAAATCTAATTTAACATTTAATCAACCAACTATAATCCGTAAAAGGGAACTGCTTGTTGTGTGACCCATAGGCCCTCATATATCGAGCGATTAGTCAAACTAACGGTCTTAATTGAACCCTAGACAATAAATCGATATTCTCAATATATGAGGTACGGAAACGAACAAGGAGAATTGAAACATGGGTTATTACGATTTTTCTCCTTTCGGAATACTCGATTAAGTTTTGAACATGATGAAGTGTCTATTCAAATAACTTAATCATATTATCTCCAATCACTAATTGATCATGTATGTCACACTTAGCCATAAAGTCTAAGTTGGCGTGCATCTACCGATGACTTAGATCCAATTATGACAAGAAAAGTATTCTCTAAATCCACATTGAGGAATGAATCCTATTCTTGGCTCAACTACCATGCACAACGCCGTGATGAACCCAATCCAAGCCATAACGGGTGCAAGCGTCGATCATGGTCAAAGTTCATCCTTTCGTATTGACCTCAAGTTGGATCGCTTCCCACTAACCGAGACACCGTCGACACATATTGTGGACTTACATCAAACGGTTTCTCGGATGGGTATACCAATACCCTCTAAGTGTTAGTGTTAGTGTCCTAGAGACAATCCATTGTAAGGACATAATGCTCAGATAATATTCAGTATTGATTTAATAATATTATTTATTTAATATTAAATATATGACGTTGCACCTATTAGAATATTATGTTTGATTTTTTGCATTTGTTCTTATTTGTGTTCCCTTGAGTCACTGCTGCCATTGAGTGTGTGAGAACTCAGATGACCTAAGCATGATTCTCAAATGGCCCAAATCGAGGATCATCAAGAATGGGATATTGATGATACAATGGAGATTGGTGTGCGATCTGCATCATACTCTTTGAGAGTGTAGTAAGATCTCACTTACTACAAGATACTAGGTATCTCATGATGTTGGAAAATTAGGGGTGCCCGGATCTATTCGAGTTGGATTTAAATACATATTTAAATTAATTAATTAATTAATTACTAACATGAATTATTCCTAAATCAATTCAACATAATAATTAATAAGCAAATAAACATCATGCGTACACGTAATTCACGTAAATCCTAAGCATGCGGAATCTATGAATTACGTAAATACTAACCTCTCGTAGAGACAACCGTTGAGACGATGGATCAACCCAAAGTGCCTTCTCAAATATGTCCCACGTCCACGAACGTAATCCGGTGGGAGGATTATCAACGAACGATTTTAATTTTAAAGGAGAAAATAAAAATATTTGGCCACCATCTTTGTGGATTTCTAATTTTTCCAACACATGGAATTGCACTTGGGGATGAAAAATTCATCCCCTATTTATAATACTAGGGTGGTCGAAAATTTTGACCTAGGAATAAGATGGGAAAATCTTTTTCTTGATCTCCAAGAAATCTTGAATATATCTAATATATTCTTTTCTCTATATTTAAAATATTCCACAAAAATCCTACCTCCTAATATTAAGGGAATTTTTGAAAAAAATAATTAGTTAGGAAAGAATTAGGATCTTTGACTTTTCATGAATTTATGGGATAAACTTGTATTCCAAGAATACATATTCCATAAAATCTTTCCAAGAAAATCAAGAAAATCTTTTCTCTCTTCCTATCCATTATTTTCGAAAATTAATGAGGAAAAATAAGGCAAAATATTTTCTTCTCCTTTTCATTAATTGGACTTTAGTTTGGGCTATTTGAGGGGCCTTTAGGAGAATTAAGATTGGACCTCCAATGGGTTGTGAATCTTTAATATTTAGCCAAAATATTATTCAAGCCCATTAATATTAATTTACTCCACTATAAAATTAATATTGAACTATTCATCTTAACCCACATTACGACTTCACAATAATATGGCTCCCGCCTCCCAGTCATTATTTCCCGTGTTTAAGATTATCTTAGTCCATTAATTAATTAAGCCACTGAGCAAATTTTATATTAATTAATATCTTTGTCCTTGGAGTAATGACAACTCAACATTATTATCCATACCGGAAATAAATTTCCACTTGCAAGATTTGGTATGATAAAGATTCTGAGCCCACCAAAGGGACAAATCAAGCAAGTCGTACTTGCACGCGATTCTCCTTATTAAATCTTAGCAATCGTCATGTAATTAATAATATTTCCCAAGATACAAGGTATCAAATCACATTGATTCTCTTCCCATCATAAGTCAAAGCAATAGTTATTAATTTCACACGATCCTATTTAAGGGACGAAGATTAAGAAATAACGAACCACTGAGGTCTAATTCTTGTATATTACGTACCGAAGAATTTATCCTCCTGTAGGTCCTTTTCAGCTCATCATAATGCACTAGTGTAATCCCTTGGTCAAGACAAGTCAATCTGAGTCTTGCACTTCAACCTTTCATGATGGGTTGTTCATTTCCATCTGGGTTGTGAATTTGTACTTAGTCACGAGGAACTGTTAATTTGATCTTTTGTGATCTGGTATCACCAAATTAACTACAACGTAACACGTACTGACTTTATCGAACGAGTATGCAGTAAATATATATAATATTCATTCATATTTAATGCAACATGTGATAAATAATTTATTTCAGTAAAATAAATAAGAAATTCAGTTTGGTTATACAAAGTAAAAGCATACTTTTCAGTATAACCCCAACTCATGATGGATGCACAAATACCTTAGAGGGTATTGGTATACCCATCCGAGAAACCGTTTGATGTAGTTTCACTATATGTGTCTACGGGTGTCTCGGTTAGTGGGAGCGATGCGATACTCCTTTGACTTGAGGTCAATACGCACGACATGTGTGGGATGATGAACTTTGACCATGACCGACGCTTGCACCCTAACCATGGGTAGATATGGCTTGGATTGAGTTCATCACGAAGTGCATGTGCGTGGTAGTTGAACCAAGAAAAGGATTCATTCCTCAAAGTGGATTTAGAGAGGATACTAATCTTCTCATCATAATTGGATCAAAGTCATTGGTCAATGCACGTCAACTTGGACTTTATGGCCAAGAGTGACATAAGTGATCAATTAGTGATTAGAGATAAATTGATTAAGTTATTTTAATAGACACTTCATCATGTTCAAGGCTTAATCGAGTATTCGTGAATGAAAGGAGGAAATCGTAATAGCCCATGTTTCAGTTACAAGTAGTTGCACATTTCCTCGCAACGTACCTCATATATTGAGAATGTCTGATTTATTGTCTAGGGTTCAATTAAAATTTGTTAATTTGACTAATCGCCGATATATGAGGGCTATGAAATCACACAACAAGTAATGGTTGTTTGCTAATTATAGTTGGTTGATTAAATGTTAAATTAGATTTCATATTTAATTTATGGAGAAGTAATTAATAATAGATTAATTTGGAATTAATTATTATTAATGTTTAATTAAATTAGATTTAATTAAATAAGAATTTCCAATAATAATATTTGGAATATTATTGTAAGATTTAATATATATGGAAATAAATCGTAGAGATTTGTCATATGTGGGATTTAAATCCGTAGAGATTTATATGTGGGAAATAAATCTAAGAGATTTATTTTATTATGGTTTTTTTCCTAATAAATGTTAGCTTAAGATTTAAGCTGGACATCTCCTATATATATGAGCTCTTGGGAATTCATATTACGTGAGTTTATATTTTTCTCCATAAAATCTCTAAGTTAGAATTTTCCTAGCAAATTCATCTCGGGGATTTTATTTGGCGGATCTGTCTTGATTAATGCCACTATTACGTGGATACCATAGTAGTGGAGGAATCCGGTAATGCAATTCTTTGTAAGAATTACATTTTACGTTTCTTAAGTATTTAATTATGCAATTAACTGTTTGTTGTTGGTGAACTTTAATTTCCGCTGCGCATGTATTACGTGTTTACATGCCTCTGAATTTCAACAGTGGTATCAGAGCTTCAGGCTCTTGATTTAATTGTGTAAATTGTGTTTGATTGATTTGTTTATATTTTTTTTTTCCATTAAAAATCAAATTGGGGTGTGATATATGTTTGGTTGCTTTAATAGTTAATTGCTCAAACTATTTTGCCCTTTTGGCTTATTCTTCTTCCCCGCTTAACTGACCGAAACCCTAAAAGTTCTCGCCGCCCTGCTGGCGAGCGAATCGAAGCGTGACGATGGAGGCGGCGGTACACCGCGCCTCGCGTTCTATGCGCATTTTCGCGGCGTCACTCGGCGGGGTTCGATTTCGCTGATTTGTGTCTGATTTTGCGATTTGATGAACCCGTTTTGCGATGACGGTGCTCCGCCGTGCGTCGCAACTCACTGCTTCTAATATCGCTCGTTTTAGATTTTGGGTACAAATCGGTGACCGCCTATCGCTATTCGTCGTCGCCGCCGTGTTGCACGCGCGGGCGACGCGATGACGATGGCCCTGTGCTTCGCGATTCCATGATGTTTTTCGAAACTGCAGCGCCTTGGAGGCGGCGGAGTTTCGTCTTCATCGATGGTGGCCCCTTCTCTTTCGATTTTGCGTTTAACAAAGAGAATTTGGCTTGTTGCAGTGACGCTGAAACCCTCGTCGTTTGACGATGGGCTGCGATTCGGTGCTCCACCGCACCACTGCTTCTCTCGATTGTTGCGATTCACCCCTGTTCTTCGATGGTTCCTTGTTGACTGATTAATCTGGACATAATTATTTGATGAATTTTGTGGATTTTGGTATTTGGGATCGTTGATTTTGGTTTGGGTCTTGGATACGGTTGTCCCGAATTACAGATTTGATATTGTCGATTTGGGCGGTGATGTGGGAGGGCTGTTTTGCAAATTTAATTTGAGATATGCCCTCCGTGCAATTTTAAAAATTGCACTTGAGCCCCTAAAACAACAAATAATTAAAAATCTGATTTTATTAATAAAATATTTAATATTTAAAATTGGATTAAAGGTTGGACCTTAATCAAATTAATTGGATTAATTTGTTTAATTTGGATAATGAGTTAAATTCATTGAGTTTAATTTAAAATTGGATTTTAAAACTTAATTCGATGATTTTAATTATTATTAAATCTCACTTGGTTAACCTGTTTGTTTAAAATTTGTTAACGTATTTATAGTCCGCATTATAATTGTTTGGGTAGGCGGCGCCCAATAATTGTCGGACCGTATTGTTTGTTTGGGTAGACGACGCCCATATAAATGTTAGTCCGTGTAAAAATCATGTTTGGGTAGGCGGCGCCCAATAATTGCTCAAATGTGATATAGATTAACATGTTGGATTTCGATTAAGCAATTAATACCCAACCTTTTAAAACGTTCCTCACTAAAATATAATTTTTATTAAGTTGAACAATGTCTTCCATCAAAATTAAAGGTAAACCGGAGATTTCATTCCAATGAGTATTTAAGGTCCAAGTCTTTTGCTCGGATCTACATCTAACGAGACCTTTATAGGGACACGTGGTGTCGCCGCTTGATGGTTGTAAATCAACTTGACTTTGTTTTCACCAAACAAAGCAGAGAAAATGAAAGTCGAGGGCATCCGATTGAACCAGGTTCAATCAACTAGGAGTCGCGAGGTTTTGAAATTGGTTTGGAGACCTACAGATTCTGCTATCATAATGTCATTAAGCAGAGATATTATGATAGTAGGAATGTGGATCAAATCATTATAATTTATATTAGATATAAATTAGTATTCTTCCGGATAAGGTCGTTGAATATGTAAAAATAATGGAGACAAAATAAATTTGAAAGGCCATGTTTATTTTGATTCTTTGAATATTGATCATAGGAATTATGTGTTTTAATTCCGTTTTATTTTATTTTAGGATTGTTGAAATGAATAACCTATCTTTGGGAAGTGTTTTGGAAATGAACAAATTAGGTGGGCCAAATTTTCTTGATTAGCCTTAAAAATGTGTGTTTGGTGCTTAGGCAAAAAAAGATTGAAAGACGTGTTGGACACGCATGATCCTCGCTACTCGGAATTTGGTCTTGAAGAAGCCGTCGTTTGCCTAGAGGCTCGGAGAAGAAGCATCAAGAGGATCTTCCAGGCTCGGTGTGTTATGCTACTCGGGGATGACTCGAGTTGCAAAGGCAACATGAGAAGATGCTCTCGCCGAGATGATTAAGCATCCGAAGGATCTCTTCGACTTCTGAATCTCGTTCCGAGATTTATGAAGTGATGAGAGATCTGTTTAGATGCCGATTGTCGGAGGAAGGGAAGGTTTCTCCTCATGTGTTGAAGATGATTGGGCTAATCGAGAAACTTGGTCGTCTGGGCATTTAGCTCAAGACCAACGTTGCATCCGAGAAACCGTTTGATGTAATTTCACTATATGTGTCTACGGGTGTCTCGGTTAGTGGGAGCGATGCGATACTCCTTTGACTTGAGGTCAATCATCGCACAACATGTGTGGGATGATGAACTTTGACCATGACCGACGCTTGCACCCTAACCATGGGTAGATATGGCTTGGATTGGGTTCATTACGAAGTGCATCTGCGTGATAGTTGAGCCAAGAAAATGATTCATTCCTCAAAGTGAATTTAGAGAGAATGCTCATCTTCTCATCATAATTGGATCAAAGTAATTGGTCAATGCACGTCAACTTGGACTTTGTGGCCAAGTGTGACATAAGTGATCAATTAGTGATTAGAGATAAATTGATTAAGTTATTTGAATAGACACTTCATCATGTTCAAGGCTTAATCGAGTATTCGTTAATGAAAGGAGGAAATCGTAATAGCCCATGTTTCAGTTACAGGTAGTTGCACATTTCCTCGCAACGTACCTCATATATTGAGAATGTCTGATTTATTATCTAGAGTTCAATTAAGACCGTTAGTTTGACTAATCGCTCGATATATGAGGGCATATGGGTCACACAACAAGTAATGGTTGTTTGCTAATTATAGTTGGTTGATTAAATGTTAAATTATATTTAATATTTAATTTATGGAGAAGTAATTAATAATAGATTAATTTGGAATTAATTATTATTAATGTTTAATTAAATTGGATTTAATTAAATAAGAATTCCCAATAATAATATTTGGAATATTATTGTAGGATTTAATATATATGGAAATAAATCGTACAGATTTGTCATATATGAGATTTAAATCCGTAGAGATTTATATGTGGGAAATAAATCTAAGAGATTTATTTTATTAGGAATTTTTCCTAATAAAGGTTAGCTTAAGATTTAAGTTGGGTCTCTCCTATATATATGAGCTCTTGAGAATTCATATTACGTGAGTTTATATTTTTCTCCATAAAATCTCTAAGTTAGAATATTCCTAGCAAATTCATCTCGGGGATTCAACTCTGGCAGATAGATCTGTGCAGATTAATAAACGATTGTCACGTGGATATCATAGTGGAGGAATCCGTGTACGAATTGTTGTAAGAATTCTGTTTACGTTTACTCGTATTTAATTATGCAATTAACTGTTCGTTGTTGGTGAACTTTAATTTCCGTTGCGCATGTATTTCGTGTTTACGTGCCTCTAAATTCCAATACTAAGGTATTTGTGCATCCATCATGAGATACCTAGTATCTCGTAGTAAGTGAGATCTTACTACACTCTCTAAGAGTATGATGCAGATCGCACAACAATCTCCATTGCATCATTAATATCCCATTCTTGATGATCCATGGTCGGGGCTATTTGAGAATCATGCTTAAGTCATCTGAGTTCTCACAACCTCAATGACATCAATGACTCATGAGAACACTTATATGAATAAATGCAAACAATCAAACATAATATTCAAACAAGTGTATTGTCATACATTAATATTAAGTGAACTATAATATTAAATCAAACTGAATATCATCGAGTATTATGTCCTTACAATAGATTGTCTCTAGGACACTAACACTAACAAAATCTATTTAAGAAAAATCAATCACATCCTATAATAATTCCAATCATTTTAATGTAACATTTAACATATTAATAATTATTTAGTTATTTTTAAAATAAGTACATAAATAAAATTATAAATCAATCAGAGTAATTAAACGAAATCTTTTTTAAAATTTAATTAAATTCGGACGTTGACTTTTTCTATTTTATTATGGACATTATTCATATTGTTGAGTAATTTTAGGCGTAAATTTATCAGCATTAATTTTTTGGGTATGTTTGACTCATTTTTATTAGTTAAATAAACGTCAATGTTCAATTTATCATTTGGTTCCAAAAAATTAGGAAATGATACGTAGAATATAAGATTTGAAAATTCGGCTTAGTTAGTTTTTTTAGATAGTAAAAATTTGACAGAATGCATAAATCAATACATAATTAATAACAAATCCATATAAAATTAAAGTCAATCACATTCTATAATAATGTCTCATTTTCAATTTAGGTATATAAATATAATTTTAGGCTTAAGAAAGTAATAACATAATTCTCTCAATTATAATTAAATTTTGTTATTATATATATATATATATTGTATGTGTGTCTTTAATAGTTTCTTCACACTTATACATGTTTATATATTCTCTATAATGATATAATTAATTATTAATTATTTAAAATCATCTCATTTAAGAAAGTAAATATTGCGTAGTTTTATAAAGACTCTACCAAATCCAAAATATTATCTAAAATGTGATTTAAAGACATTAATATTTTTAAAATTATGGATCAAAGTTTAAATTAAAAATAAGTTCAAAATTTAAAATTTACATTAATAACTTTGAACTGTTAATTTCAAGTGAAATTATATTATTTAAATAGTGAATTACAAACTAACATTGGAGTGACTTCGTTAAAACCTAAAATGATTGTGTTCAAGGGGACCAAATCAATGAACTCAAACCACATTCTAATCATTAGTCGAATTTTGGCACGATGGTTGTCTAAGTAGGTGTTGATAATTTTATATTGCTTCTGCATGTACACAAATAGTATGATATAATTGTACACAATTAATATTTTCTATAAAAATAATAATTAAATTAAGTATTTTTTAGTAAAATGATGCTTATATATATTAACATATCATTTAAAATTCGTTTGAGTTGCACGGTACATGAATACGAGAATACAAACATAAAATGTTTATATTACTTAAATTTTATTGAGTGGGTCTCTTGTGCACCCAAGTGCACCGTGCACTCATGCAATAGAATGATTCATTTTAAAAAATACTTGACTCATTAAATATATTAAACATGTTATGTGGATACATGGACAGGATTGGGGTGAGTGCACGGATCTTAGGTCAAAATGTCAAGGTACTAATTGAATTGAGACAAAATTTGCATTAGTTAAACTATACATGTACATAAATCGAAGTGTATCCTTTAATACGATTAGAGACATTCGTATAAAACATTTTTACATGAAATACTATAATGCAAATTTGAAAGGAGCTAAAAATTAGCGAAATTGGGTAAAATAATTTTTTTTTTTAAGTTTGAGTAAAAGTCAAAATAGAAAATATCACTTTAAGTACGTATTATTGTAAAGAAAAACATGAGTTACTATGAGAACGATTGTGTGATACTTTATAAATAAATAATACATGCTTATTTTTTTAGTACATATGTTTATTTTTATAATAACACACGTATGATATTAAAATTGTGTTACTAAAAATATATACAACGTGTTATCATAAAGAGAAATGTGTATTAATACATGAAGAGTACACTCTCTATTTTATCCACTTCCCCGCCTCTTTTATTTATTTCTCTCTCAGACTGAGTCATATTTCATAGATCTTTGATTTATGAAATATTTTTATGAGGGCAAAGTATAGGGTGAATAATTTTCACAAAAGAATTTGTGAAACTGGTTAAGGAATGTGACTTATATTACTAATGTGTATTAATTATGATAACTGAAGAGTGTGTTTTTTTATTACATAAAGGGTATTATTGGGTGTGACTTATATTACAACAAATATATTATTAGTGATAATTGAAGGGTGTAACTTATATTACAAAAGGGTATAATTAGGGCATCTCCAACAATAAAATTCAAATTACAACTCAAACCACAAATTTGCCACCAAATTTGTCTCCAACAGTAAAATCATTTCTAACCATTAAACTCAAACTTTAACTCAAATAAGAATATTCTAAGAATATTCTTAATTTTATCAACTTAATTTTTTATTTTATCTAACATTTGTTTATAATTAAAATTATAATTTCATATTTACATTTAAACTAAAAAAAATATTAAAACACATTGGCTCAATGATATAAAATATTCTTACAAAAAATAAATTACTTTCGTAATTTTTTATATTATGAGGTTTTATTTATCATTTGTACATTGTAATTTAAATTACTTAATGTTGTTGTTGGTCCTGAAAAACCCGATTTAAAACTCGTAAAATCTCAATGGGAGGTGACTTTAAAAATTTTCAAATGTGTTATGCAGATTTGCTAAAGTATGTATGACAGTTAATAGTGGTTCGGACAACTCGTCCTACATCCACTATTTTTATAGTGGTTGGGGCACCAACTTAACATGAGATATTTATGGAGCTCTCTTAACTCAGCGGGACTTATCTTCCTCGGGACTTACGGGACGGGCTTTATAGATGTTTAATGAGTTCTCACTCTCACGGGACTTATCTCCCTTACGGGATTGCCTACGGGACTTATCTCCCTCACGGGATCGCCTATTAACCACCTTACTTAACCACTAATTCTCTCTCAAGAAAGGGTTTGGGTTTGGAGTTATTTCCAACTAGGTGAGATTTTCCCTTACATTGTTTTAGCTTTTAAGCTAAGGTTGGGAAAATCTCTCTAAGCTTATGATATATCATTTATGCTTAGATATAATGAAGAACACTCTTGGGTAAATCTGGATATTTAATGCTCTGTGTTCTTGAATGGAGATGCTTGAATATTTGGCTTTAATCTTCACTTTGCAACATCCTCCATCATCTTCTTTTGAAGATAGTGCAATGTATTTATAGTGTGGATTTGAATATTACCATTGGAGAGTAAATTCAAATTCATACTAATAATCTTCCAGCTTTTATTTGTCCTATTGCACTGTTGTTTGCATCTTTATGTCACATCCATATATGTGTTGTCATCTTCTCATTGGCCAACTGTTTTTGTGTGTCTAACGGATCGTCATTAGCCCGATTTACGATCTCTTGAAATCATTTGTTCATATTCTTTGAAATCATTGTTCATCGCCTCTCGATTTCCTTTGTTTCATCGGTTTCGATTTCCTTTGTTCATCGGTTCGATTTCTTTGTTCATCGGTTCGATTTCCTTTGTTCATCGACCGATTTCCTTTGTTCATCGATTCGATTTTTTTCATTGTTCATCGATTCTGTTTTACGTTTCGACGATCGGTTTTTACCGACGGTGATCGATTTTGACCGATCGCTTAACTTTTCGAACTCATCCTTCTTATCTCGATCTCGTCGGTCTAAATCGATCTCGATCGGTTTCATCTGATTTCATGAGTTCCCCCTTAACTTGTTCTCTCGTTCCCCCTCAACTTGTTATCTGTAGATTAACTTAAATAACACAAGTTGATAATGTTTTGGCGTAATTCATCAAAACTAAAATATCCCAACAGCTGTCTTACTATTTTTCAATTTAATAATTTGCGCTCGTATTAATAATACGATCTAAAATTATAAATTTTAAAATCAAACAATCACACATAATATTGATTTTTTTTAATTAATAGAAATAATAATAATCGTATTTAAATAAAAAAAGTAATGCATAATATTAAAGCTAATATAAAAATTAATAAAAATAAAATACACATAAATCTTAAAACAATACACAAAAGAATTAAAAAAAAAATGAGGTTGTGAACAGTGTAAAGGCAAAATTGTGTCACCACTGTTCACAAAACGCAATTTGAGTTGCATTTTGAGTAGCCCTTGGAGTGGCAACTGCGGCTAATTTGTCGTTTGCGTTCGAAACAGCTTCACCGTTGGAGACGCTCTTAGTCTTAATAATTAAAGAGTCATGTCTATAAATATGATTTTATATGATGTTATACTTAATGACTCTATAATAGACAAATGAATCCACAAATTAGATTTAAAAATATATATATATATATATATATATATATATATCATATATACACTCTAAATTACAAAGTTAAAAAAAATTATTTGTACACAATATTTGTTGTATACTTGCAAAGTCTCCCATCCGAACTAAGACACAAAATTTTCATACTTCTTTTGGTTTTAGCTATGAGACTGCAACATATAATTGTAATTAAGGATAAATAAATCATACTGTAATATTTATAACCAATAAATCCAATAAAATTTTCAATCAAAAGTATATAGAATTTTTCGTATTGTTCATACACCTAACACTTTTCAAGAATATAATGCTAATAAATAAATTAATTGTTCCACTTAATTTGTATATTCAAATACATTGTAAAAAAAAAAAATCATTTGTTTGTCTAATGATCAAATGATTTAAAATTATCAATATTTTGGCACACGTACAATATTTTTTACTATTAGACCGAAAAAAATATGTTCCATTAGTCGGTACATATCTTCCATAAAAAATATTATATCTAATTAAATATAGTTTAACTTTTTATGTTTGGTAATTTTTTTAAATAAATTATTATTAATAAAACATTAAATATAAGTAAACCTATATACATAAATAAATGTTCAAATTAATATTCACCTACAAAAAAACTATTTGTTTCCATGATATATTCCGTGATCTATAAATTCTAAAGACATTCTATAATTTTTGCTATCTTAAACATATATTTAATCATTGCAATAATAATGTTTTTCTTATTACAATTTTGCATTTATTAATTGTACCTTAGCAATCACTTTTGGAGATTTGGTCAACTAATTAATTTCCACAAATTTCGTTATGTAATGAGTATATTTTTTACTACATCAAATTAATCATTTTAAGTACGCGATTTATATCTCTTAATTAAACATAAATATCTTAAATTTTTTAAATCTGACGCATTTACATTTATTAATTGTACATTACCAACTAATTTTATAATTTTTATATCAAGATTAATTATACCAATTTATATATTCAATTACAAAAATTGTGTAATTATGCAAAATAGGAAGTATTAGTTCATCATGAATGAGATAACTTAACAATCATGTCGAAGGAGTGTACATGTAACACTAAAAATAGTGAATATGAAAAACTGTAACATTAAATAATCGATATTTTTCCATTAAAAACGTAATATTATCCATAAAAAAAACAATACTAAAAAAATAATCACGATAAGATAATATTTTAGTTATTTAATTAAATTAAACTTGTAATTAAAGATAAATAAAGTATAATACTTATGTACCAATAAATTCAATAAAAATTTCAACAAAGAGGTACATAATTTTTTTGAAATGTTCATATGCCTGAAACTTTTCATGAATATACTGCTACTAAATTATTTAATTATATCTCTTAATCTGTTCATTACATACTTATAAAAAAATCACTATTTTGTCTAATAATCAGATGATTTACATTTACGAATATTATAACACACGTAAACTATCTAAAATGTTTAAATAAATTAATCCGAAAAAAATTATGTTTAATTAATTAGCACATATATTCCATAAAAAAATATTGCATCTAATTAAATATTGTTTGACTTTGTATATTTTGTATTAATTTATAATCAATTATCATTAATTAGAATATAAATATAATTTAAACCTAAACTTAATATTCACCTATGGTTCTTAAAAAAACTATTGGTTGCCATGATATATTTCAATCAATAATTATTGGTACATAATTCTAAAAAAATCCATATTTTTTGCTATCTTAAAGGTATATTTGAGAAAAAAAAATAACAAAGACTAAATTATTTTAAAATTAAAACGCCTCACACAAAAATTCACACGCAATTTTGTGTAAATTTGTTCACTTTTAAAATCCCATCAAATCAATGCACACCATACAACTCACGATTTAAAAATATATATATTTTAATGTGATTTGCATACACTTACTAATTTATTTACATAAAACTGCTACTCCACAATAATCTACTAATTAATAAAATGTTTTTGTATACGAAATTATAAATACAGTTCTTGATTCCATTGGTTATTCGATCTCTCTCCGTCCTAATTTTGATTGATCACTTTCCTTAAATAATCGTCTTTATTTTGTTTGGTCATTTACTAAAAAGAAAATAAAACTACTTTCAATACTATTTAATACTATTATTTTCCTCACCAAATTCACTTTACCCACTTTACACTATTTAATATTATTATTTTTTCATTTTTTTTATTCTCCGTGTCTATAATATTTGGTCAATTAAAATTAAGAAAGAGGGAGTATAACATATGAACAATCAAGGTTGATAGAGTAATTCAATAATCCCTCCATTCCAAATTAATTTTCACAATTGACTTTTACACGTATTTTTGTAAGCGAGATTTTGTATTAGTAATTGAATTGATAAAATAATTTTTAAGGAGGGGTATGATAGATAAACACATCATCTATCATACCCTCCTTAAATTTGATTTTATCATTTCAATTACTAATACAAAACTCTCTCGCAAAAAATATAAAAAATCAATTATAAAAACTAATTTAGAACGGGTTAGTATTAATTATTAAATATCACATGTTTAAATACACTGCCCAAATTTTCTTGTGCCTAATCATTATCTCATTTACTTTATCAAACATTGCCAGTTTACATTGCAGCTGTCATTATAATTTCATTCACTAATTAAAATACTTTTTTTTTGTCAGGTAGTATTCCATTTTTTTTAAAATACATATATAATTTTATTCACTAATTAAAATAGTAAATTGTTGATTTTTCTTGTTTTTTTAATGTAATACTCCTCTCTTTTTTAATAGATATTATTATGGGAGTTTTAAAACAAATTAAGAACATATTTTTTTTAAAAATTAAATTAAATTAATATTATTTAAATATTTTTAACAATAAATACTATTGGTTAAAAATTAAACACACAATATATTTATAAGAAATTTAAAATTATAATATTAAGGGTAAATAGGAGTATGAGATAAAGAAGGATAAATATAAAAATGATATTTATTTTATAAATAATTTAAAAGACTAAAATGATATGTAAATAAAAAATAAGGGAATATTAATATTTTGGAGATCCCAAAAGTCGAAAAGATGGGGTGGAAAAAATGGGAAATTTATTGTCGGTTCCCCTTCACTCATATACATCTTAATTCTTGTGCCGCACGAATTAAGAAAAACATTTTTTAAAAATTTCTTTGTTGACCAACTTTATTCATTTCGTTTTATATATATTGAAAATGCCAGCAAGAATATATATAAAAATCGTTGGATACTACTTTAACAGGAACACATGATATCTTCCATGGATGTGTTACAAATATTCAACCGCTACAAATTGTACGGTGAAGTGGGGTTTTACACACAAATGCTAGATCCACAAAAGGGACAAGTGATGTGATGAAACATGGCTGTCGCATTCTGCACTCGACGGAACACATGTCGGTCGTATGGTCCACGCGACGGACAATGTCCGTGTCGCATGGTCCATGCGACGGAGTTTTTTTTTTTTTTTTTAATTTCTGAATTGTGATTTTATTTATTAATTTAATTTATTTATAAATTTTGAATTTTGATTTTATTAATTTATTTAACTCATTTCATTAAATTAGTATTTGTTAATGAAAATATAGGATGGGAAATTAATAATTATTTTTTATCCACAATATTAGTTCATTAATTGATTAGTATTTGTTGATTTATTGAAAAGTATTAGTTAGTTGGTTATAAAGTAATTATTTGTTATTCACAATATTAGTTCATCAATTGATAAGTGTTGGTTAATATATTGAAAACCATTAGTTAGTTGGTAATAAAGTATTAGTTCATTCATTGAAAAGTATTAGTTCAATTATCAATTTAAACATGAAAAAAAATCACATTATATGGAAAAAAATATACACATTACATAATTTCCAATCGAAAATAAATCACAACGACGTGCTGCTAGAAAAAAGGTCTAATAATTATTTAAAAAAATTATAAAATTGGGGTTTATTATTATTTCTAGCCCAATAATTAGCCGCACGTCGCGGCGCATCCAAGTTATGTAATGTACAGAATAACTCTATCATGTCTAGAAATTGTAAATGTATACCATTTACAGAAGTATCATGTGAGTGTTCCCAATATCCAGATATAAACGGTACTGGATGATCGTCGCCTGGCATATGCAACTGAAATAACAGTAAAAAAATTATTATTATAATTAAATAAAAATAAAAAATTAAATAAACTTTAAAGTGACATTAATATAGTGTTTTCTTACCAATATTCAATGAGTGTTGTTGTGCGCGTTCCCCAAGACCAATTTGTTTGTCGGAAGACCTCGACGTTCATCTGTTATTGCGGGAAGGCAAAAAGTTCCACCGTGTTCTCCAAATGACATTGCGAAAACGTTGTATGTGGTTGCAACCAGGTATCCATGTTCAGGTAATACAAACCATTTATCAAGTGGGGCAGAATTTGTGAAGTGATTAAGTGATTCTGTCAAAACTGAGAAGATTGTGTAACCACCTAAAATGTTTTCGTGTAAATCGCGTCTTATGTGCAGTTCATTATAAAGATCCATTAGTACCCTACACCATTCTTCCTCACTTCCGTAGATTGCGAGTGCAACCGCTCTAAATCCGCAGTTCCCATCTCCAATTACATCATTGTAGAAATGAATATAATTTTTGATATATGGAGGAAAATCATCCTCCACCTGAGAGTTAAAAAACTGTATTGGATGGTTAATCTTATTTTGAGAGGGGACTTCAGAAGTTTGGGGCCTCTGGGGCTTTGAATTTGGAGTTTCGGGGGGGATCTGTGTCGGTATGACCCGAACTTTGGGAAAATATGTTCCGAGTCTCTTCAGAATAACTCATCGTGCGTGTTTCCAATGTGCTATGTCTAAGATCAGCTTCCGGTGGAATATCCTGGTGCGCATTAGTTGCCGCCACTCTCCCCTTACCCCTTATTTGGGTAGACTTTTTGATTCCCGCACTTTTCATCGTGCACTCATACTCAGAAGGTTTACGATCGCTGGTCTTTTGTTTTGACTTTTTCTTTTTCAACATTGGGTGGAAGAATGTCTTCCGTGTCATCATCGAATAATTTTCTCCTAGTCTTACCACCACCGTCATCATTTGTTCCGGTGGTAGGTATACTAGAAAAATCTATATCCAATGTTTTCCAAAACGAGTCTATACAATTTAAAGGTATATAAGAGTACCGTGTAAGCTCGCAGTGGCACGAAAGACCATGTGTTCTCCTGAGATAGCAACCACACATATTTCCGTCTAGATTCCTACTCACTTTTGCGACAATGAGGTCGAACGCCTTAGAAGTGATATTGCGCACTAGTTCGCCGTAGAATTGGTTCTCTAACATATCAGTCCTTGTCTTGTGGGCGCTAAACCTCGATTGCTTTTTTATCTCACATAACTGCAACTCCATGACTTGGTGAACCTTTCTGAAGATCACGTCAAAGTGTTTCTTGCCGCCATCCAAGGTTTTTTTCACCCTATGGTGTTCCTGTTCAACCCTACAAATATATTACATGTATCAATACAATACGTCGTTTCAATATATTAATCTATGTAATAGTTGTGATAAAAAGTATAAAGATTGTACGGTTACCTAGTTCGTGGTGTAGTTTCCGTAGTGCAGGCGACCATCGATATACATCCCTAAAATTCTCCGTTTGTGTGGCGTAAGCCACGTATCTTTGCAATACGAAATCAGACCTATAAATCTATTGTACTTCTTCTTTACGGAATCCCACCTAAATTCCCATTCTTCACGTGTGCCCGCTTGGACTGCATAATTCCACCTTACTTTAAAACTATCAGCAAACTTTTTGCTAAGTCCATTTTCCACTAGGTGTAGAGCATGGTTATATACAGCTTGTTCTACGTGGCGCCTGCACAATTGTGCTTGAGAATTTGGAAAAACTACATCAACAGCATTCATCAGAAAGAAAGCCTCCGTAATAACAACGACATTTGGCGGTTCATCATAAGACAATCCCCCGAATAAATCGTAGGATATATTCGAAGTGTTCCTGCGTTTCACGGATCATAAATGCATATGCAATGGTGAACGTCTTATTAGTGCTTGTTGCCCCAACGGCCTCAAGTAAAGGCATACCGTACATGTTCGTGTTGTATGTCGTGTCAATGATTAATACTTGTGGATACGTTTATAAACTAATCAAATATAATACAATTATGTGTTTAATAAAAAATACAGCATTTCATATGTAATGCATATAGACTAAATAAATAAATAATTTTTTTCTTATATTAACCATCGAAATACACAACTGTTATATTTATTTGATGTAGACTACAGTATGACCTATTTATTATCATAGTTAAATTATAAATATGTGTTTATTGTATATATATTGGATATGCTCACTATACAATATACATAGAACGGGAGTGTTTGAATATTTGTCAAAATGAATTAGAATGAAAAAAAATTATGATAGTGGTAAAAAATGATAATAAAGATTGTCATTATTGTATAGAGAATCTGATAATTCATTTAATAAAAATATTAAATAGTTGAAATCAAAATTAATACCTTTTATTTAAAATATGTATTATACATTGATATACTAAACATATACTCCCTAATTTGGAACCTTTTATACATTAATACCTTTTATACAAAAAAATGTATTAACACAAATCAATATATATTCCTCCCAAAATTAATTTTAGTCCACTAAGTCTCTTAACTTCATTTTTTTTTTTTTTAAATTTCAAATATTTAGACATGAAAAAATAATTGAAAACTTTACTAATATTTATACATGTAATTCCGTTGTTTCAGTAGGTGTATGAAGTTTTGCGTTGAGGTAAGCTCCTCCCGACTCTCTCTCCTCACCTTTTGCTGACAATTGTACATTCTCTTTGAGTTTGTACTATTGTTGGGATCGATTGTCTTTAAATATCCCAAAATGTTGCTCGAGCTCACATTCATTGCATCTAGGAGTTGTACATGTTTGTACTGTTCGGGGGTTATTTGACCAAGTCTTGAACCCTCTGCAAATGATGGAAATCGATGATTGTGTGTCCCCTCCAACACCTCAATATGCCACCTATCACGCTCGGCATCAGAAAGCCAAGCAAGTAAAGAAAAAGGACACAAATTTTTGACGGTTTAGGTATTTCGCTCATTCTTGGTTTTTTTAAGTGTATATTTTCCACCTTCACTGCATATATACCTGACCTGAGTTGCATTAGAAGTACGAATGGCCAGTGTGATGTTTCTCATACCGGCAACATATTTCACAAAAAAAGCGACTCCGTCTTTTCCGATTAAACCATCATCAGGAGCAATAAAATCAGCAGTGACATCCTCGAAAACGTAATCAGGATCGTAATAAGAACTCATGTTTAAAAAGAATACGAAATAGAATATGGGAATGAAAATGGAAAATTTATAAGAGGATGATAATAAAAATATAGGATGGGAAATATAGGATGTATGTATGTAGAAGATAATGAATATGTACGAGGATAATGAAAATATTAATTAGTGAATGTATGTAGAAGATATATGCAGTGAAAATATAGCATTTGGTGAATATATTGAATACGAATTTATAAGAAGTATAAAGGGGTCAAAATTGTAATTACGTAAAAAATATGGGTCGCGGAACGCACGCGCCTGACATAACTGCGGTCGCGTCTGACACACGCCAACAGAGCCTGCGGTCCCATTGACCATGCGACCGGCAGACCCTTCGTCGCATTGACCATGCGATCATTTTTTTTTTCGTCCAATTATCATTTTTTCCCTCCATATTTTTTTCCCAACATTGCTATATATATACTGTTGGGGAATGAGTTGCACAGATCTATTCGGGATGAATATTTAAATACAAATTTAATTCTTTAATTATTACTAGCATGAATTAATCTTATATTAATTCAAATAATAATTGCAACAACATATCATGCATATAAAAAGCCACGTAAAACCTACGACGCGGAATCTCCGGGTTTACGTGAATGTACCCTCTCGGGATGGGGTGACTTGGTTGGACGGACTAACCAAAAGGACTTCCCAAGTATTCCCTTAGCCCTTGCTCAACTATCCGATTGGAAGGACACTCGTCGAACAATTAACAAAAGAAAAAAATAAACTTTATTGCACCACTTTTTGTGGATTTGCTAATTTTTCCAAAGAAATGGAATTGTACTTAGGAATGAACTAATCATCCCCTATTTATAGGAGGAGATGGTCGAATTTTTCTTGTAGAAAAACAATGTGGGAAAAGACTTTTCTTGGATCACCAAGAAATCTTGAATATATCTCCTATATTTTTTTTCCCATAATTAAAATATTCCCAAAAATCCCACTTCCTCTAATATATGGATTTTTTTCGAAAATTTAATGTGCAAGAATCCAAGATTTGGATCTTCTTGAATTTATGAGATATTCTTGTATTTCAAGAAATACATATCTTCCATAATATCTTTTCAAGAAAATCAAGAAAATCTTTCTTGCTCATCATATTTTCTATTTTTTAAAAATTACTATATGGATAAAATGTGGGAGTTTTCTTGAATTTAATGAGATAATCTTGTATTCCAAGAATACATATCTTCATTCCATAACAAAATTCAAAAGAAAATCTTTTCTCCCAACATATCCTATAATTTTTGAAATTTTTTTTGGAAAAATTAAGCAACAATATTTATTTTATTTTAATCACCTTTTTAGGTTATTGGACTATTTGTTTGGGCTACTCGGGGGCCTTTAGGAGAATTAAGATTGGACCTTCTAATGGATCTTGAATATCTAATATTGAGCCACAATATAATTCAAGTCCATAAATATTAATTAATCCCACTACATAATTAATATTGATTATCCATCTTAACCCATATTACGATCAATATGGCTCCGGTCATTATTTCCGTGTTTAAGATTATCTAGCCCATTAATTAATTCAAGCCCTTTGAAATAGCTTTCCGTTAATTAATATCTTTTGTCCTTGGTCGAGAACGGTTCAACATTATTATCCATACCGGAAACTAATTCCACTTGCAAGATTTGGTATGATAAAACTTATGAACCTCCCAAGGGGGCAAATCAAGCAAGCGTGACTTGCACCGCGATTCTTCAGATTAAATCTTAGCAATCACATGTGACCAATAATATTGCCCAAGATAAAAAAGTATTGAATCTCTCCGATTCGCTACCCATAATAAGTCAAAGCAATAGTTACCAATCCCACGTGATCCTATTTAAGGGACGAAGATTAAGAAACAACGAACCACCGAGGTCTAATTCTTCCTTGTTGGATCAAGAATTTATCCTCCTCAGAGGGTCCTATTCAAAGGCATCATCATGCACTAGTATAATCTCTTGGTCAAGAAAAAACCAATTTGAGCCTTACACCTCAACCTTTCGTGATGGGTTGTTCATTTCCATCTAGGTCGTGAATGACGACTTTTTAGTTACAAGGGACATTAATTTAATCTTCCGTGATATGGTATCACTAAATTAACTAAAATGTAACATCATTTAATTATTGAACAGTTATGCAAAGAAATATATGTAACATTCAATCATATTTAAAGCATCGATGATAAACAATTTATTTTCGATAAATAAGTGCGGAAATTCAGGTTTCGATTATACAAAGTAAAAAACATACTTTTCAAGATAATCCCTGCCTTGGGGTTGTTGCATATAGATTTTTTCATCAAGACTTCCGTTATGAAAGCCGCTTTGACATCCATTTGGGAGATTTCAAAAAGATAAGAAGAATCGACAAGAGAATTCGGATGGACTTGAGCATTACTGGTGAAAAAGTTTCCTCATTCGATCCCTTCTTTCGAGTATAACCTTTCGCCACAAGCCTTGCCTTGAAGGTTTTTCCACCTTTGCGTCCTGGCCCTCTTTTTTTCTCTTGTATACCCACTTGCAACCAATGAGTTTGACCCCATTAAGTGGTTCGACTAGCTCCACACTCTGTTATGATCCATAGAACCCATTTCTTTCATTCTTTTGCCAAGAAACCAAGATCCTTGTCTTGGATTGCCTCGTCATATGTCCATGGGTATGATTCGTCTTGTCAGGGAATCAAGTCCGAGGACTCTCCTATCCCCATGAATCTCTCGGTTTTGTCTCACAACCCTCCCACTATGACGAGGTTCGGTTGTGTTGTGTGTGTCGTTTGGTATGTCATCTTAAATTATAATCGAGGTTAGCCCCTTAGCTCATTTAAGGTAATCTCACTGGTCTTCTTTCGTTCATATAGTCTTCTTCCAAAAATCTAAAGTGGGTGCTTATTACCACCTTTTGATCTTGGGACCATAGAACATACACTCTTTTTTGTTAAGGTATCCTATAAACAACCTTAATTCTAATCGAGGATCCAATTTTTAAGCTTTCTTTGTCCAACACGAGGGCGGACACCCCCAAATTCTCATGTGTCTCAAACTGGGCTTGCTCCGCCTCCACAATTCTTTGGGAGTTTTGGGAACCGATTTGGATGTCACCAAGTTCGTAATGTAAGCCGTTGTTTCAAGGCATGACCGAAACGACTTGGGTAGATCCGATAACTCATCATTGATCTAACCATTTCTAAAATAGTTCTATTTCTTCGCTCGCAACCCCGCTTTTGTTGAGGGGTTTGATTAATTTTCGATACAATCCTTCATCGACAAGTAGTTCAAAAACTCATCACGAGGTAACCCACGATCGGATCATAGAGACTTGATACGTTTTTCCCTATGATTCTCTGCTTGAGCCTTAAATTCTTTGAATTTGTCAAAAGTCTCAGATTTATGCTTCATAAGGAAAATATAGTCGTACCTTGAGTAATCATCAATAAAAGTGACGAAATACTCATAACCTCCTCTTGCTTTGATTGACATTGGACCACATCGTCCTGTGTGAACGATTTCTAACACTTCTTTGGCTCTATTCCTGGCTCGAATGCCCTCTTGGTCATTTTTTACCCTCCAAACATGATTACTTGGGTTGGGATTGGTTCAACTTGAGAGATTGAACCGTCTTCTACCAACCTTTGGATCCTATTTGGATTAATATGTCCCAATCTTAGATGTCATAGAAGTGTCTCGTTCACGTCTTCTACCAACCGTCTTCTTGAATTTATGAGATATTCTTGTATTTCAAGAAATACATATCTTCCATAATATCTTTTCAAGAAAATCAAGAAAATCTTTCTTGCTCATCATATTTTCTATTTTTTCAAAAATTACTATATAGATAAGCTAGTTTCTTGAATTTAATGAGATAATCTTGTATTCCAAGAATACATATCTTCATTCCATAACAAAATTCAAAGAAAATCTTTCTCCCAACATATCTATAAATTTCAAAATTTTTGGTTGGAAAAATTAAGCAACAATATTTATTTTATTTTAATCACCTTTTTTAGGTTATTGACTATTTGTTGGGCTACAAAGGGGCCTTTAGGAGAATTAAGATTAGACCTTCTAATGGATCTTGAATATCTAATATTGAGCCACAATATAATTCAAGCCCATAAATATTAATTAATCTCACTACATAATTAATATCAGACTATCCATCTTAACCCATATTATCAATATGGCTCCGGTCATTATTTCCGTGTTTAAGATTATCTAGCCCATTAATTAATTCAAGCCCCAAATAGCTTTCCGTTAATTAATATCTTTTGTCCTGGTCGAGGAACGGTTCAACATTATTATCCATGGGAAACTAATTCCACTTGCAAGATTTGGTATGATAAAACTTATGAACCTCCGAGGGGCAAATCAAGCAAAAGCGTACTTAGACACGATTCTTTCTTATTAAATCTTAGCAATCACATGTGACCAATAATATTGCCCAAGATAAAAAGTATTGAATCTCTTATTCATTTACCCATAATAAGTCAAAGCTATAGTTACCAATCCCACGTGATCCTATTTAAGGGGACGAAGGTTAAGAAACAACGAACCAATCGAGGTCTAATTCTTCCTTGTTCGATTTCAAGAATTTATCCTCCCAGAGGTCCTATTCAACGCATCATCTCATGCACCTTTAGTATAATCTCTTGGTCAAGACAAACCAATTTGAGCCTTACACCTCAACCTTTCGTGATGGGTTGTTCATTTCCATCTAGGTCGTGAATGGCGTACTTTTTTAGTTACAAGGAATTTTATTAATTTAATCTTCGTGATATGGTATCACTAAATTAACTACAATGTAACACGCATTTAATTATTGAGCAGCTTATCAATAAATATATGTAACATTCAATCATATTTAAAGCATCAGTGATAAACAATTTATTTCAGTAAATAAGTCTGAAAATTCAGTTTCGATTATACAAAGTAAAAATCATACTTTTTAGTATAATCCCAACATATACCACACAACCACATTAAACTCCACACATTCAACTACTAAATTAGGAGTTCTTACACAAAAAAAGTAGAACAAACCATGTCTTCTACATCTACTAGTCGGATCCGACACAACCTTATTTGTTATTGTGGAAAAGATTGTCGACGACGCGTTTTTCGTAAACCTAGAAGTAGAGGAAGGTTATTTCATAACTGTCCCGACTCCCTAAGTGAAGGTGGTGGATGTGATTTTTTTATGTGGGCTGATGATAACAATAAGGGGGTTGTTGACAAGAATGATGGTCAAGGTGAAGACACTGACAACTAAGGTGATTGAGGAGATTAAGAATCTGGTTCAAGTAATCAAGGTTCTCACTGAAGCAATCAAGGAACTACAAAAAATGATAAAACTAATTTTTATTGTACTACTTCTGATTCTTGCATATAGGACCTTACATTGGTTTGGTTAGTTTTATTGCAACTTAATGTCAGTTCTCTTTTGGTACTCTTATGTAATGTTCTAATATTAATAACTTACGTAATGTAATGTTAAATATGTAATCTTCTAATGATATCTAATATATTTTGGTACTCTTTTTTTCATGTTTAAACATGATAATTGAACCAATACTTTTCAATGAATGAACTAATACTTTATAATCAACTAACTAATACTTTTCAATTAAAACTATTTAAATCATTAATAAACCCATGTAAATCTGAAATAAAATTAATTAGTAAAATTTTTCAAAGCAAACTAATATTAATTAATTAGCAAAATAATTAATAAAATATAATTAAATTCAATGAATGAACTAATACTTTATAATCAACTAACTAATACTTTTCAATTAAAACTATTTAAATCAGTAATAAACCCATGTAAATCTAAAATAAAATTAATTAGTAAAATTTTTCAAAGCAAACTAATATTAATTAATTAGCAAAATAAAACATAATTAAAATCTGAAATATTAATTAATTCTCAGTGGTCAAAATGAGTCATAATTTAAATTAAAAGGTGGTCTCGACGCACTGACTGTGGTCGTATGGTCCCCGTGTCCCGACAGAATGGTGGTATGCTGCGCTGCCGAGAGTACACGAGAATACAAGATGCAGTGCGATGCAAGATCGGCTTATTGCCCAAACACGTGTCATGCGCGTGTTCTGAAATTTGTTTTTTTTTTCGGTTTTGACATATATATATAACACAATGCACACACATATAATCACCACTTTCACAACTCATTTTCAAAATAAAATTCGAGAGTTCTATCATTTTCACTACTCAATCCTCTCATTTTCACAAGTTGTTTTGATGCCGTCGCCTCCGCTTCCAGAATTGGTTTTGATTTTTCTTTTCATTTGTTAGTTTTAATATATCTTGATGTATGCTTTTTCTTGTTCAATTTTTAAGACAAATACTAACGAAAAATTTATTCAATAACTTATGATCCACTTTTGCCGTCGCCGTCAACCATTAAAGGTGTGGTTTTCTTGTTTATATTTGTGTACATATTATATGCTTTAAACTTTTAGTTGAATGTCCTTTTAAAGTGTTGTTTGTAATGCTTTAAAGCATTAGTTGGTTATAAAGTATTAGTTGTAATTCTTTAAGGTATTAGTTTGTGTAAATATGATACTATTATAAATTTAAAATATACTAGCACTTATTTGTTAATTAATATAAACTAGCTAGACAACTAACTGCTAAATTAATAAATTATTTCTAAAGCACTCAAACGCTTACAGTTAGTATATATTATATATCAATTGAAAATGAGGAAAGCAACATAAGTAGCAATCACAGTGTAAATTAATTAATTAAGCTTACAGTTAGTATATATTATATATAAATTTGACCCTTAGTTTAATAATAAATATTTAGTACTAAAAAGTTAGTAGGAGAATGACAAATAAAAACACTTACATTTTAAGTAACTAAATTTTGCAAACACTAACAATTAAATAAATAAACACATTGAATTTATATGCATAACCTTATACATATGTAACATATTTTATTTATAATATATAAAATTAATATATTTGAAATATATTATATGCACTACATTTATTTATGTATATTTTTTGTGTAAAAAGTTTATTATATTATTTATTATCTTAGTAAATGATATACAATTATTTTTATAAATATAATTATAATATTTAAAAAATTTAAGTTCATATCAATTAAATTTAGTACATAATAAATTTATCTATATTTTTTTTACAAGAAAAAACGTTAAAAAAAAAAAAAAAAAAAGCTAAAAAACATAATAACTATAATTATTGTCCAATATATTAAAAACGAATGGACTAGCCTAGTTGGTAAATGCTTGGCCATATTTATATATGCATTATTTTTCATGTAGATTATATACGTGCATTATATACCTTAATAGAAATTCTTAATAATATATACGCGTATTATATACCTGAATAATATATAATATATATTTTCTAATAAAAATTATATTACATAATAGAATTCTTAAAAATAAATCACTACTTAAAAACAAAAGGATAAAGATAAGGTATTTAGGTTGTTTACATTGTTAAATTAAGAAAAATATCGAAAACAGGTCAAATAACATTATTAATTGTATTGCTGTAAAGTTTTAGTTTTATTGATGTAAAATATTAGTTGTATTGTTGTAAAGTATTAGTTGTATTTCTGTAAAGTATTAGTTGTATTGCTGTAAACTATTAGTTTTATAAAAAAAAAAGTAGTAGTTTTACTGCTGTAAAGTATTAGTTTTATTTGTTCTAAGGTATTAGTTGAATAACTTCGTAATTTATTCCTTAGTTCACAATGCAAAGCTACAACTACAACTGCACTGAATGCACCTATCTGTGTAGACTATGTAACCGATGTGTTACAGCTTCACAGCGAATGCAACAACAACTGCAACAAGAAACGCAACAACAACCGCAACAAGATGCACAATTCAATTGGAGTACAATGTTAGGTTCAAATTTAGGATTCGATCTGAACACCCCTCCAATAGAACCTAATTTCAAAGAAGAAGATGTTTAGGTGCGATTTTGCTTCAAATCCTGCACATGAACATAATGATATCATGACCCCTCCCTTTGTGAATATCACCCCAATACAGTTTCCTGAGTTATTCTCACCTTCATTCGATCGTTACGCCGCTTAATCACCAGATGAATCGAATTGATCGATCGGGTCCACATCTCATCACTCCACTCCCCATGGTCCCTCAATGTCTCATCACTCAAGTCAACATGAGTATGAGAATGAATACTAAACCGATTGAAGCAACACAAGCCTCATCGTCATAAAAATCTTTGAATGGATGACGCACAGCGCCAATGCTTGGAGGACCCAATGATCCAAGTGTGTTGTTTGCTTTCAAATGTCACAAAGCCAAAAAAATATGGAAAGATCCAGTAAGTGAAATACAAAAAAAATTAATTATTATTTCAAACGGTTAAAATATGTAAATTAACGTGTTCATTTTTTTTTTTAAATATGTAGCATTTTCAAAAGATCCTTGGTTCCCAGACCCGAAAGAGATCTATTGCCGCCTGGTCGTCGAATCCATTATTTGAAGGCCATCAATAGTTTGAAATAATTCAACAATCTGGATTGGAGGGTATCGGGAGTTTGATATTTAAATCAAACAACATGCCCCTCATTAAAGCATTCGTTGAACGGTGGCACCCCAAAACAAACACGTTTCATATGCCTTTCGGGGAGATGACGATCACACTTCACGACCCGTTCACGCTATTCTTGGTAAACTGAAAATAAACTTAATATTTAAAAAATTAAAATTTGTACATGCTCGTTAATTAATTTCACTTATAACAAAAATAACTTTTTTCCAATGTAGGCTTGAGAATAAATGGCCTCCCCGTCGTTGGCAGCGGACCATGTCCTGACAATGCATTGATTACCAGGTGTGGATCTAGGGGAGGCAATTCCAAAAGCACCCTCCTTAAGGATATACGAACGGCGTGTTTTAGTGGGAAGCTAAGCGATGCCTCTATTGCTCGAGGTTACCTGTGGTACTTGATGGGGAGTACACTCTTCGTGGATAAAACACGTGATGCTGTCCCCAAAAATTATGTAAATGTTTTGGGTTATCTCGAGTATGTCCCTCAATATGCATGTGGAGCCGCGCCATTAGCTTATTTATATAAGCAGCTTGGCAAGGCATCCAAAATTGAGACGGCACAGATGTCGGGCTGCTTAACATTAATTGAGGTAAAAATTCAATTTCAATAATATTTCCAATTATATTTAATTAATACACTATTATCAACATATGTAACTAATAACTAAAAAACACATTTTAAATTTTCAGTGCTGGATATACGAGTACTTCCCTGACTAGCGCAAACGCGGCGAAGCTACCTCGTTTAACCTTGCCCACCCAAGAGCATCGTAATGGAACAAGACCCAAAAATTCCAAAACTCGACACGGGATCTTGTCCATTACCGCAAACTGTTGGATAATTACCCTTCGTCTAATGTATGTTTATCATTCTCAATACACCCTTAATAGTAATAACTTCAGTAATTATTTAAGTACCTTAACAAAATGACATATACAAATATTTTACTTACTTTATAGGTCAATTGGACTCCATACGGCCGTCCAGCTAAAATCCATGCCCCCTCATTATTTCATGGATGCATTCAATTTCTTGACTTCGCCGAAGGGTATATGCCGAGGAGGGTTGCAAGGCAATATGGGAGAGTGCAGCCCATACCGCCACCACCGATCGACTTAGATCTTGAACGTTCTAAATTCGGAGCCAGTGCAGAGAGGTACAAAAAAGTGTATGGACCCACGGTGGCATTTTGGAATGAAATGCAAAATCATTGTTACCGCCTCGGAGACCTTGGTACCTTCACTGTAGTGCAGGACAGTACCACGGATGAGTATCCTGAATGGTATGCAAACATTACTCATCCGAGAGTGCACAACACTGCACACATTGAGAATAATATTTATGTCAGTGGCACGTCGAGGTCAGCTCACCAAATGTTGGGACACGTGAGGCAAGAAACTCACGATTTGATCAATTAAGCTAGTGTTGATCCACAGTGTCCACCCTATATGATGCCTCATCTTGGCTCGATTGCCCATCATGCCGGTACCGCGACGGTCCCCGATCCTGCATATTGGGGACATCAACACACGTATCCCCCTGAACAATTCACACAAGATATAACTCCTGGTTGGTGGTGGAACGGATACAAATGACAACAACAATAGTACTTTTTTTAGCAGAATTATTTATTTGTATTTTATTGTTTTATATGATAAATTAATATTCCAATTTTTTATCTCTAGTTTAAATGTTTTAACATTTTTTTATAAAAATCAATAATAATATGGAAATAGCTTGCTTATTTAAATCTATAAAAACTAATATGTTTGTATATCTTATTAAAAAGTTAGTGCAAAAAAAAAAATCCGAAAATGTCAACAATTATAAATTATAAATAATTTTTTTTATTATAAATCATAAATAAATAATTATAAATTATAAATAAATACAAATTATAAAAAATTCGAAATTAAACAAAAAAAAATCAAAAAAAAAAAGCCGTCGCATGTTCCACGCGATCGAACAGGTCTCGATCGCATGGTCCACGCGACATAGACTATTTCCGTCGCATTGGCGGCGCGATCGACACTAATTAAAAAATAATAATAATAAAGCCGTCGCATACTGCACGCGACGGGTCACTTGTCGGTCGCATGGGCAGCGCGAAGACGTGTACGAGAATCCACCACATCAGCCTGTCACTTTTGTGTATATAGCATAACTCGGTTTTACATTGCAAGTTGCAATTTAGTGTAAGAGGCTTTGTTGAATCGAGAAAGTGCATGTGAAGATGCTTTCCATCTGCAAATATTATAGATTTTATTATAGGGATTAAATTTTTTATAGTCCTGTAATTTGTATCATTTTGAAATTGGTCCTGATTATTTTGACTTTTTTATTTTGGTCCTGTAAGTTTCTAAAATTTTGAAATTGGTCATTTTCACCTGCTGCACCAGGTTACCAAGCAGGTAAACAACACATATGTAATTATTTTATTTTTCTCTTTAATTTCGAAGCTCTACTTTAACTTTTTTAATCCTAATAATTTTGATCGGGTTTTAGGTCGGGTTTAAAATATTTTGTATATAAAAAGACAAAGCGAATCGGGTCGATTTACTGGGTCTAAACTGACCAAAAAAGTTAAAAAATTAAATCAATATACGTAGAAAACTATTCTCCCTTCCTAAAAAAATATGAAAAAAAATCCCGACACAAATTATTTGGATTAAAAATATTTAGGTGACATTTCGAAATTAAAGAAAAAAATAAAATAATTACATAGGTGACGGTTATCTATTTGGTGACCTGCTACAACAGGTTAAATGACCAATTTCAAATTTTTTGATAACTTACAGGACCAAAATCAAAAAGTCAAAACAATCGGGACCAATTTCAAAATGAAGCAAAGTTACAAGACCACAAAAAATTTAAACTCTTTATTATATAATCAAGCTCGAATTGATTTTTTTGCAAGTTCTTAAGAAAAAAAAAAGAGAAAATATTAAATTACGATTTCTGAAGAAAAAAACATCAGGGTATTGCTTCAAATAATTTAATATATAGTGAAAATGAATTTCATTTTTTTTCTAAATTTTTCAATGTGGTATTAAAGATATTTTTTGTAAACCATCTTGTAAGAGCAGATTTTAAAAATTGCCCAAGTTCATCCTGTCAAAAAAAAATAAAAAATTGCCCAAGTTCATAAATCAGACATATTGCACGTTAAATGGGCCTGTGGCAGTGTGGCTGTGACTACACTGATTTGTATATTACAAATTTGGGCTACTTGGGGCCCATTTATATATGTTGTTTGATCAGGATTTTAGCTTGCTGCTGGTATGAAAAGCCCAGAATTATTTATTTTCTTTTGAGTTACGCGTTAGACTCCTAAATAAATATAGAGATTAAGTTTTTTATAGTATAGTAATTTTGCATCATTTTGAAATTGGTCCCGATTAGTTTTAATTTTGGTCTCGTAATTTTTTAAAAAATTTAAAATTGATCATTTAACTTGACCAAACAGGTAACTTAATTTCATATGTGTAATTATTTTGTGTTTTCCTTTATTTTCAAATGCAACTTTTTTATCTTAATAATTTTTGGTCTGGATTTTTCAACATATTTGCTTAAATAAAAAAGAGTGATTTATGCGTATTTTGGATTTTTTTTAAAAAAAAATCGGGTCATTTTAGACCCGGTAAATCAATCCGATTCGCTTTGTCTTTTAATATTCAAGTTGTCTTTAAACTCGACTAAAAATTATTAAGATTAAAAAAGTTCAGGTGGTACATCAAAATTAAAGAAAAAAACAAATAATTACACACATGACAGTTACATATTTGGTGACCTGATGCACCTAGGAGGGGATTTTGTGTTGTACAGGAGGGTGTTGTGCACTCTCCCCACCCTTGGATCACACATACCCACACGGGTATGTGTGTGTGCATGTGTGATCTAACGGTGTGTGTGTGCAGGAGGGTGTTGTACAGCACCATATCTGAATCCGATGCACCTAGTTAGAGAATCAATTTCAAAAATTTTAGAAGCTTATATCATCAAAATCAAAATGTCAAAATAATTTGGATCAATTTTAAAATGATTCAAAGTTATTGGACTACAAAATTTTTTAGGGAATGATACTCTATGATTTTGATCCCATTTCACACCTCCCCAAACCTTTCAACCAAGCATCCCATAAGAATATCGGTAATCAAATTATAATTACAAAAATATGTATTATTTAGAATTTTATGACAAGGTATATATACAAAAATATGTATTAATAATATGGTGCGGACAATTATAAAGTAATATTTAGGTAAACATAATATATATAATTTGTTATCAGTTTTTCGTGAATGTTAAAGAAAGCCCTTTTGTTGGAAACTAGTGATGCAGTCATCGAACATTTGGTCAAATGTTTTCATAGTTGGAAGCCCCATCTTAATAATCTTGCTACTGTCCATACTGTGTGGATTATCGTCTCCTTTTTGACTGCTACACCTGAATAAAAAAAATCACATTTTTAATTCTCAAAATCTTCATCACAATTTAATTCTGCAATCTTACTCATGATAGGGTACTTTATATATAGAAGGTGATTTAAATGTTTTCATGCACTAACATACTTAGTTTAGCATCATGCACAATTCATTAACAAAATTTAAAAACAAGTTCTCAAATTTAATTGAGTCTTCCACCTAAATGTTATAATTTTAGGAAAATTTATTGATAGATACATTTCAAGATTTTAACATATTAACAAATACAAAATAATTGCACATTTATACATTCATGTGCAATTTTGACTGCAGTTCATTTTGTACGTATTAATAAATTGATCTCAAATTTTATACTTATATTAATAATGTTAGGAGAAAACTAAAGAACATACTTGTTTTCATAAGGGTAAGATGGGTATTTGGCCCTTAACATTTGAATAACCTCTGACCAGTGGGCCACAGAGCTTGAACATATTAGCCTACCCGAAGCTTTACTTTCTTCCATTGCCAAAATATGTGCATTCACAACATCATCAATGTGCACAAAACCAACCCTCATGTTTGGAAATTCTCCTCTTAAGCCTGCAATATATATATATATATATAGAGAATGATGATATCAACAAAATTTACTTCAACCCCCAATTGGTTAAAAAAAAAAAGAGAAGAATGATGATGCCAACAAGAAGCAAGAAATTGATTAAAATGCAAAGAGAACCAAGATAGCTTCATTAATTATATATGATAACCTCATCCCATTATTAAGGAGATATTTGTATAGACTTCATTAATTGATTATAACTAATAATATTATTTTGAAAAATGCACTAAGTTACACGGTGCAACTATTGTAATTAGAATTTTATCTCATCTAAAAGTTTCGAAACTCATGAGAAGCGATAAATTAATTTATTTGTATATAGTTTATTAATACTCTCCCTCACTTGTGGGCTGGGTTATCCTCTGGGTTGTCAACTCTATCATTGGGAGGAAGAGAAGGCCCAACAAGTGTATAATAAAATGTGGGTAGAGTTTTTGCTGTCGGCGGGGTTTGAACCCAGGACGAGGGCGTGAGTCTAGAAGCTCTGATATTATGTAAGAATTTTGTCTCATCTAAAAGCTCAAGCTTGTAGAGAGGTTAGGAATTAATTCATTTGTATATAGTTCCTTAACACTGGGTTATCCTCTGAACTGTCAACTCTATCATTAGGAGGGAATGAGCCCAACAAGTGTACTCCCTCCGTCTCATTTGATGTTGCACATTTTGACCGGCACACATATTAAGAAAAGTTATTTTTTTTGTGTTTTGTTGACTTTTCAAAGGGGATGGAGGGTGGAGATTGTGATATTCTTTTTCATATTTAGGGTGTGCAAAATGAAATGGGTCGGACCGAAATGGAAAGTGTGCAAAATGAAATGGAACGGCTCAGGACGAGGGCGTGAGCCTGGAGGCTCTGATACCATGTAAGAATCTCATCTCATCTAAAAGCTCAAACTTGTAGAGCGATTAAGAATTAATTTATTTGTATATAGTTCCCTAATAACTATCTGACCTTTGACGACGGCCAATATAAGGAGTATTGTACTAGTTGGTTGAGGTGCAAGTAAAGGACCAACTACGAATGATGGATTTACCACCACTAGATCAATTCCATTTTCCTCTGCAAATTTCCATGCATGTTCTTCTGCTTTTGTTTTTGCATAAGCATACCACAGCTGCACAATTCACAACATTAAAATTCTCAAATCAATTATGACTATTATTTTTCCAAAATATTTATAGCAATTTGGTTACATTGTAGCTTTTGCAATATTCAGGATCAGTCCAATGGGATTCATTGAGAGGAGAAACTTGTCCAACATCGTATCTGTATCTAATTGAAGAACATGAAGAGGTTAACACAACCCTTTTCACACTGCTAGCTTTCTTGCACGATTTTAGCACATTTAAGGTGCCTTTTATGCATGGATCAATCAAATTTTCCTGCAAAATATTATCCACATATTAATGCCATCAAATGAGTGCATAATCTAAGCACTAAGGACCGGTTTGGCTAAACTTATTTTAAACATCTTATAAGCTCAAATATTTTATAAGTTATTTTATGAGTTTATAAGATGTAATTTTAAAGTAGTTTATAAGTTGTTAAAGTGTTTGACTAATAAAACATATAAGTTCTTTGATAATTTAAGAAAAATATTTTTTATGACCGGGCCGAGTCGGGCTGAGTTCGGGCCGGATTGGGATTGGGGTGATTGGATGGGGTAGAGTTTATACAATTTTAGTAAAATAAGTTGAGCTAAGAAGTCATAAAACAGTTAAAGAAAGAAAAAAAGTTATATAATACGAATGTCAAATTTTGCCCTCGTAATTTGTCAATTGTCCAAATTTTATCTCAAATTAAATTCACGTGTGACATACACCTGACAAAACAACGTTGTTTTCAATTTTCCAATAGTCTCCGGGTCAAAAAATTGGACAGAAAATTAAACAATGGATAAATTAACTCTTTTAGGACAAAAATCGGACAATATACAAGTTGTGCCCCAAAATAACTTTTAAACTCATATCAACCATATAGTTTAACAAATACAGAGCCACAACCTATATAAAATTTCATATACAATAGGTCGACTATTTCTATATGTACACTTTTTTTAAAAAAAAAATCAAATGATGACTCGAACTTATAACCTCACGGCATAGATAATTGTGTTTTTAAATTCTAACCACTTGAACTTCATCATTTCTGTATATATACTCACCTTGACATTGTCATCATAGGCGACGAGCACCGGAGACGCCGTGTGGAATACCCCATCCACCCCCACCACCGCCGCGTCAAAGCTTCCTTCATCCAACAAATTAGCTCTTATAATCTTGAGCCTCTCCTTAGCTCCATTCAGCTCCATCAAATACCCTACCTTTTCTAAATTTTCTGATGTAAGAAAAAAAATGCAATATCTAACAATTAATATTCCTATATAAATAAATTCCCATATATAATTACTGATTTTTTTAGGGTAAGGAGATGATCATAACCCGATATTTACTTAAAACAGGTCACTTCATAAGTTCATATGCATGATAGAAAGCAAATTCACACTTTTATCATGATTTTTTTAATAATTTCACTATTAGTCTAATATTATATGGTTTTTTTTTTTTTTAAAAAAATTACTAATAACTACAAATTTTTTATGCAAATTATTAATAGATACAAACGAGATTGCATATATATTTAAAGTTGCACGGAAAAGTGCAAATGTACCTATGTATATGCAATCATTTTGTACTTATTACTCCCTATGTCCTAATTTTGATTGACCACTTTCCGTAAATAGTCGTCCTAATTTTGATTGGTCATTTCCTGAAAAAGAAATAAAACAACTTTCAATATTATTTAATACTATTATTTTCCTCCACCAAACCCACTTTACATCATTTAATACTATTAATTCTCATTTTTTCTTAATCTTCGTGTCTACAGTATTTGACCAATCAAAATTACGACTGAGGGAATAGTAAATTACAGTCGTGAAATGTACTTATTAATAAGTCTTTTACCTGGATCTCGCACTGTAGTTCTTACGGTGTGACCCTTTTCCAACAGTGACTTGATAAGATATGCTGCAATAAATCCAGTTCCTCCAGTTACACAGTACTCTGGCATCTTCACCTCTGCTTTATTTCCCTTATTTTTTCTTTCTTGAAAATTTATAGATGTTTATAAGAAATAAAATATTTGAGTCATACAAAAATGCATCTTTAGTTGACGATTAGATAAGTAGTTGCATGTTTGGTGGGAGTCTGGTAAGAAAAGGGCAATCACATGCTAATAGACACCTCATTTTTGCTTTGAACCAATAAATTACAAAATCTGTTTCGAAAATCAATTTACCTTCTTTTGTTTTTTATTTATTTAAGAAACATTTGCTAAAAGTGGGATGGAAAGTGCAACTGGTAAGTGGTAAGTAGTGCAATAAGTATTAATTGTCCAAACTCATTGCGAAATTATTTTTCTCTTGTCTATCACAATTCACAAATGATATTTGCAGGGGAAAAAAATGTACTTGTACAGATAATTATGTCAAAATGAAATTGCAATTCTAAATTTTATCTCACTATTTATTAATAAATATTGCCTAAAGGCCCGCAACTGCCTAAAGTACTGTGGAAGTTCAATTCCTAAGCCCAAAGAGAAAGTGGATAATGGGCCTCAACTTCAGTTCCAAAATCTATTAGGCCCAAGTTATTCGCACCCCTCTTTTTAATTAGGAGACCCACCATCAGATTAATACACCTTTATTGAATTTTCTAAATTACCCTTATTTTTTAGTGGTCATTTAAAATATATGCACACCCCAAAAACTCCAATTCTTTATTTTCTTCTAGCTAAAAAAAATATAAATTTGACTATATAATTTTCCAACCTGATTCTAGAATTATATATATATATATAATTTTATTTTTAAACAGTGTGTATTATTTGCGATTTGCCTAAAACTTTTTCTAATAATGTAACACATTACATATAAACAAATTGACCCGAGAAACATTAATGTCTACTATACTAAATGGTGAAACACAATATGTAGTTCTTCACTTCTTCTAATTGGGTAGTATCGTACTTCATTGAAATTTTACATCATCTGATAATCATATGCATGCTTAAATCAAATCACCCTGCTTGTGTAGAGTTTTAAATTTGTACTTAGGCTTGTCTAATTAGCTGTCATGTTGGGTCGATTTAAATGATATATAGCGACATATGTACATTATATCTTCTTCTTTTTTTTGACTTTATGTACATTATATCCGAAAGAATTTCATCTCATTTTAAAAGTCGAATCTTCAGAAAAGATGCAAAATCAAATTAATTTTTTATATATAGTTTCTAATCTGAAGAAAAAACTCCATACAGTCATATTGTCGGGAGCAGGAAAAAATATTACTATAGGGAGATTATTCTTAAATAGAGTTTTACATAGAAAAATGTTTTTTTTTTAAATAATACATTAAATATAATACATACTATACTATATGAATGTAAATTTATTAACAAATTCATATATCTAATTAATATGAATTTGACTAAAATAAATACACACACTTTCAAAGTATATAAAATACATATGAATCAATTCTTATGCATGTACCTAGGAACTAAACAATAGTTTATTACTCACATGTGTATAAATGTGTTCAATACATGTATATTTTTCATAAAATTAGTACACATTTTCTATTTCAAACAAATGACACCCAAAAAGGTGTCTATACGGACGACTTATTACGTACACGCAAGTTGAAGGATGTAGTGACAAGCCATAAAATTAAGATGTCATCACAATTAACTATATATAAATATTTTAGGTCATCTTAACTGTAATGATATATAATTTTTTATATATAACGTAATTTATTCTTATATAGATGCATAAATCCTTAAGACGGGATCAGAAAAAAATACGTCTTATTACAATGTGGAGTTTATTCCTAAATATAATTAGTCCTGAGTTGGGACCGTGATTTTTTATTTATTGTGGAGATTTTATTCCTATATAGTTATTTATACTATAGCGTACAATATTGCAATAACATAAATAAAATTGACATGTATCCATGTACGCACTTTTTAAAGTATAAAAATAAAAATAGTATTGAATTTTAATAAGTGAAGAGTTTTTTATAAGTGTCTTCAATCTCGAATAACACGCTGGTTTTAGAATGAGTAAAGAAAAAAAAAGCTGAAAAATGAGATATATATATACTTAATGTATTTTTGCATGAGATGTTTTATATAGTAATTTAAACATATTGATTAAGTGAATGATAAATTTAACTATTTAATGACAATTTTTTATGTTTTGGGAGTGAATGATACAAATTTATTAATCCATGAAACTTGTTCATAAAGAATTTCAATAAATACAATTTTTTAGTATGTGAAAATAACATTTTTTTTATCACGTAAGAATACATATTTTAAAAAAGTCAAGTTTTACAAATTATTATTAATCCATGAAACTTGTTCTTAAGAGAACTTAAATAAATACAATTTAAACTTGATAGTATTTGTGTTAAAATAACATTTTCAATTTTAATAAATATTAGAATACATTTTTTAATAAAATAATTTTCAATCCAATCCTCAACACTTTATCAATAAAATACTAATAAATAATTTATTCCACATAGTGTATGAAAGAAACAATTAATATAATCTTAATTAATTAATTATTTTTTTAAATGAAATAGGGATGAGAAAGGTTACAGATAACCTTTTTAACTCAGAGGCGAAGAACGCGTTGGAGAAACGTTTACAGCACTTATTTAGAGGCTGGATGATTGCTTCGAAGCTTGGGGAGGCTGATACGAAGAAAATCAAGAATGCAATAAGTCTTTATCAGTGCTTTTATTAAATCAGCTCGCGGGGTATTATACTTTTTTAAGTTGAAAATTGAATTTTCTTTAATACAACCCCTGGTTTAATGTTGTTTTAGTTTCAACTAAAATACTTTTAAAGGGTTTTTTTCTTAAACTTGTGTGATGATTGTTCTCTTGGCTTGTATCGAAAAGGATTGAAAGAAACAATATAATTTAATAATTAAGGGTTTAAACCCAGGATGTGTGGCGTGATAGTAGTATTAATTATTTTATTATTTAATTTCCACAAATGAAATTAATTCTTTGGATAGGGATGAGAAGGATGATCTTTGTTCCTTATTTTCTGTATAGTTTTATCTATTTGCACAAATCAATTTTATCATTAATTAAAGTATTAAAAGATTTTATTGCTTATTTATTCTTATAAACCATAGTTGATAAATTTATAATTATAAAAATATGTTTAATATTTATTAGGGGTATTGTTATAAAAAAATAAATAACTTTATTGGTAAAATGAGACAATTAATAAAAAAAACTGAAGTGCTTAGTAATTTTCAGTTTTGAAAAATTTAATGTCCTATAAACAAAAATCGAGAAAAACTTAAACAAAAAATAAATTTTCTGCAAGACATTTAAGGGTGCGTGTCAAATTTTACAAATTTTTTTTTTTTTTTTTAGAAGCCATGAGAGGCAGCTTTAAAAAAAAATGAAAACTGCATCTATGAATGAAAGCACATGCCTTTAATATTTTGAAGACATACACTAAACACGAAATTTATTATACATGTGTAGTGATGCAGCGGGAATATCGAATGAACAAATAACATCTTCTAAGATATGTTGATTCAATAAATGAATATCGTAAAATAGATAAAAAGGGAAAACCATTTTCTTAATTCATCATTTAACTGAATAATACGTTTACAGAACTGACTTAAATAGACTTGAAACCCTAATTAAAAGATAAAGTTAAATATATGAAAATAATCAAGTCTAATAAATTAAATGTTCTAATTAAAACTAATTCCTTAATAATTTTGATTCTCCAAATCTGCTCATAATTCTCCATCATGTAGTTCACTTAATTAGAACTTATGCATTTGCAAGCAGTACAAATAATACTTGCCGCCATGGCTCCGCCGTCGTCGGAGAACCTCAACTACCGTTAACAATGTTATATCTTCAGGCTTGTGTGTCGATTCTTCATTAATTCTGCTTATTTGTTGTTTACTATTTGAATTCATTGTATAGGATGTTATCATGATAACGAGTTTATAATACATCAAGATTCTTCTAAAATAATTTTCCCCAATTGTCCGGTAAGTTTGTCACGTTTTGTTTTTACCTATTGATTTTTAAATTTTTATTTTTGTTTTATAATTTACATACTTTTGATTTTTTTTTGGTCATTTTTACTTTTAAATTGAATTTGACTTATACACTTTTACTATAATTTTTTATTTTTGATTCATGAAGTTTTAGAACGAAAATTAAAATTTAAAAGTCAATTAGCATAAAATTAAAATTTACTCCAGTAATCAATAGGACTCAAGCCAGTAAATGACAAGATTACTAGACTAAAATTTTTATTTTTTTTCCTAACCCATTCCCCTAGGCCCTAACCAATTCCCAATGCCAATGACTAAATCTCCGAGATGTATATAAGCACAGGTTATTAGCACCCCCTTTTTAGGAAATGCACTCCCCAGATTAGTTCACCACTCTTGGGATTAATACACCACTCATATTAGTTCACCACTCATTTTCCTTATTCTAAAAAATTCGGTGATAATTTTCGTAATTATACATAAATTTTGACAAAAAATTTATGAAGCTTTTTAATATTTTCGAGAAAGTTTGCCGATATTTATCTTAAAGTAGGGTCCTGGAAATATTTTGAAAATAATTTTCGAAAAAGCATATATATTTCGAAAATATATACCGAAATTTTATAGTATCTTCGAAACTTTAAGCCGAAATTTGATTATAGTAGGTTACTTAAAAAATTCGGTGACAATTTTTGAAATTATACATAAATTTCGACAAAATATTTATGAAACTTTTTAATATTTTCGAAAAAGTTTGCTGATATTTCTTTACAGTAGGTTCCTGAAATATTTCGAAAATAATTTTCGAGAATACATATATATTTCGTAAACTTGTTTCGAAATTATGTAATATTTTCGAAACTTTCAGCCGGGTGTATGTGATTAATTGTAAAAGGGGGTGCATTTCCTAAAAAAGGGGTGCTAATAACCGTGGCCATGTATATAATGGATTGGGGACTATTTCTTAAGCCTGAAATGTGAAGCCCAAATAATAACCTCCTTTTCAATTAGGCCCAATAATATGGTAAAGGTGTAAAAGGATGAGCCCATGTAAGTAATGTTTGAAATATTAGCCATTTTAACTATAAAATGGCCCTTTAGCCATTTTTGTATTTATTTACGATCTTAGAAAATTTACAATGCTACGACTTTGTTAACTATGAATTTTAAGATGGATTTAAAATCCAGAGTCAAATCATCCATCTTTTTTACTAAAACACTCAAAATAATGAATTCTAAATCTCATTAATGAAGTTAAAATTTATTCGAGTGGGTCTCATGGGCATCCAGGTGCACCGTGCACTCATATTGCATTTTAGACTCGTTCAACTTGTTATACTGAAAGATGCAACTTGTTTACACTGAATCGTGCAACTATTAATATGAAAAAATAATTACATGTTTCAGTACAAACTAGTTGCATATTTCAGTATAACAAATTACACGATTCTTAAATACATTATGAATGAACGGTACACCCGAATGCATACAAATCTTAGCCAATTTATTTTTACTCCTCATACGACCACATAGTCATATACATATAAATACAATTACAATTACAGTCATAGTAATACACACTACAAATGCTTTACCACAATGAAATGGCATGAGCTTCATCGCAATGAAATGAAATTGGAAAAAAGTCAAAAACTAATCCTTATGGTGCTCACGGTTCGATTTTGTCGGTTTTTTCATAATTAAATTTCAAATTAAATCGTTATATGGATCATCTATAAGTTAATTTCGATGTAGTTAATATTAATTCCAGATTTAATTAGAAAAATCAGAGTAACTTAAAGAAATAATAATAATAATAAATACAAAATATTTGTTAACAAACTAGCGGTAATTGAATGAGTTTGAATTGCATCGTAGAACTTGTGTATAGAACTCTAGAAGTATTACCAAAAAATAAGATGACATAGGTTCTTCATTTTTGTGGATCTCCTAGGGTGGCAATTTCAAACACGACAAGATACCAAGACAAGATAGCACGATACGAAAACGATACGAAAATTGCGGGTTAGTGTTTAACCTTATCGTGTTCGTGTCGTTATCGTGTAAGGACACAAAATTTTCGTGTCGTGTTCGTGTCAATCCGATAAGTTTGAATTAAAAATATTTTATTATACATATGACTTGATATTTTATAATTTTATTATAAATTTTTACTTTTTATCATGTCATATCGTGTTAACGTGTATTATCGTGTCATATCTTGTCGTGTCATATCGTATAATATCAAAATTTTAATATAAATTCTATTTTAAAATTTATTTATTTTTCTTATCGTATCATATCGTGTAAGGTCGCGGTACATTTAAATTTTTCAAATGTTAGGTAATAGGCAAGTAGCGGATTCTTATTTTATCGTGTTAGTGTTTGGCGCTTATTTATCAGATGTCATTATCGTCGTTTATTACCTAAACACAACCCGATAATACCTAATTGTCCACCCTAGGATCTCCACATATGGTTGAGTTGTCATCTCATAAATAGTACTCTTTTATTTTTAGATAAAAAGAAAATGTGGTCCTAATTTCAGAAATAAATGAAAGTATGGGAAATTATGAAAATTTCATGGAGTGGTTTGTCCATTTATGCTTAGCATATGGTACTGAGGCTAGATGCATAGCGCCTTAAACGTCATGTGAGTCGCGGCTGTCATTTTTGGATTTTAAATTTTTTTCAAGTTTAATTAAAAAAAAATCAAATAATTAAATTTAGTTCATACTTTTAATTTTTTTTTTTATCTATTTTAACACATACTTTTGATACTTAAAAACATTCCGAATCACCATTTATCCAGCAAGGGTCGTCTGATGCGGTCGTTGGAGGTCACCTATCTTATTGACGTGTAAATATTAAAATATAAAAAAATAAAAATATCAACACCTAAAATAAAAAAAAACGTGGGATATAAAAACATCTCGGGTCACTATTTTTTAATTTTAGGCGGTGATATTTTTTAATTTAATATGTATACGCCAGTAAGACAGGTGAACTCCAATAACCACATCAGACGAATTTTGTCAAAAATAATGATCCGGGATGGTTTTAAATATTAAGTAGAAGTATGTGCTAACTTTGGAGAGAAAAAAATTATGTGATAAAATTGATGAAAAATCAAAAGTATGTGTTAAATTTGATTACTTAGCCAAAAAAAAAAATTATAAGAGTTTATCTCTTTAAATTATTTAATACTCCCTCAGTTTTAATTATATAATATAGACTTTTTTTATATATAAATGTCTCAAATATGTGAATATAGACTTATTTTCACATAAAGTAACCTTTTTCAGAATTTACTAATATAACTTAATGCATTAATTATATATGTTGGAAATTATAATAATCATTAATTAGCACTATAATAAAAAAATTATTTGTCTAATTTATCTTTTTAATTTTGGAAGCTATAATATATGTTGGAAACTATAATAATCATTAATTAGCACTATAATTGTACCTATAATTTTTTCCTAGAACTGTCAAAGTTGATTATGCACATTAATTGGGCCAGCCGGCTTGTCATATTTAAAGTGAGGGTTGAGTTTAACTTTATTTTGACAACGGGCCGGACTTTGGTGGTAATGGATTGACTGTCTATTTAAAAGGAGGAAATATCATAACGTGAAAGTAATATATAAGTAAGTTCGCTCGACTCGATAATAAATAAACTAAGTTCAAATATTTTAAGGTTCGATACGACTTGGCTCGGTCCGGCCCAGTTCCATTAATCCCAAACCCTAGCGGCCAAAATACTTGAAGGGAAACCAGGAATTTTGCACTAAAAAAATCCAAAAATGAAATAGGAGAGAAAGAATAGGGCAAAACATTAGGAAATTAGATCAAACCAGTAAACAAAATACAAAGAGATCAAAATTATGAAAGTAAAGTGACAATTTTTATTTTTTTTTACTTATATCCCAAATACATTATTTGAAGCTGATTAAGACTAACAAATAAAAGTGAACTTAAAATTCGAATGGTTAAGAAGACCATTCACCTGCAATTAATAGGTCACGAGTTCGGAGACATCTTTGCCGCCCCTTTATTGGGATTTAATGGGGATTTTTCACCCTTTATGGGGTACTACGCCGCCCTCTACGGGTCTGTAAGCTCGAGATCTTGAAGAATGTGGATGAAACTTTAGTGTGGAGTATCGACCATGTTCGAAAATGCTGCAAGCGAGCGAGCATTCACCTCCCATGTCCTCACGCTTGAATTGGAGAAGGTGCTGTTGTGGTTCCGGCCGATAAGATAAGAAAAAAAAATGTATCATGTGGTATAAGGAATACATTGTAATAGATTAAATATATGTTTGTTAAAAAAAAATTAAGACTAACAAGTTGACATCAACCATCCATAAATGCAGCAAAATTTGTTAGTGAAACATCAAATCAAATTAGTTGTATCCAATTGTCCAGTCCAATCCATGCAAGTTAATGAAACTTAAATGACAAACTCTAGTATAAAAATTTTCATGCATGAAAAATTTTTTTAATTTATAATTAAATTTTATAATTAGTGAAGGTAAGATAAAATTGAGTGGTTTATGGTTTACTCAACCCAAGTGATTCATAGTTCACCCGGCCCGAATAAATTATAATTTAGGGTTTATTATTTAGTGTTTAGGGTGTAGATGATTTATTTAGGACAATTTTATAGATTTTGAAAATTTCCACACTAGACCTACTCAACATAAATTGATGTGAAACTTAAATAATTGGTTCTGAGTTGAGATTTTTTTTTTTTTTTCTTTATACGGTTTTGAGTAGATATTCATATGAATCGCTAGCATTTGTTTCGGCGTGAAACTCTCGAGTTAAGCTATGAAGAATGGAAAACACAAGCAGGGTGTAATAAAATTTTATCAATTAAGAATTTATAAAAAAAAAATATAAAAAGTGTAGAAGCTACTTACAGTGAGGCGGTCGGACTATACGTTTATTTTCGGCTTGAGGTTGATGAGGCAAATTCAAATGAAGAAAAAAGTTGGATGGGACAAATTTTACGAATAATAATTTGTGTTTGTTTTGTATTAAATGTGGTAGAGGTGAATGTGATTTTATGTCAAATCAATACATTTTAATTATGATAATGTATTATTTTATTATTGTTAGTTAGTGTAGTAATGATTATATGAAGAAAAAAATGTAAGAAAAATAGGAGATATAATAAATTATTGTAAGAAAAATATGAAAGAGAATAAGTTGGTGTAAAAAAATAATGATGTGATAGTTTTAGGTTATAGATGTATAATAGGGGTAGATGTAAATTTGGATGTAAAATTGAATGTACAAATTCGAAAAGTGGCCGTGATTGGGGAAGCCCATCCCCCATCCGGATCTCCCCAGTGAAAAACAAACATAAAAATTCTAAAATTATAGGTAACAGTTAGGTATTAGAAAATTATATACGAATAAATTAATTTTATATCTCTCTTCAAGTTCGAAATAAAAATGATGTTATTTTCAACGGAATAAAGCATAAGGCAAATGTTTTGACGAAATCAGGGTTAGAATCTGGTCATGGCTTGTTGCAAAGGAGACAAATGTTAAAAACTTTACCATTTCGGAATGCTTTTCGGATCCACGTGCAAGTGTTTGGGCATTTAGACTGGAGCATGTTTTCTATTTTTATTGTGTACGTAATTGATGTAAAATGTCAATTCTCCTGTGTACCATTTGCTTCAATCTGGTGCAATTTAATTTTAGGTATTTTTTTAATATTTTTTTTTTAATTTCAGTTTTATTTTAACTTTAATTTTAATTTTTTTTTGGGTTTAGACCCGATCCGAATGGTTCATGGTTCACTCGGCTCAAGTGGTTCATAGTTCACTCAGCTCGAATAGTTCATATATGATTTAGGGTTCACTGTTTAGGAGTTATAGTTTAGAGTGCATAGTTCATCCAAATTAAAATTAAATTCAATTGCACCAATTTGAATTGATACATGTGGTGCACAGGAAAGTAACTCGATGTGAAATCACTGTTGTTTGTAAGGGTATGAGTTCCCTTATACTCAGATGTAATACAAATTTCTCTTTTTCTGTTAGAAAAAAAAGTATTGGGAAAATTAAATAAAACGAATTAATTTTACACCTCTTTACGAGTTCAGACTTTTAGATGAGTCATAATTCTAAAAAAAAAAAGTAACAATTTAGGTGTGTCTCATCATGTACGATACACTCTACTCAAATTTGGACCAATTTTGATGCACTTTTGCGTGAGACCGTCTCACGATGACACATAGTGTAATTTGAGTATTGAAGCTTTAACACTTTGGGAGAGGTGACCGTCTCATACATTAGACCGTCTCATATGAGTTTTTGTCACCAATTTTAACTTCGTTTGATACATATATTAAATGAGTAATTAATGGATCAACACATGCATATATAGTTTGTGTAATTTATTCACAATAAGCCACCGTGCCCGGACGATTTGAGCAGTGCCTTCATTTACGAGTAAGAACATTTTAGCTTATACTCGCATTGTGGTATATGAATATTTGTTAGGAATTAATATTACAATTATTGATAAAATATATAAAACTAAATTTATTGACTCAGTATATCAAAAATAATTATGTCAGGACACACTATCAAGTCAATAAATTTATTATTTTTATGTAATATAAAATATAATACCGATTCAATTCATCAGAAATGACAATATAATTGATGTTAGTTAGCAGCGAGAGTGACACATGGCCCACAACGTCCCTTCAATTCTTCTTTTAATTCAATTTAATTTGTAGGGCATTGATGCCTAAATATTAAGGATAGTAATTTGTTCTAGGTTTTATTATACTAGAAGACTCGGTCATTAATTACTCGGTAGCCCATTTTTATTTTCGGACGGATACTCAATAGCCAATTACTAGAGCTTTATTATAGCACTTTTTGCCGAGATGTTGTTGTACTTGTAGGGTTAAATTAATTGTACTTTTGTTTATCATTTGAGTTGTTTCTTTTTTCTTAATCTTTTTGGTTAAGTGATGATGAAAAACTTACTCATTCGCGACCCCTCAACTAGTGGATTGTAAATTGGGGGACATGCTCGAGTAGCAGACATTTGTAAAAAAAAGAATCACATGATTTAATTTTTACCTCAATAATATTTTAGTGAAATATTTATCCCATATATATAGAGTTTGACCTACATTATCGGGAATTTCTGCTCATAGGTCTTATCACTCGGATATGTTCATGGACAGTTGTTTCTTTTTTTGTTGTTCTTAATTGATTGAGTTAAGAGAGAAAGGACTTGTTTGTGTGTATATATGTATGTAAATTCCCCCAACATATTAACTCTCGTTAAATCTAACATTAATGACTTGTACATAAAGTTGAATACATTATACAAAGTGAAACATCAATTGTGGAATAAGGGATTTCATTCCTTCTAAAATAGGAGTTATTTTCAATATAAAAGGAAGTTTAATTATTATATAAAAAATATTGGGGTTTTTCTTTTTATTACTCCCTCCGTCCCAATCTTAATTGTATTCTTTTCATTTTGGGTGTTCCTAACTGTATTCCTTTAATTTTGGGTGTTCCAATTTTAACTGCACATTTCCTTAAATGGAAATACTCACTTTAACTCACACTCTTTAAACACCCACTTATTTACCATATGTCACTCTCTCACACCCTCAACACTTTATCACCTAAAATATTAATAAACAACTCTTTCTTAAACTTCGAGCACACAGTAAACCACCGATTAAGATTGGGATGAAGGGAGTATCTTATTTGGTATTCTGTTGAATTAGCGGATTCTTTGATGTTTTTATATTACTTCATCGCTGCGCTACATATATTCTTGTCTTGTGTGAAACTGTATCAAAGATTTTATTCTGTGAGACAGATACATATTTGACACATACTAACCAATTTAACTGTCTCACATGTACATGAATGGCACACGAGTCTGCGTCTTTAAAATTAATGGATGACAATATCCAAGAGGCACTAGTTTATACATTTGGTAATATTAGATTCCAATTGGTACTATTAAAAGGTAATGTATAAAGCGAACAAATTTTACATATATATGATTGTGAAATTAATTAAGAGATTACGTGATTTATATTATTAAAGTGTATTAGTTGTGATAATTGAAGGATATATTTTTTTACTACATAAGGAGTATTACTCATAACATTGTAGGGTATGACTTATATTGCAACAAAAATATTAATATGTAACGATAATTGAAGATTTGACTTATATTACAAAAGGGTATTAGTCGTTATAACTGAAGAGTCGTGTCTGTAAATATGAAATCAGTTTCATGGCGAATAAGTTTCACAAGAGACCTACTCATATTAAAATACTTACCGGTCAACTACATAAATACATTTTATATTAACATAATTTTAAAAAGTAGATTTCTTATACACCAGGTACACCATGTAATTCAAATATAATTTTGAAGTCTTCAACTCGTTCAATTTAAGTACAAATGTGCAACCTTTTTCATTACAAGTATACCAACAACTACACAGATAATTTTTGGTCTTCTGACAGTCAACAGTTGGGACCAAGATTTGAAACAAGAAAATAGAAAGACGAAGAATCATAGTTTACTGACAAATTCTCTGCGTATCATCATATTGTGGATTATCATCGTTTGATGATTGAATCATTTAAATCAGTCAAAGCCGGTTAGTATGGATAAATCAAAAAGAATCATTTCGATTTCAAAACTGATTTCAGTGGGATGGTTATATCAGTCAATGGTTTCTCCAGAGCAGTAGATCAACCGTCAGATCATGGCGGTTGGATAACAGACAAACCACTTGTCCAGGAACTTTCAGACTGATTGAGACATCTCTCTCTCAGCTTTTGAAATAGTGAGTTCAAGATTAAAATCAATACTAATGACAGATTCTGACAGATCCTCATGAAATCAGTCAGGATCAGTGACCTTGTGTGGAAGTTAAAAGCTCTCATTAATCTTGGATCCTTTGAATCAAAAGCAGAGCTGCAAGTTGAGGACTAATATGTCTTTCATTGGAGAATACAAGGCATCATGCAGCTAAAAATAACAGGTTCAAGCTTCCTCTGTGTTCAATTTGGGTCAGAATGTAATGGGTTTCATCATGGAACGTTCAATCTTCCGTTTGATGGGCTTTTGGGAGAGGCCCATCCATCAAGCCTCGAAGGAATGGCTCTCAGGGAAGGATAATCTGGGGAGCAGGATAGGGAAGAAACGGTTGGGGTTAGGAGATGGAGACATGGGGTTGATCAGTGGATTGGAATGGGAGAATTGGGGTTTTGGAGGCACCAGGGAGTTGATTGTGGGGAGAAAAATTAAGGTAGGTTTGGGTTCTTGGAGGAGAATTGGTTGAATGGGAAGATGAAATTGAGGTGGAGATTATAAATTGTTAATGGATTTATTGGTGATCATCTCTTTTTAAATAAGTCAATTTCAGTGTGGATGTCATGGTTTTCTTATAGTATTTTTGAATATGTTTGGGGTTCATGTCATCAGTTCAATCAATTAAGTTGGTTGAAATCTCAGTGGAGAACTATATATTTTGATTCAATCTAATCTTGATGATTCAAATATCAGATCAATCTCAAGTTGAAATTAGATACAATATCAGTTATAAAACTAAATTATTTGATTTGATTTTCATGAATCATTAAATGATTTGCCCTAATCTCAGTATTGATAATAATAAAAAATGTGTTTGATTCAGTGATGATTGAATTGATGTTAATATGATTAAAAAATAGAATGATCATATTTAATAGATATAAAAGCTATGAACATAAAACAATAATCATGGGATCAATCAGTTCATCTTAATCCGTTATCAAAGTCAATAAAACAGACAACATGATTCAATGCGTTTGCATATGATGGGGATCGTGGACTCCATCGTTTGATGGTTAATAATATGAAATCAAAATATTTATAGATTCAGGATATTGGTTGAGTTTGAAGGTTAATAGTAGTACCAGTCAATATGGCTCTGTTCATGATCGAATATGGACCCTCCATGAGACTGATCAGGGTTGAGTTTGATCTTAATGCTGATTAAATCAGTCAATCATCTTGATTCAATCATGAAAATGAGGGTTTTGGATCTCATGCAGATTATCTCTTTATTGGTTAGAAAGTTATTTGAATTTTTGGATATCATATTTCAGTTGATTGTCAAGTTTGATTCCGTTTGATGGCGTGTAGAAGTCATCAAAATGGGATGTTCATATATTGATGAATATTTGTTTGTTTTGTTTTTGTTTAAATCTAAATAGTAAAATCTAATTTTGTATCATTTTAAATGGATTCAGTTGGGATAGTTGGTTAAAATGTGAAATGGATAGTTGTGGATCAAAAACTTTCCATCTCAATCTGTAATGGATTTTATCAAAGTGATAGAATGTTTGCATCTCATTGATTTTCTCAAAAGTGGTTGAGTTACAGTCGTCGTTGGGTTAAGATATTGTGATGAAGGGGTGGTTTGAGACTCAAAACTCCGTCTTTAAATCTAAACAAATTCCATACATTTTCGCTTTTGATCGGCTTTGGGCGCTTTGAAATACTTGCAGTTGGACGCACCTAATTGGTTCGATGGTCTGTCTGAGTTGCGGTCGGATCGGCCCGACCGGGGTGAAGCATCTATTAATATTTTATTTGTACTTTTACTACAATATATAGAACTTAAATAATTTTTCTGGAATTGTGGTAATTAAATTGAGAAATTAAAGATGGCAATATAATGGTTGGATGAGAAAAATAATTTGGTATGGGACACCACCTTCAATTCACGGGAAAATGGTCGGAAATCGGCTTAGAAGTAAAATTCATGAATTAATAGTGATATGTCAACCAAAAACGAGATTCGGGGAGTTAGCAACAATCAAATTGAGAGATGTAGAAATATAGCGAATTGTACGTATGAAGCAATAGAGATTGAAACAAGAAGAATAATTTATTTTTTTGATCGGGCAAAGTTAGATGTTAGTTGTTAGTAGTTAGTACACAAAGCACCCAAATACTCCACGAAATCGTCAATCCACCTTATAACTCCCATAACTTCAATTCGTATCCAGAGGGAATCGAATAATATTGATATTCATCATCAAATCAACATTCGTGTTACAATCTAAATGAATCTTGGTGAAGAAGAAAGGGAGAGAAGAAAGAGAAAGAGATCAGATGGAAAAATGACTAATGAAAGTGATTATAGGTTGTTAGCCAACGACTATATTAATAAAAGTCAGTCTAAGACTGAACTAATACTGTTATGACTTGTGAGTGATACTGTTGGCTTGTGTGGTTGAGTCAATGACTTTTGTTGACTCTCCTTTATACCCCTCCTCAAAATGAGAATGAATATTGATAATTCCCATTTTGGTCTTGAAGTTCTTGAACATAGTTGGTCCCAAAGGCTTGGTCATCATGTCAGCTAAATTCTCTTCACTTGGGATTTGAATGAGCTTTATGACACCTTGCCAGATTTTTTCTCTTGTAAAATGACAATCAATTTGGATATGCTTGGTCTTTTCATGTAGTACAGGGTTATGTGCAATACAGAAAGCAGATCTGCTATCTGTGTATAATGTTGCTGGTTGTTGTTGATCTATCTTCAAAGATGGGCCTCTGTTGGCTTGCTCATGTATTGGGTTAGTGTTTGAATAGGATAACATAAATCAGGCTTTGTAATAGTAAGATAAAGCAATTTACCTACCAACCTTCTGTATGATGATGGATCTTTCAATGGTGGAGAATCAATGTGTTGAGTAAAACTCTGTTTAGAGTCCATGGGTGTATCACATGGTCTACTTCCCAAATAACCAGCATCATTTAAAAGGTCTAAAGCATATTTCCTTCGACACAATTGAAGACCATTTGTATTTTTAGCAACCTCAATGCCAAGAATGTACTTTAAATCACCCAAATCTTTGATTGTAAATTTCTTGTCAAGAAAGGCCTCAACTTTCAAAATTTCATTCAAACAATTGCCAGAAAGAATTATATCATCAACATAGCACACAAGAACAGTAAAATTGCCATTTTCATCTTTAGTAAACATGGAACTGTCAGCTTGTGACTGTGTATAACCAAAATCAAGTAAAGAATCAGAGAGTTTATGAAACCATTGCCTAGATGCCTGTTTCAACCCATATAAACTCTTATTGAGTTTACAAACTTTCTTTTCAGAAGTAGAACAATAACCAGGGGGTGGGGACATATACACATTCTCCACTAAATCACCATGTAAGAAAGCATTGTTAACATCTAATTGATGAATGTGTCATTTCTTTGCAATTGCCACAGCAAGAACAATTCTAACAGTTGTAATCTTAGCAACAGGTGAAAAAGTATCAAAATAATTTATGCCTTCTTCTTGTGTGTAGCCTTTTGCTACTAATCTTGCCTTATGTCTCTCAATAGTACCATATGCCTTATATTTTACTTAAAAATCCATTTACACCTTATACAATGCTTTCCTGCTGGTAATTCAGTTAAAGTCCATGTATTTGTTCTTTCAAGAGCATCTAATTCTAATTGCATAGCTTTGACCCAGTTGGGATCATTACTAGCTTGCTTATAAGTTTTAGGCTCTTGTATTTGTGAAATAGCAGCAGTGAAATGCATATGAGTATGAGATTATCTAGAGGTGGATAGATAATCAGAAATGGGGTAATGACAAGTATGGGCTGTGACAAGATTGGCATCATGAACCTCAACATTATTATCAGTGACATGAGTGTCACAAGTGTTGACAGAATTTTCATTCATAGAAGGAAGGGATGTTTGATAAATCTGTAAGTAAGCAGGTGGTTGTCTTGTTCTTGTTGACCTCCTGTGTTGAGAGATGTCCTCATTAGGTGGAGGAATGTGAGGTGTTTCAGCAATTTGTACAGCAGGGGGTGTATCACCAACATCATCAGTGGAATGACCTATTAACTCATCTTGCAAATCTTGGTGTATAACATCAGTAGTGACTAGTTGAGGTATAATAACATCAGGCATATCAGTATCAGAAGAAGATTGTTCAATAAAAAACTTGTCTAAAAATCTGTCAGTTCCAATAGTATCAGAATATGGAAACACATTTTCATAGAACTTAACATTCCTGGAAATAAAAACTCTACCAGTGTTTACCTCCATAAGCTTGTACCCTTTTGTACCAAATGGATAGCCAAGTAAGACACACTTTGTTGCCCTTGGATGAAACTTGTTCCTGTTAGCAACTAGAGTATTTGCAAAGCATAAACAACTAAACACTCTCATATGATCATAATCAGGGAGTTTCTGAAACAAAATTTCAAAAGGACTTTTGTTTCCCAAAATCTGAGTTGGAATTCTATTTATTAAGTGAGAAGCAGTAAGAACACACTCATTCCAAAACCTTAAGGGTAAACAAGATTGAAATAACAAGGTTCTTGCAACTTGTAAAAGATGTTGGTGTTTCCTCTCAGCAATACCATTTTGCTGAGGGGTTTCCACACAGCTGGTTTGATGAATAATACCATGTTCAGTGTAAAAATCATTCAACAGGAACTCAGTCCCATTATCACTCCTTAAAATCTTATTTTTCTTGTCAAACTGAGTATAAACCATCTTGTAAAATCTATTTAAAACAATCTTAACATCAGATTTTGCCTTTAACATGTAAATCCAAGTACACCTGCTGAAATCATCCACAATGGTTAGAAAATATATGTGACCAGTGTGTGCCAAGGTGGAAAAGGGACCCCACACATCACAATGTATAAGAGAAAAAGGTACATCAGTGACAGAAACACTACTATTAAAAGGCAACCTTTTCTGTTTAGCAAGAGGACAAACTTCACAAGGAGAATCACAGTGTTTTCCCCTTACATTCAAAGATTTTATTTGAGCAATACATTTCTCAGATGCATGGCCTAGTCTAGAATGCCATAAAAGGAAATCAGCCTTGTTTTGAGCAGAGTTTACAAAAATGCCATTATTAGCAGGAAGTTTTAAATGATAGAGGCCTCCCTCTTGATCAGCAGTACCAATCACAACCTTGGTGAAATTGTTCTGTAAAACACAATGTGTAGATAGGAAAGTGACAACAAATGATGAGTGCTTAGTAAGATGAGACACAGATAACAAGTTGAAGGTAAAATCAGGAACATACAAAACATTGTATATAACTAACTTGTCATGCAAAGTCACGTTTCCCATTAAAGTGGCAATAGCAATATTGTTATTAGGAAGATTTATCTTAATGTTGACATGTGAAGGAATAGTAGTAAACATACTCTTATCACTAAACATGTGATCAGTTGCACCAGTGTCAAGTATCCATTTAAAATTAGTTAAATTGCTTGAATGGAAACAAGAATGCAAACCTGATCCATCCCGAGTATTATCAAGAATGGCAGCAGCAGAAGAATGCTTTGACTCTCCATCCTTTTTCATCTTAGAAAACTGCAAGAACTGCTCAAAAAACTCTTAAGTAAACAAGGGATTAGTAGATGAAACATCAGCAGAATCATCCTTGTTGGTGTTGGACACCAACACATTAGCAGCAGAATCAGGTTTTGGACCCTTTTGATCAACTGTTCTAGGGCCCCTAGGGCCTTTCCATCCTGGAGGGTACCCTATCAGCTGGAACCATCTGTCAACAGTGTGACCAGGACCCTCACAATAGCTGCACTTGAGAGACTTTTTCTTGTCTTTAGAAAATCTTGTGAAATTGTTGTTTCTTGCTAGCATAGCCATAGAATCAGTACTATCAACATGTGAGTGTAAGCACCTCTGAGACTCCTCTTGTAACAATAGTGAAAATACCTTTGCAAGAGGAGGAAATGGTGAAGCCAAGAACAACTGGCTCCTTAATGCAGAATAAGAATCATCCAAACCAATTAGGAATTTCATCACAGAGTCTTGTTCTTGAGTTTGAGCCACATATTTCAATATTTCACAAGTGCAAAGATTCATAGCTCCACAATTACACCTCAGAACCGGCCTAAAACTCAAGTATTCATCCCATAAAGCCTTAAATTGATTGTAATATTGCACTAGTGGTTGGTTACCCTTAGAGATATTAGCAAGATCTTTCTCTAATTGAAAAACTCTGGCTAGCATACCTAATATGTAACTCATCCCACACATCTTTAGCAACAACAAAATATTTTAAAGTCTTCTTAATCTCAGGCTCAATAGAATTCAAAATCCACAACAACACAAGATCATTTGCCCTAACCCAAGCCAGATAGATAGCCCTATCATCAGATTCAATAGGTTTAGGAACAGTATCGTCTATGAGTGGAAGTTTATTTTTCACACTCAGAGCGCGTTTCACCGAATGGCTCCAAGATGTAAAATTCTTGTCGTTCAGTGATTCAATGACGATTGACACCGCCGTGTTGTCATTGTGATGCAGAAAAAGCGGCGAGAGAGGATTCAACGCCGGATTGAGAGAATTTGGATCCAGAACCGTAGGAACAACACCAGCCATAGAAGTCGAACAATTGATAAACAATCGTAGGAGAAAAAAAATAGGCGATCGAAAATAGAATTCGATCTGAGAAAAACGCGATAAACACTCGTATCAGGATCGCGATAGACGCGGAAAACAACAAAAAACAGAATCTTCAAAGAAAGCAGAACCTAAAACTGATACCATATGAAGCAATAGAGATTGAAACAAGAAGAATAATATTGATATTCATCATCAAATCAACATTCGTGTTACAATCTAAATGAATCTTGGTGAAGAAGAAAGAGAAAGAGATCAGATGGAAAAATGAATAATTAAAGTGATTACAGGTTGTTAGCCAATGGCTATGTTAATAAAAGTCAGTCTAAGACTGAACTAATACTGTTATGACTTGTGAGTGATATTGTTGGCTTGTGTGGTTGAGTCAATGACTTTTGTTGACTCTCCTTTATAGTACGAGATAAAGATTTTAATATAGGATATATACAACCTTCAACTCATTGGGAAAAAAAAATTCTGCCAAAAATTTTAATTTTCCAACAAAAAGAACAAAAATTGAAAAAACAAAAACATATCGAACTAAAATTGTATACAAATCAAAATTATAGGACGATCGGTGTGCAGAGGAGGATGCAGTTATATCAATGGGTATGCACTTACATAGCCTCTTTTTTGTCAATTTTTCTTATATATTTTATTTATATATAATAATACTAGTATTTAATTACATATATTTTGATCTATTATGAACAATGATTTTATAAATATGAAGGATAGTAAATGAAAAGGTGGAATCGTAAGGACGTTGAGGGGTGAAACAGTGAATGTCCCACCAATTAACTTCAATATAGTAAATAATAAATTGAAAAGTTAGTGAAGAAAATAGATATTTCTCTTTCTTTTTAACTCACTTTTTATTCTTTTTTTTTAATTTCTTTTAAAATTATTGTCAACTTTTGATTTCAAAAGAATGTTATGACTGATATTATTTAAATCAAAAGTGTATGGGATTTGAAATGGGAGGTTTTGGCACAAGTTTTTTACCATTTTATTTTTTTGGATTTATGTAACAAATTTTTATTGGACTTTTAATGCAAGTCTTTTTGCTTTATTTTTTTTTGGGTTAATGTAACTATGCTATTTTTTTTTTATTATATATATATTTTCTGTATTCTTACATTTGTGCATACCCTGTTTTGAATTTCTGGGTCCGCCAGTGTGTGTCCAATTATATAAGAAACTTGAGAGAATAACTCGTGTCAAGTTTACTTCTCACATCACATAGACGTTTAACAATTATATAATAGCATTACACACAGAGAACATATAAAAGTACATATATCTTAATTAATACTATATTATTATTATTATTATTATTATTATTATTATTATTATTATTATGTGTACAAATTCAAAAAAATGATATAACCACTCTATCTAAAAAATTACTTCACTTTTAAATTATGTTTTAAAAACGGAAGCGTAGATCGATCCGAACAGCCTTAGCGCTTTCGATCGGACTGGGTCAAATTGAGTCTGACCATTATTAAAGTGATTGAACCGATATAATATCATAAATATATATATATAATTAATCATCAACTATATTTTTTCACTTATAATAGTATATTTGATAAATAAATTACGAAAAAAAATAAAGATGCATCTAATACTATAATTTAAAGATCAATTTTAACAATTTAGATCAAATTTCAACAATACTAAAATAGGTATTTAAATATTCAAATAAAATTAAATATAAATTTATTTATTAATATGAATTAAAATTTTGCATTATTAAATTAAAATTTAACCAATTAAGTTTCATCCCATCACATCATTTCAAATCAAAAAACATATTTAGGCCCATTAGTAATATTGAGAATAATGAAAAGTCCGCTTTAATTAAAAAAAAAAGATATATATTAACAAAAACAGAGTTATCCTTCTCCCCAAAAGAGAGTAATGGGTGTGCCTCCCCATCCCTTTCCTCATAGACTATTTTTTTTAGTACAGAGAGAGAGAGAACAAGTCGCTGTCAATTTTTATTTAAAAAAAGCTCGACCGACAGTTCGTCGTTTTAACTGCTTTACACCGCTTTTAGCGATTTTGACCGGTTCGTGACCGCTTTACAACCATGGGGGGCGGATGGTTTTGACCGGTTCAGTGGATTGTCCAAATTGTCTCGTAATTTTATCCTCAAATAAATCCAATCATATACTTTGTTTTATCGTCGATTTAATTTGTTTCAATATATTTGACAATGTCCAATTTAAGTCTCTAATTCATTGAAAAATTCAAAACTAATTCGTTTTGCCGATTGAATTTAGTGATTTTTCGAAAGCCCATGTGACTGGATGGATTTGGATTCTCTGCAGTATTTTACGGTGCATTTCTCACTGTGCACCGCTAGATCACACACGCGCAATCGAAGGATTAACACGTACAATCCCTAAGCCTGCTTCAATATAGTCATCAAAGACCATATCTCCACAATCCATTCTTTTGTATGCATCTGCAACCTTTTTTTGAACCTTTTTTTGAATCAGGTTCAATTTATTTTATGAATTGAGATGTTTAAACTATATTACAATGGGAACATTGATAACTATGACATTTTCAAATTTTTATAGTAACTTTTTTAATAAGACAAAATATTCATTCATGAATAATTAGAATAGAAACGGGTATACTCCAACAAATTTTTATAGTAATACTTATTTGGCCCCTTTATATTTCATAATTGGTGTTCCACTTTATATTCTATAATATGGAAGAATGACACATTAAATAATACAACATATCTAATGAACCATCATACTCTGAGTCCATGTGTTAAAGAACAAAAAAGATGAAGCACCAATGAAATACGAAAAGTGGAGTGAGATAATCAACGAGAGCATTTGTCTGTTTCATTAACCAAGTGGCTTAGCCCACCTGGCCACTGGGCTCCTCATTTGAGTGAGAGATCCATGTTCGATTCCCTCTGAGAACGAATTGGAGTTATGGGAGTTATAAGGTGTATTGGCGATTTCGTGGAGTATTTGAGTGTTTGGTGTACTAACTACGAACAATTAACATCTAACTTTGTCCGCTCAAAAAAAAAATGAATGAAACCGCAAGGTTTCTCTTTTCTGTTAGTGGTTAGGCCTTAGAGCATCCACAATGTACCATTCAATGGGTGTTTAATCATTGAATGGATGAAAATTGATGTTTAACATCATTGTTGGTCTTCATTGGATTGGAGAGAGAGTGTTATCCATCCAATGGAATTGATGGAGAGAGAAAATGTATTTTTTGCAAAAAAATAAATGTGATGACATAAGAGAGTACTTTTTCATTTTTTATTTTTATTTATGCTTTTTAATATATGTAAACTTATAAATTTTTTATATTTAAAATTTGGATTAATTTCAAATATGCATGTGAATTGAAACTTTTTAACAATTGAGTGTTTTAATTCATTGTAATGTTTATTTAAATGTTGTGTTTCCTAACTTTCAAGTAATCTAAATGTTTAATTTAATAGTCTACTTAGATTTTTTCAATTTTTTTTACTTGGAATTATTTTATAATTAATTACTATCTTATTTTAATATTTTGATTAATAATATCAATATTAAAAAATAATATAATTCTTAATAATTATAATATCCATAAAGTGGGATGAAATCATGGTGAGATCCATAAATAGTAAATGGATGGATGAATGATTAAATGAACCATTGTGAGAGTTCGTTTAAAAAATTAAGTATTTAAAAGTAGATGATGTGGAGAGAAGAGAGTGGATGGATGGATGAAAATTCATCAATCCATTGTGGATGCTCTTAGGCCAGTACATTTAACTGCAATTAGGAGCATTCATTTTGATTATATCGCTCTTATAGTGACAATTAAAATTAACAATTTCTTAGATCTAGCGTTATCTTAAATTATGTACTATTAATTCAGACCTAGATATCTTTAATCGAACCCACAATCCACGTCTGTATTTAGGGTGGACCTGTAATCATATATTAAAGTTTTTTTTTTTTTTAATATATGACATTTTTCGATGGCATAAGTATAAATTAACGAGTGAGTCTCATGTGCATTCAGGTGCACCATGTACTCATAGTACATTTTAAAAACACGTAATTTATTAAATTGAAATATGTAATTTGTTCACACTGAACAGTGCAATTATTTTTCTATATTAATAGTTACACGGTTTAATGTAAATAAATTACATATTCAATATAACAAATTGCATATTTCTAAAATACAATGAATGCATAAAACCTTTGTCTAAATTAACTAGTATACCCGTGTATTACGCGGATTATTGTGCCAGGTTGTTAAATACTCATAAATTGGTAGGATCGTTTTAGCCTTTTAGGGAATAAATTGAAAAAGTTTGAATCAAGATAATGAGATGAGCTGATTTTAAGGAATAAATTAAATTTAATAAAAAAAATCTTATATAACATTTTTTTAAGAGTAAATTTTTTGGTGAAACTTGTTCACAATATGAAAATTATAACATTATACTTGTAAATTAATATTATAATATTTAATTATTTATCAACTGATATCATTATACTTATAAATTGATATTATATCATTAAATGCTATGTGTATTGATTTATATGAATAATGTTATCAATTTATAAGTGAAATGATATTAATTTCATAATATGAACAAATTTTACATGAGAGTTTATATTTTTTAAACATTATCCCAAATATTTTAAATCAACCAAATATCATCATGCCACATAACGTGATAAAACTACACATTAGTAGAAAAAACTCCATTATGGTAATATAGTGGGATTATGACTTTTTGAAATCTAGTTAAGTGGAATAAAACGCGCATTCCATTCCACCACTATTTAAACCTCCCATTTTCATTCCAAATAAAATAAATCAAAAGAGAGAAATGGGCAGAGAGATTGAAAATGGAAATGCGAGAGAAGACGCGTTGGCGGATCTAATTAAGAAGGCGGGCGGTTGCAATTAATGACCCGCTTTGGAGCGCCCTTTGTCTAATCAACGATCCGGATCTAATTAAACGGGTATGGCCCCACACACTATGATATGATATCGTTAATTATGTATTTCAATTGATCTAGTTATATGTTGCTGTGTATTTCAATTGAATTCATTAATTGTGTATTAAACGGATGAGGAATTGTGAAACTGTACTGTAGTTGTCTTGTTTTAATGGCGATGATTTATTGGCAATTAAAGCCGCTGTTTACGCTACTTGTGATTAAAATAATTGTGATGTGAAATTTCCACTCTTGACAACGAATGCAATGGGTTTTTACAGAGATCAGAGTTGCTGCAGTATTTTCGCAGAATCATCCCAGCAATAAAAGTTAGCATTAAGGGGGTGTTTGGCACAGCTTATAAGCTTTTTAAAACAACTTATAGCTTATAAGTTCATTAATTTTGTTTGGTAAAATAAGATGTCTAATATTTTATAAGATCTAAAAATAAGTTATTTAAAACTTATAAACTCCAAAAAAATAAATTGGGATATCTCAATTTATTTTACAAAAATTATATAAGTTCTATCCTATTTCAACCCATCCCGGCCCAAACCCGGTCCGAATTCAATCCAACCCGGCCCCTTTTTTTTGTTTTTGCACAAAAAAAAAAAAAAAAAAAAAATATATTTTTGAATAAAAAAATTGGAAAAAAAAAGTATTTTAAAAAACATTATTTTCTGGAAAAAAAATCGAAAAAAAAATATTTTTGATTTTTTTTTTCTGGAAAATAAATTCGAAAAAAAAAATTATTTCCTAAAAAAAATATTTATTTTCGAAAAAAAATAATAAAAAAATAAAAAAAATTATATTAATTTTTAAATTAAAAATTATTAAAAAACTTATAAGTTTTATTAGCCAAACACTTTAACAACTTATAAGCTACTTAAAAATTACATCTTATAAGCTCTCAAAACAACTTATAAAATGTTAGAGCTTATAAGATGTTTAAAATAAGTTTAGCCAAACGACTTAATTGTTGATCACAAATATGTTAGATTTTGCTTTACTTTTAAGTTGTCTTTGAATTAAAAGATTTAAGAATGGGACGCAATTACATGAGATAGTCTCTCGCTGTGAGACAGGAACATATGACATGAGGTTTAGATACTTTGGAAGGGATGTATGTTGATTTTTACTAGTTTGTACTCCCATCTCATTCATGAGACGGTCTTATACGAGTTTTTCTCTTTATCAATATTCTCGATTAATTTTACACATGTTGGTTTTTTATGGAGTTAAAATATGCTATTTGGGGTTAATGGGTCTTTTTGTTTGTTTGTTTGTATGTATGTATGTATGTTTGTAAGAGTTAAAATATGTATTTGGGATTAAAGGCTCGGTTTGTTTGTTTATAGGAGTTAAAAGAGTTGGTCTCTCAGTCTATGCTATGAACATAAATTATTTGACAATTTCACAAATTCCAATACATTTTTCTAACCCACTAAACTTGACATGTATCATACTTGGATAGATTCAAATGCCCATGAATTAAATATAAGGTTAATAGTCCATATAAATTTTTGTCAAGATAAAATATGCATAATCATTTAAATAAATGTGGATGTAATATATTTGAATCTAGTTGCATAGTTATAGTAAATAACTAAATATGCAAGTATTTACCCATTTCACCTCTCACTTTCACCAACTAATTTTTGAATGATTTTGGTAAATTTGAAAAGCACTCCAAATTAATATTTTTCAAGTGGTTTGATCAAAATTTCAAATCCGGCCTAATAATATTTTGTCCCACTAAATATGTGTTCCCCCTTTTTTCATTATATATGATCTTTACTATTTTCCAATGTGTTCAGGTGCATCTGGAGTATTTGGAAGCTGGTGCCAATATCCTCGTAACTTCATCTTGTCAGGTGATACTAATTAAGTAATGGATAGTGATACTGATTATGCTTTCTTTATAATTTGTCGGCATTTATCTATTATATTTCATTTTAGGATATGATTTCTAATAGTTTCTGAAAAAACAGGCATCTTTACCAGGATTTCAAGCCAGGGGGTTGTCTATGGAAGAAGCAGAATCACTTCTTACAAAGAGTGTAAGAATCGCAGTTGAAGCCCGTGATAGTTTCTGGTCATCGGTGAAGAGGAAATCGGGACATAATTACAACAGGGCTCTGGTTGATGCTTCGATTGGAAGCTATAGTGCGTATCTTGCAGATGGCTCAGAATACAGGTCGGTTAAAGATTAATGGTTTATTTGTCAAAATTGCAAATATTTTGAGTGATTATAAGTTCAATTAATGGAGGGGAATATTTCTTTTAGGCCCGTAACTTAGGGGTAACAATTGTATGACATTATGTTTGTGGGCTGGAACATTTAGGCCAAATTGGCCCAAAACACCCGAAATACGTGCTAAATGTCACGTGTTGATCACGTGTTTGGCCTAAATGTGTGGAAATTTTACGTGTTGATCACGTGTTTGGCCTAAATGTGTGGAAATTAAAATTTAGTGCCTAAATGTGTCAAATAAAAATTTAGTGCCTAAAAATTAAAATGAATGTTTATACATAACTCATTAATATTAAAATGTAAATACTGTGTCTAATATCTCACAACTGTTTAACTACATGAACTTGTATATGGATCATTGTGAAGCAATATACGTAATGCATCGAAATTGATTGTATATCGCAAATAAGGTCGTTAATAGTAGGCCCAAATATTTGGCCCTTTCTTTTCCACCTCGTAGCCCAGCCCAATCCATTACATGAATGGAAATACTTTGGTGATCATTATCTCACATAGGAATAAGTTTCATGGAAGAGTTTGTATTGTTTGAATGGAAATGTCGAGAAGATGGTGACACGTGCCTAGTGTCCAAATAGGTATGCACTATATATGCATAAACATCTCCTTGTAAATTTGCAAGACAAATAAAGACAGATTAATGATTAATCCCATACATGTTTGGGCCTTTGCCCATTTAACATATATAGTGGAGTGAGTCATTATCAACTCCATGACCTTAACATACCTTCACAGGTTTTATGCCAATATTCCTTTTCAAATGGATGAGGTCTCCACATCATATTTATCCATTATCACATCACATAATTTCCAATTTACATATTCTTGCACAAGATGATGGAATAAATGGAATATTTATTTTAGGGTATAAATTTTTTAATCAAGTTACTACTAGTTATAAACTTTTTTAAAATTTATTAATAAGAACAGAATAATTGTGCATATGCGGTCGAAATTGCATATAATGTGTAAATATATATGTTTATATACAATTATTTTGTACCTATTAGTAAATTTTTAAAAAATATACTACCCTCAATTGTATTTATGAGTAAGTCTCCGTAAAATGATCTAATATTAGACAAGCTATATTACGCTGATCAACATTTATTAATATTACTTATACTCATTCTTTTTTACTCCCTCCGTCCCAATCTTCGTGGGATTGTGACTGTTCATAAGCATTCAGTGTAATAGTGGAATAATGATAAAGTGGTGGGGTAGGAAGAGTTGTTTATTAGTATTTTATATGATAAAGTGATAAAGTGATAGGTAATTGGGGGTAAAATGTGTTGTTTATTAATATTTTATGTGATAAAATGTGTAAGTAACTTTACCATAAAGATTGAGACAAAAAAAGTGGGTACTTTACCATAAAGATTAGGACGTAGGGAATATTATTTTACTATTTGGACTGTTTTGCATATGAAACAATCTCATAAGAGGGTATCTCTTTCATTTTAATTTTTCTTTCATTTTAATTCGTATTTTGTTGTGACCATAACAAAATCCAAAATAAAACATTCATAATGTTCCGCTGCTATATAAATTGTAATTAATAAATCTCTCTCAAAAAATATAATCCATCTCATAAGCACATATAATTTCACACTTGATCATATATTCATATAAACTTTAATTGAAGTAATAATTGCATATAATTGTGAAATAAAAACTTTTAAAAAATAAGAGAAATAAAAGAGAGTTATAGCTATATATATATATAAGACAAAAGTAGACCATGAAGATGTTAGATACTTAGATCTTTATGGCATAAGCAAAATAGAATATGCATATGGTAACGATCACATGATATCTCTCTTGCAGTGACGGACCCAGAAATTTTACCGAGGGGGGCCCAATTTATAACATAATGTAGCTAAATGCACTTTAGAATTTTTATATATTTTCGAAAATTATTTGGACTAAACATCTTTATATTAACAGAGTCGAATACATTTATATGTATATTGAAAATGTGAATTATACATATTCTTTCTCTATTTTGTTACCCCTTTCTCACCTAAAAATCAACATTTTATTTATAGAGTGTTGATTTTTACAAGGATTAGTAATAGTGGTGTACATTGAACATGATGCACATAATACTTTGTTTAAAGGAGACAGACATTCGTATGAGATGGTTTTATACATGATATATGGTATAATCTATAACACAAATAATACTCATCCTTCCAAAATATTAGAGCGTTAATACACAATTTATGTTTTGCCTTACTATGAGACTGTCTCATACAGATGTATCTTAATTATAAGTGTATATATATATAAGAAATTCAAGTGGGGTCAGGGGGGCCCAGTGATCCCCCTGACCCCAAGGTAGATCCGTCACTGCTCTCTTGTCCTTTTTTAATCTTTTCATTTCTACGTTTCCAATTAAACAAAAGGGGAAATAAAAAATAATTAATCGTTGCTGCAAGCTGGGTATGAAAATTTTCCTCTGCGAAGATTAAAGAAAAAAAAATAGTGATAAAATTAGTATGATTGTAGAATTTTTTATAATTGAAGTTATTATACCCAAATTAAATAATTGGTGTTCAACAGAATATTAGTAAACAATAAATAAAAGAAAATTACAAAGTAGCTTAGTTTGTTGAAAAATTGACGAATAGGGTATATAAGTTAAATGATAATTAAAATTTCTGATTAAATGATTAATTAAAACTTGAGTGGGTCTCATGTGCACACGGGTGCACCGTGCACTCATAGTGTATTTTAGAAGCTTGTAACTATATAAAATAGAAACGTGCAACTATTCTAAACAGAAACATGCAACTATGTTCTCATATTAACAGTTGCACTTTTCTGTGTAAACAAATCGCACTTTTCAGCATAACAAGTTGCATGCTTCTAAAATGCACTATGAGTGCACGGTGCACCCGGGTGCATACAAGACGAAGCCTTAAAACTTTCAACTTGTTAAAGAAACTTATGAACCCGATTCATTCATAGCTTTCATCACGCCATTGTTGACACAATTTATTTATTTATAGTTAAATCACGAGGGTATGACATAATTATTAACTGTGATAAGTACGTAAGATTGTAATCTATATATAGAAGTATAGAACTAACCGCTAAGTAATATAATTATAGTAGTTCTAATTATCGTAACGTTAATATTTTGGTTCACACACTTGCTAGGACTGCTCGTCATTTTGAGAGCCCTCATAGTAAGGACGAGCCTCCGAATTTTGTAAATAGCCTTCTTGTCTGGTGCAAAGCTTGTATGTAACTTTCCTTTGTTTCGAAAAAAAAATAAAAAATAAGATTGATCTGAAATTTTCAATTAAAATCAAAATATCCTCTCATAAAAAAAAAAGAAGCAAAAATACTTAATTCAAAATAATGTAAAAATTAAAAATTTGGAGCGGTTATGATAAAGATTAGATATTAGACATTTAATTAGAAATTTAAAAAACAAAATAATAAAAAAAAAAAAAAGAATTTTGAATAGCAGGATTATGGTTATGCCACAGGTATGGTAGAGAAGTTTCAACAATAGATGTAAAGGGGATATTTGTATAGTCACACGTCTTTTGCATGTGATCCAGAAATTTTAGAAAAATCGGCCAATTAAGTTGCGGAATCCTACATATGTGGCTTATTTTTTAAAAAATTGGCTTAAAATATTTCTATCAATTAAAAAACTAATACAAAAAATTGACAAAAATGCATTAATTAATAGTTCAAATTTTTTTTTTGGATCATTTTATGATTTTTTTATGATCATTTTATGATATATTTACTCTTACTAAAAAGAGTCACGCAAGAATAGAAGGGATATACATTAATGTAGTAAGAATAAATATGTTATAAAGGGTAAAAAATAGTTTTTTATCTAAAGATGTAAAAAAAGAGTTTGAACTATCGATACAGGGAAAAAAAATTTGTCCCTAATTTAAAAAGGGTTAATAACAAATTGCAACCTATACAATTGCGTTTTTTACAAATTCAGCCGCATCTTATTTTTTTTAAAATCTGGCCTGTCTTAATAAAAATTGACAAATTTCAACCTCGACTCATGTTTTTTTTAAATCTTTCTATTGAATTTCTTCAATTTGATGTTTGCTAAAATATTTTTTGGCATTATAGTATACACAACATAACATTTGTATCTATATTTAGCAGGAGAGTTTTACAAAATACGAGTTTTGGGTTGTAATCGATCAATTTTTAATAGTATAAGTTGCATTTTGTTAGAAAAAATAGTACATGTTGCAATTTGTTGTAAAAAAAAAATACAATAATACATGTTGTAATTTGTAATTAACCCATTTAAAAATTCCTCTTTTTTTTTTTTAATACTGAGTTTGTATATAATGATATACGTGTAATTACTTAATTGGAGTACCATTTTATATCAATTGACTTTAATTTCAATATAACACAAAATATATATTCAGAACATCATAATTAAAAAATTATTTATCCTCGTCGCTTCTCACATGGAGAATTTCATCTTTTACCTCAATTGTCAGCGTCGCTGTTCTTTTCTGGAAGAAAATCAAGGGGGACCAAAATCCAGAGTTCATAACGTCAAACTTGAATGATTAAAAACAGACAATTCCCTATAAAAAAATCTCTTTCAATTTCCCCCTTAATTAAAAAAAAAAAAAAAAGACTCCAAATTTAAACAGCATGAAAATTAATAATTAAATAAAAAAATTAAAACTTTTCGACATAGTCTGTTTGTTCAACGATGAAAATGTAAGTATTACTGTGGATTTTTCTCGTGAAAGGTATTTTTAACTGTTTTGAAGTAATGTTTTTCACTTTCAAAATGATTATTTTTTTATTAAAAAGTTAATACAGTACTCCCTCCGTCCCAATATTACTTGAACACTTCTCTTATTTGGACGTCCCAATATTACTTAAACACTCTTAAAATAGAAATAAATATAATATTAATACACTCACAATACCCTTATTTTATTTCACTCAAACTTATTTTAACCCACTTTCCTTAATTTGCGGTCAAATTCTAATGTTCAAGTGATTGTAGAACGGATGGAGTAAATTTTATGGGCATATTGGAAAGATTGGATCGATGACTAATTCTCCATCCCATCAGTATGGCCCACAGAAATCCAACAATCTGACATCCAACCAATCACCAATCACTAATTAAGATAAAATTTATTTTTCTATCCAATCAAAGAAAAGATCCACTCTGTCGTGGGCCAAAAAAAGTTCAGCTCCCATTTGTATATGCAAAAAGTCCCAAAAAGTGGACAAAAAGCGCATTAATAATACTATTAAATAAATATTTGCATAAAAGTGCACACTCTTGCCCCCACCTCCCTCCAAATAATTTATAACCACTGTGCATAAAACACCCTTTCTTTCCTCCAACATTTACTCTGATTTGATTGCTTTAAAAAGAACAAATTCATTTTTCCAAAATTAAAAAAATTCCAACTCCATGATTTCAGATGGAAAATCAGCTCGGGCTTGCGATAATTGTGTTAAAAAAAGAGCACGTTGGTGTTGTGCGGCTGATGATGCTTTTTTATGCCAATCTTGCGATTCTTCCGTTCATTCCGCAAATCCCCTTGCTCGCCGCCACGAACTTTCCCGTCTGAACATTTCCGCGGCGGCGTGCAAGTGCCACGACGGCGAATCTCGACCCGAAGATCCAGACTTGCCGTCGTGGCATCGAGGTTTCACTAGGAAACCCCAAACGCACCGCACGCTTCTGAATCAGAAGCGGGCGCAGCAGGGCTCCCTCCCTCTCCGTCTCGTCCCAGATATTTCGGGGGAGGAGGAGAGCGAGGAGCAGTTATTGTACCGGGTCCCGATATTCGAGAACCCGCCATGTAGTACTTCCAATGAGGGTTTGATCGACGGAACGAAGCCCGTCTCGTGCGGGTTCGATCAGGAGACGGGGTGGTTCGTTCCGTCGGAGATCGATTTGGCTGAATTCGTGGCGGATGTGGAGAGCGTTTTGGGGATGGGGCTCGACGACGAGGCGTTCGACATCGAGGGGTTGGGGATTTTGGATTACGATGAGGAGCGTGTGAAGGTTGAAGTGATTGGTGAAGCTCATGGTCCGTTCATGGAGACTTTCGAGCTCAATTTTGATTATGATTCTCCGATTACGTTCGAAGAAGATGCAAAAACGATGAAAATTGAGGATTCGGAAAAGGTTGTTAATGATGGTAGGAAGATTTTCTTGAAGCTTGATTATGAAAATGTTATGTCCGCTTGGGATGATCACAAGTCGCCGTGGATGGCCGGAAAACGGCCCGATTTCGACAAGTGCTGGCCTCATTGCATGGTATGTGTGTGCCTATGATTATAACTATCACTTTATAGTAAAGAAAGTGATACTTTTTAATGAAATAGCTGATACTTTCGAACTAATACCTTATAGGGAACCAACTAATACTGATTGAAAATTGACCCAAAATGTACATTGTAGTATGAAGTGCATGTTTTATTGGAAATATCTTTCGGATATTATGTCTTAATGGTAATTTAAATTTGATTTTAGGGGACGTGTGGGACAATGCATGTGTACGGAGAGATGAGGACGATGGGCGGAAACGCGGCGGCGGCAATGGCGGACGGAGGGCGGGAGGCGAGAGTGTCGAGGTATCGGGAAAAACGGAGGACGAGGTTGTTTTCGAAGAAAATTCGATACGAGGTTCGGAAATTGAACGCGGAGAAAAGACCTAGAATGAAAGGGAGGTTCGTAAAGAGAGCAAATTTAGTTCAGTTTGCTCAATAAATAGCAATGTAACTGTCTATCATCTGGCAGGCAGTTGGGTCAACAGCATGTTGACTTGCATAAATATGAGTGTCTGAAATTGAAAATATATGTCGTATGACGATTTTGTACTTTCGGTTTGTTGTTTAATTGAAAATCTGAGTTACTACATCGTATTCATTTCCAGTGTTGCTACTGACTGTTGTCACACATGAGTGAGAAATTGAATTCAGATGAAGACTATGTATCATGTATGTAATGTGACAACTAATAATCGAAATTAACCTCAACTTATTAATTGAAAGATTGATAATCAATCGACTTATACTTTGCATTTTAATTGTTGTATGAATTTCGAGGAGAAAACGAAAGTCTATATATATATATATATAGATAAAAGCACATATGAGACCGTATATACAAAAATTATATTACTAAAAATATTGAAGCCCACATAATATTTATTTTGCGTGACTTCACTAAAGATTCATTGAATGTAAATGCAGATCTAGGACCGCATAAAAAAACACACGCACACTGGAGTATTTTTTTTAGGGAAGTGCATATTGATTGAATTTTATCTCAAGATCAAAGCATTAATTCATGGTTAGTTTTGAAGTTAATAGGTACATCCTTCAATTCAAATAAATTTTATCAATGCACATATATTAAAAAATTATTGAAAATTGCAAGAGTCAATTAAATTGCAAATTGAGTGAATGGCCACTACTCCAGTTAAATTGAACTTAGAGGGTTTTTTTTTTTTTTTTTTTCCAGAGAGAAAGACAAGAAAGACAATTACAGATAATTTTGAGATGATCATCCACAATCAACATAGGTTCATCCCAAAAATGAGGGCTAGGAAACTCTATAGCAACCCTAGCAAGACGATGTGTTATCTTATTAGCGTGACGAACTGAAGGTATTTAGGATTATTATTTGTAGAACTATATAACTTAATTAATACTTATAATACTCGAATATATAGATAAAGAGTGTTTTACTTAGATCATTACATGAAACACACTTTGTGAAACCAAACTCCAAGTTCAACTATTCGAATTTAAAAATAAAACTCATTTGATAATCTTTAATAAAACTCATTTAATGACAATCTTTATATACCTTATAAGTCCATCCAAGAAACATTTGAATGGAATTTTGAGCCTCCAATGCAATTGTACTTTAGCGAGCATGTGAGTTATTAGTATTTGGAAAAGCCTAGAAGTGAAAGTGGTCCTCAAATTAAAAATAAATCTTGGTGTTTCCTCAATATAAGGTTGACAATTGAAATCCATGAGTGGTCCTTTTGGGTTACTGCTGACTCAGCAACATAACCCCATCCAAACCAACCCTTAAAAAAAAAAAGGAGTATGTATTTTGTAGTTAAAATTTTTGTATTATTTTGAAATTAGTTTCAATTGTTTAAATTTTTTATTTTGGTCATATAATTTTTTTAAAAATTAAAATTGATCTTTAATCTACCGCAGCAAATAATCTCTATATGTGTAATTATTTTATTTTTCCATTTAATTTCGAAGAGTTATTTGAACTTTTTTTATCTAAATAATTTTGGTCGGGTTGTGGGCCGTGCTTAAAACAATTTGTATGTTAAAAAACAAAGCGAATTAAGTCAGTTTGTCGGGACTGGCAGAAAAATAAAAAAATAAACCATAATACACAAAACCACTCTTCCTTCTAAAAAAGTACGTAGAAAAATTCTGACAAAAAATTATTAAGATTAAAAAAAATTAGGTGACATTTCATTAAAGGAAAAAACTAAATAATTATATATGCAAAAGTTACCCATTCAGTGACATGCTGCAGTAGGTTAAATGACAAATTTTAATTTTTTTAATAACTTGTAGGATCTAAATCAAAAAGTCAAAACAATCGGGACCAATTTCAAAATGAAACAAATTTACTGGACAAAAAAAATCTCAAATAAAAACTTCTAACCATTTTTTCCAATTCTTTTTATGTTATATTGTAGAGTAATGGTCCAACCGTGCATTAACATGTTGTACTATATGCATTAATGTATTATACTTATATTAGCATATTGCATAAGTAATGACCAACAGTATAACATAAAAAAAAATCCATTTTTCCCACGCTGAAAACAACAATTTTTTAATCATTTTACGTACCTTTTCACGGATCATTATAAAGTCCTATTAGATGGTGTTTCATACACAATTTTAATGCCAGAATCAATTTTTTCTTTTTCTTTTTCTTTTTGAGAGAAATTAGGTCTTACTATCAATTTAAAAAATAATTTCACACTATTTAATTGAATTTGAGAAACAGGCCTTTTTTCATAATCTTAAACTACAACACAACTATTATAAAATGTTCAGGCCCACTTGCCACGGGTCCAACTTAAAGAAATGTAATTGAATTAAGTGAGGATAGATATAAATAAGCTCTAGTGGGCTCGGCCCAGCTCATTATATTTTTTGAGACTTGCGTGCTGCCTGTTTTAAAGTTAGACAAAAACTTGTACGACACGTATAATACATAAGACAGGGTACAAGTTCAATCTAATATAAATTAATACTCACCATTTTCAAAATGTTAAAGCGTCAATTCATAAAATATGTCTCGACGTACCGTGAGACCGTCTTACGTCTCAATTTGATAGTGTGAATGAACTCAACTCACGAATGACTATTGCACGATTAGAATAAAATTCGAAATCGAAATGAGCTTAAATGAGCTTGAGGTTTAAATTTATTAATATTTGACTCCACATGCTCATAAACTAAGTCAATCTTAAGTTAATTTATTATTTCACCCTTAGCTTACTAATTATTAAAAAAGAACAATTTCCATAATATTATATCCGAGTTTAAATTAAAAAAAACTGAACTCCATTGTATATTGGTCGAGTTCAAACTTTACATTACTCTATCCAGTTCCTCTCATTTATCATCCTAATACACACCTTTGACCTACAGAGATTTTACTCCCTCCGTCCCAAATCAGTTTTCACAGTTGACTTTTATACGCGTTTTTGTATATTTGTAATTGAAATGATAAAGTAACTTTTAAGTGACTATCATATCCATCCTTAAAAGTCACTTTATCATTTCAATTACTAATACAAAACTCGCTCGGAAAAAACTCGTGTAAAAGTCAACTGTGAAAACTGATCTTTAGATTGGACCGCAGAAGTAATTGGAGCTTTTAATAAAAAATTAAAACTCAATTGAACTCTTGAAGAATGTTTAGGGCTTTTGTTTTAGGAGTATTTTCCAAGACTCATTTTTGAAGCATGTCAATTAATATTTAAATTAAAAGAATAATATTTTGTATGAGATGATAATATATGAAACAACCCAATAATAATTTTAAACAAAATATATTTTATGACAAAAATTCTTATGAGACGGTGTCATACATGAGCCGAAGTACAATTTAGAACAAATCAAAACTCATTCATTTCAAAGCGTCTTGCCCAAATTAAGTCCCGTCGCACCGTAAAATCGTCTCATTCAAGTGTGACTCATTTTTTATTTAATAAACTTTAGTTGCCTCCACGTGGAACAATGTTATAAAAGAGTCTCTTTGAAAAAAGGTCATATAACCTTTTCCCTCATTTTTCTATTCCTGATAAATGATTCGCAACATTCCACTTCTTTCCCAGTCAGAAAACCTCTAAAAATCTGTATAATAATATTGTGCATTATTGAACCATTACGTACACAAACCAATCGATTTATGGCTTCTAATTAAAAATCATGCAAATTTACACCTCTGGATGGTGCTTAGAAGTCATGAAGAGGTACATTATATATACAAACTCATCAAAAGTTGTAAATCAAAATTTAATAATAATTAAAAAATATTTAGACAGTGATGTAAATAATAAATTAATTACGATATGTAGCAACCTGCTCAAGAAAATTTTCCTTTGGCAACCTTGATTATGATATGTTGTTGAGACTTGAGAGACTTAACAGGTTAATTGTATTTAACTCTTGTCGACACTATATAATCAATCTAATTAATTAACATTTAAAAAGTGCATTGGAATCTCATTAATTATATCTAAATTATACTATGAAATCAGGGGCGGAATATCTAGTATTTAAAAGTGGGTTGAAATTTTTTGAAGTACATCCGTTCTATTTTAGATTGTTAATTCACTGTTTAATTTGCGTTTTAGCGGGTGTTGTTTATTACCATTTGAAATGATAAATAAATTTTTAAGGTGAGGTATGATAGTCTTACCCCTCATTTAGCCTACGTTTTCTTAAAAATTATTTTATCATTTCAAATATTAATAAACAATCTCATTCGCTAAAACATGAGTCAAATAGTGAATGTGCAATCTAAAACAGGGAGGGGGAGTACCCATTATTCTTTCGTTTTTGGTAACGAAAGTTTTGAATTTAGGTACGAAAATCTCAATATACCCTAAAGAATATGATAACTTTGGTATGTTCGATTCAAGAAGTACGATATATTGAGATTTTTTATATTTGCATACCCCTAATTATATTTATATGTCTTTTGTGATGTTGGATTCACATAAAAAAAAATCGAATGTCTTTATTATATATATTCATAACAGTGACAATGCTCATGTATAACTATGATACTTGAAAAAAAAAAATTCAGATGAACTCATGTACACCGAAGATTTTGCGAGCTATATTTAGGTAAATTGCATTTTTTGTCTCATGTGAATATTTTTAAAGGGCTTCTGGTCCCATTGTTTCAAAGTGGTCATTTTTTATGCACTTTTGGTCCAAAACCTTTAATTGCACATCACAAAAACTCCTAACATGTTTATCTAACAACTTCACCACACAAAAGTCACCATATATATGTTTAAAGTTTTTTGTGCACTTTTGATTTTGGTAAGATTTTTATACAGTTTGCTAAATATTGGAGGTGCAGCGATTTCTAAGGTTCAAGTTGTGGATGATGATTTTTTGTGTTTTTTTGTAGAATGTTAGTAATCCCGCTATTTTGGTGGGAACACATGCACTTATATCTGTTAAAAACTAAGAGAATATTAGTTTGAGACCAAAAATACTTAAATTGAGAGTATTTTGATATAAAAATATTCTCATGGGACCAAAAATACAATTTTTTCCGCTATATTTATATGAAGTTAGCTGCATAAAATACGTCATTCATGCAGTCATCAATGAATTTAAAATCGCGACACTGTAAGATTCTTTCAATAATAATGCGTAAGCAAACATGAATATTCAAAGAATCTAGACTGTATGCGGCAAAACTACCTGGTTAAGCTTGAATTATTTAATTAGCTAATAAAAAAAGATGCTTCTCTATTAAATTATTAGTAATATCCAATTAAACTTTACGTACCGTCCCATCAGTTATAAGAACAAGAGAATATATATATTTTAAATTTGGGAAGACTTTCTGTAAATCAAGTTTACGTGATCAATTATATTTTTTAAAGTAATGAGAACAAGAGGATATTAAAAAAAAAAACCTTGATTTCATTTGATTTTTTTAACTGTTACAAAGTACTACTCCCTTCCTCCATCAAATTTATGAGCAGTTAACTTTTACACACATTTTTGCAAGCGAGTTTTGTATTAATAAGTGAAATGATAAAATGATTTTTGAGGAAGGGTATGATAAATCTCATTAAATTACGTGCAAATAGTAAATGTGTATAAATTTAATGGACGGAGGGAATAATATTTTTTACGCTTTCTGTTTTTTTTAAAATTTATTGAAATATTATTATTTCACTCATTTAAAAAATCATTTCGGCTAAAATAAAAAGTATACTTCCTACGTCCCCATATTATTTGAACACTATTTATTTTCATAGTGACGTGCAAAACCACAGACGAAATTTGATTAAAACTTGTACTACGTTTGTACCTTCACCAGGAGGAATTAGTACTTACACACGACTTGGCCAAAAAAATGAATTTCAAATTTCAAATTTACACGTAGATTTTTTTTTTAAAAAAAAGATACACGTAGACCTTGATTATATAGAAGTAAAGAAACTTGTAACATGTAAGTTTTCCCCAAAATAATAACATATAATAGAAAATTATGTGACAAAAAATTGTGTGACCTTTATATTTAGGGTGAACTCGTTTTTTTTTAATATCACGATTATACATAAAAATTATCACTTTTATCTATAAAAATTATTATTAATATTATAAAAATTTTTATATTTAAAAATGTTAATTTATAATTATTAAATTCTTAACCCGTGTAATATTTATTAAAATAAACTCATGGATTTGCTTCTAATTCAACCAAAAAGTTTGTTTTTTGTTAAAATAAAAATACCCAATGAAAAATTGTATTTACCAATTTGTTCAAACAGAAGACCGAGCAAATAGACATGTTCGCCACTTTCGGATCGGGAAAAAGGAATCAAATAAATGAAGTCAAGTCGAGGACTCCGGACTACTTGAATGCTCAAATACAAGATTTAATCTTATCAAAATTATTTTTTCTAGCCAGACATCTGAATATCAATATGCTCGATCCGGATATCACGAAGACTTCAGACATCCCGAGGGGATCTCCATATTATTTCAACACTTCGGACACATTTATTTTTATAGTGACCTACAAAACCACAGACGAAATTTGATCAAAACTTGTACTACGTTTGTACCTTCACCAGGGAGGAATTAGTATCCCCAAGGCTCGGACACGACTTGGCCAAAAGAACTCAAAATTTAAAAGGACAAATTTATATAAAATTGATATTTAAAAAAAAAAAAAAAAAATGCAAAGATCAACGTAGTTGAAACCTTGATTTATATATGGAAGTCTCCGGCTCATGCTTGTCAAAAATGCTTGAAATCTACTATAAATAGAAAAAAAAAACAACAAGATAAAGGTTAAAATTTGTAAGACATCAAAATTTGAGAGATCATCCCCAAAAAAAATAACATATATTCTCCAAATCATCTTTATCCATGTGATTCACAAAAAATTGTGTAAAACCTTTATATTTAGGCTTGGTATGCCCCCCAGAGTAGTTTTTTTAATAGGTCAACAAATTATTCTTATAAAAATTTTCGTGCATATTTTATTTATAAAATTATTATTATTATGTACATAATATTCTCCATATAAAACGACTCGCAACAAAAAAATATTTTATACTTTTAAACAGTGAAATTTTTTATAAATAACAATGATAAGTTTTATGTAAAATAATTATAAAATTCATGTATAGACCTGGTTCACAGGAGTGATATGAAATTACTTATTATGCTAGGTACCACTCTATTGGATGTATTCTTTATTTTATAAAACTATGTTTTATTTATTCCTAGCTAGTCTAATAATTCAATAATATAATTACTCACAGTTTATGTGGATAACTTTCGCAGTTAATTATAATTAATCCGAGTGTGCCTTGTTCCCTAATATAAATAAAAAGTGGTTTTTTTTTTGTTATTAATTGTCGTTATGTGTTTAAAATTATCAACTACCACCCTACAAAAAAAATAAAATAAGAATAATATGGTGGTTTGACCTTGTAAGGTAGTTGGTCAAATGTTAAAATGAGAACCAGATAAAAAATAAAGGGGAAATAGATAAAATAGATGAAATGTCATTTTGTTCATACAGTAACATGTACATTTTTTTTATAGGTAACATGTTTATGTATATATAATAACACAATTTTCAACACCTTATATGTGCTATTATAAAAACAAATATATGTATAAAAACAAATATACTTACTTGTACTAACAATAACACATGTTTGTTCTTATAAGTAACACATATTTAGGAGCGAGTATCTTTATTTTGCCTCAACGCAATTTAAAAAAAAATGTTTGATCCGATTTGACCAGCAAAAAATCTGTACAATATTGTATACAAAAAAATTGTCTAAAAAAATTGATTAATTTTTTTTTCGAACGTCTGAAAAAAGAAAAAAAAATAATATGGGCTGGATTACCAACAAATTCAACCTTCACAAATTACAAATGATGAAACTAGCGGTTAATGTGCATCACTGTCCCTAAACTAGCAACATTAACAAAATGATTTAATTACTTTATTTTAATTGGAAAAAATGTGGCAACCTGCTCAAGTGAAAGAGTGTGAGTTCTAATTAATCAGTCTTTCCTTTTAAAAAATAATTAAAAAATTAATCGGTCTTTCTTTATAATTAAATAATTAATATACTGCTAATTATGTGGTAGGACCACAAGTGTGGACGGCAAATTGCTTATGGTCTAGGAATAATGAATCTAGATTTGTTTAGCATTAAAACTGATTGGTTTGATTTTTTAATTACATAAATATGATACATTGGTGAAATAATCGTCATCCATGAGTCATCCATCCTCTTAATTTATTCTATTTTTACCAAAAATAAAGCATGTTGTATGAAAGGAGTAAAATAATACTTATCTCATATTCAAATTGGCAATTAGAAGTATAATATGGTATATTCCCTGTCACGGAGTGACGTTGCTTATGCGACGAACAAACAATGCTTATGACTAATCATATAATTTTATAGTTAATAAGTACATGATACTAATATATTTACATTAGAACAAATTCCTCACTGCTTATATGATGCTTTTAACTTGTTTTATACTATTATATATATATATATATATATATATATATATGTGTATATATTTGTCAACTGATGTGCAATGGCTCAAATAAAATGGATAATTGCAATATATATATATATTTTTTTTTAAAGCAAAAAAACCTAGATGCAAGAAGTGCATCTATCGAGAAGGCCAACCACAAACGTCAGTGGCTGAACCCAACAATACGGACTTTTAAAATTACGAGAAGTCCGAACAAGACAATGTGTCAATGAATTGGCATCCCTACAAGACCAAGAAATGGAGATATCCAAAGTTTGCCCGCAAGATATCAAGGCCAATTCCGATGTAGTCTCCAAAAGACGTATCCGTCCTATCTCCATGCATGTACGCGTCCATCACCCTCTTAGAGTCCGTTTCGATAATCACATGATTAAGTCCCATGTTAGTGATCCATCTAAGCGTCTCTACCATTGTCCATGCTTCCCCGGTGTCCACACTCATCAAACCTTGGTATATCATCGTTCTACAGGCAATGAAAGTCCCCTCGTCGTCCCGAAGGACCATACCAGCTCTCGTTTCCAGCGAGATCTCAAAAAAACCGGCGTCAAAGTTTTCTTTCAGCCAGCCTCGAGCAGGTCCATGCCATTTCTTGCACCTTGCTGAATGTACAGGTTTTATCCGGGTTCTAACCTCCTGCCATTCCCTTAAAAACTATAGAGCCTACCACACTGTAAGCGTAAATGATGGCGAGGTGTTGTTCCATACACAATCATTCCTCGCATGCCAAACCGACCAAATAATCATCGCAGCTGTCTCAAGTTCAACACTATCCAGCTTTGCTACGAGGTGTAAAAATAGTTCACTAGGGCTTTCAGCCTCGTAGCATAGGGAATCAATTTTATGCCAAAGTCTAACCTCTTCCCAACAAGATTTAACAAAATCGCAATCCACAAAAAGATACCAAACCGTCTCACACATTTTAGAACACAAAGGACAGAGACTCGACATACCCAGGTACCACCGTGCAATTCTAGCTCGGACTGCAAGCCACCCCTTGCAAAGACGCCAGTAGAAGACACGACACTTAGGAGGCACTTTAATCTTCCAAACGGTATTCCAGGGGGTATCATCATACTCGGTAATATTGTCAATTAACCTCATCGCAAAATGGTAAGCACTCTTAACTGAGTATTTCCCCCTCCTCTCAAAATGCCAGATGATTTTATCCTCAATCTCGCCTGGCGCAGGTATAGTCCAAAGGATTCTCTCCCTATCTATATCATTGAAGGCCTCAGCGATAACTTCGTAATCCCATTGTCTCGTGTCAGGGATATACAGATCCTTCACCACCATGTCCTCAAAGGAAGCAACAACCGGTGTAGACAGCGTAAAACCTTTGTCGATGTCCAACCATGGGCCCCCCCACACTCTAACCCTACCACCATCTCCAATCTTCCATCGAACACCCCGCTTAACCAACCCAACTGTTGTTTGTATGCCTCTCCAAGTGAAGCTTGGATTGTTCCCCTCACTCGCATGTAGGAGATTAATGTTAGCAAAATACCTGACTTTAAGGATTCTACCCACTAAGGAAGTAGGATTCGTATAAAGCCTCCTCACAAGCTTTCCCAACATTGCAACATTAAACATGTGCAAATTCCGAAATCCCATCCCTCCCTCATTTTTATGCTTACATAGAGTTTCCCACGTAGTCCACTTCACCCCCTTCTTTGGGTCAGTACCGTGACCCTACCAGAAAGCATTCATCATCTTGTGGAGTTTGTCAATGAGAGTGGGTGGTAGTAAGAACATGCTCATGCAGTAAGCCGGAATGGCTTGTGCCGCTGCCTTAATTAAAATCTCCTTCCCAGCTTTTGAGATCTTTTTCCCCCTCCACATTTGAAGTCTAGCCCAGAGTCGATCCTTTATATATCTGAATATCTTCTTCTTATTTCTGCCGATTAGAGATGGCAGACCAAGGTAGCGTCCCGTGTCGAGCTGGATGCTCACTCCCAAGACACCATTTAGTTCATCACAACGAGTGGAATCCACATTCGGGCTATAGAGAATCTCGAACTTCGCGTAATTAATAGCTTGTCCGGAGGCTCTCTCATATAGATCAAGGCAATTCTTTAGTGTTCTACATTCCTCATTTATAACACGACAAAAAAGAATGCAATCGTCTGCAAACAACATGTGAGAGACGGCTGGAGCTCTGCTGCAAACCCTGTTGCCGTGCAGTGCTCCTCTTTTGTTTTCATGATTTAGCAACCCCGATAACCCCTCGGCGCACATTATGAAGAGATAGGGGGATAATGGGTCCCCCTGGCGTAATCCTCTTCTCGGTATAATAGGCCCCACTAGTTCGTCATTTACCAAGAAAGAATAAGTAACCGTTCGGACACACATGTTCATCCAGCCCACCCAAACATCATTAAAACCCATGGTTCTAAGCACAACTTCGAGATATCTCCAGTCTACCCGATCGTATGCCTTGCTAATAATAATTTTTAAGGCTACGTCACCCTTCTTTCCTTTTCTTCTACCCTTCATTCCATGTAAGGTTTCAAATGCAATCAACGCATTATCTTGAATGGATCGTCTTTAGTTTTGATTATTTATGCCAAAACATTATGTAGTTATCAACTTGTATTATTTAAGTTCATTTCTACAGGTAACATGTTAAGGGAAAAGTGAACAAGTTGAGGGGGAACTGATCTAATGTTTCCTGAGAAAATAGGCCTGAAGACAAGTGGCCTGAATGGAAAATAGGCCTGAGGAAAAGTAGTCTGAATGGAAGAAAGTTGAAGTCCAATACCGCTGAATGTCAGAATTGTTGGAATTTAGAGGCACGTAAAACACGTAATCACATGCGCAGCGGAAATTAAAGTTCACCAACAACGAACAATTAATTGCATACAGATTACAATAATCATAACGAGAAACCTTACAGTGATTCGATAGCAGATTTCTCAACTATGGTATCCACGTAACCCCCAAGAACGGATATGCACGAATTTGCCAGTGTTGAATCCCAAGTTGAATCAGCTAGGAAAATCCAAACTTTAGATCTTATGGAGAGAATATGAAGTTACGTTGTTTGTGAATTCTCAAGAGTCTGTATATATAGGGGAGGCCCAGCTTAAATCTTAAGCTAGCCCAATTAGGGAAATAAAAACCCCAATCTTGAATTAAATTAATTCCTTTAATTTAATTCCCTAAATATAAATCTCTACGGATTTAAATGCCTTATATGAAAATCTCTACGATTTATTTCCATATACATTAAATCCTATAATTATATTCCAAATATAATTATTGGGAATTCTTATTTAATTAAATCAAATTCAATTAAATAATATTAATAATAATTAATTCCAAATTAATCTATTATTAATTTCTTCTCCATAAATTAAATATTAAATCCAATTTAACATTTAATCAACCAACTATAATCCGTAAAAGGGAACTACTTGTTGTGTGACCCATAGGCCCTCATATATCGAGCGACTAGTCAAACTAACGGTCTTAATTGAATCCTAGTCAATAAATCAGACATTCTCAATATATGAGGTACGTTGCGAGAAACATGCAACTACCTTTAACTGTAACGTGGGCAATTGCGATTTCCTCCTTTCATTCACGAATACTCGATTGGTCTTTGAACATGATGAAGTACCTATTCAAATAACTAAATCAATTTATCTCATATCACTAATTGATCATTAATGTCACACTTAGTCACAAAGTCTAAGTTGACGTGCATTAGCCAATGACTTAGATCCAATTATGATGAGAAGATGAGTATTCTCTCTAAATTCACTTTGAGGAATGAATCCTTTTCTTGGTTCAACTACCACGCACATGCACTTCGTGATGAACCCAATCCAAGTCATATCTACCCATAGACGGGTGCAAGCTTCGGTCATGGTCAAAGTTCATCACTCCACACATGTCGTGCGCATTGACCTCAAGTCAAAGGAGTATCGCATCGCTCCCACTAACTGAGACACCAGTAGACACATATAGTGGAAATACATCAAATGGTTTCCCGGATGGGTATACCAATACCCTCTAAGGTATCTGTGCATCCATCATGAGATACCTAATATCTCGTAGTAAGTGAGATCTTACTACACTCTCTAAGAGTATGATGCAGATCCCACACCAATCTCCATTGTATCATCAATATCCCATTCTTGATGATCCTTGATCGGGGCTATTTGAGAATCATGCTTAAGTCATCTGAGTTCTCACAACCTCAATGACAACAATGACTCATGGGAACACTTGCATGAATAAACGCAAACAATCAAACATAATATTCAAGCAAGTGTATTGCCATATATTAATATTAGGTGAACTATAATATTAAATCAAACTGAATATCATCGAGTATTATGTCCTTACAATAGATTGTCTCTAGGACACTAACATTAACAAGAATGGCCTGAACGAGAAGTGCTGAGTGCTGAGTGCTGAAATCCTGAGTGCTGAGTGCTGGAATCCTGAATGCTGGATGTTGAATCCTGAATGCTGATTTTAGAAGGCCTGAATGCTGACGTGGACCAATCAGAGGTGGTCAACAAGCTTGAAAAAAAGCTGTAGAAATTACAGAATAGTATGGATTTGAATGTGACTTTCTTCAACGGTAACACTAAAATCCACACTATAAATACAAGTTCTTCCATCATATTAAGTGTGGAAAACTGCTATCAAGCCAAGAGCCATATCCTCAAGCATTCCCACTGTTGGGATAACATATGTCAGGATCTATCGGGATGACCTCATAAACACAAATTTAAATTAACAACTATTACTAGCATGAATTAACCTAAGTGAATTCAAATAATAATTGATCAAACAACGACATGCAAATAATATTTCACGTAAAAGATCCTAGCATGCAGAATTTCTAAGAGTTTACGTAAACGTACCAGTTGGAGAGACGGTCTAAGACAGACAGGATCAAGTATCTGGATACCCACCAAAAGTCCTTCTCAAGTATTCCCAAGTCCTCGTTCAATAACCCCGGTGGAAGGTTCTCCAATGAACAATTTATAAATAAAGGAAAAATAAATAATTGTTGCACCACCTTTGTGGATTTCTAATATTTCCAACACATGGAACACTAGTTGGGGATGAAAAATTCATCCCCTATTTATAAGTGAGGGATTGACGGAAATTTGAGGCCAATTAGGGCTAGGAAAGATATTTTCTTAATCTCCAAGAAATTTTGAATATAACCAATATATTCTTCTTTCCATGTGTATTTTTCTATAAAAATCTCACACCCTTATTTAGCCTTAATTTTAAAAAATTATAAGAAGATTTACAAGATTGGATCTTTCTTGAATTTATGAGATATTCTTGTATTCCAAGAATACATATATTTATCCATAAAATCTTTCCAAGAAAATCAAGAAAATCTTTCTTCCCTTTCTCTTTATTCTATTTTCGAAAATTACCCCTTAAAGAAGCCAAGTGGGAGTTTTCTTGAATTTATGGGATAATTTTGTATTCCAATAATACTTATCTCCTTTCCATAAAATATTTCCAAGAAAATTCTTCTCCCTCCCTTCTTTAATATTTTCGAAAAAATAAGGAGGAAATAATGCACCAATAATTTATTTTATTTTAAGCACCTTTTATTTATTGGACTTTAATTAGGCTACTTGAGGGGCCTTTAGGAGAATTAAGATGAACCTTCCAATGGGCTTATGAATTCCAATATTGAGCCACAATATAATTCAGTCCATTAATATTAATTAATGTCACTATATAATTAATATTGCACTCTCGAACTTAACCCATATTACGGTAATATGGCTTGACTTGATCGTAAAATGTTATATTCTTAACTAGCAGTTACCCCACAAGAGTATGGGATCACTGTAGCAAGGGTAAGTATTTGGACCAAGTAGTATCGAACCCAAAGGAAGTTTCGTATGCGTGTAAATCCCTGGAAATCTTTGCTTCGTAACTAATATGGATGCGATTTGATAGTTCTATTTCACTACTATAGAATCAACAGAAAATAAGCAAATAACAACGATTACACTAACTTCAGATGAAGTGCAAATATTGGAGAATGTTGCTTTGGACAGGAATCCCTACGTATACTATCGGAATTTGTTTGGCGACGAGGACTATCGTGGTGTACAAAAGAGTAATCTTAAGTGTACTGAAACTAGGCAATCAACTTCCCTAATCCCGCACTAAATAAGGTACAACAAAAGCTCAGTTTTTATCCCCGATTACTCAACTAATACCCTCTTTACCTCACTGACCAAATAACCAAGTTATTAAGGTTGTGCTTAATTACTATAACCCTTATTCAAGTTGGGTGATGCGGTCGTCCTCCCTAAATGAACTGGTATATTACCAACCCCGTCACAAACCCTAAACCCTCTGCTCAAGCCTATTCGTTGAAAAGAGTAATTCGGTCGTCCTCTCTTTAACAACTTTTGTACTCAATTCATTGGTTTTTATTGGATTGGTTATTCAAATTAGCAAATTAAGAAGATTATCCAATTTACACCTCGAATCATCCTAATCGTCTCACCAATTCACTATTTCTACGCGATCATCCTATCCAAAGTAATCAAAGGTTTACCCTACCATCATGATAGTCAACTCACAAATAATCAATTTACCAATATAAATCATTATGCAAGAATATATAAAGCAAATCAATGATCAACCACTTGAATAAAAGAACTGCAATTATAGTGTGCATGAAATAATCACATAAACCCTAGAATTATTCTTCAAGAAATACGAAAAACTGAGAAATTCTACAAGACAAATTCAGGAAACTAGAATGTAAACCAGTAAATTTGTGAATCGGATCGTGTTTCTCGTGGTGGAATTTCTCTCCTTCTTCCCAAAACCCTAGAGTACTTGTTCCCCTCTTTTTCTATCTAATTCTCGTGTCTTTCTCCTTCTCTCATCCTCCTCTTTATTTTTTTCCCGAGCTCTTTTATACCCCGCTTCTCAGACCGCTCGAGCATGGCCTTTGGTCGAGCAGTATCGCTCGACCACTTAGTTTGATCGAGCGTTTCTATATCGCTGGACTCTCTGTCGCTCGAGCACATTCCTTGGTCGAGTGGTTTTGCTCGACCACACCTGGTCGAGCGCCTAATGATCGCTGGACTTTTGCCCGCTCGACCGCATTGGTCGAGCTCTAGGTGCTCGACCTCATCCTTCTATCACCTTTCTTCACTCCAACTAATACTTTTCAGTATTTCTTTCATATCTTTTCAACTGGGAGTCCGATTCATGCACCGCGACGTCACACGAGCTCCATTTTCAGCCCTCTTTCCTGTTATACAAACCAAAGAAGCAAATTAGTGATTTTATACAGATTATGCTCAATCACCACAAGAATATCACTAAAAACACTCAAAACATGGCCAAAACTCGCTCGTAACTCACTCAATTTCACCTCTAATCAACTCCCCCAAACTTACAATTTTGCTTGTCCCCAAGCAATGAAATTATAAATTGAGTGAAATTGACGAAACAATTCGAGATACCAAATCATGCATGCAATTGCTTTCAACTTTCAATGATTGATCACTCAAACACAAACTCATCTTCTTTTCTCTTACTCATGGACAATCAACATAACTCTCCAAATCAAACATGGATGTGCTCTCGATGGTGTGTTTCACTCCTTCACAAGTATTTTTGTAATAAGTAGGGACACTCAAACAATCAATCACACAAATCAGTGACCATATGCTTGTAAATACTCTCAACATCGATCACGTTCAATGTATTCATACATGATCAACAAGGACTTACACTAGGTTGTAGCGGAAGGCTCTTTGGAAAGGTGGGATAAGTATATGGGAAACTGACTCAAGTGAGCAGAGAATAGGAAAATCGTAGTCAAATTATTTCAATCTAAGGGATGAAAGTGTTGTTATCATATGCAATGTTATTTGCATATTTTTTCTTTTCAATTCTCCCTCCCCTAAACTAAAACACTTCAACCTTTCCTTTCTTTTTCCCATTTTTTTTCCCGAGCAAGAATGTATCTTTTCTGTTGCTCAACTCACTCTTATTTCTTTTCCATCCTTCCACAAGCTTCCCATTCAGTTGTTCATGAATACACTCAACCCATCAATTATTTACGTCAACCAACTTCACCCCCTTATTTAAGACTTTTCATATTCTCCACTCAATTTTGGACAAAAGAGTTTTAAAACGGATATGACTTAGATCTGCTAACAAACGATTAGGCATCAGGCTCAAACGGGCTAGCAAGGGAAAAATGTCATTGGTTGGGAAATTTGGGCTAAAGTGACTTACAAATCGAAACATGGCCTATGATCACTTTCGACATGCAATACAAGACACAATCAAGAAGAGAGAATATCCACAAGTTCTAGCACCTCAAAGGTGATGATTCACACACAATGAATGAGATGAATGTAATGAATTTCAATCTCTTTTAAGGCTCAAATCTCACGGTTATTCACATCCATGCCTAGACCTAACAACTTATGCCTCATGCCACAAAAATATTCAAAAAGAAAAATCACAAGTGCACGACTTCCCTTTCAGATCCACCTTACTCACAACTACACACATTCTCAAGCACTCAACCATTCCACAATTACTCAACTCAGCATTCACACTCAATGTAGAGCAACATATAAGCAAGTAGAACATCAACCATCAATGAAATTAAGCAAATTCACACCCACTTTCATGAGTACCACGAGATAGCCAGTTTAAGTACATGCCCAAATAGAATAAATGAAAGAGAAAAGAAAAAGGCAAGAGTTAGAAATTGGGGAGTTCCCCATCTACTGTCATTGCTCTGGAGGTGGTGGAGGGCGATACATCGGGTGATCCTCTCCTATTACCACCTGGGGTTTCAAAATGTACCTGCACTCAACATCCTCAAATACCCGAGATCAAAACACCACGATATAACACAAAACAAACTAAAATTACACCAAAACAAATGGGTTGCCTCCCATTTAGCGCTATTTTTAAGGTCCTACTGACGGACCTAACTCTCTTATGTTCACGAAGTGAAAACCATGTTAACTCCTCTATCCTCAACCGACCAACCGATGCCCGATTTATGCTTACGTAGCACTTTGAGGAGTCTATTCAATTGATCATGAGATAAAGAAGAAGAAACAATAACAGGGTACCTTTCATTATCTTCCAAGTAGGCGTACATAAGGTGGTCCGGTAATGGCTTCAATTCCTTTTTATCTTCCAATGGTGGGGTTTTGTCGAACATCATCTCGAAAGGCTTTTCCTTCAAGTGCAATTCTTCTTCTTCCCCCACTTGCATCACCTCCATCTGCTTCAATTCTTCACTATGGAGTGTGTCATCAGCGCAAAGATCGATCATATCAACAAAATGACAACTCTCATCCCCCATCGGATATTTCATTGCCTCATAAATAGCGATTTTTATCTCTTGATCTTCCACCTTCACCGTGATTTTTCCATTCGCCACATCTAAGACCATCCCAGTAGTAGCCAAGAAAGGTCTTCCCAAGATTAAGGGCACATGCTCATCCTCCTCCATTTCAAGGACTACAAAGTCAGCTGGAAAGATATGACCATCCACTTTCACGAGAACATCTTCCATTACGCCTTGAGGTTGAGTGATAGACCTATCGGCTAGTTGAAGAGTCATCATAGTCGGTTCCAATTCTCCACAGTTCAGCTTCTTGAATAATGATAAGGGCATAAGGTTGATGCTTGCCCCCAGATCACACAAAGCTCCCTTCTTGATTCCATTCCCAATATCACAAAGAATCGTAAAGCTGCCCGGATCCTTCAACTTTGGAGGAAGAGCTTTGTGCACCATTGCACTCACTTCGTGGTTCAACTGAACGAGCTTAGGTTCATCAACTCTTCTCCTTTTGGCAATTAGGTCTTTCAAGAACTTTGCATAATTCGGCATCTGCTCCAATGCATCATAAAAAGGTATATTTATGTGCATTTTCTTGAATACCTCCAAAAACTTAGCAAACTTCTTGTCTAACTTCTTCTTCATAAACTTTTGAGGATAAGGAACCACAGATTTAGGCACCCCCCATTCATCTCGTTCAGTTTCTTTCACCTTGAGCCTTTTTTCTCTCGAAGTCTTCCACTTTGGTACCCGTTCTTCATCAACAAACCCTTTTTCCACTTTGTCTTTCCCTTTTTCTAGCTTTCCACTGTCTACCTCCTCAACTGGCTCATCATCTTTCACCTCTTTACCCTCACTATCTTCCTCAACTTGCCTATGATTTTCCTCTACCTCAGCCGGTAATGGAGGTCCATCATACTTCTTCCCACTTCTAAGTTCAATAGCTTTGCAATGTTCCTTCAGATTCACCTGGGCATAGATGGGAATTTGCCCGTCTATCTACCTAGTGACTTCGCTATCTGTCCCATTTGATATTCAAGCGCATTAAATCGCCTGTTGTTTTCTTGTTACATCATCTGGAAATCTTTCTCTCTTCTCTCGTTCTTCTTAGTCGCCTCTTTCTGATCAAATTCAAGAGAAGATAATCTCTTTTTCACCTCCTCACCTTGTTGCACAAGAAGTTGCAACATCTCAGCAACTGATGTTCCGCCTTCTCCACTAGGAGGCTTTGAACCCGGATCAACACCTGGTGGAACAGTGATTCCAGCCTTTGGATTTCCATAGGAAAAATTCTCGTTCTTTCTCCACTGATTTGGATAATATGTAGAACCTCCTTGATAGTTTGAATTGTTTCACCATTGGTTCTGTGAAGGTGGTGGACCTTGAGGCATAAAAGGTTGACCAGAGGTAGGTCGCCCTTGCTGATAATTTCCCTGTTGGTACCCCTGCTGGTTGTAATTCGGCATCCCCATATAGTTGACCTCTTCCTATTTGAAATGTATTTGGTCCATAAACTCATTCGCCTCATTGCTTCCTCCCCAAACCGTTGTCTAACACGAAGATTCTTGATTTTCTCCATCATAGCCATCAAAACTTTTTCGAGTTCAATGTTGTCTTCCATCCGATTCACACTCGGCGTGATTGATCAGCATTCCATTCCCCAACATTTTTTTACTCCTTCCACAATTTCTCTGCACTCCCGGGCACTCTTATTCAGAAAACCACCACCTGCACAAGCATCGAGGTGTTTTTGCTCATTGTAATGGATTCCACAGTAAAAGTAGGCCACTGTATCTTGCTCACTGAACCCATGCTGCGGACACTCAATCAACAAATTGCAGTATCGCTCCCATGCTTGACTGAGACCCTCATTCGGTTTTTAACGGAATGTAGATATCTCAGTTCTTACCTTCATTGTTCTGGATGGAGGATAAAAATGCTCCAAAAATGCTCGCTCCATTTGAGCCCAAGTGGTGATACTTCCTCGGGGAATTGTGTTATCGAACCAATCCTTAGTTATCCCGGTCAGTGAGAATGGAAACAACCTGAGCTTCTTTGCATCCTCCGACATCCCATTGTAGTCAAATGTCGAAGCAATCATCAAAAAGTTCAGTAGATGAGTGTTTGGATTGTCTCTCCTAACCTCTCCTCGGAACTGAGAATCAAGGAGCATCTTAAGGATCCCCGGTGAAATAGAGAAGTTGTTAGTTTCCACCCTTAGCAAAGCCACTCCATCATAATGTCTTTGAGGTTGAGCCTCAAACATCCCCCGAATAGCCATCTCAGGATTCCCTTTCCTCGGGTGGTTTTGTTGGTTTTGGTAGAGAGGGTTGTAGTGTGGATTATAGTTCGGGTTAGGTTGGTAGTTTTGGTTCGGTTAGTTTTGGTAAGGTTGTTGTATGGATGATTAAGGTTTTGGAAGTTTTGATTTGGGTTTGGGAATTGGTTTTGCTGGTTAGGTTGGTTGGGATACTGCGGTTGGTTTTGGGGGTATGGTTGGTTTGGATGTGGGTTTGGGTTATTAATCCCTTCTGGTTGCAACTGATTCTCTCATTTCCCTCCATTTCCATCAACATTCAACCCTTCATTACCTACCGCATCCATTCTCCTCTGAAAAGCTCGATTCCTTCTTGCTATATCTTCAGGGTCTAGTTCAGTTCGATCAACGCTCGTTTCTCCTTTTGAGCGTGTTCTCATAAACCTGAAAACTCAAGCAAAGAAATCAAATGCAACTAGCACAAGAATATAGTAAAAACAGAAAAGAAAACACCCACTACTAGCTACTAATCTATTTCCAAGTTTTACACAAGGCGCATACGTCACTTCCCCGGCAACGGCGCCATTGACTTGATCGTAAAATGCTATATTCTTAACTAGAAGTTACCCCACAAGAGTATGAGATCACTGTAGCAAGGGTAAGTATTTGGACCAAGTAGTATCGAACCCAAAGGAAGTTCTGTATGCGTGTAAATCCCTGGAAATCTTTGCTTCGTAACTAATATGGATGCGATTTGATAGTTCTATTTCACTACTATAGAATCAACAGAAAATAAGCAAATAACAATGATTACACTAACTTCAGATGAAGTGCAAATATTGGAGAATGTTGCTTTGGACAGGAATCCCTACGTATACTATCGGAATTGGTTTGGCGACGAGGACTATCGTGGTGTACAAAAGAGTAATCTTAAGTGTACTGAAACTAGGCAATCAACTTCCCTAATCCCGCACTAAATAAGGTACAACAAAAGCTCGGTTTTTATCCCCGATTACTCAACTAATACCCTCTTTACCTCACTGACCAAATAACCAAGTTATTAAGGTTGTGCTTAATTACTATAGCCCTTATTCAAGTTGGGTGATCCGGTCGTCCTCCCTAAATGAACCGGTATATTACCAACCCCGTCACAAACCCTAAACCCTCTGCTCAAGCCTATTCGTTGAAAAGAGTGATTCGGTCGTCCTCTCTTTAACAAATTTTGTACTCAATTCATTGGTTTTTATTGGATTGGTTATTCAAATTAGCAAATTAAGAAGATTATCCAATTTACACCTCAAATCATCCTAATCGTCTCACCAATTCACTATTTCTACGCGATCATCATATCCAAAGCAATCAAAGGTTTAGCCTACCATCATGATAGTCAACTCACAAATAATCAATTTACCAATAGAAATCATTATGCAAGAATATATAAAGCAAATCAATGATCAATCACTTGAATAAAAGAACTGCAATTATAGTGTGCATGAAATAATCACAAAAACCCTAGAATTATTCTTCAAGAAATACGAAAAACTGAGAAATTCTACAAGACAAATTCAGGAAACTAGAATGTAAACCAGTAAATTTGTGAATCGGATCGTGTTTCTCGTGGTGGAATTTCTCTCCTTCTTCCCAGAACCCTAGAGTACTTGTTCCCCTCTTTTTCTATCTAATTCTCGTGTCTTTCTCCTTCTCTCATCCTCCTCTTTATTTTTTTCCCGAGCTCTTTTATACCCCGCTTCTCAGACCACTCGAGCATGTCCTTTGGTCGAGCAGTATCGCTCGACCACTTAGTTTGATCGAGCACTTCTATATCGCTGGACTCTCTGTCGCTCGAGCACATTCCTTGGTCGAGTTGTTTCGCTCGACCACACCTGGTCGAGCGCCTAATGATCGTTGGACTTTTGCCTGCTCGACCGCATTGGTTGCCCGCTCTAGGTGCTCGACCTCATCCTTCTATCACCTTTCTTCACTCCAACTAATACTTTTCAGTATTTCTTTCATATCTTTTCAACCGGGAGTCCGATTCATGCACCGCGACGTCTCACGAGCTCCATTTTCAGCCATCTTCCTGTTATACAAACCAAAGAAGCAAAATAGTGATTTTATACAGATTATGCTCAATCACCACAAGAATATCACTAAAAACACTCAAAACATGGCCAAAACTCACTCGTAACTCACTCAATTTCACCTCTAATCATGGCTAAGATATAGGGTATCAAAGTCGCAATGATTCTCTTCCCATTTATAAGTCAAAGCAATAACTAATGCTCACACACTGTCCTTATTAAGTGACAGAGATTAAGAAATCAACAAATGCTGAGGTCTAACTCTTCATCCCTTAAGTCAGTGCGAATGAGTTTATCCTCTCTACAGGTCCGCTTCAACAAATCGAATGCATTAGTGTAATCTCTTGGTCAAGACAAGTCAATCTGAGCCTTACACATCAACTTCTACCAATAGATTGTTCAAATCTATCTAAGTTGTGAAACAAGCACTCGTTTACAAGGCATTGTTAACGTGATCTTCTGTGATCTGGAATCACCACGTTAACTACAATGTAACGCGTGCTATGAACGGTTTGCAATAAATATATATAACATTCAATCATATTTAAAGCAACAGTGATAAATATTTTATTTCAGTAAATAAGTGTTTAATACATAGGTTATACAAAGTAAAAGCATACTTTCACGTATAACCCCAACACCCACCATAGAACACAAATCTGTAGATATCCAAAATATATTCAAGAGTGTTCTAAACTCAATCTAAGCAATACATGATATATCCTAAACTTAGAGAGATTTTCCCAACATTAGCATAAAGGCTAAACCATTTGTTGTAATCGGTCAACGATTTTCAATATCTTGCACAGCTGGAGGAACAGGGGCATTATTTAACTATATATCATTCCTGTTCGTTGAACATGTGCTCGCCAGCCGAGCATGGGTTTATGTTCACCGTGATCGGCCAAGTCAAGGAAGGTGAGCAGAGGAAATAACTAAATGGAAGTCGAGCAGAGTAAGGGCATTCTGTTCGCTATTCTAAAAAGTGAACAAACGGCCCAAATAAATATGTTTGACTAAGCAGCGAGTACAAAGCCGAATCATCAATCCAATCCCACCCACCTGGACAACAAGCAAGAAGCTTCATAAGCAGATAAGTACAGGTGTTGGTCAGGGAGATGAGGTAGGAAAACGTGGCGATACCACATAAAATCTTGCATGTTATGAAGTCACCAGCTCGTGCTTACTAAGAACAACACATGCTTATCAAGATATTATAAATAGACCCTGAAAAATCATAAAGAGAGTTGACAAATATTCCCAAAAAAAACATATATTCCATTTTATCATCCCTCGTGTAAATGATGCCAATCACAAAGTATGTTGTGCTTGGCTCACTTGTATTATGTAATTTAACATCCCTGGCTTGGTATGCCCCCAGACGTAGTCAATTCTGACAAACTGGGTCATCAATTACTTGCCATTTATAGTAATATTGTGCACATCATATTTTTGTTTGTGAGTTGGTATCAAATAAGCCACATCATATTTCCACATAAGACGACTTGCAACAATTGACGCTAGAAGAAGGGTCAGCGGAACACACGCATAACCAATCCAAACACTTTCCAAAAAACCAGGCATAAAAAATAAATATAATGCCTCAATCAAGAAATACTCAGACAGAAGGATCAGGACAAAGCCGCATGCATATTCACGAGGAGGTTCAGCCGCAGCCTCGAGAAAATCCGGTGGTGGAGACTATTAGTCTCGAAGATATAGCCAATGATCCTACTGCAACTACGAAGGCGATCACATTCTTGCTAAGAACACAGAGAGATAGATCTGAAAAAGAATTGACTAAATTGAAAGTCCAGGAGGAAGATGATCGACGCTCACACACTTTAGACAGCGAACAGGTAAAAAAGAAAGCCGCCCAGAAGCGGGAGGAAAAGGAAGCAAAAAACTTGTCAGGCTACCAGCCGCAAGGGTCCAGACGGTCAGCATTTGAACGATTGAGAGTGGTGGCGAAAGAGCGGATTGGCGATCATAGGCGACAGGATCCAGCAAAGGAACATTGGATGAATACGATGGCCCATACGGTACCTCATGATCGACCACTCCACGAAAGGCCCATAAAAATCCACTGCAACTAAGTTATCCATACATCATCGATTGGGTAGCACCGGGCTTACACGGAAGGGGGGACTGTCCCATCGTGAGCATGACCAGCCTGGTCCTCACAATGGAATCCAGCCCCATTCTGGTTCAGTAAGTTCCGCGAGATTTGCAGAGATGCAGAAGGCCATAGAAAGTTTGCAGGCCGATCTGGCCGCCACGAAAGGGCTCCCTCGAGCGGGCATAATTCCATGTCCATCGCTCTCTTCCGCGATTATGGCAGCGGATATACAGGAGAAGGTGGCGAAAAATTAGCCACCCATACCTACATTCGATGTTGAATTAGATCCGCATGTCCACCTCAGTAAGTTTTCAGACTATATGATAGCGATGGGCGCCACTGATGCCACTCAATGTCGAACATTTCCCATGACATTGGGGGACCGAGCACACAGATGGTTTTCAAATCTGCCCGTTGCTTCGATCACCCCCTTCACACAATTAGGACAGAAGTTCCAATCCCATTTCTCGTGAATGTGTGCTCGCCCAGCGCTAAAACAACGATTGGCACATTTTTCCCAGCTAAAAGGTGAGTCGGATAGAGCATACGTAGAGAGGTTTGATAAATGTTTGTACGACGGAGCTCCTATCGAAGAGGATGCTAAAATCCTTACCGTGGTGGGTGGTTTGACATTGAATTCGGATATGTTGAAAGCCATGCATCAAGATTGGCAGAACACATATGCCAACTTCCGAGAATGTGTAGCTAAAATTATATCTATGCAAGAGCTGCTCGCCCAATCACGTTTAGGACATGAGGTTGCAACGAAAAGAGTGGTCGCTGGTAAGAGAGTAACAAGTGAAGGGGGTTATAAGCCTCCGGAATCTTTTAAACCTTTTGAAGAAGGAGCAGGGGCACATGCTCTCCGTAGTATTTTAGGTGTTTCAACAGAAACAATGTACAGTCAGATTAAAGATCGAGATATGTTAGAAAAGCCCAGAAAAATCATGAGAGATAAAAGTCATCTTAATGCTTCTAAGTTTTGTTCGTATCATGAATATATCGGACATAATACCGATGAATGTTGTGATTTACTTCGTCAGTTGTGGAAACTATACGAAGAAGACCGCCTTACTCAATTCCTCAAAAAACCGGCGAGTAGAGATTCCCGAGGTGAAAAGTCGGGAAACCAAAGGGGAAAACGTAAAGCGAATGAGCTATCTGACAGTGATCAAGCGGAGTTTCGCAAGAAACTGGATTTTCCAAAGAAAGGAGCCCCTACAACGAACAGAGGTCGAGAGAGCCAAGAGATTAATATGATCCGCCCGAATTATGGGCCAGTGGGTGGATGCAATCAGATCCCGACATTGTCGAACAGACGGAAAAAGATGGAGATACGCGCCATGCAAAGCGTACATCAGGTGAATGTGGCGAGCACGTCGGCTAATATACCACCATCTCACCAAATCATATTTTTGGTTGACGATCTCGACGGTATCATCACTCCCCACAATGATTCTCTAACCATTAGTGCTCGACTTTTGGGGTTGAAGGTACATCGACTCTTGGTGGACACCGGGGTGTATGTGAACATTTTGTTCGTCAGCACTTTACGACAGATGGAAAAGCAAGTCGGTGATTTAAGCAGGTATGTCGAGCCTTGTGATCACACCATTATGGGTTTCGGGGAATCTATCACCCGGCCATATGGTATGATTAGGTTAGGAGTCGAGTTAGAGTCGACTAGTAATCCAGAGATCCGACGAACTAGAATGCTAGATTTTGTAATCGTCGATGCTCCGTCCACTTATAACGGGTTCCTAGGTCGCCCGTTTATTCATGAATTCAAAGCTGCATGTTCGACTTATTATTATTGTGTTAAATTTCCAACATTAGAAGGAACGGGCAGCATGAAGGGCGACCAGAAAAAAGCACGAGATTTTTTATTATCATGCGGGCCAGAAAAACAAAATATAGTTGGCATGATGGAACAAGAATGGGAAATCGGAGGCTCAAGTCACCAGGTGAACGCATCTCTTCACACGAGCATACCTCCCCGGGCGAGCATACTTTCCCAAACAAACACAGAGCCCGGGACGACTATACAAGCTCGTATCCAATGAATATAGATCCATCCAATGAACAGTTTGCTCGTGAATTGCCAAATTTAGAACCTCGCATAGGTTTCGATCCTATGGAGGTAGAAGATGAACACCAGGGATTAAACATAGATCCCAGGTGGAAATAAAAGAAAATTCGAGCAGCACCTGTCGAGCAATTGGAGTCCATCATGGCCGACCCAGTCAGGCCGGATTTGGAAATTTTCATTGGTTCAGAACTCCTGGAACCACTTCGAACCGAAATAATCTTGTATCTCCGAACAAATTTGGATGTGTTCGCTTGGTCACATGAGGACATGGTTGGCATTGATCATAAGCATGCATGCCACCACCTCAACATCAATCCAACACAAGTCCCAATAATTTAGAAACGAAGAAAATTTGGTCTAGAGAAGTACGCAACTCTGGATACCGAGGTTAGAAAGCTGCTCGACAACAAGCTCATCCAGGAGGTGAAATGCCCAAGATGGTTAGAAAACCCTGTGCTCGTCCAAAAATCGAATGGAACCTGGAGGTTGTGCATCAATTTTACTGATCTAAATAAAGCATGTCACAAAGATAATTTTCCTGTACCACATATTGATTACTTGGTTGATAGCACTGCGGGACATGAGCTAATGACTTTTATGGACGCTTTTGCTGGGTATCATCAAATTCCCATGCATCCCGAAGATCAAGAAAGTACCTCGTTTTACAATGGAAAAAATATGTATTGTTGGAAACGTACGCCTTTTGGGCTGAAGAATGCTGGAGCAACATATCAAAGGCTGGTGAACAAGATGTTCGACGAACACATAGGGCAGACGATTGAGGTATACATCAATGACATTGTAGTCAAAAGCGAGCACAAAGAAGACCACCTTACACACTTAACACAGACGTTTGATATCCTCCGGGCATATAACATGAAGTTAAATCCGAAGAAGTGCAGTTTCGGGGTTCATTCGGGAAAATTTCTCGGACATATGGTCAGCCAACGAGGGATCGAGGCAAACTTATTGAAGATTCAAGCTATGCTCGACATGCAAGCACCTAGAAATGTAAAAGAAGTTCAAAAGCTAACTGGACGTCTGGCTTCCGTGAATCGGTTTATCTCTCGAACCGGATAAATGTAAGCCTTTCTTTGATGCATTAAAGAAAGGGAGATTTCTGTGGACAAAACATTGCCAAAGTGTGTTTGAGTCATTAAAACACTATTTGGCGAATACTCAAACGTTGTCCAAGCCGGTTCCAGGCGAGCAACTTTACTTGTACCTAGCTGCTTCAGAACATGCAATCAGTGTTGTGCTTGTTCGAGCTGAGGAGCAACGATTTTTCATTTATTATGTAAGCCAAGTACTCTCGAGGCAAAACTCGGTACCCCCGTTGGAGGCGGCATATCGCTTTCGTTATGAGTGTTCTCAAGTTGCGACCGTATTTTTTTACCATTCTGTCGAAGTGCTAACTACTTTCCCGTTACAACAAGTTCTTCACCGACCGGATACGTTGGGCCGGTTACTCAAATGGGCAGTGGAGTTAGGCCAATTCTGCATTACATTCGCCCCGCGTACAGCAACTAAGTGGCTGATTTCATGGTTGAGTTGACATATCCACAGTTGCCCGAGAAAGGTATCAGTCAACCATGACATATGTACGTAGATGGTTCGTCCACAAGTTTGAGAGCAGGAGCAGGCGTGGTTCTCATCAGCCCAACCCGGCAAACTTTTACGTCAGCCATTCGTTTCAATTCCCACCACCAAAATGGCGAATCACGAAGCTTTGATGGAAAATGACAATGGGAATCCAAAAACTAATGATATACAGTGATTCCCAGATAATTGTATACCAAGTACTGGGAGAGTACGAAGCCCGGGGCGAGCATATGATACAATACCAGCAGCTAGCGAAGGAACTTCTTGAGCAGTTCCAACAAGTCTATATTGAGCAATTACCTCGATTGGACAACTCATTTGTTGATGCTTTGGCTCGATTGGCAACAACAGAGGGAGTGACGAGCATGATGGATGTTGTGGTCGTCATAACCTATTCGCCATCAATTCCAAGAGTTGTGGTCGCCCATACATCAGAAGCACAAGAAACTTGGATGACCCCGATTTTGAACAATCTTTGGAATGGTGTTCTCCCTGAAAGCAAAGCGCAAGCTACTCGCCTTATAGTACAAGCTGCTCGGTATACTATTTTGAATGGATGCTTGTATAAACGAAGTTTTTCTCTTCCGTTATTGAAATGTCTTACTCCCGGAGAAGGTCATGTAATTTTGGAACAAATTCATGAGGGAGTATGCGGGAATCATACCGGAGGACAGGTTTTAGCGTACAAAATAATTAGACAAGGATATTATTGACCCACACTCAAAAAGGATTCACTCGCTTATGCTCGCTCATGTCATAAATGTCAGATATATGCCCCACTTATTCATAGCCCCATGAAGAACTAGTGTTTGTATACAGTCTGTGACCATTTGCTAAGTGGGGGATCGACTTGATTGGCCCATTTCCTACAGGCACGTCGGGGGTGAAGTTCGTTGTGGTCGTTGTTGACTATTACACTAAATGGGCAGAAGTTGAAGCCATCGCAAAGGCCACCGAGCAAATAATGTGGAATTTTGTTTGGAAAAATATCATTTGTCGGTTTGGGCTTCCTCAGTCATTAGTGACGGATAATGGAAAACAATTCGATGGGAGTGAGTTTCGACAGAATTGTGCTCGTTGGGGAATAAAGAAATATTATTCTACTCCGTATTATCCCCAGTCAAATGGACAGGTCGAAGTTGTTAATAAAGTCATCAAGCATACCCTGAAGGCTAAACTTGATAATTCCAAGGGGGGAGGATGGACTGAAGAGTTGCTAGAAATCTTGTGGGCATATCGTATTACCTTCAGAACATCAACAGCAGAAACCCCATTTGCCATGGCATTCGGCACGGAGGCTGTTATCCCAGTAGAGGTGGAAATTTCGAGCCACCTGACTATGTGCTTCGGCGAACAAACCAACGATCAGGCACTTGCTTTAAGTACGGATCTTTTGAAGGAAAGGCGATTAGAGGCCGATTTCAAGAATGCTATATACAAGCAAAGGTCGGAGAAATTTTATAATTCCAAGGTTCGTACTCGCAGGTTTAAAATTGGCGAGCTCGTTTTAAGGCGAGCATTGGGGGTACAAGGCGGTGTGTTCAGTCGAACCTGGGAAGGACCATTCCGAGTGTCGGAGCATTTATCGAATGGGGCGTATGATTTGGAAGATTTGAATGGAGTCCCATTGTCCTATTCGTGGAACGAGTCAAATTTGAAAAAATATTATTAGTAAGAGGCTAGAAGGTGAGCTTGTGTTCGTCTGCGATCAAAGACAAACTAAGCGGCCAATCGCGTATGCTCGTTTGGGACGAGCACAACGATCAAGAAAAGTCTTACAAATCACGTATGCTCGCTTGGGACGAGCACAACTATCAAGAAAAGCTGAACAAGAGGCACCAGACATGGAGAGTTGAATCTTACCGACAAAATGTCTTTCATTTTTATCAAGGTTAGAGATTGTGTGTCATTTCCTGGTAAGAATGAGTGGCAACCTAGTGGGGTACGTGTCATTCTCTTAATCAAAAGTGGCATTAGCCGTAGCAGATGTCAACTTTGGGTTATAACTTGAGGGGGCCGCCATCAACTAGTTGTACCAGCTCATGCTAGGTATGTTTGTATAAATAGGCTTGTCGATAGCCAGAAAAAGAGATTGAAAAAGACATCGAAAGAGAGAGAAAAAAATAGAAGAAAGATTTTCTTTGTTATGGTGAGGGAAAGAACTTTTGATGGAGTTGGCTGGTTTGTTATGCCTCCAGACGTAATTCACAACATCGAAGTCAGTAGTTCCCACACTGACTCAGTCAGATGCTTTGGCGTTTGCTCTTGCACGAGCTAGAAACCTCGCATCCCAGCCGCGAAGCAGAGTACTTTGGTGTCGATTTGGAAAAGCCAATCCGAATCGGGAGAAGTATTCTTTTCGGGGCTGAAAGCGTACTCCGCGAGCACGCCCGGGTGCTCATGTCGAGCATGAATAACTCGACAGAGTTATGGTTGCCACATCACATTCTTTACTGCTTATGCAGTAGTAAATCACTAGTCCCCTTCGCATCCCAAAAATCTCCTCCGTGGGGGTGGGATGTCGAGGCACGCGCACGAGGCGACGCGCGGACGCTGATGCTCAGGCATCCGCGTATGGCCCGAACAAGTAATCGGATGGGCGGAAGGGGATAGAATGGTGCGAGCAGAGGCATATGCCCGCACCAGGTATAGGCGAGCAGGATTGCTCGCCATATGCTCATGACGACAGCAGCTCGCATAATCACAACTTGCCCAGGAGGGGCAAACCCTGATGTTGTTGCTGCTCTTGAGCATGTTATTTGAAGAAGGGGAGTCAAAGAGCTGACCCGCCTCAAACTTGTCAACATTAGAAGCTCAGACGAGATGTCGGCAGCTCATGTTCGCCCCAACTCAAAACCAAGGTTTTGAATCGAACAAAACAATTACTAAGCAGTCAGTGATTGTGATAGTCTAAAATTTATAGCTATGTGTAATAGAGGTAGTCTTCTCTACATGTAAAAAGTTGTAATAGTGTAGCAAACGTGTTGTAAAGCATTTTGTTTGTTAAGTTTTTCTAATTAAAGCCTACGAATGGTCGCACCTAAGCCAGACGACCCGAAAAAAGATGAACGAGCAGAACCTAATGTTCACCTGACGAAAAAAATCGTACTTACAGATGCCCGCAACAAAGCGAGCAATGGGTACGGGGGTCGCAGCTAAATAAGACGACCCGAGCAAAATAGTGATTGCGGCTAACATAAGACGATCACGAAAGAAAAAAGGGGTTACACATAAGTAAACCAATCTGATTGCAGCAAAATAAGACAATCAAAAAACCAGAGAAGTCAGGAAAGAACTTAGGCATTTATCATGTTCGAACATCAACAAAAGACAAAGGGCATAAATTAGAAAACCAAGCAAACAAACATCCATGAAAGGGCGGAATCGGCCATTCTCAATCAACACAAAGGAAATTGTTCAAGTAGCAAGTACAACAAAAACAGCAAGTTGTTCAGAAGGAGAAGCTAAAAATTACACATAAGAAAAAGTTAAGGGAAGAATTCATCATTCGGAGTTGGTGGTAGGGATTGAGTGAGCATTTCCTGTCTCGTGTGCTCGTCTCCATCAAGAGCACCCCTAGATCTGCTCGGCTCATCAACTAGTGCACTCTATTCGCCATGCCCTCCACCACCGTGCTCGCTCTGCACTCTGCCTCCTTGTTCGTCATGGACGTGCTCAACCGGCTCGCCCTGATGAGGTTCATCTATAGCATGTCCCACCGTGGCATCATCTTGATTCTCTTCTTCATCAGACACAGGGTCCTCAATTTCAACCCCAGCTGGGAGCTTGGAAAAGTCGCAGAGGTCTTGCAGGTCGCTTAATGGCAAGTTGCGATCAGGAGGATTGTCGACCATGTATTTCTCAAAGGCCATTTTTAGGGGGGCAATCTGCTTTCGAAAGAAAGAGTTTGCCTGGTTGCTCGAAGAGCATCCTCAAAGGCACAGATATAAAAGTAGTTGGATATCGAGTCCACATACTCTGTGGTGTGCATTCTCGAGTTCTCCAGGCCTAAGCGAGTGTTGCTTTCTTCGGCGGTAAGAAGCTGTTGAGCGAACAGGACTTTCTCACCTTCTAACACCTCATTGTCGGTTTTAAGCTTTCGAATTTCAATGGTTTGCTGCGTTTGGGTTTCTTTCATTCTCTGAAGCTCTTCCCGTTCTTGACGCAAAACTTCTCGGGCTTGATGCAACTCCTCCTTGACCAATCGTGTTTCCTCTTCTCTCCGACGAATCTCCCCTTGAGTTGAATTCACTTCCTCCTGGGCCTTGTTCAACTCCTCCATCTTCTCCCTGAAACTAGCGGTGAGAAGCATGTACTTGGAGTTAGGACTAGCTGTGGCCGAGAAAGCACTTTCCAAAAGCACAAGTGAGCGACCTTGATGGATAAGGCCCAATTGCATTTTTTCCAGCGCTGCGGGGCCATTGATTGCTTCTTCCAGATCGGTCGTCCAGGACCAGATAGGGGTTTCACAAGCTTTTTGCATGTGCTCGGGCAATTCGGGGATATTGCTCACGGAGGGAGAGCAAAAGTAATCCCTCAATTCTGGCAGTAGACGGGTCCTCTGGGCAATGAGCCTGTCAAACATTTTTGGCATTAGACGAGTAGGATGACCACAGTGAACATAAATACCAAAAGCAGTGAAAGTGAACATAGGTACCTGGTCGCCCGAACGGGATCCCAGCCTAAGTAAGATCTATCGTTAGGATCCTGGACTCGGGAGCTGGAAGGGGCCCCTGGATCAGTAAACTGCGGTGGGGGTATAGTTATGCTCGTCCCAACTTGGTTAGTCTGCTCTATGGGAGAGATTGATGGGGGAACAGTTGTGCTCAGCTCCGAGGCTGGTTCTGGAATAGTAGTGATGGGCGGGCTCGCTTGGAGCGGAATAGACTGATCTCCTGATTGCCTCCTGATCCATTTTGGCGAAGGGGCCAGTACACTCGGTCCTTGCTCACCGGATCGAGTGGTCCTTTTCTGTTTGCTTGGTTCGCTGTGGGAAGCTTTATGTGCTTCCCGTTCGGCTTGAATCCAGGCCATTTCGCTGGGTTTCCTCTTTCGAGCCATCTTGGTATGCTCGGCTATGCTTACAACGGTAGTAATGGCGGGGAGAGCTGTGAAAAGAAAGAGTCTGTCATGGAATGGATTATCAAAAGTATGATATATGATCAAATGAAAAGCTTGTTTATACCAGCTGGGTTAAGGGCTACCAAGTGATGAGGGGGCACGAAAAATCCTCCTTTCTTCCTTTGATCCGCGGTGTTTAACGTTCTTACTGAGCGTTCGGAATAGGGCTCAAGATCGATCTGCCAAATACTGCTAAAGTATCCATCTTTCGTTTCTTTGTCAGCAACAGCTTGAAGTCCTGAGATAGAAGAAGCAAGTTAAAATCAGTCCCCTGAGGAAAGTAAAGCAATAAATTACTTACTCCGACAAATTCCAAAATCAGTGGGAATGTCTAGACGAGCATTTGGTTCACATCCTGAGGCGGGACTTTTCCAATCACCCCCGACGAACCAAAATTTATCTTTCTAATCCTTGATCTTGTTGGGCACATCCTCGATGACTTTACACTTTGTGTTAGCTTGCATGAACAACCATCCATGTTCGCCTTTGGGTTGAGATAAATGGACTAATCGAGTAAGTTCGGCCGTAGTGGGATAGTACACATGTCTCATTTTGCCGAACAGAGATAGAATACTCATGATCATGTGCCACCCATTTGGCATCAACTGTGTAATGGTAATATTCCATTCCACGAGCAAGCGAGTAATTGCCGGGTGTAAAGGAAATCGAAGACCAGCCTCCATGGTATCTAGATTTACAGCAACACAACCTCCAGGAGGTTGATCTGCTCGCTCATCAGGACCAGGTGTCCAGAAGAATACGTCTTTTGGAGTTTCATAATTTCGGTGCAATTGGCTGAGCATATCTTCATCGATTACACTTGTTATTTTGCTCCCTGGGTACTCATTTTCAACTCCTATCCGGTGAGGTTGTTCGGGCCATTCGAGGTCATAACGAGCGCTATACTCGGCGTATGTTGGACTGTGGGGGCGACCACTAGGAATATCTTGGGTTAAATTCGTACCAAGCTCAACGTGTTATTCGCTTGCAAGTGAAATACTCTGTTCGCCCCCAATTCTCCTGCTCGGTTCGTTGATTCTCTTTGATTGGGATTCGTTGACGTCACGATTACCCATAACCCTAAAATTCATTTGGGATTGGGGAGTTTCTTCGTCCGAATCATTGAAAAAATCAGAACGTGCTACTTCTTGGTCTAATTCGTTGATAGCTTCATCAGAATCCGACGAAAGAATAGCGAATGGTTGTCGAATTTGCCATCGGGATTTCGATCCCGAGGCATCCGCCATCGGAGCTTTAGCCCCGCTGTGGGTAATAGGGCGGTGGGACGAAGAAGAAGACCCATCGTGATTCGATTCTCCAGAATTAAACAGAGAATCGGCGGAGTTTGAATGGATAGACATAATCGGAAGTAAAATGGGAAGAGAAGCAATTACCTGGACAGAATTTCTCGTCGGAAGAAGCACACTCTTGTCGGAGGTCTTAGAAAGAGAAGAGATCGAAAGAAAGAAGATAAAACAATGGAAAGAGGTATTTAAGGGGTTTTCTGAGACGACGGGTTTCGAAGGTTGGGAAAAAATTCGAAAATAACTTTTTATAAGTTAAACCTCGAAACCCGTGAAACCAAGCCTTTTCGTCTGTACAAGGGACTATCAGCTTCGAGAAATGTGTTACAAAAATCAAGGTGATGTTTGAGGTTCTCCAAAAAAGTTGGACAGTCTGGCCCAATTGATTAACACAGAGTGGCCCGACTGGGGGGTATTGTTGTAATCGGTCAACGATTTTCAATATCTTGCACAGCTGGAGGAACAGGGGCATTATCTAACTATATATCATTCCCGTTCGCTGGACATGTGCTCGCCAGCCGAGCATGGGTTTATATTCGTCGTGATCGGCCAAGTCAAGAAAGGCGAGCAGAGGAAATAACCAAATGGAAGTCGAGCAGAGTAAGGGCATTATGTTCGCTATTCTAAAAAGCGAACAAGTGGCCCAAATAAATACGCTTGACTAAGCAGCGAGTACAAAGTCGAATCATCAATCTAATCTCGCCCACCTGGACAACAAGCAAGAGGCTTCATAAGCAGATAAGTACAGGTGTTGGTCAGAGAGATGAGGTAGGAAAACGTGGCTATACCACATAAAATCTTGCATGTTATGAAGTCACCAGCTCGTGCTTACTAAGAACAGCACATGCTTATCAAGATACTATAAATAGACCCTGGAAAATCATAAAGATGGTTGACAAATATTCCCCAAAAAACACATATATTCCATTATATCATCCCTCGTGTAAATGATGCCAGTCACAAAGTATCTTGTGCTCGGCTCACTTGTATTACGTAATTTAACATCCCTGGCTTGGTATGCCCCCAGACGTAGTCAATTCTGACGAACTGGGTCATCAATTACTTGTTATTTACATTAATATTGTACACATCATATTTTTGTTTGTGAGTTGTTATCAAATAAGCCACATCATATTTCCACGTAAGACGACTTGCAACACCATTGTAAGGAAAAATCTCAACCTAGTTGAAGACAACACCAAACCCAAACCCCTTTCTTGAGAGAGAGTTAGTGGTTAAATGAGGTAGTGGAGATGCAATCCCGTGGAGGGTGATAAGTCCAGAGGCGATCCCGTGGAGGGTGATAAGTCCAGAGGCGATCTCGTGGAGGGTGATAAGTCCAGAGGCGAACCCGTGAGGGTGATAAGTCCAGTTGAGTGAGAACTCATTAAACATCTGTAAAGCAATCCCGCAAGGGAGGGTAGGCAATCCCGTGGAGGGAGATAAGTCTCGTTTGAGTGAGAGCTCTATAAATGTCTGATTGTACTGTGTTGACTAACACAATAAACTAGTAGAGTGAGTTGAAGGAATTTCCCTGCGGATAAGGGAGAGTGGACGTAGTAGCTTGAGTCTCCGAACCACTATACTTTGTTGTGTTCTTTATTGCTTTATGTTCTTGTCATATGCAAATGTTTACTAACAAGCAAGCAATTCTGTAAAAAAAAAAAAAAAATTAAATCACCTATTTCCCCCCTCCCTTTTTACATAAAATTAAATTATTTTTTTTCGGGAGCAACAGGAAGGCTGATTGCGCCTCATCAATAAGGTTTGGGAGAGCATGTTTAAGCCTATTACATAGGACCTTAGAGATAACCTTGTAGACAACGTTACATAAAGATATGGGGGGGAGCTCTTTCATTATCTTTGGTTGCTCAACTTTAGGGATTAGGACAACAGTGGTGGTGTTTAGGTTTAGCGGGAACTCTCCTCTTTCCAGCCAACTTATTCCAGCTTCTACTATGTCCGGGCCAATGGTTGCCCAGAACTTCTTGTAAAAGACGGGGTTAAAATTTGACATTGTCAAAATTATTGGGACTAAATCGACGGCAAAAAGAACTTATGAGACTAAATCTATTTGAAATTAAAGTTATAAGACCATTTGTAATTCAAACTTTATCATGTAGAAATATATCATCATTCGTTATTGAGTTGAATAAGATGTTGTTGGCACGAATTATCCCTACGTATCACAACACGCCACATGGGCAAATTTGCTAAGTAAGTCCTAACTTATAGCGAGAAGAAACCTTAGAAGAGCCATAGACGAGCAGTGCAACCTATGAATGAAGAGTTAAACAGTGAGCTAGCAATGTTAATGAAAACAGCCCGAGAATTAGTCAAAGGAGGAGCTCGACCTCGTCAAGTATGGAACCTAACCACCAACGAAATGCTAATGAGACAAGATCACTCCAAGAAGGAAAATACATCCTCATAATAGTGATGGTTGACAAAATCGTTCCTATATTAGAAAGTAAACCAAACAATGTATTGAAAATTTACGGCTAGTGTACGACTAGTGCTCCCCGATTGGCCCAAATATGTCCACCAAGGACATATTTGGCACTGCAATCCCTTGCACTATAAATAAAGCCTTTAATGCATAATAAAAAAAAATCAACAAACATTAATACTGAACCTAAAAACTCAGCAATTCTCTTTGCATTTAATAGTTCTTTAGTATTTAATTGCATTAAAGGTTTAACCATTGGATTGAGGAGTTAGTACATTTATTGTTCTAATGAATCAACTCATTATTGTTTTATTCGATCCACTGCCACATCAATCAACAATTAATCCACTTGGATTTATATCGGGTAATAATATAAGAATCATGTCAATATATATTATTTCTGAGGGACACTCCCATGAAATATTAGCACATTTAAATAAAGGGCTAAAAATATCATGTTTTTTTGTGGGTTGAACCGAATCGAATGTATTTTTCTTTTAAAATTTGCTCAAAAGATAAAACAATTTTATAAAAAAAAAATATGTTACTATAAAAGTAAATATGTATTACTGTAAACATAAATATTATATATTTATTATTTTTATATTTATCTTTATAATAACATAATTAAGATATTAAAAATTGTATTATTATAAAATTGTCATACTCAAAGCAAACATGTACTATCTCTGTCCCATAAAAGCGTGCACACCACCTTTATTATCGAGTTTTAGTGAGCGAGTTGTTTATTAGTATTTCAAATGACACTACTACACATTTGAGCTTGGAGAGCTCCACTTGGATAGCCCTTTTTTCGAACAGCTCTCCAAGTGGTTCCTTGGAGAGCGGTTCTATTAAAAAAAAAAAAGACAACGGTTAAAAACCGCTGTCCAAGATCAAAAACTTAGACGGTTGGTTCATAAATTGCATGCAAAGGGTAATTGGAGAGCGGTTTTGAACTGTTGTCCAAGGTAAAGCTTGAACAGTGGTTCATAACCGCTCTCCAAGTGAATTAATTTTTTTTATTTTTTTTTCGTAAAGCTTTTATTTTTTGTTTTATTTTTTTGTTTTAATTTGTAAATTCTTTTAAGGTACAGTTCAAATATTTTATTCTTTAAATTCTCGTGTTATTTCTTTTTAATATTCATCGTATATAATGAGATTAACACAAACTCTTATTTAAAATTTGTTCATAATATTACTTGTTTAAATAGAAAAGTATTACTTGTTTAGATAGAAAGGTATAACTTGTTTAAAGAAAAGTTTTACTTGTTTAGATGAAAAAGTATTACTTGTTTAAAGGAAAACATTACTTATTTAGATAGAAAATTATTACAAGTTTAAAAGAAAGGTAGTACTTTTTTTTAAAAAAGTAAAAGTAAAAAATATAATTTTAATATAATATAATTTAATTTAATTTAAATTTATATAAAAAAATTATTATATAAAAATTTGATTGAATTAATAAATAATATAATTGAAATAAAAAAAATTTAAAAAAAATTGTAAGAAAAAACGATTTTTAGAACATATAGAATTAATTTCATTAAATAAACGCAAGAAAAGTATTACTTGTTTAGATGAAAAAGTATTACTTGTTTAAAGAAAAGAATTACTTGTTTAAATAGAAAAGTATTACTAGCTTGTTTAAATAGAAAGATATAACTTGTTTAAAGAAATATATATATTACTTGTTTAGAAGAAAAAGTATTACTTGTTTAATGAAAAATATTACTTATTAAGATAAAAAAAAGTATATTACTTGTTTAGAAGGAAAAGTATTACAAGTTTAAAAGAAAGGTACGTAGTGTACTTTTTAAAAAAAAAACAAGTAAAAAATATAATTTTAATATAATTTAATTTAAATTTATATAAAAAAATTATTATCATATAAAATAATGTGATTGAATTAATAAATAAGATAATTTAAATAAAGAATTTTAAAAAAAATTTGTAAAAAAACGAATTGTAGGACATATAGAATTAATTTCATTAAGTAAACGTAAGAAATATAGTGCCCGAGCGGAATTGATCCGCTCAGGCGCCCAAGGTCCGTGTTCGGTCCCCCATGGGAGCGAATAATTGTCTCAATTAATTGGGAGATTTGGTGGCTTATATATGAGATGTTTGGTGAGTCTGTGCCTAAAAATTGATTTTAAAAAAATATATATATAGCGGTTGAAAACCGCTGTCCAAGGGAGGAATTTGGATAGCGGTTGAAAACCGCTGTCAAAGTCTTTTTTTTTACAGCGGTTTTTTAACAGTTGTCCAAGCTTGGACAGCTGTTAATTGGACAACTGTTATAACCGCTCTCTAAGGGCTATTTTAACAGTTGTCCAAGACCAAATGTGTATTAGTGTTATAAAGTGATTTTTAAGGAGAGGTATTATAGATCTACCTCTCTTCTTTTATATGCATCTTTAAAAATTACTTTATCATTTCAAATACTAATAAAAACTCACTCACAAAAACACATGAAAAAAGTAAGTGTGCACGTTTTTATGTGACGGAGGGAGTATTATTCTATTATTATGTATTTGTTCCTTCTGATATTCTAGTATGTAGATGAAAGACATGATTATGTTACAATGTTCAACTATCAAAAACAAAGTTATTAAGAATTGAAATAAAAAATATAATAGAACATAAAAAGTTAAAGAAATTAATTTGACTTTGGCCAATACATAAACTTTGGATTCACCTTATAAAAGTTCGATGAAACTTGGAATACAATACATTTGCATGAATGGCATCTGTCCAAAAGAAACTGCACACAACTTTAGTCACACTTATTTCCACCAAACGCTTTCACACTAATAAATTTCTTGTACAAGTCGCTCCAATCTGGATTTAGCATCTTCCACACATTTCTTGTTTTTTTTTCTCTATTAATTAATTTTTGTTAATTGAACTTATAATTATTACACTTGTTCAAGTGGAACAGAGAGAGAGAGAACCATAATCTTGGAAACAATTTTATTAAAAAAATATAATACCACCATGGAAATTGGAGACCAGATTGGCCTACTGGTTTTGAGATCAAGAATAGTTCAAATATTATTTAACAATTGAAAACAACAAGTTGTCTACATGTTTTAATAATACTTTAATTACTTCCTATATGCAAATATTTTATTAATATCTCATTTGGCCATAAAAATACAAAGGAAATATAGAATATTGAGACTACTGAAAATATATAATAGCTGCAATTTCCATTAACTATGCCCTAATTAACATTTCGAAAATTGGGAAATAACAAAAAAAAAAGAAAAAAAAAAGCCTAATTAATTAAAGAGAAATATAGCAACTCCTCCAAAACTGGGATTTATAATTTCTTCATTAATTCTCATCTCAGGTTTCGCTGTCAGAAATTTCGATGACTGAAGAACCGAACCCCAAAGTCAACTCCAATCCTAACTCACTGAGTCGAGGCTCCGTTTTGACTTGGACATTCGCTTTTTCATTCCAGTTCACCAACGCCGGCTCCACCGTTTCAACCGAGGCCGAGTCGTGACTCGGCGCCCTATCATCAAAATTCTTGTGATCTTCTTCACCGAGTTCCCACCCCGTGATCGTAAACTTGGCCTCCGATTCAGTACTCACAAACTCGGTTGCCGAGTCGTCGAGTTGCCTCTTCGCACGCGACGACGAGCGCCGCGGTCTGACTCGGCGGAAGGCGGCGGCGGAGTCCTTGGAGAGGTGGCGAATGTCGCCGCCAAGAAGAGGCATGACGGCGGCGGAGTCCACGTCATCGCCGGAGACTTGCGTCATCATGAGCGGGGCGCCTTGCAGCACGGCCTCCACCGCCGCCTGGCACCGCTGCCATTGGCCGGAGCACATCAGCCCGACGGAGCCGTACACCGGGTTTATGATCCGCCCACACGCTTCGTACAACAGCGACCTAAAGATCTCTACTAATTACAAAAAAAACATAATTAATATAATCACAATCATATTCTGTCATTAAAAAATTTTAGCTAAAAAAAACATGTAATATAAAATTAGTGACATAATTTCTATATATAGTAACATGAACTTACATTAATTTTCTGATTTTTCAATTGAAAAGTCTATAATAACACTATTTATATTATTAAAAAAAATTAGCTAGAAAAACTATAACGACAAGATTTCATAGCCAAAAAAAGTCAAAATTGACAAGACATTTGATTATTTTTAGCTGCAGAGCTATAACGACAGGATTCCTATCGTTAAAAGTCAGATACGGCCGTAACAATATATATGAATAATTAATTGATTTGATGTAATAAGTTATAAGTGTAATGGTATATATACCAGAGTGGAGGTGGGAGGGGGCGGAGGAGATAAGGTTGATAAGGCCGGCGCGGCCGTAGAATTTGGCGAGAAAGAGGGTGGCGTTGCCTTGTGATTCCGGGGAGTTGATCCAGTGAAGGGAGGAGCGGAGGGTGCAATCGTCGGCGCAGCCTTTTCGGAGGACACGGCAGCCGTTGCAGCTCATTCTCATTTACACAGAAATTAAGAGGGGATAAAAGGGATGCGGAAGAGGGGAAGGGAATGGTATTTATTAAAGGAGGGGGGGAAATGTGATGTCGTGTGTAGGAGCATATGGAAACATTAGTATATAATAATAATAATATGATTATGATATTTTATCAACTGCAAAACTCAAAGAAGTTGCTTTATTTATTTTATATTATTGATTACCATACGTCTTGTGTACGCCCGGTGTGTTGTAATGGTGCATGATATTAATTAATGTCGTTCAATAAAAAAGAATTGATATTGATCGTTATTTAAAAAATACATTTGAATTGTATAGACACGTGTTAACATATTTTTATGAGATTGGACTTTTAGAGGGTGTTTGCAAAAAATTATAAGTGATTATAGTTATTTAGAATTGCGTGCATAAATAATTTGGAGTGTTTTATTTTTTTTTTATTAAATTAAATAAGCTCTCAAAAGCTATAAATTAAAAATTAAAAGGGATACTTTTGGTAAATTGTGAGTATTTTTTTAAGTATTATTAAATTTTTTTGCAAACACAATCAACTTTTCTTTGATTTTTTTCATAATTACTAATTTTAATCACTTTTTTAAAAGGATAATTTTTGCAAACACCCTTTTAGATGATGTAAAAAAAATTAATGGTATCAGAGCAAAAAGACTCACGTCTACATTTAAAGAAAATATAAATGAATTAATTAAACATTGTTCTATACAAATTTTGATTTTTAGATGAAATGAAATTCTTTTGAATAATGTGTGCTAAATTTTATCATATTATTATTGCTGAAAAGCTGCTAATGTGCTTTTGTTCCTTTCCTTACGGGAGGTGTAGGGTTCGATTTTTTTGCCACTTTTCATAAAAAAAAGGTTTCTTTATAACTAAAGAGAACATGCATGGGATAAGAGCTTCACTAATTTTAGAATTGTGGTTACTCTAACTTCTTTTGTACTGAGATGATGAAGGTTGTATATAATTTTTTATGAGTTGGGACTTGGGAGGGGAATCCTCCAAACCAATCTCTTTATCTATATATATGGGTACAAAAGCAGAAGTGGTGAGATTTTTGATAAATTTCTATTTGAGCAAATAAATTTACACCTATACATAACGAATTGCTGAATCTCACTCTCCATAAAAAAAAAAAAAAGATTTAGAGCCTGTTTGGCACAACTTATAAGCTTTATAAATAGTTTATAAGTTGTTTAGAAACTTATAAATTCTTTAATTTTATTTGGTAAAATAAGATGTTTAACATTTATAAGATCTAAAATAAGCTTTACTGTATCCCAAACCATCCCGACCCAAATCCAATCCAACCCGGTCCGACCTAAGCCAAGCCCGAACCCCCGACTCGTTCCCAGCTCGAACCTGGCCCAGGCATCTCTATATACAAAACTAAAATTAATAATAAAAAAATACGCTTTTAAAAAAAATTAATTTTTCTAAAAAATAAAAATTATTTTGATTTTTGATTTTTTTAAAACAATAATTTTTTTATTCTAAAAAAAATGTTTTCAATATTATTTTTTTCAAAAAAAAAATATTTTGATTTTTTTTAAAATTATTAAAAACTTATAAGTTTTATTAGTCAAACACTTTAACAACTTATAAGCTACATAAAAATTACATTTTATAAGCTCTTAAAACAACTTATAAAATGTTAGAGCTTATAAGATTTTATAAATTTAACCAAACGGACCTTTAGTCTTATAAAATTAGTCAATTGGAATTTTTTTTATTTCTTTTTTATTTTTACCTATCATCCACAATTTAAAAGATGTGGATCCAGATGCACCGTGTACTCATAGTTCATTTTAAAAACATACAACTTGTTATATATGCAACTGAACTGTGCACCTATTTTTCCATATATTAATTTAAAAGATATTAGTAAAATGACTTAATAGAGATCAATTGTTAGATGATCGGAATAAATTTAATTTAAATTCCTATCACAATTAGTTTCACACTACGCACACAACTTAATGCTAAAATTGTCAAATATTCAAACAATGAATTACTAGTTAAAAGAAGGATAGGTCTTCTTTGAATTCGATTCACTGATTTTTTTTTTGCTTTTTAGTGTCATTGAAATTGAAGGCTATCACTTTGCTCAATTGGCTTGTTCTCATCCCTTATTGCACTTTATCAAAACTAAACTCAATTCACCCAAATATAACAAAACAGAATAGAAATATTGAAAATATGATTTGAAAAAGCCTAATCATATTTTTTTTTGGGGTCAGATACTATTGTGGGAATTCTTCGACGTCTATATATATACGATATGATACATGTGAGTGTTTTGTTAGTGTTTTAGAAAATAGAAATGCATCTTCATGTAGTTGGTTTTAACCTTTTTTTTTTCTATTCAATATATAATTTGTTTGTTAATATATATCAAATTTTCACTTTAAATTGTATTGCTTTTCACTTTAAAAAAATATCAGTTTAAAATAGTGTTAAAAGTTTAATCTAAACGTGATAGTATAATTTTCTATTACCACTTTTCAAGAAGAGATAATGTTTAAAGTAAATAGTGATAATATTTTTAAGTGGAAATCGAGGGTCCTTCAATGCATAAAATAAAAATAATCGGGATGAAAAAGTATATGGTGAACAAGTTTCACGATGAAATTAATTGGTTAAAGTGTGTGATTTTTTAAAGTATATAATTTTGACGTTTTCAAGGAGAATTGACCAATAAATTATGGATGTATTTAGCATTTTTGGGAATGCAAATGGTATAAAAAATAACATGAATTTGAGAATGTATATTTTTTTAAAAAAAAACTTCTGATTTCACAATTTACGTATTTTCTGGAATAATTCTTGTAATTTACGTATTTTTTATTTTGGCCCCAATTTTAATTTTTATTACATGAAAAAATGCTGGTTTTAATTAAAGTTTTATCCAGTGTTGTTTATGCATGTACTGTGGGCGGCGCTCACGGTTTTGCTCCAACATAGGTTGAAAATGTCGCAACCTTTTTTGTATCTTACATAAAATATTTTATTTTTGCCATTTGAAATATTAAATGGCAAATACTATATATATTTAGTAATGAGACGTTGTATCTCCACGTTCGGTGTTGGGATGGCACAACCAGTGAGGTGGGAATTTAGTTTATTAATTTATTATATTGTATTTATGCCATTTCAATGCTCCTTAATCTTGACAAAATAAACAATTACAAAATACTATATATGAAGTGTTTAATTGAATTAAAAATTATGATGCACGAATTCTTCTGAAAATATCATAGTGCAGTACTACATACACGTAGGGTGTGGGTGTGGGTGCGGGTGCAATTCGTGTATCCCGTGTGAATCCGTGAATACAATTAAAAATAATAATAATAGGATACGCCCGGAAAGTGTGTGTGGCCAGTTATTCTTTTAGATTTTTTTTTCTTTGCAGGTTTTTGAGATTAAAACTTTAAATGGTCATATTATTAAGTACTAGATGTGTTATTTCAACTTAACAATATTATTATGTAATGTAACTTAAATTGACTATATTGTTTGGGTATCAAACAATATTGCACATCAAAATAATATGGGAGGATCATGATGTTTATTAGGACGAACACTATTTTCATTGATATGAGACATTTTGGAAGATGCTAAAAAATAAACATGTACTAATACAGAAATTTGAGTTCATCTAGGTCGTAACAAATATAGCTCTTGTTTTTTTTTTTTTTATAGAAATGAAATTTTAGGAGTTTGAATCTATTCAAATTTACTAAAGTCTTCATATAAAATAAATATAAAAATAAGAGTAAAAAACATTCTTATATCCTCAAATTAATTGCAGAGATAATTATGTGTTTAGATGGAAGGATTTTGAAAGGTATAACTTATGATTAGTTTAGACTATTGCGTAAGCCCATGGAACCAATTGGCTAAGTCCAAAGAAATATTGGATCCAACTCCATATATATTTCAAATTGAGCCGAAATTTTGAGAAGCTACAGGCCCAGAAATCGCTATTCCAAATTGGGTCTATGAATTCAGCCACAGCCCATGACCATGAGTCCATGATGATCCACTTTTTTCTAATTTAATTTCGTGAGATAATAACACTCGTGCTCTCTTGGTAGGTTTTGTCACTCGGGCTTTTATTATTTTACGAAAATGAAAAATGTGTACATCCCATGGGTTAGAATACTTTATTTACATTAAAAAAATGGGTTTACTACAAAAAATTGTAAAAAAAATTCCCCAACCCTTTTCTTTTGCCATTTGACGGAGAGTTAACTATTTTTTTACCTTACTTCAAATGGAAGGAAGACATATTGATCAGGGCTGGAAAACCGAAAACGTAAAGTTTCTGATTTTTGTACTATTCCAGTGAAACTTATTCACTATAAGAAACTTTTATTTAATATCATAACTTTTTTTTTAACAGAAAAATGTAAAGTGGAGTATAAAGGGTACTACAACCCTTACAACGTTAGGACACTGTGATGCGAACGAGGATTTTGGGTCCAATGAGTCTTGCGAAAATGAGCCATGTGAGAAAAAATATTGTCTCAGTTTTAATTCTTGCAAGATTGTTTTATATTTACCAAAGATAGTGTCTCATATTTTACAAGATTTGACAAGATCTTCAAGATTTACAATATATTCAAGATAGTCCTAAATTTACTGTTTTATTGCTTTATTTTCGATTATTTTCTTTTATTCATAGATATCTAGTAGATTTAGGAGATTTGGTCATTTTTAGATTAGGATTAGTAATTTTCGCGTGTTTAAATACTTGTTCACGATTTTTCTTCTTTTTTCATGATGAATATTAAACTTCTTGGTAACTTTATCAAAATAATCGTTCTTCAGCTGGCCTGAGTCAGGGCGTCAATTTTATTGTGTTTATATTTGTTCTCCTAGTAGCCTGCGCTAGGGCGACGAATTTATCGTGTTCCCAAATAGCGATTCTCATCAAATTGATGCTTTCATTGAAAGTATTTGAGAATTGCGATCGTAAATTGACACCATGTCAAAAACCAACGGTGAACGGATTGAGATATTGGAAACGCAAGTGGCCAATATCGGCGTCAAGCTTGATGCGTTAATCGCGACGGTAGAGAAGATAAAGAGGAAGCTTCGCCGATGTTCTTCGTCAAAAAAATCCTCGCACCGGTCCTTTTCTTCACCGGAGATGACAGCCCCCATCATCAACCCATCACCGCTTCAGCTTAGATCAGGCATTTCGCCGCCTAGACCACCACTCAACCGCCGACTCTAGTGACGGCTCAACCAGCGTCGCACCGTGATGGCGTCAAGTGCCGCTCCGTTGCAAAAATCGAGAGCCATCCGCCCCCATGCCATCCCGATCGTGAGACCCTCCAATTTTTTGCATCACCGTTCATAAATGACGAAGACGGCAATTTTCAAGTTGCTACCCTATTTTAAGGCGTGTTTTAAAACACTTAAAACAATTTTTAGAAGCATTTATTTTCAAAGTTTTTTCTCACCATTTTTGAAAATAAATACTTCTAGAAATTATTTTAAGTGTTTCAAAACACACCCTAAGAAGCGTGATCTGTTCACAAAGCCTGTACCTTTTCATGGAGTCAATGACCAAATTGGGCCATTGGATAAATCGAAAATTAATTTCTCTGGGCCGTGTATATTTGTTGGTGATTATGGGCAAAGTGGGCCCCATGCAGGAATTGATATAATGGCTCAGGTTATTTGCACCAACACAATTAGGGTAGGTTTGTTTTGGGCTTACAAAATTTTGGACTTTAAAATTCTTGTATTTTAAAATTTTATTAAAAAAATTGAATATATATTTATTGGGGATTTTATAGGATATGATTGTATAGGATGAAGAAAAAATTAATTGATTTGTATTATTATATTATTATTGTAACGATTGAATGAATGTGATGTTTTGAAAATTGTGTAAAAATGAGGGGAGTGTAGGGTGTAGGGTGCAGTAATAGTATTAGAAGTGGATGTTATAGGATTTCAAAATACTTTGTTTAAGTATTGAAGAAAAATGTATTTGTGATTGTATAATTAAAATCCGTCCGTGCTAGTCTAGTTGCATAACGAACATACCCTTAGGAAATACACCGTCAAGAAATTTGGATAAGAAAAAAGTTGCACAAAAAGACTACTTTACCCTTTATTAATTTTATACAAATTCTAATCTATACTATACTGTAAGCTGCCGCCTCCGCCGTGGTGTCAACCGTCGACACAACCATCTAGTCAGATGACGAGTCGCCGCTTCTTGTCGATTCTTTGCCCAGATATTCACCAAAGTTCATATACAAAATATCAGAAAATTTGAAAAATGGATAATAAATCCCTGTGTTTTTACTTGAACCTTAAAAAACCATAAAAATTAGCAAAGATTGAATTCAGAAGAAATACACATACAATTCTAGCTTTGAAGTCTGTTTACCTTACATATTTCTGTCACATTGTCCAAAAAATATAAAAAATTCGAAATAAAAAAACAAGAACAAATTTCAGATCTGTTAGAAGGAAAAAAAAAAGCATACAGAAAGAAGAGAGAAAAAGAGGCGACGAAGAGAGAAGAAGAAGAAGAAAAGGAAGACACCTGGAGAAAGGCGACGAAGACGGAGGTGGCGGCGGCGTTAGACGAGAGGCAGACGAAGACGGAGGCGGCAAAAGCGGCGGCGGGAGGAGAGGGGCTGGTGACGGAGAGGAGAAGTGGTGGGGTGTGGTGCCTGGGAGTGTGTTGAGCAGAAAATGGGGTCTGAAATGCAGGCAAGGGTATTTTAGAGAGAATAGTGGGGTGTACTGATCCGATAGGGAGTGTATTAATCAGTACGGTGTATTTCCTAAAAGAGGCGGTGCAAGTAACCTGAGCCGAATATAATAGCCATAATGGACCTGATGTCTTTAATGACAGCTTGGGCCTTATATTGGTTTTCAGGATACTGATCACGTTGGCCCTTTATTTCAATTAAAGCACATTGGGCTTCTTACATTCACTGAAGGGATTGGGCCGACGAAATATTTTGATACTAATGAGCTTTTTATATTTTCTAGTGGGGTGGATACATTTAGTGGGTCCCCATTTTATGATGAACCACCTATTTATGATGAAGAGGAAGAGCAGCCCGTAAGTGATTCCGTGTTTCCTGTTTATGACACTGAGTCCAAAGACGAGACATACCAAGTTTTTGATACGAAAGTTGATAATGATGCAAATTTTTCGGGCCTTGATACAGCGTTTGATGAAATTCGCCTAGATGATGATGAAGGTTATATCTCCCATAATCATTATTAATTTTTTATAATTAATGATAGTTATTTTGTTGACAGTACTATTAAACATCGATCCTATCACCTAAAGGTTTTTTGCCACACCCGAACAACTAATAATTTTGAGCTCAATAATTTGGTGGCAAGCAGTTGGCGATTATATAAAGGGGAGCATTTAGGCTCGATGAGAGAGCGTTCCCAAAATTGGTCCTTGAGGACAAGGACGATCTTGAAGGGGACGAAATTGATGCGAATGAGGATTTTGGGCCCAATGAGTCTTGCGAGAAAAGATATTGTCTTAGTTTTGATTTTTGCAAGATTGATCCATATTTACCAAAGATAGTGTCTCATATTTTACAAGATTTGGCAAGATCTTCAAGATTGACAAGATATGCAAGATAGTCCTAGATTTACTGCTTTATTGTTGTATTTTCGGTTATTTTCTTTTATTCATAGATATCTAGTAGATTTAAGAGATTTGGTCCTTTTTAGATTAGGGTTAGTCCTTTTCTTGTCTTTAAATACTTGTTCATGTTTTTCTTCTTTTTTCATGATGAATAATATTAAACTTCTTGGCAACTTTGTCAAAATCAATCGTTCTCCTGTTGGCCTGAGCCAGGACGTCGATTTTATTGTGTTTATATTCGTTCTCCTGCTAGCCTGCGCTACGGCGATGAATTTATCGTGTTCTCAAATTGCGGTTCTCATCACACCTCCACCACACATTACAACAACACCTATTCAATATCATAAGTTTCTAATCACAATTATTTCTACATATGTAAATCACCACAACATTTTATAGGGTCTCCTAGCCAATCAATAAAGAACAATGCCTTAAACTCGATGAATCTAACAGATAACCACGACCATAATCTACCTTTAATCTCATCAATTACCTTACGGTTGGAGACTTGGTATCGTTGAACATCGCCTCATTTTTGTAGTTCCATATCCAGCTCCAGAAAGTGGTCCCTATTCTCTTGAGTTTTTCACTTCCTAACAAGCTGCTGAAATGAAGGAAATGATCCACCGGTGTCGTCGAAGGGAAAGCCGTCTACTTTGTCCAGTGGAACATCTCGGTCCAAATTTGAATTGCAAACTGGCAGCCGAAAAAAATATGGGATAGATTATCTTCACATGTTCCGCACAAGACACGTAGATTATCGTTGTTTGTCATGGAAATGTTTTTTGCTATGGGGATGTCCTTTGTTGGTAGTTTTTTATGGATCACTTTCCATATGATGACTTGAGTCCGTCTCGGAGTAAAATATTCTACATGAGGTTAAACGCCTTCTAAGCTTGTTGTCCTACTGAATTGGTCGACCCGCCAAGGAGATTTGAGGATGCATAACGCCTCTTTTGTTGAGTAGATGTCATTTGGTGAATGTTTCCAACTCCAAGTGTCTCCCGTGTCCTGTTGAATCTGAACATTAATATTAATTCAGTAATATCATTATGCATGTGAATTAATATCACATACAATTTGATGTTGTTGTAACATGAATAATCTCACCACACAGATAAGGTACGAAGCTGACAAGTCGATCACCAGCAACCAGATGAAGTGACTTGAGGTTGAGGCTCTATGAGTCAGAAGCCGCAGGTTGTAGGAATCACATAGGCTACCCGAGGTCGGAGGCGACTTGGAACGTTATGCAAGTCGCTGGGCGACGTGGAAGAAAGGGAAGGCCACTTGGCGACCTGGAAGGGCGCATAAGTTGGGGACGACTCGGTCTCAAGGTCGAAAGGAGGATAAATATGGCAAAGATACGGGGAGTTAATGGTGCGGATTTTGCGGACCGTAATCAGGGTAAGTGTATCCGGATGCGCGATTTGCGGGACAAGCAAGGGAACCCTAGGTCGGTCCATGGAACGAAGCCCATTAAGACTGTAACCCTAATTCTTTGTCTATAAATATAACTTGTATTACACATTGTAAGGGATTGAATTCTTCACACATTAGAATCCTAGGTAGAAATTATAGTGCAAGATACCTGGCTTGGAGCCCCCAGACGTATTCTTATTCAAAAGACAAACTGGGTAACCAAACTTCGTGTTTTTACTTATTTTGATCGTCTGCTTAATTATTATTTATTATTTGTTGGCCGGTGAACATAAAGCGGGTACAACAATTGGCGCCGTCTGTGGGAATAATTTATACTGATTGTTCATCATTCTAGGAAGACCCACCTTCCGTTCATCAACGATGGCCATCAACCCTATAGCGGCTACTGGGCGAGAAGCTGACGCACAATATGGGGCAGAAGCCTCCCTAGGCTCCCATCGCACTAACCGAAGGGTTGCCACAGCCACTCCGGACTGGGGCAATCTCATTCGGACCCCGGAAGATGAAAAAGCCATCCTGGCTGTCCTCCGTAAGAGGCAGCTTGTCTTCGACGGCCCAGAAGAATCACTTCCAAACAAGAAGGCCACCCGGGGGGAGAGGCCGCCTAAAGCTAAGGGGCATCTAACCCCAAAAGGGCAGTCCGCGGGTCAACTGACCCTCCAGGCGACGAGAGTCACTAACACTAGGAAGTTCTGGCTCCTGCGGACTGACAGATCAGCGGTTTCAAACAACTTGTTCAACCGCCTCGGAAACCTCGGAGCACTGAAAGCTCCAGCAGATGTGGAGGATGAGGCTAACTCTTCTATCCTGGATCCCGAAAAGCTTAGTCGTGATCTCTCATTCGCACTAACTGCTCACCAGCACGAAGTTCCGAAGGATTCTGCAGTCTGTCATGGTAACAGGCAGGGCGCCTGCCCGACCTCGCGTATTCGCGATGCACAGGTCACCTCACTTACCCGCGCTGTTCAGACGTTGCTTGAACGGGCTGAAAATCAGTACGGAATGATGGGGACAGATACCGACCTCGTCATCCCGAGATCGCCATTTAGTACACTAATTACTTTAGCACCTACTCAGAGGAAAGTCGATGTAGCGGCAATAGATTGCTACAATGGGAGCACGGACCCAAAGGCTCATGTATCGAGGTATATCTCCTACATGGCATCCACGGGTGCAACCGATGCGACCAGATGTAGGCTCTTTCCTTTAACTTTGAGCGACCATGCTCATATGTGGTTCACTTCACTGCCTCCATGTTCGGTGGACACATTCGACCAGCTCGCCAGACTGTTCCTGAGTCATTTCTCGACAATGGCTCCCCGACCAGCGACCAAGCAGCGCCTGATGAATGCTCAACAGGGTGACAATGATTCTGATCGATCCTATATTGAAAGGATCGAGAAGCTCATCCTTGAAGGGGATCCCTTAGAGGATGAGGCAAAACTGCTCAGGGCCGTTGGCGGCCTTAGAAGGGGGACCAAGATGTGGCGGCGCATGACCGCCGACTATCCAACCAGTTATGCCGACTTCCGAAAGCGGGCCAGCGACCTGATACTTACTTCAGAGCTTCTGAAATCCTGACTCTCCGACGCGGAGGAAGTCGGGGCATCAAAAAGGAGTTCTGAGGGAATCGGGAGCCACAAAGACTCTCCTAGCAACTATAAGCCATTTGAAGAGTCGATTTCTGTGAAGTTGATGGATGTCTTAGGCATGACGCCCATTCATGTCTACGGGCAGATTAAGGATCGGGCGTTACTTCTCCCACCTCGTCCAATGAGGAATAAGGGTAAGTAGAATCCGTACAAGTTCTGCAACTACCACGACCATGCAGGCCACTACACAAGTGAATGTGAGGACCTACTGAAATAGCTTTGGAAGTTGTACGAGGATGGATTTTTGAATGAGTTTATCAAGCGACCTCAGAAGGGCGAGCTGGTACCTTGAAGATCGCAAACCACTCAACCGTTCCAGGGAATGGGGAACTGGCAGAGAGACCTCTCCACCATTAAAGCTTACGAGCTCAAGAATACATATGGCACAGTGTTGGTCCCGATTTAAAAACTCATGAATGCGAAAAATATCATGTAATGCATATAAAACACGGGTGAGGGAATGGTGGTTCCAATTTTTCTTGCTTTTAAGAACGATGTGTGTTTTGCTTATAATCAAATGCATATGGCAAGTAAGAACATAAAGCAGTAAAGAACACACGATTTTATAGTTGTTCGGAGTCCAACTCCTACATCCACTCTTCCCTATCACAAGGGGCACCAACTTAACCAACTGGACTTAGTTTAACGTGTTAGTCCAACACCCAACAGATGTTTACGGAGTTCTCACTCAACGGGACTTATCACCCTCACGGGATCGCCTACCCTCCCTTTCGGGATTGCTTAGATGTTTACCGAGTTCTCACTCACCTACAAACTTAACCTATCAAACTAATTTGGGTAAGGTTTGTTTGGTTTCCAACTAGGTTGAGATTTTCCCTTACATTTGTTTAGCCTCAATGCTAAGGTTGGGAAAATCTCTCTAAGCTTAGGATATTACATTTGTGCTTAGATCTAGGATAGAACACTCTGAATATATGCGTGTATTTCTTGCTCAGTGTTCTATGGTGGAAATGCTAGATGATTTAGCTTTTTGGATGTTTCACGCATTTCCCACACGAATAATAAAGGAAGAACTCGTATTTATAGTGTGGATTTGAATGTTACCGTTGAATGGAGTCACATTCAAACCCATACTATTCTGTAGCTTTTTGCAGCTTTTCCAGACTTGTTGTCTTCCTCTCATTGGTCCACGTCAGCTGAATCTAACGGCTATATTCTTGGGATCTTCTCGAGTCTTTGGTCTTTACGAGTCTTGAGATTGTTTCGAGTCTCGGGATACTTTTACTCAGATTCTTGATTCAAAGACTTCTCTTGGCCGGACCTTGTCGATCGGGTATACGACACTTTCGGGCTAGCGAGTTGACTCTTCGACTTTTAGACATCCTTACCCTCGTGTCACTAGCTTTTCAGTTAAGCGATCATCAATAAGCGTTCGATTCTCGATGAACATGACGAGATGACTTGTCTTCGATGACTTCTCTTCGATTTCTTCACACGATCGATCGATCAACGATAAAGATAGCATCAGTCGAGATATCAGTTTATTTGCATTAGATTAGCACATCAGGTTAGCATATCAGGTTAATTGCATCAGGTCATCTTATCTGATCTCCGAACAAAGTCGGAGTCCGCTCTTGGGGGCAATTGTTGTAACATGTAAAATCTCACCACACAGATAAGGTACGAAGCTGACAAGTCGATCACCAGCAACCAGATGAAGTGACTTGAGGTTGAGGCTCTATGAGTCAGAAGCCGCAGGTTGTAGGAATCACATAGGCTACCCGAGGTCGGAGATGACTTGGAACGTTACACATGTCTATGGGCCGGGTGAACCATCTACACCCTAAACACTAAATAATAAACCCTAAATCATGGCCTATTCGGGCTCCGGGTGTGTTGGGGTTATACTGGAAAGTATGCTTTTACTTTGTATAACCAAATTGAATTTCTGTCTTATTTACTGAAATAAATTATTTATCACTGATGCTTTAAATATCATTGAATGTTATATATTTTTCTTTGCATAACTGTTCAATAAATAGTACGTGTTACATTGTAGTTAATTTAGTGATACCAGATCACAGAAGATTAAATTAACAGTCCCTTGTAACTAAAAGTACGATGTTCACGACCTAGATGGAAATGAACAATCCATCGTGAAAGGTTGAAGTGTAAGGCTCAGATTGACTTGTCTTGACCAAGAGATTACACTAGTGCATGATCGATGTAATTGAATAGGACCTCTGGGAGGATAAATTCTTCAAAGACCTTGAATTAGGAAGAATTAGACCTCGGTGGTTCGTTATTTCTTAATCTTCGTCCCATAAATAGGATCGTGTGTGGTTAGTAATTATTGTTTTGACTTATGACGGGTAGAGAATCAATGAGATTCAATACTTTATATCTTGGGCAATATTATTGGTCACATGCGATTGCTAAGATTTAATACGAAGAATCGTGTGCAAGCACGCTTTGTTCGACGATTTCCCTTGGGAGGTTCATAAGATTTATCATACCAAATCTTGCAAGTGGAATTAGTTTCGGTATGAATAATAATGTTGAATCGTTCTTGACCAATGACAAAAGATATTAATTAAAGGAAAGTTGTTTCAAATGGCTTGAATTAATTAATGAAATTTGGATAATCTTAAACACGGAAATAATAGAAAGGAGCCATATTAACAGTAATATGGGTTAAGATGGATAGTTCAATATTAATTATGTAGTGGGATTAATTAATATTTATGGGCTTGAATAATATTGTGGCTCAATGTTAGATATTCAAAGTTCATTAGAAAGTCCAATCTTAATTTTCCTAAAGGCCCCTCAAGTAGCCCAAACATAATGTCCAATAACTGAAAAAAGTGTTTAAAATAAAATAAATTATGATTGCTTATTTTTTTCAATTTTTTGAAAAATACAAATAAAAGAGAGAGAAAGATTTTCTTTGAATTTTGTTAAGGAATGATGATAAGTATTCTTGGAATACAAGATTATCTCATTAAATTCAAGAAATCTCCCACTTAGCTATTTGTTGGGAAATTTCGAAAATTATGAGAAATAAAGGGAAATAAAGATTTTCTTGATTTTCTTGAAAAGATATTATGGAAGATATGTATTCTTGGAATACAAGTATATCTCATAAATTCAAGAAGATCCAAATCTTGAAATCTTTATCCTCATTTTTTTCGAAATTCCATAACAATAACAGAGTGGGATTTTATGGAAAATTTTAATTAAGGAGAAAAGAATATATGAGATATATATTCAAGATTTCTTGGAGATCAAGAAAGAGATTTTCTCTCCCTTTTTTCCTAGCAAAAAATCGGCCACCACCCTCTTATAAATAGGGGATGATTTTTTCATCCCCAAGTGCAATTCCACGTGTTGGAAAAATTAAAAATCCACAAAGGTGGTGCAACATAATTTTATTTTTTCTTTTGTTAATTTGTTCGCGAGTTCCTACCACCGAATTGTTGAACAAGGATAAGGGAATACTTGAGAAGGTCTTTTGGTGTGTTCGTGTGAACGAGATCCATCTTCTCAACGGTTGTCACTCCGAGAGGTTAGTTCACGTAAACCCGTAGCAATTCCGCATGCGTAGGATTTATATGAACTGTTTATATGCATGATTTGTTGTTGAATTATTATTTGAATTAATATAGGATTAATTCATGCTAGTAATAATTGTTAGAATTAAATTTATATTTAATTATTAATCCCGAATAGATCCGGACAATTAATTCCCCAACAACTGGTATCAGAGCCTCGGTTTCGGGCTCTGAGTTTTAAATTGTAATTTAATTCGTTTTTCATTAAATTTGAAATTTGATAGTAGAATTGCTAGATCTTTTTTGCAAGTATCCAATTGTCATGGTATTTAACGAATGATTAAATTTATGCATGCATATAAATTGTGGTTTTTTAATTCGATTCGTTCGAATTCGTTTTGCCTCATGAGAAAATCCACGAGTAGATTAGGATTTATTTGATTCGTTCAATGTAATAGACTAGTCTAGATCTAGGTTTATTTATTTTTCGTAAATAAATTGTAACCGGATTGTGAGCCAAGACAGAGACGATGAATTAAAGGCGGACGGATCCAGAACCGGGCACAGGCGGCGTGCGACGCGCGAAACGTGCCAAGGGAGACACGCGCGCGACGCGGACGCACGCTGGTGTTGGAATTTAGAGGCACGTAAACATGTAATACATGCGCAGTGGAATAAACAGTTCACCAACAAAGAACATATAATTGCATAATTAAATACGTGTAAACATAAAGAGAAACCTTACAGTAAATCGTACGCATATTTCTCTAATATGATATCCACGTAATCCCCAATCACGGACTTGCACAAATTTGCCAGTGTTGAATCCCGAGATTAATTTGCTAGGAAAATTCTAACTCTAGATCTTATGGAGAAAATATGAATTAACTTTGTTTGTGAATTCCCAAGAGCTTGTATATGTAGGGAGGCACAACTTAAATCTTAAGCTAGCCTGATTGGGAAATAAAATTCCTAATCATTAATTAAATTAAATCCCTTTAATTTAATTCCCCAAATATAAATCTCTACGGATTTAAATTTCATATATGTCAAATCTCTACGATTTGATTCCATATATATTAAATCCTACAATAATATACCATATATTATTATTGGGAATTCCAATTTAATTAAACATTAATAATAATTAATTCCAAATTAATCTATTATTAATTAATTCTCCATAAATTAAATATTAAATCAAATTTAACATTTAATCAACCAACTATAATTCGTAAAAGGGAACTACTTGTTGTGTGACCCATAGACCCTCATATATCGAGCGATTAGTCAAACTAACAGTCTTAATTGAACCCTAGACAATAAATCAGACATTCTCAATATATGAGATACGTTGCGAGAAACGTGCAACTACCTGTAACTGAAACATGGACTATTACGATTTCCTCCTTTCATTCACAAATACTCGATTAGTCTTGAACATGATGAAGTGTCTATTCAAATAACTTAATCAATTTATCTCTAATCACTAATTGATCATGTATGTCACACTTAGCCACAAAGTCTAAGTTGACGTGCATCGGCCGATGACTTTGATCCAATTATGATGAGAAGATGAGTATTCTCTCTAAATCCACATTGAGGAATGAATCTTATTCTTGGCTCAACTACCACGCGCATGCACTTCGTGATGAACCCAATCCAAGTCGTATCTACCCATGGAAGGGTGCAAGCATTGGTCATGGTCAAAGTTCATCACTCCACACATGTCGTGCCTATTGACCTCAATTCAAAGGAGTATCGCATCGCTCCCACTAACCGAGACACTCGTAGACACATATAGTGGAAATACATCAAACGGTTTCTCGGATGGGTATACCAATACTCTCTAAGGTATTTGTGCATCCATCATGAGATACCTAGTGTCTCGTAGTAAGTGAGATCTTACTACACTCTCTAAGAGTATGATACAGATCGCACACCAATCTCCATTGCATCATCAATATCCCATTCTTGATGATCCTTGATCGGGGCTATTTGAGAGTCATGCTTAAGTCATCTGAGTTCTCACAACCTCAATGACAACAATGACTCATGGGAACACTTATATGAATAAATGCAAACAATCAAACATAATATTCAAACAAGTGTATTTCCATACATTAATATTAAATTAACTATAATATTAAACCAAATTGAATATCATCGAGTATTATGTCCTTACAATGGATTGTCTCTAGGACACTAACACTAACAATCTCCCACTTGGACTAGAGTCAATCACCTACATGTCTAACCCCTAGACCATCAAATGTCTAGTGTGTACATGAACACTCAGTGTTTTGGTGAAATGATCTTCCAAATTAAATATGTGGGAATACATTTTAATTATATTTCTCCTATCGTTATGATCTCCCGGATCAAATGATAAGTCTTGATACATGCTCGTTTATGCTTGTTGATCTCGGTTCCTTTGCTTGCGCAATCGCACCAGTGTTGTCTCAAAAAACTTTATTAGACAACTGGCACTCAGAACTACCCCTAGTTCTCTTAAGAACTATAAAATTCAGACAACCTCCTTGAGGCTTCTGATACAGCAATGTACTCAACTTCGATTGTTGAATCTGCGGTCCTTTTGTTTGGAACTATTCCAACTGACCGCCTCATTATTGAGAGTGAAACGTAACCTAATTGTGATTTGTAATTATCATAGTCGGATTGGAAACTTGTGTCAGCATAACCAGTCACTACTGGTTCTGACTGTCCACTGTAGACAAGGAAATCTGCGGTTCTTTAGTTTGTCTAAGATACTTCAGAATGGTCTTGACAGCAATCCAGTGAGACTCACCCGAATTCTGTTCGTATCTATCAGTGATGTTGACAGCGTAAGCCACATTTGGCCTAGTGCAAGTCATGGCGTACATGATTGACCCAATTGCATATGCATATGAGACATATTTCATGTGCTTGATATCAACTTCAACAGAAGGACAATCCTTCTTTGACAGCTTTATCCCATGATTTGTCGGTAGAGACCCTCTCTTAGAGTTCTCTATCGCAAAACGCTTCAACACCTTATCTACATAGGTGGATTGTGACAGCCTCAACATCCTTCTGGATCTATCCCTTTGGATCTTGATCCCTAAGATGTAGCAGGCTTCACAAAGATCCTTCACCATGAAGGTCTTCGATAACTAATCTTCAACGGACTGTATTAACGGGATATTGTTTCTCAAGATCAATGTGTCATTGACATACACGATTATGAAAACAATATTCTTTCCGTTGTGTTTACAATAAACAGAAGGATCTTCCGAATTTCTGATGAAGTCAAAAGACTTGATAGCTTCATCAAATTGGATATTCCAACTCCTAGAAGCTTGCTTCAATCCATAAATGGATATCTTTAGCTTGCATACTAGATTAGGATTTGACTTAGATGTGAAACCTTCCGGTTGAGTCATAAACACTTTCTTATCAATATCTCCATTGAGGAAAGTTGTTTTGTCGTCCATCTGTTAAATCTCATAATCTGATGTCAGATCGCTATCGCAAAGTAAAAATTCAAATGGACTTGATCTTTGCTACTAGTGAGAAGGTCTCATCACAGTCAATGCCTTCGCGTTGACTATAACCCTTCGCCACCAACCTAGCTTTGTAGGTTTGTACTTTTCCATTTGCATTGGTCTTTTGCATGAAGACCCAATCGCAACATATGGGTCTAACCCCCTTTTGGCAACTCAACCAAGTCCTAGACTTGATTGGTGTACATCGAGTCCATCTCGAATTTCATGGCTTCATGCCACTTCCCTGAATCAATATCTGATATTATTTCAGAATAAGTATTAGGAACGTTCTTATCCGGTATGTCCACATTAACTAATTTCTACAAGAGGTAACTGTATCTAATGGGGGGATTACAATTCCTAATATACTTACGGAGCTGTGGTTGTGCAGGCTGTACATTCTGATCGTGAAAAATTTTGTGGTGCATCGATTTCATCAATGTCCGAAGAGTCCTCAAGAGCTACACTTTCAGATGCCTCTTGGCGCGAGTTTGAACTATGTTGTTCTCATTCAGCCCACTTGGAGGTTCTTGCACTGGTGAGCCTACTCCAATTACGCTCCCACTGGCTGAAAGACGATCACCTAGTGAAAGACTCCCACCATGAAAGTCGCTGAATGCTCCCACTGATTCCTTGTCATGTTGCTTTGACAAGATATCAGTCTCCTTGTTAATTTGTGGTTCTTGAATTTCTTCAAGTTCTATCAGTTTACGACCTTGTTCCTTAAAGACATAGTCTTCTTCGAGGAACTTGGTCTGCCTAGAAACAATCACTGATTATTTCTCAGGTAGATATAAGTAATATCCTTTAGTTTCTTTAGGATATCCCACAAAGTAACCATTTTCACCTTTGGATTCCAACTTGTCGGTAAGCATCCTTTTCACAATCACGGGGCAACACCATGTTAGATGTGTGTAAAAGTTGGCTTCCTGCCACACCATGGTTCATATGGTGTATGCTCAACCGATTCAGATGGAATCCTATTCAGAATGTAAATTGAGGTTTGTAACGCGTATCCCATAAGAATGTTGGAAGATGGGAAAAGCTCATCATGGACCTCACCATGTCTAACAGGGTTTGGTTTCTTCTCTCGGACACACCGTTCATCTGAGGTGTTCTGGGAGTAGTCCATTGTGACTAGATTCCATGTAACTTCAAGTAATCAGTGAATTCATGGCTAAGGTATTCACCTCCTCGATCCGATCGAAGAGTCTTGATACTCTTACCAAGTTGTTTCTCTACTTCAGCCTTAAACTCTTTGAATTTCTCAAAAGATTCGGATTTGTGTTTCATAAGATACACATATCCATATCTAGAGAAATCATCAGTAAAAGTGATGAAGTAGCCGAAGTGACCCCTAGCTAGAGTGGGCAATGGTCCACAAACGTCGTTGTAGATCAACTCTAGAACTTCTTTGGCATGCACCCCTTTCCTAGAAAAGGGTCTATTAATCATCTTGCCCATGAGATAAGATTCACAATCTCCATAAGACTCATAGTCGAATGGGGTTAAGTAGTCTAACTTTCTTAACCTTGCAATTCTTTTCTCGTTTACATGATCAAGTTCTACAATGCCATAAGTAAGTCGGGTTTTCATGATTACTAAGTTTGAGTCTTTTATTTTGTATATTAAGAACATCATATTCATAATGCAACAAATACATGTTGCGAGTAATAGAAAGAACTAGATGACAATCATTAAGTTCTAATCTAAGACCAAAGGGCAAGTCTAACACATAAGTCCCCACACGTTCAGTTAGCAACTCTTGCTTCATTTCCACGTGTAAGACGACTTCACCCGCCCTAACTGCTCTAAGATGCATGAGCCCCTTCACATTTGTATAAATGTGAGAGCCACATCCGGTATTTAATACCAAGCAGTTAACGCTTTTAATGAACATGTTTATCTTAATAACAAACATAGATGTTCTAGTGCCAGAAGCACCTAGTGCCTTCATTTTAGCAACCAGAACCTTATAGTCCTTCTTCCAGTGCCCTCTTCTACTTATAGTAGAGGCACACATCCTTTTCTACCCGCTCCTTCCTTTGAACACCATCTTAGTGACAGTGAACTCAAAAGTCTTGAGCACGTTGTGAAGTTCAGGCATGGTCGCATCCGTCTTATTCATATTGTAGTTCACAATGAAGCTAAAATATAAATCCGGGAGCGACTGGATGATAGCATAAGTGAAAACATTGGTCTTTTAGCTCAAAGCCTGAATTACCAAGTTTATCAATTAGGCCTATCATCATAAGCACATGAGGTGAAATCTTCCCTCCTTTAGCTAACCGGCATCTGAACAGATCTCTCATCACTTTATAAATCTCAGAATGAGATTCAGAATTAAAAAGATCCTTCAGATGCTTGAGCATATAGAAGGGACTCATTTTCTCATGTTGCCTATGCAATTCGGGAGTCATGTCGAGCAACATCACACACTGAGTCTGGGAAGCATCCTTTTGATGCTTCTTCTGAGCTGCTACGTCAAACGTGACTGCCTCAGAGTACCAACTTTAAGGGTAACCGGGATAGACGTGTCCAACACGTATTCAATCTTTTCTTGCCTAAGCACCAAACACATGTTTCGGTGCCAGTCCAGAAAATTTGGCCTAGCTAATTTAGTCTGTTTCCAAAACACATCTCAATAACAGTTATACATTTCAACTAACCAAGAGAAATAAAATAAAACGGGAATTAAATACATAATTCCTATGATCAATATTCAACAATCAAAATAAACGTGACCTTTCTTTTGTGTTTATTTTGTCTCCATTATTTTCACATGCTTGACGACCTCATCGGAAAAGTATGAATTTATATCAAATATAAATTATAATGGACTAGGATCCATATTACTAATATCATAATCCCAGCGAGGGCTGATCATTACAATAGCATAACTGGTCGGTCTCCAAACCAATTGCAAAACTGCAATTCCTAGTTTGTCGAACGTAGTTCGACTGATGTCCCTTACCCTTTGTTCCCAGCGAGGGCCTGCGAAACAAAGTTAAGTTGGTTTACAACTGATAAGTTGAGCTTAATTTGATAGAATTTCGTGATATTATTGCACTAATTTCACTTAATTGTGCCTAAATGTGGAGAAAGGGCATGTTGGGTTCATTGTGCAGAAATTGAGTCAAAAATGAAGGTTTTATGAAGAAGTTGGGTAAAAGGAGTTGCTCGAGTCGTGCAAGATGGCTCGAGTTGAGCAGAGCCTAAATCGGGCTTGTGGAAATGCGATAAAATGTCAAAGGAGGGTTGCTCGAGTCGAGCAAAAGTGCTCGACCTTCTTCTGGTCGAGCACAAGAGAAGTTCGGCAATATTTTTGAAAATTTGAAGTGCTCGACCTCCTTCTGGTCGAGCAACACTGCTCGAGTCGAGCAGCAAGAGAAATGAAAACGGGTGCACGATTTCACCCCTGCTTGAGTCGAGCAAGCCAAAAATATCTGAGGTCCCATTTATGACCTAGGGACACGTGCCAGAGGAATCAAAAGCATATAAAAGGCCAGGAATTCATCTTTTCAGCAGATAGCAGCTGGGAGAGAGATAGAGTAGAGAACAAGTGATACTTTTGAGAGTTGCAACTAATACTTTTACATGTTTTTCAATGTTTTTCAATTTTTCTTCCATAGATAGTTTAGATAGTCATAGCATAGCATATATATAGTTGCAATTTCAGTTTTAAGCAAGTCATCTTGGAGTATTGATGGATTTTGTATGGTTTGGAACTTGAATCTTAAGAGTAAGGTGTTTCTTTCTTTCTTTTGTTTTATTGTTGCTTATTTTGATATGAGTTCTATGATTTCTTGTTGTTTAGCCATGGGTTTTGCCTTGTGCACCATGGGCTAAGGTTATTAGTGTTTGGGTGTTTGAAATTGTGGTGATGATTATTTAAATTGCTTGATTGTGGATGTTTATCTTTATTGATGGTGTTCCTTTAGATTAGGGGAATTTACTTGTTCTATTTTGGTGGTTTTGCTATTAGCTTGTGTGTTTTTGCTAGTTTATTTCAACGAGAGTTGGGTAGACGGGTTTAGGCACATGGGTATTGGTTTAATTCATCCGAATTGGATTCGATTAAGTCCTATCGCAACGAGAGTTGGGTAGATACTTTAGAACCCCCCTAATCTACATTATCTTCTTGAGTTAAAATCTTGAGTGGGTGGTGAAGAGCACATAGGAGCATCAACCTTAGTCTACAAGTGGGAACACACGGTGACTGAGTAGTTAGCTAATTAGAGGACCATATCCGTGCAATTACCCGGGTTAGCAAAGGGAGATTCACCTCTCGATCCTAGGATTTCAACCGATATCATACCCTAGGCTTACCAAGTACGGGAGTGGTATATGTTTAGTGATCGCCCTTATGGAATAACCGGAAATAGAGATAAACACCATAATTGATCTTTTGACAATCATCTCACAAGGAAAAACACCCGAGCACATCTTCTCTCGCTAGTGAACAAACTCGTTTGCTATTTAATTGCTTTCTCTTAGCTTGCTCGTTTATTGTTTATCTTTTTTTGATTGTTGGATATTGCTTGTTTTATGTTTCCAAATTGTTTAACACTATAATCATGCGACAACACATAGCAATTGGGCTATATCCACCATCCTAGTCCCGTGGATCGATATTTAACCAGGCACGAAATGACCCTCTTATACTTGAGAGGTTAGTGTGTTGCAAAACACGTGTCAAGTTTTTGGCGCCGTTGCCGGGGACTAGGTTGTGTTGAGTATAACTAGTTGTTCATTGAACATGATTACTAGTGTTTTTTTCTTTTAAGTAACTAACATTGCTAATAGTTGGCTTGGAGATTTGTGGTGTTTGTTGATTCTCTAGGTGTGTATGATCACAAGAGCAAGTGGGATTGAACCAATACATATTGATCTTGAGATTGAAGCCCGTCTAGGAGAAGAGACCGAGATCGGAATCGAAGATTAGCCCAACAAAGAGCAATGGGCGAAAATCAAAACAATCGGATGAATTTGAAAGGGGGTGACAATGGAGATCGCCCAATGTGGGAATACTTCAACCCTCAAGTGCAAAGGCACTATGATGGCATGGCCCGTCCGGCTATTGCGGCGAATAACTTTGAAATCAAGCCGACCCTCATTCAAATGCTCCAAAAACAACAATTTGGCGGAGGGAAGAATGAGGACCCAAATCGGCATATCGCTCAATTCTTGGAGTATGCGGACACCGTCAAGATCAATGGGGTCACGGACGATGCTTGGAGAGCTCGAACCTTCACCTTGAGGGACAAGGCAAAAGATAGGATAGTCTCCTTACCCCCCGATAGTCTTGGCTCGTGGGACATACTATGCCAAAAGTTCTAGATGAAGTTCTTCCCACCCTCAATGACACTTTAATGCAAGAAGGAGATCGCACAATTTCGACAAATGGGTGGGGAGAACTTATACGAAGCTTGGGAGAGATATAATGCCATGTTAAGGAGATGTCCACAACACAATTTTGTCAACGATCAAGTGGTGAGTTATTTCTACTATGGTTTGAACGATGAAGGTAGGATGTTCATCGATTCATCATCGGGTGGATCGATTTTTGACAAGACCGGTAAGGAAGGGTTGGCATTGATTGATCGGATTGCCAACAACACCTTCACTTGGCCGTCCGATGTTCAATAGATTTCCCAAGTTGATAGTGATCCGAACAATGCAATGGCGGAAGCAATGAGAGTTTTAATGAACAAGGTTGATTCGTTAGCGGAAAGCCAAAGGAGATGAATATTGGGAGGGAACATGGAGGTGCCATCGAATGCAAATCAAGTTGAGCAAGCCAATTACATGGGAAGGGGAAATTATCAAGGAAACTACCAAGTGAATCAACAATTGCAAGGTAACTACTACCAAAACCCCAACCAAAACTTCCAAAATCAATCCTCAAACTACCAAAACCGTTACCAAAACAACCATTCACAAAACTTCTCAAACCAAAACAATCCATCATCAAACTTTCAAGGCCAAAGCAACCAAAACCAATCATCTAGCCAAAACCAAGGTCAAAATCAAAACCAAAACACTCAATCCTTCCCACACAATAACTCCTACAACCAAAACCTCTGTAAACATGAAAACTTTTCATACTCTAACCCGAAGGCCGCCCTCACTCTACCACCATCCCGACGGTTAGATCACTGCCGCCCGGGTTGAATTGCAGCAGGTCTGGGTCCTTAAAAGATGCGGCGACGGCGGCCGGTTTGAGTTGAGGCGTTTGATGGTCGATTCAAAATTGCGGCAGATAGTAAGGGGCAACCATGGATTTAATTAAATTTATTCCATTAAATCAAATCCCCTTTTATCAAGTCAAAAGTGTCGGCCAAAATAAATCCAATCAATTGTGTTATTAATCCAATTAAATAAGGTGATTAGATCACAGATTTCTAATTGAATGAATTTGTGCAAATTCATCATGAATTTCAAACTGTCCACGAAAACCTATATTATACCGTCAGTATTTGAGCCTAGCTCCTTTTCAAATACACAATTAAATCAAGAGCCTGAGCTCTGAGCTCTGATACCACTGTTAGAATTTAGAGCCACGTAAACATGTAATACATGCGCAGCGGAATAAACAGTTCACCAACAACGAACATATAATTGTATAATTAAATACGTGTAAACATAAAGAGAAACCTGGTATCCACGTAATCTTCAATCACGGACTTGCACGGATTTGCCAGTGTTGAATCCCGAGATGAATTTGCTAGGAAAATTCTAACTCTAGATCTTATGGAGAAAATATGAAATAACGTTGTTTGTGAATTCCCAAGAGCTTGTATATATAGGGAGGCACATCTTAAATCTTAAGCTAGTCTGATTGGGAAATAAAATCTATAATCATTAATTAAATTAAATCCCTTTAATTTAATTCTCTAAATATAAATCTCTACGGATTTAAATTCCATATATGTCAAATCTCTACGATTTGATTCCATATATATTAAATCCTACAATAATATACCATATATTATTAATGGGAATTCCAATTTAATTAAACATTAATAATAATTAATTTCAAATTAATCTATTATTAATTAATTCTCCATAAATTAAAAATTGAATCCAATTTAACATTTAATCAACCAACTATAATCCGTAAAAGGGAACTACTTGTTGTGTGACCCATAGGCCCTCATATATCGAGCGATTAGTCAAACTAACGGTCTTAATTGAACCCTAGACAATAAATCAGACATTCTCAATATATGAGGTACGTTGCGAGAAACATGCAACTACCTGTAACTGAAACATGGGCTATTACGATTTCCTCCTTTCATTCACGAATACTCGATTAGTCTTGAACATGATGAAGTGTCTATTCAAATAACTTAATCAATTTATCTCTAATCACTAATTGATCATGTATGTCACACTTAGCCACAAAGTCTAAGTTGACGTGCATCGGCCGATGACTTTGATCCAATTATGATGAGAAGATGAGTATTCTCTCTAAATCCACATTGAGGAATGAATCCTACTCTTGGCTCAACTACCACGCACATACACTTCGTGATGAACCCAATCCAAGTCGTATCTACCCATGGAAGGGTGAAAGCATTGGTCATGGTCAAAGTTCATCACTCCACACATGTCGTGCGTATTGACCTCAAGTCAAAGGAGTATCACATCGCTCCCACTAACCGAGACACCCGTAGACACATATAGTGGAAATACATCAAACGGTTTCTCGGATGGGTATACCAATACCCTCTAAGGTATTTGTGCATCCATCATGAGATACCTAGTATCTCGTAGTAAGTGAGATCTTACTACACTCTCTAAGAGTATGATGCAGATCGCACACCAATCTCCATTGCATCATCAATATCCCATTCTTGATGATCCTTGATTGGGGGCTATTTGAGAGTCATGCTTAAGTCATCTGAGTTCTCACAACCTCAATGACAGCAATGACTCATGGGAACACTTATATGAATAAATGCAAACAATCAAACATAATATTCAAACAAGTGTATTGTCATACATTAATATTAAATGAACTATAATATTAAACCAAACTGAATATCATCGAGTATTATGTCCTTACAATGGATTGTCTCTAGACACTAACACACAATACCGGAGCACACGGGTGTGGGGGAAAGGCCACTGGCCGAAAAAGGGTGGGATCGAGAACCCGACCACACCTGGGGCGGCGCCAAGACAAAGACCGTGAGCGTCGGGCGAAGCCCCGGCGAGAAGCCGCACCAAGGCAATGAACGGTCTGACGCCCGGCCGGGGTCGTGCGAGGCCGGATCTGAAAGGATATGGGCTGCCATGCTGCGTATGGGCGCTACCGGTCCGCGATCACGCGTCGCTGAAAGGCGAGGGCCAGGTGTTTATCTTGCGGCCACGGGCGCAAATTGACATGGCTGGGGAAGTGTAAGGCGTACACTTTGACCCACGAGCTGGTCGGTGACTTGGCTTGAAGTGGCAAAATTGTTTTTCAGAGATAGTCGAGTGGGAGCTTTTCGAGACGAACGATGAAGGCTATGAAGACGATTTCTCATGATCAAGACATGACAAAATTAACAGTGACAATTGGATATATGTGTCAAATGTGTTTAATTTTTGTTTTGATGTTTTGCATTATTTTGTGCTTATTTAAATTGTGTTTAAATATGCGATGTATGAGAAAATATTTTGAAAAATCTCTCATTCGAAAATTACTAAGTATGTTTAAATAGTTAATTGACAATTTTATTTCGGATAATAAAATTGAATTAATTTTGACCTCCATGATTTATTTATTTGTGGATTCTTTTGGAGAAATTCCCCCCACGGGATGGCAAAAGATAGATTTCACATGAATAAATTTCGAAAGGAATATTGTGGGTTATTATTAGTGGCGACGATGACCCTCCCCACGAAGCTCGTTCAAAACAAAATAATAATTCTGTATTTAATCATGGTTATTACTTAGGTATAAAATTGATATGCATATACTTCCCCGAAGTCCCTGTCAATTTTATATTGGTCAAGTGGGAGCCAACTATTAATCTGGATATTAAAGATTTGTAACTGTTTTCTTGTTTGTAACCTGCTTGAATGTGTTTAAATAATGACCCACCCCACGTGGCTTATTTAAACTGTTTTGAGATGTTGGGTGATGCATGTTCATATTTTTTTTGAGATTTTAATATGATACATGTGATCAAACCTTGTGATATGTTTGTGCTTATACAAATTGTTATTTATTTCAGTTCAGCATGTCACAACCTTTTAATTTTAATCCACTGTTCAATATACTTAAAGACAATTTGCTTACTGGTGAAAACTTCGTTGATTGGAGTCGTAAACTTACTATTTGTCCTCACTGCACAAAGCCATAACTGGGTTCTCACTACACCTAAACCAGAAAAGCCTGATGAGTCAACTAAAGCGGTTAAGAAGGAGTATGCTGACTGGGAGCGTTCCAACGAAATGTCAAAGTGTACCATCTTGGCTTCAATGTCAGATGTGTTGCAACACCAACACCAAAACGTTGAGACCGCTATAGACATCATGACTAGTCTTAAAGCGATGTTTCAACATCAGAACCGTGTGGCTCGTCAGATCACCATGAGGGACTTGCTCTCTATGAAAATGGTGGAGGGAACGCCCGTAAGGGAGCACGTTCTTCAGATGATGGCTCACCTTAACAAGCTTGAGGTACTTGGCGCTGAATACGATATCGATACCCAAATTGATTTCGTGCTCCACTCTCTGCCGAAAATTTTTGAACAGTTCAGGCTGAACTACCAAATGAACGATCAGAAGTTCTCGATTTCTGACCTGTTGCAAGCTTTAGTCTCGGCAGAGGTGATATTGGGGCAAAAGAGCCAAGCCTTGGTAGCAAATGGACATTCTTCTTCTTCTAGGCCAAAGGGTGGTAAGAACAAGAAAAATGATAAAGCCCACAAGCAAGTGAACTCAAGTGTTGCCAAGGGCAAAGAAAAGGTGAAGGGGGGTGGAGGAGTGAGTAAACCAGCTAAGGGGAAGTGCTTCAACTGCGGTGAAAAAGGACATTGGAGGTCAGCCTGTTCCAAACCCAAAAGGAATGGAAAGAAAGGTAATTCTCACGCACTAGTTGTTGAAAATTGTTTAGCGGCGTATGCCTCCCATTTATGGGTGGTGGATACGGGATCCACTGATCATGTTTGTTTCACTTTATAGGAGGTCAAGCGGACCCGACAACTTAGTGGGAGTGAGATCCTCATCACACTGGGCGGTGCTACGAGAGTGGCAGCTGAAGCAGGGTGAGAAGTGCACCTGTCTTTTGAAGACAGAGTTTTAATTTTAAGAGATGTTCTTTACGTTCCTAGTTTTAGAAAGAATTTAATTTCGGATTCTAAACTTTACCTTGATGGATATTCAGTTACTTTTGACAAATTTGTTACCATTTCTCTTTATGATAAATTTATCTGTCATGGAACGTTGTCGAATAATCTCTATACAATTAACTGTGCACACCACTCACGAAATGCATCCTATAACACATCAACTGTTTTTGATAAAAGAAAACGTTCATCAGACCTGAACGAGACACTTCTATGGCATCTCAGATTGGGACATATTAATCCAAAAAGGATTCAAAGGTTGGTAGAAGATAGTTCATTGGAGTCTCTCCGGGTTGAACCAATGCCAACTTGCGAATCATGTTTGGAGGGTAAAATGACCAAGAGGGCATTCGGAGCCAAGGGGAATAGAGCCAAAGAAGTGTTAGAAATCGTTCACACAGACGTATGTGGTCCAATGACAATCAAAGCAAGAGGAGGTTATGAGTATTTCGTCACCTTTATTGATGATTACTCAAGGTACGACTATATTTTCCTTATGAAGCATAAATCTGAGACCTTTGACAAATTCAAAGAATTTAAGGCTCAAGCAGAGAATCATAGGGAAAAACGTATCAAGTGTCTACGATCTGATCATGGAGGCGAGTACCTCAGCGATGAGTTTTTGAACTACTTGTCAGATGAAGGGATTGTATCCCAGCTAACTACACCCGGAACCCCTCAACAAAATGGGGTTGCAGAGTGAAGAAACAGAACTCTTTTAAAAATGGTTAGATCAATTATGAGTTATGCGGATCTACCCAAGTCGTTCTGGGGTCATGCCTTGGAAACAACGACTTATATTCTGAACTTGGTGCCATCCAAATCTGTTCCCAAAACTCCCAAAGAATTGTGGACCGGGCGAAAGCCCAGTTTGAGACACATGAGAATTTGGGGGTGTCTGGCCTACGTGTTGGACAAGGAAGCCGGAAAATTGGATCCTCGATCAAAATTAAGGTTGTTTATAGGATACCCCGAGGGAATAAAAGGGTGTATGTTCTATGGTCCCGAAGATCAAAAGGTGGTAATAAGCACCCACTTTAGATTTTTGGAAGAAGACTATATGAACGAAAGAAAGCCCAGAAGTGAGATTACCTTAAATGAGCTAAGGGAGCTAACCTCATTGTCAACTGTACAAGATGACATACCAAACGACACACTTACACAACCGGAACCTCGTCGTAGTGGTAGGGTTGTAAGACAACCCGAGAGATTCATGGGGGTAGGAGAGTCCTCGGACTTAGCCCCCGGTCAAGATGAATCAGACCCATGGAAGCCGAAATGGGTTCTATGGATCATAACAGAGTGTGGGAGCTAGTCGAACCACTTAATGGGGTAAAACCCATTGGTTGCAAGTGGGTATACAAGAGGAAAAGAGGACCGGACGGGAAGGTGGAAACCTTCAAGGCAAGGCTTGTGGCGAAAGGTTATACTTAGAAAGAAGGGATCGACTATGTGGAAACCTTTTCACCTGTAGTAATGCTCAAGTCCATTCGAACCCTGAGTCATTTCTCGACAATGGCTCCCCGACCAGCGACCAAGCAGCGCCTGATGAATGCTCAACAGGGTGACAATGAATCTGATCGATCTTATATTGAAAGGATCGAGAAGCTCATCCTTGAAGGGGATCCCTTAGAGGATGAGGCAAAACTGCTCAGGGCCGTTGGCGGCCTTAGAAGGGGGACCAAGATGCGGCGCAAGATGACCATGACTATCAACCAGATTATGCCGACTTAAAGCGGGCGGCGACGATACTTACTTCAGAGCTCACGAAGTCGATTCTCTCGCCGGAGGAAGTCGGGGCATCAAAAAGGAGTTCTGAGGGAATTGGGAGCCACAAAGACTCTCCTAGCAACTATAAGCCATTCTAAGAGTAGATTTCTGTGAAGTTGATGGATGTCTTAGGCATGATCCCCATTCATGTCTACGGGCAGATTAAGGATCGGGCGTTACTTCTCCCACCTCGTCCAATGAGGAATAAGGGTAAGCAGAATCCGTACAAGTTCTGCAACTACCACGACCAGGCAGGCCACTACACAAGTGAATGTGAGGACCTACTAAAATAGCTTTGGAAGTTGTACGAGGATGGATTTTTGAATGAGTTTATCAAGCGACCTCAGAAGGGCGAGCTGGTACCTTGAAGATCGCAAACCACTCAACCGTTCCAAGGAATGGGGAACTGGCAGAGAGACCTTTCCACCATTAAAGCTTACGAGCTCAAGAATACATATGTCACAGTGTTGGTCCCGATTTAAAAACTCATGAATGCGAAAAATACCATGTAATGCATATAAAACAGGGGTGAGGGAATAGTGGTTCCAATTTTTCTTGCTTTTAAGAACGATGTGTGTTTTGCTTATAATCAAATGCATATGGCAAGTAAGAACATAAAGCAGTAAAGAACACACGATTTTATAGTGGTTCGGAGTCCAACTCCTACATCCACTCTTCCCTATCACAAGGGGCACCAACTTAACCAACTGGACTTAGTTTAACATGTTAGTCCAACACCCAACAGATGTTTACCGAGTTCTCACTCAACGGGACTTATCACCCTCATGGGATCGCCTACCCTCCCTTTCGGGATTACTTAGATGTTTACCGAGTTCTCACTCACCTACAAACTTAACCTATCAAACTGATTTGGGTAAGGTTTGTTTGGTTTCCAACTAGGTTGAGATTTTCCCTTACATTTGTTTAGCCTCAATGCTAAGGTTGGAAAAATCTCTCTAAGCTTAGGATATTACATTTGTACTTAGATCTAGGATAGAACACTCTGAATATATGTGTGTATTTCTTGCTCAGTGTTCTATGGTGGAAATGCTGGATGATTTAGCTTTTTGGATGTTTCACGCATTTCCCACACGAATAATAAAGGAAGAACTCGTATTTATAGTGTGGATTTGAATGTTACCGTTGAATGGAGTCACATTCAAACCCATACTATTCTGTAGCTTTTTGCAGCTTTTCCAGGCTTGTTGTCTTCCTCTCATTGGTCCACGTCAGCTGAATCTAACGGCTATATTCTTCAGGATCTTCTGAGTCTTTAGGGTCTTCTGAGTCTTCAGGATTCTTCTGAGTCTCAGGATACTTCTACTCAGGATTCTTGATTCAGCAGACTTCTCTTCAGCGGACCTTGTCTGATCAGGTATACCGACACTCAGGCTAACTGAGTTCAGCTCTTCTGACTTTAGACATCCTTACCCTCAGGTCACTAGCACTCAGGCAAACTGATCATCAGTAGCGTTCTGATATTCAGTGAACATGACTTCAGATGACTTGTCTTCTGATGACTTCTCTTCTGATTTCTTCACGCCTGATCTGATCAGCTCACCTGATCAGATTAGTATAGCATCAGGTCAGCATATCAGTTTATCTGCATCAGATTAGCACATCAGGTTAGCATATCAGGTTAATTGCATCAGGTCATCTTATCTGATCTCGATCACGTCTGATATCGATTAGTCTTATCTGCAACCTCCTCTTTTGATCTGCACCCTTCTCTTCTGATCTGGTCATCTGATCAGGTCATCTGGTCATTTGATCTTCTGATCAGCTGGCTTAGCTTTTCTTTTCTTCTGATTTTGCTCAGCTCATCAGTTAACTCCAGAACTCATCTTACTCATCTGATCTCGATCAGTCTCATCTGTAGCCTCGTCTGATCTCGATCATCTTCGTTTGATTTCGTGAGTTCCCCCTCAACTTGTTATCTGTAGATTAGCTTCAAAAATACAAGTTGATAATGTTTTGACATAATTCATCAAAACTAAAATATCCCAACACACAGAGACCTAGTACCCGTGAAATGGGGCTCATCCGAGATACTTTCTTTTTAGTAGATCGGAGGTCACCTTCTTTTGTAATAGTCTGGTCAAGTTAAATAAAGAAATTTCTCTTTTCAAAACTTCTATGTGAAGAAACCAAACGGGTCGCGTGAAAAACATATGATCGATAAAATGCATGCCACATGAAAGACATGATCGATAAAATACATGCCACACGAAAGACATGATCTATAACATGCAGGTCGCATGAAAGACATGATCGATAACATGCAGGTCGCATAAAAGACGTGATCGATAACATGCAGGTCGCATAAAAGACATGATTGATAACACGCAAATCCGAGGTATGACTTTAGAAATACTGGAGGCGAGATCGCCACCCTAGCGGTGCGGTTATCCCCCGATTTTGTAAGACGACTATGCAAATGTCCAAGAACAAGTCGCCTAGAAAATAGGAAGACAAGGACTAAGCAAAAGTCGCATAAGGAAATCAAGTCGGCACAATGAGGGGTGGAAAGAAGAAGTGATATTCCGATTGATTTAAAGGCCAAGGCTACTCAAGTCGCAAACTGCTCGGCCAGAAATGGTCGCCGACGAGCAAGAAACAAGTCTCAAGACTAAAGAGTTTCAACTCAAAGTGCGAAAACTGAGATGAGTCTCGCACAAAGTATCTCAAATTTCTGAGCGAAAGCACGTAAAAAGACTTATGTCTAAGAGGCTCATTTACCTTTGAGTACAAGACAGTAAAAGATTTGTAATGAAGAGGCTCGCTACCTCGAGTACAAGCCCAGAAAAAACTTATATAACGAAGAGGTTCGCCACCCGAGTACAAGGAGACAAGTCTCAAGACTAAAAAGAGTTAGCTCTCAAAGGCGAAAGCACGTAAAAGTCTCAAGACTAAAGAGTTTGACTCCAAGTGCGAAAGCAGAAAAGTCTCGACTAAAGAGTTTCAACTCTAAGTGTGAAGGCCAACTTAACTCTCGGCGAGCTCAAATCTTGGTGGGTAGCGACCTCGGATGTATAACCCACGACTTGGAGGCACGAAGGAGAATTGAACCCGCCGAAGATATGTCAAACTTAATACCAACAATGCAACCTCAAGTACGTAGCGCATAAATCCTAATTCAGCAGAGATCAAGACCAACCTCCTAACAAAGTCGAGTCCCTCTTGGGGGGCAATTGTTGTAACATGTAAAATCTCACCACACGATAAGGTACGGTTCGACAAGTCGATCACCAAAGAACCGGATGAAGTGACTTGAGGTTGAGGCTCTATGAGTCGGGTTTGCAGTTGTAGGAATCACATAGGCTACCCGAGGCCTGGGAGACGACTTGAACGTTACGCAAGTCGCCGGGCGTGGAAGAAAGGAAGGCTACTTGGCGACCGAAGGTCGACAAGTCGGGACGACTTCGGTCTCAAGGTCGAAAGGAGGATAAATATGGCAAAGATATGGGGAGTTAATGGTGCGGATTTTGCGGACCGTAATCAAGGTAAGTGTATCCAGATGCGCGATTTGCGGGACAAGCAAGGGAACCCTAGGTCGGCCCATGGAACGAAGCCCATTAAGACTGTAACCCTAATTCTTTGTCTATAAATATAACTTGTATTACATTAATCGTAAGGATCGAATTCTTCACACATTAGAATCCTAAAGCGTAAATTATAGTGCAAGATACGGCTTGGAGCCCCCAGACGTAGTCTTATTCAAAAGACGAACTGGGTAACCAAACTTCGTGTTTTTACTTGTTTTGATCGTCAGCTTAATTATTGTTTATTATTTGTTGGCCGGTGAACATAAACCGGGTACGACAGATGTGTTTACGTTTGTAAAATATTATGATATTAGGTTATAGACGTAATGGTATTACTAAATGAATATAATGACATTATTAGGGGTGAAAACGGATCAGATACGGACGGATAATGCTTATATCGTATCATAAACCATGTTTTTTCTCGAATTCGGAGTCGGATACGGAAAAGCCAGATTCGGATACGAATTCGGAATATTCGGTATATGGATACGGGACGGATATCGGACGAATCCGGGCCGGATTCGAATAACTATAATCAGATAATATATTTCAAATGAAAATCATCAAAATGTGATTGAAACACATAAAAAAAAACTACCTATGCAATATTTCATAGAAGTTCTAATGCAAATTATAAAAATTATATCTACTGCTAATAATATGAAATTAAAAGTTATATCATTCGTAACCATCACCACTCCAGCACAACAGAACGCCTAAGAAGACATATATAATATTATACTGAACTTTCAAGTTGAGACTACATCACCACTCCAACTATTTTCTTAATAAAATTACATAAGTATTAAGTACTAATATTATATTATTATATATATATATTAATCTATGTTGCTCGGACACGAGTACGGGTGTCCGATTCGGGTACGGATCCGCGTGTCCGACTCTCAATTTCTCAAAACTTAGGATACTTGGACTCGGCTAAAAAGAATCCGAAATAAGAATATGGGTACAGGGATACGTTCGTTGATACACAAAAAAATACACACATTTTCATTATTTATATGAGTGACAAAATAAATATATATGTTAAAGGATTGCTCGAAAAAGATTTTGAAAATCCATATACAATAATACAAGTTCTAACTCATAAGAACATTATTTAAGAACATAACTCATAAGAACATTATTTAAGTTTGAATTGAATAATATTTTAAAATTTAAATAGAAAAAGATTGCGAATTCGTTTAAAAAAGAAGATTGGAAAATTTAAAGCCCACCAAAATTATTCATTCAAAATTTCATATTCCCACCAAACTTGTACCAAAAAATTTAAATATTATATTTACATGTGTCCAGATTCAATGAATAGTAATGCATACATATTTAATGCTTTTATTAAAATCAAAACTTTTTAAAAGTAACAAATACTATATTAAAATACACCCTATCCCTAATTACACGCCGCCGCCTCCTCATAATGTAACTGTTCATCATCTTCATCCTCCCTCTTTCGTCGGCCATGAATAACTTCATCGACCAAAAAATCTCGGATTACCTCCCTATCTTCATCGTTAAGATCGCGATTCACGCTTCATCTTCACATTTCCATCATTTCTGAAGTTTCAATTTCTAAAAAAATTGTTCGAAATGAAGTTTCAATTTCTGAAAAAAAGTTCAGTCGAACCGGACCTTCATTGCCGTGTCCGTTTCTGAAATGGAGGATCCGGTACGGATCCCGTACCCGTATCTGCGTCGAAACTTGTCCGACACCGGCACTCCGGCCGTTTTGAAGGATCCGAGCATCAGAGATATTAATATAAAATATAAAAAAATATATATATATTATATTAAAAATCCGGATATTCGGATAATATCCGATAAAATATGAAAAAATTAGAATACGGTCGAATATTATGTATTCCGAATTCAAAGTCAACTATCGTATCCGAATCCGTATTCACCAGGATACTAGTTTTTTATACCGAATTCGATACCGACCGGATACGGCTCCGAATCGATCGAGAAATATCCGATCCGTTTCACCCCTAGACATTATTGAATTAATCCAATTTTATAATATGAAACTTGTGTATACGAGGGTTTGCGTTCAAAGAGTAAGTATCCAGATAAACTTTTCATAATATGAAATTTATATCATTATCCTTATAAATTAATACAATCACATATCAATAACATTTAATACTATGATAATATTAATTTATAAATATAATGATATCAGTTGATATATGTGATTGTATTAGTTTATAATTAAGGATAATGGTATAAATTTTATATTATGAACATGTTTCGCATCGAAATCGTAGATATCGATGGCATTCGTGAGCCTATTTTTAAATCTCTACTTTACAGAAATAATATTATCTGAGATGCCATTATTCCTACTTCTGCAGCTATCGATCTGCACTTTTATCCAGTCTGGGAAACAATATCCATTGATGATAGGTTATACAACAGCGGTACTTATAAATTAATTGTTCCATACTTCTTACTTGGTGTAGCTTGTTACATGGGTCGAGAGTGGGAGCTTAATTTTCGGTTGGGTATGAGACCTTGGATTGCATCAAATTCAATACACTATATATCTTTCTTAACACGCGCTTCAATTTCGAGACAGTTCTGATTTTTAGGAAATTAAAAAAGAAACGAAGGTGAATTTGTAATAATGAGTGGACTTTGGCAGAAAGTAGGACTGGAATTTGATTCCAATCCAAATAACTACCAAACAAAGTCTTCCCTGAACACTAATTAAACTCACTCAGCTTTTTCAACTTTGATCCGCCGCACATTGCGTGACTTTTTCTGACCTCGATTTTCTGATTTTCATGGATTAGACTCCACTGCATTTAAAACAACCTAAAGACTACATTCAAATTCACTATATGGAGAATTATTCTGTTGAAGATTATTAACTGTCAAATATATATATATAATCATAATAATAATTAGATTAGGTCTCCGCAGCATCGCATATATATGTCTATTCAACATTTCATGATATATTTTATTAACTTGCAATTTATTGTATTGAAATTTGTAATTTATTACACAGAGATGTGTAACTTGTGTTTGTTTATAATTTCATGTTTCATTGCAATAAGTTACAAATTTCTGAAATTTATTATGGAGTTCATGGTGCACCCGGTGCATATAAGATCTAGCTTAAGAGTGGGATTCATGTATACTGGGTGCACCGTACACTTCATAATGTATTTTAGAACCATGAAACTTGTTGCACTAAAATACGCAATTTATTTACGCTGAACTGCACAACTTAATTTTCATATTATTAGTTGCAATGTTCACTGCAGACAAATTGCATATTACTCTCTCCGTCCCATGATTACTGCAACACTTGTCTTATTTGGACGTCACAATATTACTGCAACACTCCCAAAATATCCACTAAAAGTCAACATCTCCACATTTAATTACTCACAATACTCCTTCTTTATTACACTCAAACCCACTTTTCACTTTTTTCCTTGATTTGCGATCCAATTTTAATGTTGCAGTCTTTTCGGGATGGAGGGAGTACTGTACTACAAATTACATGATTCTTAAATTCCAGCTAGTAAATATAATATTTAGTTTTAACCTAATAATGAATGTATTTTTTTCCTATGGACGGTGTCAGAATTCTTTGTAGGTGTTCTGTTCTAATTTAATTGCATACATATTAAATCTATGAAATAGATTTTTAAGACTTTAACTTCAATTCGTGATTGCCAAACATGCCACTTTAGAAATACTATCACTTCACAGTTCACACTTTATGAATAGTTGAAATGCCTACAATGCCCCTGACATACTCCTGTAACTTGTTTTCATTCACTGATATTGCAGTTGGTGTGTATCTATATTTTAAGGGCACATGAACAAGAAGTTTACTGGATGAGAAAAGATAATACGTAAATATAAATACACATTAAATCAAATATATAGTAAATAATAAATATGGGATAACGATTTGGAAACCATCTGATGTGAGGTAAATGATATAACAAGTGGGCCAATTTGTGTGGAGTCGCTTGTGTCTTTTCATCGGATGATCAATCTTCTCAACGTGTAAGTACTTGCAAAATTTTGAATGAAAAACAGATTTATTTTGTCATTTAAAATAAGTCCTGGTCTTCTATGCATTAAGGTGCACTGTGCATTTCATAACGTATTTTGTAAATTCACGACTTGTTGGATATGAAATTTACGATTTATTAAGCTAAAACGTGTAATCTGTGTTCGTAAAACATAATGAAGAATCTTTAATGATTTGAATTTAGGTAACATTATTAATGATGCATCATTATCTAATCATGAAATGCAAGACATCAGTTTTATTGAACCTCAACGGTTGACCAAATGGAATAGGCTTGAGACTTAGGAGTAGTGGAGCGGTGGGGTTTTGTCCACCGTATTAGTCTGTCTTTAGACGGATATCGAATTATATAAAAAAAAAGTCAGTTTTATATCTCCATTTCAGTAGCTTATCAGGAACTTTTTCTTCAAAATAAAAATATATCAACAAAGTAAGATGAATTACGAAACCGCTTGTGTATATATAATTAATCAGATTTGTGATCTAGTTTTTAATTTCATAAGCACAAAAACTTCTAATTGGACTCATCTTCCAACAAATCTGGAAGAGCCGCCTCTACAATTAAATAATCTCCGGATTTATATTATTATTACCACAAAAAAATTTAAAGGAATCTAATCACAACATACGCCAAATTTACCACACCATATATTAATCGAAAACCAATGCTTAGTCATTTAACCATTTAATTTTGACAATAATGCGATCACTAGCTACTTCTAACTCTTCAATATGTCATGAACCATGCAAGCAAAATAAATCACTCTTTATAATTATATTTTCTTTTTTGGATAGGTGAATTATAAATTAAATTACTTGTATTTCATTTTTTGTTGAAATTTGAGGTTGAATATTGTTATATTGGTAAAAATAAGGGTATAAGTATACTTTGACACCCTAATCATATCTATTGCAGTTTTAGTCCTATCCACTTTCAAAAAATTTAAAATAGTCCTGTAATTTTAGTTTTTGACATTTTGGTATTGTAACCAGCCGTAGAAGATGAAACATACAGTTGATCAATCCGACTCTATCACGTGGACAAATCAGTATATATCACATCAGCATCAACCGATTGTTTCACCCCATATAACTGGTTACAAATCAAAATATCAAAAGTTGAAAAATTACAGAATTATTTTTAATTCATAAAAGTCTATAGGATTATAATAAAAAAATTTAAATAACTTGAAAATATTATTTTCTTTTATAATTATATCATATTTCACCCATCGTTCTCCGACATATCCAGTACCATGTAATCAATTTATAATCTACACCCAGATTCTCTGTAAAGTTTAAAGTCCTATGTACTCTTAATTATAGTATTTCCTAACATTATTTTTTAAAACCCCTACTACAATCTTTAATAGCTAGTGAGGGGCTAAGCTAAGCATTAGTGCCTATTTTCATGTCTTAAAGTCAAATAACCCAAAACATTTTGGCCTTGTAAACAAAGACTTTTACAGCAGTAAGATAGTGACAATGCAAGGAATCTTAAGGGAGGGGTCAAAATGAGACCAAATTTCAATTAAAAAGTCAAATGCAGACACATGAAAAAAAGCCCATCAATCACATCTTTTGACACACTAAAAAGGTTGTGGTAAAAAGCAATGTTGTTTCAAGCTTCAAAAAAGTAAATGACAACAGAATCTAGACTTACCTGTTGTGGAAAAATGAGGTAACATAACTAGAATCCAAAATTTAAGAATTTTACTTGCTGATATGAAATTAGAGAACCTTCTTTTAAGCAATACCACAAATGTAAAACTGTGTCTGAATTCTCAGAAAGGCGTATGTCAATTGCTTAATTATAAGAATCAATCACCTTCCAACAATCCGATGAAAAGTGAAAATTACCCAGAATATTTTTTTGCCCTATTTGTGAAAGAGATTGTCTTTTTCATTAATGCAGTGAAATTACTTAAAAACTTACCAAGAAATTAAATAAAAATACCTATATCATAAAATTAACTAATGAATGTGTTGGGGTATGAAACAATATACCACATCGAAATAATATGGGAGAATCATAAAATTTATTACAATGGACATTATCTCTATAATTGGTATGAGATCAAAACTTTTGAAAGATGCCCGACTAATAATGTTGTATGAAAATAACTAATTATTGTTAGGTAAAAACACTCACACCAACCAAAAATATTGTTCATGCAATTACTATATGTGTAAAGTGGCAATTTTTTCCTCACCTCCATTCCATTGACATTTATATATACATTCATTTATTACAAATTATCATAAAACACAAGTACGGGGTAAAATTGGAATAAAATATATAATTCTCATATATTAGTGTGAAATGAAAATCATAGCATTTTGGACCAAGAGTTGTTTCTATAAAAAGACAAATATTTTGAATCAAAGGGGTAACACTTATTAATGAGTACAACTAATATACACAATGGTCTTAAAATTTTCTTGATGTCCGAAAGGCAAAATACAGATTATCAAGTACCAAAATACCCACGGTTTACCCCTTGAATCCGAGTAAAAACGTGAGAAAAACGTGGGTATTTTGGACAAAATCCAACAGGACAAAATAAACAAACTAAAAATTCACAAATGATTCAATAAACTAATTTAATTAAATTACTGTATTCAATTATGGAGAGGATCTGGGCAGCTGGGTATTCTCCTCTTGTAATCACCATATGTACCGTTAATTACGGTCGTGCCATTGAGATCGGCCACTCTTTTACTAAAATACTCCTTGAATATTTCTGTCTGATTTCTTCCTCCGGCCGGCGTGGGAAATGTCCTGATTGCCCCCACCTTTTGTTGGGCGGAGAAGGCCCAGATATGCAGTAGAAGAGAAAGGAGGAGAAGCACCGGGATGGACGAGGGGTAGAGTGGTCCTTTTGCGCCGGTAAGTGACATCGCCGTTGACCCACATAAAGGGTATTTTCGTCAATATGTGAACCCTGATCCCTTTTTGTTTGAAGATGAAGATTTTGCCGGTTGTTGAAAAATTTGCTTCTCTCTTCTCTTGTTTCTCTCTCTAGGATTAATTCACAAGAACATATACAAGGACAGAGATGGCACGCTAGCTCGAGTGAGGGTATTTTTGAGTGTGAATTGCAGCTTATTTCTGATTTACATATATATCGTGTTAGAGAGAGAGAATTGTACATGCAAAAGTGGGACCCGCAATAGCTGATGGGAACATATATCAAACTAGCAGTGTTTTGTCGTCAAACTCGTAATTACTTACTTATATTTAATTTAAGAGAATGAATGAATGATATGAGAATTTTCTTTCTATAATGTTTTTAGTGCTTTTTTTCATTTTTTTTCGATACAGAAGGGTTAATGAAATATTTTTCATTTCTAAAAAAAAAAAAAAAAAAAAAAAAAAAAAGAGTTACCTGATAATCTGATATCTGGGAGAGAAAGAGAGCGGGTAGTGTGAGAGGTGGTCAGGTGGTGGATGGCTTGGCGGGCGACGTCGCCTATTGAAGAAGAAACTGAAACTGGAGAATGAAGGGAGAGAGAAGATTAGATTTTTAACTGGACCCTTTTTTTGTTTTTTCCATCCCAGCCCATTTATCAATTTTTTTGGGCTTTGCTTTTCATTTTTTTTATAAAATATAATTAATATGTATTTTTCTTAAAAAAAGTTTAAGTGTACTCTAATTTTTAGAATGTTATTTTAGAAGGTTTCTAAAAAATTAGATTCAATGAATCAATTGTAGTTATAATATCATCTCCTCTGTCAAAAAATAAAAATAAAAAATTATAATATCATCTCAATACAATATATTTTAGTATCGATCTCTGAATTTTAAATATTAAGTAATTAATACTACTTTCGTTATAAATTTATTTACCCATTTACTTTTAGCACGAGTTTTAATGTGAGAATTGTTTATTAATATTTAGAGTGATAAAGGGTTTAGGGTTAACCTGGCGCTCTCACTCGAAAAGGGTTATTGACAAATTAATAAGTCGTGTTAAAATGACAAATTTAACCCCTAGTTTTATCAATTTTAGGGGGATTTATAAAATAAAATAAAAATGCTAGCTTTAAACAATGGCAAAAACTTGTTCTAATTTGTTGTGCTGAAAAATGCAATTTGTATCTAAAAAAGAAAACAATGGCAAAAGCTTGTATAATATGCAATATAAATAAAATAAAGGCTAGGTCTTATAGGCACCCGGGTGCATCGTGCACTCATAGTGCATTTTAGAAGCGTGCAATTTGTTATGTTAAAAGGTACGATTTATTTACACAGAAAAGTGCACTATGAGTGCACCCACTAAAATAAATAAATTAACGTTCATCCATTTTAAAATACTAAAATGAAAATCATAGCATTTTGGACCAAAAGTTGTTTCCATAAAAAGACAAATATTTTGAATCTAAGGGGTAACACTTTTTAATGAGTACAACTAATACTATTTAGTTAAAACAACTAATATCATTTAAAATTAAGTAGCATACCGAAATTTCAAGAATATACACCGTAGTCTTAAAATTTTCTTGATGTCCGAAAGGCAAAATACAAATTATCAAGTACCAAAATACCCCCGGTTTACCCCTTGGATCCGAGTAAAAACGTGAGAAAAACGTGGGCATTTTGGACAAAATCCAGCAAAACAAACTAAAAATTCACAGATGATTCAATAAACTAATTAAATTAAATTATTGTATTCAATTGTGGAGAGGATTTGGGCAGCTGGGTATTCTCCTTTTGTAATCACCATATGTACCGTTAATTACGATCGTGCCATTGAGATCAGCCTCTTTTACTAAAATACCCCTTGAATATTTCGGTCTGATTTCATCCTCCCGCCAGCCTGGGAAATGTCCTGATTGCCCCCACCTTGGAAAAGGGCAGGAGAGAAAGGAGGAGAAGCACGGCGATGGAGGAAGGGTAGAGTGGTCTTTTTGACATCGCCGGTGACCCACATAAAGGGTATTTTTGTCAACGTGTGAACCCTGATCACCTTTTTGTTTGAAGATTTGTTGAAAAGTTTCGTCCCTTTTCGTTATAAACTGATATGATATGATATGATATGATGCTTCTCTCTCTTCTCGTGTTTCTCTCTCTAGGATTAATTCACACGAACATATACAAGGACAGAGATGGCACGATACAAAGACGTACTAGCCCAAGTGTATTTTTGTCGTCAAACTCGTAATTTGTTATTTAAGAGAATTAATGAATGAATATAGCCAGGTGTTTTCTTTCTATAGTGTTTTTAGTGATTTATTTGATTTTAGAATGATTTTATTTTTTTTTTTTTCGATACAGAAGGGTTAATGGAATATTTTTTATTTTTATAAGACATGAATAACAAAATTACAACAAAATTCACAATAAAGAAAAGAGTTGATTTTATGTAAAATTGTTTTACTGACTATCATTTTATTATAACAAACAAATAATAAATTAAATAGCTATATTATAAAATTAATACTTTTTTTTATGAAGTAACAATTATGTCTAAAAATACCCTTAAAATGCGAACAAGTGCAACAGTAAAACTTAGAGTACGTTTTGTATTAGATGAGAATAGGATTAGTAGAAAAAAAAAAAGTAGATATCGTTAAAGGTTCAATCATAATGGATTAATAATTATACTATTATTATTTTATAAAAAAAATTAAAAATTGTATTAAATGGTTTTGTTTATGATACTCTGCATAATATTGTCTTTCAGTGTTTTAATGTGTTGTACCGTATAATTTAATAAAACACTGAGGGTATGTTTGTTGATGGACACTGTCATATAGTATAACAAAGAGAAAATTATATTAAAGAAATGACTCCTCATAAATTCTTATTCATTCTCATTACTCACTCTCAGCCTCAAGTCAAGTGAACTCTTAAAGTAAACAGGTAGATATGTGTGTAAATGAAGAATTTCTTAATTTGTTTCTCACGATCCGTCTAACATAAGAAGTTATTCTTTAATTTTATTTAATAAAATTGTAGAATTAACCTCACTAAGGAAAATAATTATTACAAATTGAGATCAAAAAAAAAAATTTAGGACAAAATATTCGGTGAACAAATTTCACAAAAAAATCCATAAAACTGGTTAAAGGGTGTGACTTATATTATTAAAGAGTATTACTTGTAATAATAAAAAAAAGTATGTATTTTTACTACATAAAGAGTGTCTTATATTACATCAATGATATTAGTAGTGATAACTGAAGGGCATGACATTTATTACAAAAAGATATTGATTGTGATAACTGAAAGAATTTTGTCTCGTCTAAAAGTCCGAACTTGTAGAGAGGGTGAGAATCAATTAATTTATTTAATTTCCCTCAATACTTCTTCTCACTCATGGGTCAAATAATTGTCTCTGCCCTCTAGGGAGGAGACCCAACAAGTGGACAATTTTAAACCCCTTCATTCGTGGGCCGAATCATTATCTCTGCCCTTTGGGGAGGAGGCCCAACAAGTGGACAATTTAAAAATTGTCTATGCCCTCTGGGGAGGAGACCCAACAAGTGGACAATTTAAAATCTCCTCACTCGTGGGTCGAATCATTGTCTCTGCCCTTTGGGGAGGAGACCCAACAAGTGGACAATTTAAATGGGTGGAGTGCTTTCCACGAGAATCGAACCCAGGATCTGGATGAGCCTAAGCTCTGATACCATGAAAGAATTTCGTCTCGTCTAAAAGTCCGAACTTGCTAAAGAGGGTGGGAATCAATTCATTTATTTAATTTCTCTTAACAATAACTAAATAATCATATCAATAAATATAGAATCAATTTTTCGGTGAACAAATTTTATAGGATACATATATGTTTTTTCACTTATTTGAAAGCTAGGTCTAATTGCCAGAGTGGTTTGACCATTTTTTTCTCAACAAGTCCAATTATTGGGTGGACCAAGACAAGTTGAAAGAAAATAATTTACCTAAAAAACAGAGTTCGAAATCTTATTTCTAAACACGGTATGGTATAATATTGTTGTTGATTGAAATTAAATAAATGAATTAATTCTAACTTTCTCTATAAGTTCGGACTTTTATATTAGACATAATTATTTCATGGTATCAGAGCTTAGGCTCGCCCAGATTCTGGGTTTGATTCCCGTGGAAAGCACTCCACCCATTTAAATTGTCCACTCATTGGGCCTCCTCCCCAGAGGACAGAGACAATGATTCGGTCCACGAGTGAGGGGGAGTGTTGAGGGAAATTAAATAAATGAATTGATTTTCACCCTCTACAAGTTCGGACTTTTAGATGAGACGAAATTATTTCAATTGTATCGAAAAGTTTTGGTACAGTAATAATATATGACAAATAAAAAGTTTTTGTATTTCAGTATATTGAAAAAAATCCGGTATCCTATCGTAAATACTCTAAAAATATTCGGTATGGAACATTATAACGAAATTTCTATATGAAATGGTATAAAACCTAAAACTCATATGGTGCAGTATACTGAATTTTCGATATGATATACAGTATGCAATTTTAATATACCAAAATCTCAATATATTGATATTTGATATACCAAAATTTTCGATATGATAATCATATATGAATTTTGTGAATACTAAAAATTTCGATACGGTATACGATATGATTCGTACAATATACCACCCTATACAGGAGTATTACATTTATTTAGTTTCTTTTGAAATGTAGACTGGATTTATCTTTCTCTAATCGTACTCACAAACATATATGCTTCCTAATTTATAAAAGAAATTGAACGGTATAAATTAAAAAGAGGCATACATGTGTGAAACGGTCTCACAATAAGATAAAAAAAAATAGATATTGACGCTTTAATACTTTAAAATGGACGAGTATTGATGTATGTTATGTTGTACCTCATTTTTTGCATGATACTGTCTCATACAAATTTTTATCATCAAAGAATGGCTTTTTGTCAGACGATTAATTCAAGATCACAAGGCACCTCATCATAGTGCATTTTAGAAGCATGCAACTTGTTATGCTAAAAAATGCAACTTATTTACACAGAAAAATGTAACTGTTAATATGAGAACATAATTGCATGCTTCTGTTTAAAATAGTTGCACGTTTCTGTTTTATATAATTCAAGACGCTTAAATCTTATTTATGAAATAAGTCGATGTCATCCGAGTCTGGCATATGAGACCCACCCTCGAAGAATATATAAGCAGTAGGATTTGGAAGTATATATATGATTCATTTTCGTAAATATTTAACTTAAAAATGATTATATTTCAATACGTCTTTAATGCGTGTATTTTGATATAAAAGCATTTGGATCATTTATGCTAAAAAAATAGATGCACACATTATTTATATGAAATAATAATTATAATACCATCAATATGGTCGAAATTAGTATTGCTCGATTGCCTAGTCTATGCACAAAGATCTCTAACCTATCAACTTTTATTTTGAAAAACCTCTAAATTATTTATTATTTTAAAAAATTATAAACTACTATAAATTTTATTTTTTAAAAATTTATATTTTTTATATTTTAAAAAATTCTTAAATTATATAATTATTGTTTTATACGTTAGAAATATTTTTTTATTAATTTACATGTTTCCAAAAAATTGAGATTTAAAAAATACTCCCTTTAATTTATATTGCACATTTGTAAATTATACAAATTTTAATAAAAGTGTTGTTTATTAATATTAAATAGTGTAAATGATTTGGTAAATGGGTATATATGTCCTTTAGACTTTATATAAGAAATGTGATTTATGTGTAGGAGGTATTTTTGTAAATATATTGACATATAGTGTAAATAAAAATATTTGTAAAGAGTATTTTTAAGTATGTAAATTGTAAAGTTGCTTTATTTTTCTATATTGTTTATCAAAATCTTGAAAATACCAAAATATCGAGTTTGTAAATACATGAAAAAATTAGAAAGAAAAATAGAAAGAATCATGAAAATCTGTGTATTGCAGATTATGTCCATTCCGAAATTTATTACGACCACTATTCTCATCACGTGTTAACATAGAAGGGTCCAATCACTTCTAAATATCACCTCGAAGATTTTTACAATTTTATATATATCGTGTTGGATTTAACGTTGTAATTAGCACGCAATTAAGTAATAACCAAATGATTAAAAAAGAGTTGGTATGTAGTTGAAATTTTTCCACTGTGAAACCTGGATTCCTTTTTTACAGGCATGATTCTTCAATTATTACGATTAATAAACTTTTATACTATAAGTCTCACGACTTCAGTTATTACTATTAATACCCTGTAATATAAGTCACGGTGTCACACACTTCAATGTTATGAGTAATACCCTTTACACTAAAAAGTCACACATTTAAGTTATCACAATTAATATTTTTTAGTAATATAAATCACACTTTTTAACCGTTTCACGGATTTTTGTGTGAAACTTGTTCACCTTATACTTTGTCTTTAAAAAATTATTAAAGAATAAATTTTTTTGCATAATCGTGTAAATATTCACGTGGCAATGTATAGGAAGAACCAAAGTTTTCATCAGAGTTTGAACTAAAACAAAGATCACATATGTACCTAGATGGTGGATTTGTCGAATTTTATTCCCAAAAAGGCCTTAAAGAGTTTTGTTTAAAAGTAAGGGTTGTTTGTTTGGTTGGGTGGGTTTTTATATATTGTGGAAAAAACAAAAGACTTTTATATTTTTATGTGTGCGTGTATTTGATATTGTGGACATATTTATAAAGTTGATAGGCTTTTTAAGATTGTACCTTAAATTTGTTCCTCTCTTGGTGTCTTTTATTGTGATTATTTGCCATTTTGTTACAGCACATTAAATCTCAAGAATGTCTTCTACTTAGGTTTATTTTATATTTTAGCTATTAGCCTCATTCCTTGTTTTGCCATTTTCTATTTGCACTCATTCATTCAATTCTCTCACCATCAATTTCTGCAACAAACTACTTGATTTGGTCATGAGACAAATGCTGCATTTTTCCTGACCTGAAAATCCCATTCGGACAAAACATGTACAGGAAAAAGATCAGCAAATCAGACCCATTTCATATTCAATTTAATTAGAAATACATCGATGTACAAGGTTTTAAAATATTGATATCTATAGACAAAAAAATTAGGGTAATGGTATTTTGGGGCGATTCACCCGGTGAACACTATTCAGACATATTAAATTACTTTTATACTTTTAATAAAAAAAATTATCACTTATTTAATTAAGAGTACAATTGTCATTTTATCATATAAGATTGAACTACCCCTATCACCCGAAGTGAATCTGGCCAGCGTCCAAAATGTTAATACCTTGAAATTAGCTAATTTAAAAAGATAATGAAAAAAAAATGGATATATATATATATATATATATGAATCAGTTTTATGCCATGAACTTAGATTATTTGAATAATTTCACTTATTTTCAACACATTTTTCTAAAATACTAAACTTGACATGTATAATGAATAAAAAACAAGGTTCATAGCATGCATCACGTTTATACAAATTTTTGTCTATTTAAAACTTGCTCAGATACATATCGATTTAGATATGGAGCCTGTAACTTGTACGCTAATTACTTGTACTTTATTGCTGTGTACAAGTATCTTTTACTGAGATTAGTTACACATAAGGAATAATTATTGGGCTCCATATGTATGTGATATATCAAATCAGATGGTATTATTCTATGATTTGTTAAGTTTAATTAAAATATAGGTATATTATGAAGGTTACAGTTGGCTTATTTTTGTATGATAAAAAGATATGCAGGTGGTGCAAGTTATGTGGGCCAAGTGGTAAATAAATTTTGGTATAGTGTTAGGTCTTGTTTGGATAGACTTAAAAGCAAAAGCAATATGGGCTAGGCTTAGCTGGTTTTGGAGTGGCAGGAAAAGAAGATGGTGGTGAAAATGGTAAAGATGATAGGGAAGTGAAAATGATTGAATGAAATCACTTATTAAGACTTCACAAAATATAATTTTATTGTTTTTTTTTTCATATATATATATATATGTGTGTGTCCAGCGATTTATTATTGATGTGGCTGGCCAATTAATAATGAAATGTTTGTGATAAGGGTGATAATTGATTGTAATTGTTATGTGTTTACTCTAATCTAATAGGACTATGTGTTTTTATTAACCATTTCTTGATCATTTGCATTTTATGGAATATGATTTGTTTTGTGTTATTGTTGGGAAATAAGTTGAATTCTGAAATGTACGAGCATGTTTCGTTAAAAAACGGGATCAAAAAACGAAAGAGAAAACAAGTTTTAAGTGACTGATGTAAATGTTTGCTTGTAATCTGTGGCGTTTAAATGCATTTAATTATGTGCATTATTCTTAGGTTTTTTGTTTTGCTAATTACACTTGAAATTAGAAAAAAAAAATGATTTTGTTCTTTTTTGTAGAAAAAATATTGGAGATTTTGTTTTTTTTTTCTTTTTTTGCTAATTACAGATTACGAGAAGTAAAAAGGGAAATGGGCCATGGAAAATTTCAAGATCCATCTTAGCAAATTATAATGGGACATCATCATTTCAGCCCATTAGAACCCATTTGTAGCAGCAATATCAGCCCCATTTCAAGCCCAATTGGAACCAATTTCAGCCCATATTTTATTCATCTGATCAATGGAAAACTAATTTCATCCCACATTCTATTTATTTTAGCAAAGTTTATAGGAATTTGCACCTCAGAATAAACAAATATTTTTCTTAATATAATTTAATTAATTAATTATGTGAATGCTTATATTCATCATAAATATACGTTTTCTATTCAATGGTTTACCTACAAATATCACTTCCATGGATCCTATTCTTAAATATCTCATTTTATTCATTTATTTATATTTGTAATTTCATTTGTACAGATGCAATAAAACAAAGTTATGGTAATGTTTAAAGTAATATGTGAACAATTTTAATTCTAAAATGGAAAAAAGAATAATAATCTGAAAATGGCAAAATAAGCTGCTAAATAAAAAGAGTAAAACAATATAATAATATGTGAAACAAACCAGTGATTTCATAACCGAACCGGTCACCGAACCGGACAGACCACCAGTCAGCGGTTCAACCGGTCGGACCGGTTTAACCGGCGGTTCAACCGTTAAAATGATTTTTGCCTAATTTTTTTCAATATTTCTTATATTTAGTTAAAAAATAAAATAAATATACATCTACACAAATTTAAACATATACCTTATAACTTAAAACTTTAAATTTATACTCTTAAATTAAACTATTTAAATTCCAGCCCATTAATTGACAATCCAATTTAAAAATGTAAAGGCCATTAGTACAGTATTTTAAGAAGCCCAACAAGTTTGATTTAATAAAAAAGAAAAAAAGTACTCCCTGTTTAAATAATATTAGACCCTAATTCTACTAATACCTAAAAAATTAATTCCGCCGTCTGCGACGCGGCTCTGCGCTTCCCAGCCTTCCCCTCAAACAAATCCTCCAAGATTCAAACAAATCCACCCTTCCCCTCAAACAAATCCTCCAAGAAATAGAGAGACAAAATATTGTTAACTTTTTGCAAGCAAATTAAACAGTTTTTTCGTCGTGGTGTTCGCCACTCGAAAAATCTGCCGACGTCGCCACCGAAGAGAAGAAGAGTTCGTCGGCCATTGAAAATCCAATTTTTTTTTAAGCATATAACCGGTTCGTCCGGTTTTGACCGGTTCTTCTGGTTTAGACCGGTCCAACCGCAAAAGCGGTTTTTAAGGGGTCTCCGAACCGGTTCAGGGACGGTTCCTGGTTGAACCGGCCGGTCCGGTCCGGTTATAAAAACACTGAAACAAACGACAAAAAAATCGATTCGATTTGTGTTCGCTTTCAATATAATTTTAATTTATTTTATATTTTTTTATTTTCATTTCGATTCGGAAATCAAATCGGCTGATGCTCACCCCTACTCATACACCTTTTTTCTTTCAAACCTTATTTCCCCCTTCCAAGTAATAACTTCTATGGATATCTCTTTTACCTGTTATCTCTCAATAATTTTTACATCTTCACCAAAATGGATGAGTTTATATATAGCCAAACATAAAAATAAAAGTTTTTTTTTGTCATAAAATTTATAATCATTCTTTTTTAGCCAAGAGAATATAATTTTTTTCAACTTTACCCTTTTTTATGTTTTCATTATTTTAGTTCGTACTACCATATATACACCCGTACCAACATTTTTTTCAGCCCGTATCACCCTTCAATTAATCCGTACCACTATCACTTCAGTCTGTAAATATCGTTTTAGTCCGTACTAGAGTTGCCCATCCGAACCGGAACCGGATAAACCGAAACCGGAACCGTGAAGAATCGGAACCGAAATCGTGTATTACACAGTTCGGTTCCGGTTCCTACTTCTATGTAACCGTAACCGCCGGTTCAGAACCGCCAGTTCCACGGTTGAAACCGGCGGTTCCGTTGTTCCGAACCATTATGACCGTTGGAACCGGATATGACCGGCGGTTCTCGTCCCATTTTTTTTTATTTCATGGTCGAGATTGAGTCAAATGTTACCGTTTTTTGATCAAATGGTCGAGATTCAAGAAGAATGTTTTTTTTTTTTTTTTTCAAACTCTATAAATACCCCTTCATTTGTATTCATTTTGTTATACCAACTTGATCCAAATTGATCAATTCTTCTTCATCTCTCTAATTCTCTTGTTCTAACTTTATAAGCTTCATAGTTCATACTTCAAGTTCATATATTTTTTTTGATATATTTTATACATTATAGTATATAGTTATATTATATACACTTTACTTTATATTTTATATTACATAAAATAAAATGTCAAGAAGAGGAGGATCATCATCTTCTAGAGGAGGAAAAGGAAAGAGTCCGATGACTTCCGATTTTCCTCCACCTCCTCCTCCTACTGCACAATTCAATATTACATGGAGTGTGGAGGAAATAGAAGCGAGTCTTGGTCCCGGTTATGTGGATGCCACTTTTTCAAATGAAGAATTTCAACAACCTCGTGGTGGTACTTAAGAAAGTACTCATGGTCATGGACATGGTCCTCATGAAAACGAAGAAAATGAGGAGGAGGCCATTCCATCTCAAGGCGGAGAAAGAAGATGTAGAGTTCTTGCATCCGATATATTCACCATTCACTTCAAAAAAGTGGCAACCGATGAGGTAGATATATTTAAAGTTTATTGTAACTATTGCACTAATGTTTATCATTTTGAGAAAGGTGGTGGATATGGATCATTTAAAAAACACTTGTCGGCAAAACATGAAGAAGTCTTGGGAATGACTACATCTCAAACGCAACTACGTGGATTCACGGCGTCTTTCGAAGGTGGTGATGTAAGTAATCCTACTAGTTTATTTAGATATAATGTTAAGGTTGCTAGAAGAGAATTAACTAAACTTATTTGTTCTAAACATCTTCCTTTTCGTTTTGCAAATGATCTTCGTTTTGAAAAATGGGTTACTACGGCTTATAATCCTTCGGCCAAAAAAATTTCACAGTCTTCTATTACTCGTGAAATTGATAAAATGGCTAAAGAAATAAGAGATGAAATGACTAGCATGTTTTCTAGATTAACTCAAAAAGTTTCTATATGTTCGGATATTTGGAGTGATCATTTTCAAGAGCATAATTATATGGGCATTACTTGTCATTGGATTGATGATTCGTGGACAATTCCAAAATGTTTAATTGCATATAGAGAGTTTGATACCGAGCATACAACCGCTAATATTGCTCTAAAAATTCGTACAGTTTTGCAAGAGTACAATATTCTTACAAAAATATTTTCAATTTCATTTGATAATGCAAGTGCTAATACGTCTAGTTTAGATGAACTTATTGCAATTTGTCAACCATCAATTGGTGGTAGATTTTTTCATGTAAGATATTTTTGTCATATTCTAAATTTGTGTGTTCAAGATGGTTTATCTTCTTTAAAAACGCATGTTGCTCCTATTAAACATGCACTTGGTTATTTGGTTAGACATCAAAAAGTTTTAAAAAGATGGAAAAGTTTTTGTGTAGTTAATAAACTTACTCCTAAAAAGTTTTCACTTGATGTTGCTACTAGATGGAACTCAACTTATAAAATGTTAAGTGCATCTTATGAGTATAGAAATGCATTATGTAATTTTTTTGCACAAGAACAATGTGGTATTACTTTATTTCCTAGTCAATGGGATTCATGTGCTACTTTATGTGAGATGTTGCAAGTTTTTAATGATGCTACTACACAATTATCCGGTACGTATTATCCTACTTCTATTCTTGTTTTAGATCAATGTGTTAGAGTTGTAATTACTCTATATTGTAGTGATCCAAATGAAATATTATATAATGTTATTAGTTCAATGAAAGTCAAATGGATGAAATATTTTTTATATATTCCCGATGTGTTTATAATTGCTAAAATACTTGATCCTAGAGTAAGAATAGATGGAGTGCAAGAATTAATTTCTTATTATTATGATGCTTTATTTCCTATTATAGATGATAACACCCCTAATCATATTGTGGTTGTCCAAAAATCTAAACAAGTTCTTATGGATGTTTTTAGAGATTATAAAATTCAATTTGGTCCTACTAGTGGTGATTCTACTAGTGTTTGTGGTGCTACTAGTACTACTAGTGGAAGTGTGGTACTCAATCTTTTGGTCGTGGTCTTTATGGTAAATTTTCCCGTTAGATAATTTTTCTAAAGAACGATATCAACAATGTGCAACGACACAATCAAATGTTTTCTTAGAAATTGATTTTTTCTAAATACACCTTCTTTTGAGTATCAACCGGGGGAATTAGAAAATTTTGATATTTTAAAGTGGTGGTCGAGGAGATTAGCCGCTTATCCGGTGTTGAGTATGATTGCAAAAGAGGTATATGCATGTCCCGTCTCAACCGTAGCCGTCGAACGATCATTTAGCTTGGGTGGACATATCTTGAATGAAATGCGTTCAAGATTGACAGTTGAGCACTTGGAAAACCAATGTTTACTTGATGATTGGGTGAAAGCCGAAGATCGAACACAAGATGAAGCTCTTAGCGCGGATTCTAGCGAAGATAGTGTGATCGACGACACAACCGAAACCGATAGTGAAGCTTATATCTTCTTAAGATTTAAGTCTTGAGGTAAGAAACAAGGTAAGAGAACTACGTGGGCTTTTATTCTAATCGGATACGTAGGCAACATAATTTTTAGTTTCTAACTTAGAATTTTCTAAGTTTAAAATTATGCCCAAGCCCTTTTTATTTTATTTTTTATCCTCTTTTCATTATTTGTAATTTTTTGAATTGTAATTATCAGTTGTACACTTGTATTTGTAGCATTAGCAATTTAGCATGTTACTTGTAAGTTGTAAATTGTAATTTTTGTAATATATTAAATTATTTTTTCATGTAAATTTTTTGAGTTGTTTGTTATTTGTAATTTTGTATGTTTAATAACATAAGATTTTGTTTCATCTTCTTTAAATTTACTTCAAATTTTTTTTTATTTGTATTTTGACAAAGATTATTAAAAAAAAAAAACGGTTCCAGAATCGGGAACCGAGGTTCGGAACCGGAACCGCCGGAACCGTTAAAGTATTTTACACGGTTCGGTTCCGATTCCAACTTTTTGGAACCGAGAACCGGCGGTTCGAACCGTTTGGCCAACTCTAGTCCGTACCACCATTCTATCAACCCCGTACCACTATCACTATAGTACCACACTTATCTCAACCCCGTACCACCTTATTTTAACACCGTACCGCCATCATTTCAGCCCGTACCATAATTTAATTCAACTTGTACCATCATTTTTAAATTTGTACCACAATTTAATTAATTTCGTCTTACATTTATATTAACCGTCATCGCCATTTTTTTTTTTTTGTTAACTTCTTTAAGGGTATAATTGCCCAAAAATTAATTCTCTTGGCTAAAAAAGAATAAAATAAATAATCTTGATAAAAAAAAAACTTTTTAAATGAGAAGAGGCTAAAAATGAGAGTTTTCTCAAAAAATTTACCGTAATTAATTTAATTTACCTCCATTTAAGGTGTACTAAAGAATCCTTCACGAGTGGATATCAAATTGATAGAGAGTAACGAGTGGACCATACTTAAGACAAAATTAACTTAAGTAACGATAAGACATCATTCAAATAAAAAATCAACTGCCTGATAAAACAAAACAAAAAATCATCAAATCAACAAAAAATAAAGATGAGATTGCATGAAATTAATAACTCCCTCAAAATCTCTCATGGATTTGGAGCATTATTATCATTCATTGCTTTCAAACCCCAAATATCATAATCCCAAAAAACATCACCATACAACGAGTCATAAGCATCTCCAATTCCTCCACTTTCCCAAAATGGAAACCAACAACTAGCCCATGACATCTCCTCATCCACCCAACCACTCCACCACCACCCGCCGCCCCACTCCTCCGCCTCCGCCGCCGTCTCCTCTACCACCACCTTCTCCGCCACCTCTTCTTTCACTTCCACCGCCCCTTTCGCCTTTTTCGTGGCGGTCACCGCCGTCTCCACCGTTCTTGGATTTCCTCTCCCCCTCTTCATATTTCTAGAATCCATTTTTTTTGTTTGGATATTTGATCTTTTGCAATATTCGTTATATATATATATATATAACCAAATTGAGTTACGTACGAAAATGGTTTGAATTTTGAACGTAATGTGCACGGTGGAATATGATATACATGAACATGGTTTGATTTATTTTAGGAAATCTAGTTACAAGTTTCGATGACCATGGGACCGTGACACACACATATATATATAGATGCACCATACATATCAAATTGGAGCAAAAATCACTACTTTCTAAAGAATATTCATTGAATCATAATATTTTTAAGACGGTGTGAATTAACATTTTTAATGAGTTATAATATGAAATTTATATTACTATTTTTATTAACAAATATTATAATATTTATCAGCCGATATCATACTATGAGTATTAATTTATAAGTGTAGCAGTATCAAGTTTATACTATTAACAAGTAATTCACAAGAGAGTGTGTTTAAATTAAAATAATTAAAAAGTGACAAGGTTGTATACACCACGTGTATATGTACCACAAATGCATTTTCAAATTATTTTAGTTGATTAGTGTTAGAAAAATAATACAAGTGAATTAACTCAACACCCTTCTAAAAATTTGGATTTTTAAATGCATTAGATGAAATTTTTTGTGGTATTAATGTGTTTGGATCATTCTAAAAATTTGGATTTTTAAATGCATTAGATGAAATTTTTTGTGGTATTAATGTGTTTGGATCATGCCAGATCATAAGTTTGATTCTCGCATAAAGCAATACTACTCATATTAAATTGTTAAATGGATGATTCTTCTCCACATAAAATAGAGGTTAAGAAATAGGCCCACGAGTCAGAAGGAGGTGATTTTTTTTTCATTTAGCATTAATTGTTTTCTACAAATAGTATTAGTTTTTTTTTCAATTAATTAGAAAATATTATTTATGTACGATTATAATACAAACCTGGTGTATAAAAGGACTTACTCATTTAAGAAAAAACTCCATAAACGTCTTTTTGTTTTTCGGTACAACGGTGCATGAAATATATGCACTTGAGATTGTTGTAGTGCATTCAAAGGGACAACTTACTATTCTTGGAAATATTATGGATAGGCTTGTGGGTTTTAGTTAACTTCCAAAATGATTGTTGTGTCAATTTTGGTGTCATTCGGCTACCCCTTGGCACACTTATAAGGTTGACTATATAGGGATAATACAGTACAAACTCTCTATAGAAATATTTTATATAGGAATAATTTCTTTATAGTGATAAAAATCATGATTTTAATTAGAACCATTTATATTTAAAAATAAACTCCACATTATAATAAATCATATTTTTCGATCCTATTTTAAGGATTTATCTCTCCGTATAAAAATAAATAAAATTATATATATATATCATTACAATAAGTTTAAAATGAATTGTGAAACATCTTAATTTTATGACTTGTCACTACATCCTTCAACTTGCGCATACATAATAACTTGTCCGATTAATTTATATATGTATTTTATATTATCAAAATGCATGTATTTATTTTAATCAAATTTATATTAATTAGTTACATGAATTTACATATTTGTAGTATAATATGTATTATATTGAATATTAAGAAGAAAAAAAATATTTTTCTATGTAAAACTCTATTTAGAAATAACTTCTCTATAATATTTTTTTTTAGTCCTGACGAAATGATTGTATGTAGTTTTTACTGTACTTCATTATTTTCGTATTTGTTTGTCCAATCAAATATATTTTATATAATTAGTAAAGTGTAATTAACTAAATTATATATCTTAAATATTAGTTGGTCAATTAAAAACTAAAAGGCCCAAGTTAATATATCCAATAAAATTGAAAGCATTTTTTATGATGGCACATGATTGAATAATGAGTAACACTTCTGTGAATCAGGTTTATATATGAACTTTATCACTATTATATATAAAAATTATCACTGTTATGCATAAAAAAAATCATTGTTTAAAAATATAAAGTATTTTTTTAAACTTGAGTTTTTCTGCATAAGTTTTTATCTTGATTAATAGTACCTTGTAATAATGATAATTATATTTATTGGACTTGTTTTAATGTATTACTCTAAGGTATAGAATGAGGTGGAAGTGAGTCATTGAAAAGGATTTGTCAAGTGGATGGGCCTGGCCTGGCCTGCTAAAGCCCAAAAGCGCATTTGAAAGCTCTTGGCCCACAAATATCCTTTTGTCTACTAATGCGTACGGAGACCAGGACTATAATCAAATAAGGACGAATTGAACGTGGAGTTTTATAAAGCTTTATTGAGCTATGAATCCAAGAACAAGAAGAATCAATATGAATTCTTATTGAATGAATAACCATTACAATTTAGGAGTAAAAAATCAAATGAGCAAGTGAAGTTATCTATGAACTAAAAGCCCTATTTATACATCTGGTCAAAGGCTAAAAGTACAGGTATTAGTAGCATAAGAAAAAGGTATTAGTTGGACTGAAAAATAGCTAGTTTATTATTTCTATATCTTTAGATCCCCCCTCAAAATGGGAATGGATGTTAAAAAGTCTCATTTTGGCCTTGATGTGGTTGAACTGTGTTGGAACTGAGGTGGGCAGTTGTACAAGTTTGATGATTCCCTGCTGGATCTTCTCTCTTGTTAGATGAATGTCTATTTGAATATGTTTGCTCTTCTCACGTAAGACTGGGTTATGGGCTATGCAATAAGTTGATCTGATGTCAGTAAACATGTTGACAGCCTGTGGATGTGCTAACTTCAAGTCTTGAAGTATATAGAGTATCCATTGCACTTCACAAGATGTGGAACACATGGCCCTGTTTTCTGCCTCAGTGGATGATCTGCTCACTGTGTTTTGCTTCTTGGATTTTCATGATATGAGGGAGTCCCCTAGATAGATGGCATATCCTATGATGATTTTCCTTGTTTCTTCACATCTGGCCCAATCACTATTTGTGTAGGTCTGCAACTGAAAATTGTTATTAGTAGAGTACAAAGACCTTGTCCAATAGTGGACTTAAGGTATCTGAGAAGCCTATGAACAACCTGGAGATGGCTTTCATTTGGCTTACTCATGTACTGAGAAAGTGTTTGAACAGTGTATGCTATGTCAGGTCTAGTAATGGTGAGATAAAGTAATTTACCAACAATTCTTCTATATTCAGAAGGGTTAGAGAGTAAAGGAGCATCATCACCTGAAAACTTGTGTTTGGGATCCATGGGAGTTGAACAAGGCTTGCTGGCCAAATATCCAGAATCTGCTAACAAGTCTAAAACATACTTCATTTGACATAATTGTAAACCTTTTTCAGATCTTGCAACTTCAATTCCCAAAATATATCTTAATACTCCAAGATCTTTTATGGTAAATTTATCATGTAAGAAAGCTTTAACATCTAAAATATGTTGCAAACAAGTACCCGTAAATATTATGTCATCTACATAACAAAGAAGTATAGTAAGCTGACCATTAGAAGTCTTTGTGAAAAGTGAAGTATTTGCCTTTGATTGAGCAAAGCCTATTGAGATCAGTGTGTCACAGAGTTTAGTAAACCACTGCTTGGAGGCTTGTTTGAGTCCATAAAGACTCTTTGTTAACCTGCAAATTGTGTTAGGGGGTACCACATATCCAAGAGGTGGAAGCATATAAACCTCCTCATCTAAATCACCATGTAAGAATGCATTATTCACATCACATTGATAAATGCACCAATTCTTTGCACCAACTATTGAAAGTAAGATTCTCACAGTTGTTATTTTGGCCACGGGAAAGAAGGTGTCAAAATAATCAATGCCTTCCTCATGTGTATAGCCTTTAGCAATTAATCTGGCTTTATCTCTTTCAATACTGCCATCAGGTTTATACTTCACTTTATAGACCCATTTACAATCAATGCAATGTTTATTTTGAGGCAAAGGGACAAGAGACCAAGTGTTGGTTCTTTCCAAAGCATCAAGTTCATTTTTCATGGCAATGTTCCAATTCTCATTAGTGCTAGCTTACTTATATGTTTTGGATTCAACAATTTGAGTAATAGAAGCAGTGAAAGCCCTATGAGAATTGGATAATCTTTAGTGGAAACAAAATCAGAAATAGGATATAACAAACTGGTATTAGCAGATTTGACAGTTTTGTAACAACTCTTTTCAGTATGAGTCACAGATTGAGGCAAAGAAGTATTGTAAACACTTAGATATGCAGGAGCATGTTTGACTCTACTAGACCTTCTCAAACTATCTTGATCAGTATAAGGAATAACAGTGTCAAAAGTTGTATTACTTTCACACGTTAAAATTTTCACATAAGACCAACTCTTATTAAAAGTAGTGAAACGCGAATAGGATGGAGTTTTTTATAGACCCACTATCGGGTTAGAGGGTTGGCCCCATTGTGGATGGGTGCCATGTGTCCATTGTCCAATTTACAAATTCCATTTAACCCCTCAATTAACCGGTGTTAGTCTTCTTATAATTTACACTAACAAACTCTCCCTAAAAATTAAAAAAGAGATCTAGCTTGAAACGTGATTACTCTTGTGATAGAAGTATATAGTAGACTAGTTGTTCGATGAAATGCCTAAATCAAGAAGCATATATATTAATCAAGTTGCCGAAATTGCGGCATCAAAACAATTGTGCTGGATTTTTTCGGTTTATGGTTGAGGATGAGAGGGAAAATGTTCATGAATTAATGAAAATGAAGGTGTGTTTTGGAAAGTAGTTCATCACAGTTAAAACACTTTGAAGGAATTTTTTTTATAGGTAAATGTACATGTTCATGGATGTGAATCAGAGTTTTTGGAAGATTCGGCACGTATTTGATCTCTTCATTAAATTTGGTAAATTTGATCTTGCGATTTTTAGGGAGAATTGGTTAGTGTAAGTTAACAGAAGACTAACACCGGTTAGTTGAGGGGTTAAATGGAATTAGAAAATTGGATTCGACACTCATTCACAATTTGAAATTTGGCAAAATATAGGGTGAATAGTTTCACACAAGAATTTGGCAAAATATAGTGTGACTTATATTACTAAAGAGTATTAATTGTGATAACTGAAGGATGTAACTTTAGATTATGAAGCCATGTAATATTTCAAAAGGAGTTTTGTTGTTTAAAATAGAACTAGGAATTCTATTGATCAAGTGAGAGGCAGTTTGGATACAAAAATTCCAATATTTCAAAGGTAAAGAAGATTGAAAAATGAGTGATCTGGCAACTTGTAACAGATGTTAGTATTTTCTTTCAACCAATCCATTCTGTTGTGGTGTTTCCACACAGGATGTTTGGTGAATGATCCCCAACTTATGGTAAAAATCAGATAAAATGAATTCAGTGCCACTATCACTTCTCAGAGTTTTAATTTTAACATCAAACTGAGTTTGAACCATGTTATAAAAGTTTTCTAAAGTAAACTTGACATTACTTTTGGCTTTAAGTAAATAAACACAAGTGCATCTACTAAAGTCATCAACAATAGTTAAGAAAAGCTTTTGACCTGAAACGGACTCAACAGAGAAAGGACCCCACAAGTCACAATTAATCAACTGAAACATAGAATCAGTAACAGAAGTGCTAATAGGAAAAGGCAACTTCTTTTGTTTAGCCATGAGACAAATGTCACACACTTTGTGAACTACAGAAGTTTTGTTTACATTGAGATGTTTTATTTGAAAAAGTTTCTTAGTAGAGATATGGCCTAATCTAGTATGCCATGATGAAAAATCAGAAACATTAATTACTAACTGAATTAGCAATCTTCAGTGCATCAGAGAATTGAGAAGACCTCATGCAGTACAAACCACCATTTTGCTCAGCAAAACCAATCATTCTCTTTGTTACATTGTCCTGCAAAATGCAGTATGAAGACAAGAAACTAACAGTGCAATTTAAATAACTTGTTAGATGAGATATAGATAACAAGTTGAAAGAGAAATCTGGAACATGAAGCACATTATAAAATGTTAAGTACTCATTTAAGACAATGTTACCAGTGAAAGTAGCTGTGAGGATAGTGTTATTAGGTAACTTTATATTTATATTAGCTTGTTCAGGTTTAGAAGTGAACATAGACAAATCATAGATCATGTGATCAGTTGCCCCCTCTAATGCACGAATTCTTCAAAAATTAACAGTATCCAGTATCGGATTCGCCTGTGGTGGGATTCGGGTGGGATTCGCACCCGATTCGCCACGTGGCGAATCCTAATTTTTTTTTACTATCGGATACGTGTATCCTGTTTCAAGGATACGTGTATCGGATACGTATCGGAGTTTTTTTGTAAAATTTATTAAATTTTGGGGTTTTTTTTTTGTAAAAAATTAAAACTTACTAATAATTTGAAGGACACACTCTAAAACTTATTAAATATTAAAGTGTTAATTCTAAATAAATACAAGACATTTAGACCAAATATCAATTTAATCACGACCTTCAAAATTATTGTATAAAAGTCCAACCTTTGATGTTGTTGCAAATTAATACACATTTTTTTGCACCTACCGTGAAGAGACGATGTGACTCACCGAAACTATTATTTTTGTTATGTCAGACTACACTTAAGATGAAATGTCTAAATTATAAATATAAAAAATATTTAAAAAGTGAATTAAAAACAAAATAAAAATAAAATCTAAAAAAAATAAAATAAATTATTTAAATCTAAATTCCAAACCTTAAAAACTAATTCTCGCCGTCAATGTTTCAAAATTAAATATATTTCCATGTTTCAAAATTAAACAAAATTAAATGTAATCCCTTAGTTTCTCTCCCCCCATTCAATCCACTCATTGTCTATTGTCACTCCCTCAACCTCTCACTTGTAGTTCTTATTGTAGTCGATCTCCTTAAACTAAATTTGTGAATTATTTATTGAGATTCGATCAATTTTACGAAATGAATATAAATTTTATTTTTTATTTATATTTTAATTTTTTTTTTTAGATTTTAACTTCTTTTAATTATTATTTTTTGTTTTCATTTATTTAAAAATGTGTAATATTATGTGGAATAATTTTAAAAATATTATTTAATATGCATCATCCTAACTGACAAGTATACACATGCTTCGGTGAGTCACGTCAGATCTTCGCGGCCGAAAAAAAAAAAAAAGCGTGTATCAATTTGCAACAATATCAAAGGTTGGGCTTTAATACAAAAATCTTGAAGGTCGTGATTAAATTGATATTTGACCAAAAGGTCGTGTATTTATTTAGAATTAACCCAATATTAAAATTTATTAATCTTTTATTATGATTTATGACTTGTGTAGGTTAATGATATTTGATTTAATTGTTGTTTTGTTACTTATGGGATGAATTCCTTGATATTAGTACATGTGTTTTAAATACTCTTGATATTATTACATGTGTTATATATAATTGTTGTAAATTTTTTAATATTATTACAGGTGATATATATAATTAAATTAAAAAAATTGACGTATCCTTGCTGTATCGTATCCTAAAAATTTGAAAATCTACGAATCTCCACACCCGAATCGTATTGTATCTGCACCCTGCACCCGTACCCGTGCAACACATGACTTGCCCCTGTATCTAGGATCCAGGAGAACTTATCAGTAGAAAGAGTACTTAAACACACATGAATACCTGAACCACCTGGATTTGGAACAGAAGGACCTTCTGCAAAAGCACCAACAACTGAATGGGCACCATCAATGGACTTTTGCATCTTGGTGAAGTTCAAGAATTGCTCAAACAGTTCTTGAATGAACAATGGGTTTGAAACAGGAGTAACAACCTCCAAAACCTCAGAATTTCATCACGTTGTTGGCTTTAGTATGAGACTCGGCCTTCCTAGGGCCTCTAGGGCCTTTTCAACCCTGGAGATACCCAATTAGTTGAAAGCACCTATCCACTGTGTGTCCAGGACCCTCACAATGGGTACACTTAAGTGGTTTCTTTCCGTCTTTATAAAATTTCCCATTCTTAACCATCATAGCCACACTATCAACCTGAACATGATCACATCTGAGAGCCCTCTGAGACTCTTCTTGCAATAAAAGGGAATAAAATTTTGCTAAGGACATGGTTGAAGACTGCATCACTATTTGAGAACGTATTGCAGAGTAAGACTCATCTAACCCTATCATAAACTTGACAATGGCATCATTCTCTTGTTGTTTGGCCAACTGTTGTGGCAACTCACAAGTGCAATTTAGCATTACTCCACAGGAACACTTCAATGCAAGCCAAAACCCCAACCACTCATCCCACAAGGATTTAAACAAATTATAGTATGAAACCAGGGACTGACTACCCTTAGAAATCGAACTTAAAGACTTTTCTAACTCATAAACGCGAGTATTATCAGATTGAGTATAACGCACACGCAACTCATCCCAAACATCCTTTGCACAAGTAAAATTCTCCAAAGTTTTCTTAATATCATGTTTGATAGAATTTAAAATCCACGTTAAGACTAAGTCATTAGCATCTACACATGCACCATAGATGACTCTATCAGCAACTTCGTCTGGAATTGGAAGGGAGCCATCAATCAGTGAGGCCTTATTCTTGACACTGAGCGCACGCTTCACCGCGTGGATGTAGAAAATGAAATTTGAGCCATCCAGTGGCCTCCAAGACTATCGAGATCGTCGGATTGTCGTTAGGATGTAAAGCCAGCGAGGAGAGAGGATTCTCAATCGGATTTAGGGATTCGTTGTTAATCGCCATAACTAAAAATCGCCAAAAAATCAGAATCGAAGGAAAATCACCGAAATAATGATCGTGATAGACACGAAACAAGAAAAATATTGATAAGAAAACAGCGGAACAAAAATCGGATCGAAAGAAAAACCTAAAGCGTTGCAATCGAATTCTAAACCTACGAATTCGAATCACAAACCAATACCATATTGAGCTATGAATCCAATAATAAGAAGAATCAACATGAATTCTTATTGAATGAATAACTGTTTACAATTTGGGAGTAAAAAATCAAATGAGCAAGTGAAAAATATTCTCCATCATAAAGATATTGAGATATGACACGATAAGAAAAATAAATAAATTTTAAAATAGAATTTTTATTAAAATTTTGGTATGATAAGAAAAATATTCTCCATCATATTAAAATTTATATCGTTGTTGTAGGGCGGAGGCAACGGCATCGAGGATTATAGACGGCGAGGACTGTAGGAGGAGAGCAAGACCACGTAGAAGTTAGGATTTTCACTCGGACGATGGTAGTGGTAATGGGTCGGAGGGCCCTCGGCCGTGAGGCGAACTCCAATTTTGTTGCACCAAAGTTGAATGGTGCGAGCAGCAGTCCATAGTTAAAGGACTAGTGTCCTGGAGCCATGGAAATTCAAGGATTACGTCGTGATCATCCACATGAATTCCATAAATATTTATATGGAAACAAATCGGGACATCCTTGTAAAGGGTGTCCGTCAAGAATGCATTGCTGCTATACGAGACAACGTGTAGGAGGTGTGATTTTGGGGACGGAATGAGACCAAGTCACTTAGCCACCAAATTTGCAACAAAATTTAGTCAAGCCCCCGAGCCGACCAACACATTCTTTGGACCCCCGAGGATAGAGCCGTGGAAGAGGAAAGAATCATCAATACTCATGGTGAGAAATGATGCCGAAGGAGTGCCCGGGAGAGCCAGAGTGGTGCCACGACGGCGTCCATGGGAGAGAGGCAAAGTCATCCACAAAAGACACGTCCTCGATACTGCCATGCACGAAATACCTTTATTGGGTCGGGTGAGTCGCGGCGGTGCAGAGGGAGGTGAGCGAAGCGGCGGAGCTAGGTGGAGGCCTCTGTTCGGGCTGAAGTCATCATCGGCAGAATGACGGAACGAAGTGGGTCATAGATAGGGAAAATTCGGGTGATAGTGGGGCGAGGAGACCAAGACAAAGGTGGTGAACGGTGTCGTGAAGAAGGGGAAAAATAGCAATGATGGGTTACCTGGTGGGAAGGGGAGTTGGACTGTCCGCCGAGGCGACAGGCAGGGGCGGTGTCGGATGATCCGCCAAATAGTAGTGGTGGATCGCGGAGGGCCTGAAGAGGGGAAGACGCTCATCGTGACGGCTGTTAGGGCGAGGCGGTGCAGCGAGGTCAAGGTGGCGGTTCGTTGTAGGCAACGGTTGACTGGCTCCGTCGCCGGTGCGGAGGTGTCAAGTTGGCAAGCGGAGTGGTGAGTGGGATGGGGAGCCCCACATTGAGCGGGGTGGTGAGTGATGAGGTGAGCAAGGTGGCAGATGGGTGAGGCTATATGACGCAGAGGCAACGCGGTGGGGCGGTTGCTCGTCACGTGTGGGAGAACAATTAGCAGTGGTGTGTCTGTGGCATCAGCTAGGTGATGCGGTGGGGTTGGGGCAAGCACGTCAAGGCGTGCGAGGATGACCAACTGCTTGCGCCGGATTTCCTCTGTGACGCGAGCAACACTTCGAGTTGCGCTAAGATGTGTTGAGTGTCGGGAAGCATGATTGCACTAAGGAGCACCTGGTCTGAATACCAGATGAAGTAGATTGAGACTACGTCTTAAGCAGAAGAAGTAATCCCGAAGATTATAGTTTATTGATAATCAAAGGTGTCCTACAATGAATCATAAAACACCTATTTATAATACGAAGACCTAAAACCCTAACTTAATTGACAAAAATCAGATAGTATAGGCATCACGCTTTATGAAGCCTTATTTTTTTTTTATGGCAAGATTTGACCAAGTGACGGACCTACCTTGACCCAGGGGGGGGTCACTGGGCCCCCCCGACCCCACTTGAATTTCTTATATATATATCACTTATAATTAAAACACACCTGTATTTGGCATACGGTCTCATAAAATGAAGATAAATAAATTGTGTATTGTATTTCTAATATTTTGGAAGAATGAGTATTATTTGTGTTATAGATTATGCCCCTATATCATGTATAAAACTATCTCATACTTAATATCATGTCTCCTTTAAACAAAGTATTATGTGCATCATGTTCAAACATACACCACTATTATTAATCTTGTAAAAATCAACACTCTATAAATAAAATGTTGATTTTTTTAGGTGAAAAAGGGTAACAAAATAGAGAAAGAATATGTATAATTCACATTTTCAATATACATATAAATGTATTCGACTGTTAATATAAAGATGTTTAGTCCAAATAATTTTCGAAAATATATAAAAATTCTAAAAGTGCATTTAGCTACACTATGTTATAAATTGGGCCCCTAAGAAAAATTTCGAATTAAAATAACGATTTGACCCTATCCAATGTATAATACGAGTCAAGTTTAGTAGTTTAGAAAAATGTGTTGAAAATAAATGAAGTGAGTCAAATAATTTAAGTTCATATCATAGTCGTGGTTCATGAGAGATTAACTCAACTTAATTTCACAAGAATTATAATGACAAACATGAAAGATATATCAATATAATTTTTTGGATTATTCTAGGCCAACAATTTTTAAAAATATAATAAATACTAAATATTAAATTAAAATGATGAAAAGTGAATATTGTGAAATATTCTCTTTTTTTTTTTCTTTCTACTAAATGAATTTTAATCGAAACTTGTAACAGTCTCATAAACTTGTGACAATCTCATAAGATGGTGTCTCAAATTATTTTTTGGAGTATTGGATGCCAGATCCGTCAAGATCACAGATTCATAACAAGATAGTGCGTTTAGAAACGTATATAAAATGTAAAACATACAACTATTTCAAACAGAAGCATGCAATTATGTTCTCATATTAACAGTTGCACTTTTCTGTGTAAATAAATTACACTTTTCAACATATTAAGTTGCACGCTTCTAAAATGCACTATAAATATACGGTGCACCCGGGTGCATATAAGACCTAAACTTATTTTCGTCATATAATTTTGTTTCTTTTATCATATGCAATAAAGTTAAGGCCAAGAAGGGGAGTACATAACATGACATCACGTATGGAAAATGATGTTTCACCAACAAATTGTAATTTGTAGGCGTAAAATGCTCAATACATTATTACAACACACATAACGATGTCACTTTCTGTTGTGTTCACCCGAATTGACATGAGCCCTCCAGTTGATTCCAACCCAAACCCACCTTTTTAGTTAAACACCACATTTGACTTCTCCAACGTGGAATTTATTCTTGTCCAAACATGTCAAATCGAACCAAACTAATCAAATGTTTAAAATTAGTCAAATAAAAAAGCATAATTATCGGACAATCAGATAACTACAAAATTGAAAAGTCTTTTCTTAGTTCGTGTCACGGTCTTTGTGCACAATTAAGATATTAGATCCTTTTTTGTTTTTTCACTAAGGTCTGCACAAAATTTTTAAAATAATAATTTAAAAGCAAAAGGTGGTACTCCACCTTAAAAATCACTTTATTATTTCAAATACTAATAAACAATTCACTCGCTAAAACACGAGCAAAAATGTAAGTGTTCAAGTAATCTTGGGACGGAGGGAGTACTTATAACCTTCACTCTCATGATATACATTTATTTAAACAGTCATTATTTTTTCAATACAATTAACTCACAATCACACAAGTAAAGTTGATTCGACTCATGTACCCTTATTTTATCACTTTAATAAAACAAAACGTAATATTATCTTAATTTTCGTGTCCAAATTAATTTTCATACTGATCTAAGATGGAGGTAGCATATATATTATAGAATTTCAACTAAAAATTCCCAATTCAAATTGATCATAATTAAGCGAGGAATATTAATTAAGGAGTTGCCTCAAAAACATTCTCAATATAAAGTACAGTTTAAAACGAGAGTATCAATTATGGAGTTCCGACTAAATAATTCAATGAGACGTCTTACCTACAAATTTTATGTTAAAAAGATGAAATAGTTGGAAAGCCCATGTTGTGTTTTCATGCTTTACGCGTGGAAAACAAGCAAGGCATCGTATGATTCACAACTCACATCATTATATTTATATGCCTCAAAAAAGAAACAAATCTCAACGTAATAAAGTAGAAATATGTACTGTATTCACAACTAAGAAAGATAATCAATCACTAAATAAGTAGAAATTCCATTAAACTTTGATTTTTACACACTCTCTGCCGCCTTGCTGATATCTCAAAACTGACTCCAAAATCAACACAAAACAAATTACACCATAACAAAAGGGCTCCCCTCTTCTCATCTCTTACTTACACAATTACAAAGAGGGGTTGCCCTAAATACCCTCTCCCTAAAATTATTTCTCCTCAATAATAACTCCATACTCATTATAATACTTACAGTCTTTCATAATTACAGACATAACTCTTTATATACACACTAAGCACAAAATGATCAACGATCCACCTATATATTACTTAGCTCACTTGATCAAAATGTTGGATCTCTCTTAATTTGTCTCCCTCTAGAACAAAAGTCTATTTCATTTCATTTGATGAAAATTATGTACTCTTTTAGGCCAAGGTTGGGATGCTGCAATTGCGGCGGTCCCTATCTAGGCAGTCGAAGCCCTCGACTCTGACGGCCGGATTGTTACCAAAATTTGCCCGGACACAGCCACCCTTACGGGTGGAGGACGGGGAAGGGGAGGGCCCGGATAGGGGCAAGACGGGGATGAATTTCTCGTCCCCAAAACGGGCATCTTGAATTAGTGGGTTAGATACTCTACTCGGCGGTGACCCCGAAAAAAATGGGGGCGACGAGGCTACTTGATTGACCGATTGGTCGGGACCGGAACCACCCTGTTGAATTCGAAAAACGAGCTTTCGTTAGATCAATCCGATAAAGAATGATATTGATCAATCGAATCAAGACATTTACTTCCTAATTATTTGTCGCTTTGGTAATATCAACAAAATTTTGCCATTTTTTCTAGTGATTACAAGTTTTACTAGCTCATCAAGTAGTAGTAAATAACGGTATAATAGTCTTTTCATATCCTAATTAATGAAAAATTGAATTGTGTGAATGGATAAAATCAAACAAGTAATTAAACATGGAGGGTAAAATGGGTAAAATTGGATCTTGCTAAGAAGAAGGTGTCAAATAACCTAACTATGTTTTCTACCAATCTTTGTCCCCTAAAGTGATACAAGTGTATCAGAAAATAAATACATAAATAAATTAGTAAAATAAAAGAAAAAACAAACCTTTGCGAGAATTATATCCAGAAGTTCATTTCCAGCTTTTGCATCACAATCCTCTTGGTGGCTGTAAATTAAAATAATTAAAAAAAAACAAAATCAGAAATTGAGAACCAATAAATAAATTATAGTGCTTTCAAAAAAGGGCCTAAATCTAACAATAATTACCTAACATGCCACCTCAATGGTTTCGCTAACGGGTGGTCAAGGGCGGCGTGAATTAGGCCGAGCCGCCGCGGCTTAGGGCAAACCACAGTCTCTTTCTTGTCCACAGATCTCCCGGCGGCCGCCGCCGCCGCGGCGCTGGCCCAAATCTCCTCACAGGTGGCGTAGCTGCTCTGCTGAATCGCACAGTGATTCATTTCTAATAACTCTTCAGATCTGTATCAATTGAAGAAAGATCAAATCTAATTCTGATTAAAAAAAAACTACTAATCGAGTAGATCTACGATGAAAACAGCTTGAATTAACAACAGTTTTGTTTAATTAGATGTATTCGAGGCCAGATCCGGTCAATAAGGACAGAAATGGGGGAGAAAGCCGGCTCTGATTTTTGACTTGTTCTTAAAGACAAACTGTGAATATATAACGAAAAATACAAACTGTGAAGTAAAAAATTAGGCAGATCTGTTGGAAAAATCGAATTATTTTGTTTTTTTCACAGATCGAGAAAAATCTCGTGAATTAAATAAATCAAATAATTCCTAAATTCAGCTAGATCTAAACTAAACCTCAAAATTCACTATCAAAACCAAGATTTTAGCTCATAAAAAAATTAAAATATCAAGAACAGATTTGAGTTTTACCTGAAAGAGCTGTACAGAAGAGTGAGGCGGGTTTTTTTCTAATTAAATAATAAAAGGGAAAAAAAAAAAGAAGAGAGAGAAAGGAAGAAGAAACAAAGAAGAAAAAAAATTGGAAAATTGGAAGAGAGGCTGAAAAAGGGTGCGTTATGGGCAAAGGGGAAAGAAGGTTTATACCGGTAGGGTGCCTTGAATTTATACACAAATGGGTAGTTTGATTTTTGATGAATGAGAAATTTAAAAATAATATCTTTATTGAATAAAGAAATAAATTAAATATATGGGACCAAAAGTTTATAGCAGTGGGTGGGGGACAACAACTGATTAAGGCTGCTATTAAAAAAAGGGGGAATTAATTTAAAATTAAAATTGTTGGGAGAATAGTATTATTAAAATAAAGGGGGAGGAGCGTTTGGGTAGTGACAAGAATTTATTGTTGATAATATATTCCGAAAGTAGATCTTGCCACTTGCAAGTGGCTGAATACATGGAGAGAATGGTAGGGTTAGGTTAGGGTGTGAATTTCATGGTTGTTTTTTTTTTTTAAAGAAAAAAGAAAAGTTTAATAGGATGCCAAAACCTAGCTATGGTTATTGACATTTTAAACCATTTGTACAATATTTTAATCACTGTTTTCATAATTGAATTAACGACTAAATCAAATTAGGTACTGACTGGATTGATCAAATCGTTAAAATGATCCTTATCAATATTTTTAAAATATTTCTTATATTATATTAATAATAAAATAAATATATATTTATAAAAATTTAAAATTATATATTATAAGTTTCATTTTAAAATAAACATAATAGAATCAAAGAAAACACAATACAATTTAAAATTAAGATGATAAAAATAAGAATTAAGTTTTAAATTAATTAAAAAATAAAAGAAATAACAAAAAACTGGTTCAATCGATTTTGAACGGTTTTCCCGATTCTAGTCGGGTTTTCCAATTCAATCGTAAAAACGGTTTTATGAGGGTAATCAAACCGATTTTATGGCCGGTTTCCGATTTAACAGTTTGAACCTTTAACTTTTATTTAAATATTTACTATTTGTACGGATTTTAATGTGAAAAAAAGTAATGATGTATGATGTACTCCCTCCGTCCTATTTTTTATTATCTGGTTACTGTAGACACAGAGATTAAGAAAAAGTAGGAGATAATAATATTAAATGGTGTAAAATGGGTAAAGTAGTTTGGTGGATGGAAATAATAGTATTAAATATGACTGAAAGTTGCTTTATTTCCTTTTTAAGAAATGACCAAACAAAATTAGGACGGCTATTTACGGAAAGTGGACAATCAAAATTAGGACAATGGAGTAATATTTATGGATAAAGGAGAATTTTTTTAATACATAAATCGATATCCAGCACAAAGACCGGCTAATTCGAGGGACCAAAACCCACCATTCTCTAGCTAGAAGAGCAAGCTCTAGTCCATCTCAAGATTTGATTGCATCCTCCAGCTAGAGGAGCAAGCTTTGTTTGAACTGACTCATCTCTAGATCGACTAATACGGGGGACCAGAACCCACCGCCCTCTAGCTAGACGAGCAAGCTCTGGCCCATCTCAAAAATTGATTGTACTTAAGGGGTTTCGGACCTGTGACCCAGAGAAAAGCATACCCATAAATCACAAGCATGCCAATTTTTGTGGGTTGAAAAAAATATTCTATTATTATTTATAAAAATGTTCAATTAAATTTGGGATTGACTTTTTTTACAAATGTTCAAATATATAAGAGTGAGACGAATTACGGATGAAGTATATTACATGTGCATTGGTACAACAACTTTGTGAAATAAGTATGATACATAATTTGTTGATTCAGGAAGAAAATACAGATGAAATCTTGAATTAGAATGGTAGGACGGTGTGTCCCGTTTATTAGAATATGTTCGTTTCGCGGCTATCCCGACAGACTTTGGTCTTTACAATCTCAAACCCCCATTTGTTTTGAAACTGAAAGTAAGGATTTTGAAATCCTATTAATCATACTCTACCTCATAACCTATTACTACTCTACTTTTTATTCTCTCAATACACTCAAATAATCTACTTTTTTATTCTCTCAATACACTCAAAATAATATAATAATATCACATCAATCATTTTTTTCACTATCATACTCTATAAAATCCCATAACAAACATGCATCTTAACTATTTATCAAGATTTTGAAATCCTAGGACTTTAAAAGTCCGGATTTCCCACGCCCACTATAAGCCCGAAACGAACATACCATTAGTGTTTTTTTTCCTTGAATTTGAAGTATGATTTTGGTGAATAGGGTTGCATAAGAATGATACAGGAAAGATCGTGTATGCTTAATTAGATTAATAATGCATTTAAAAGAGATTAGTTACTCCCCTTTGAAATATTGCATAAAAATTGTATATGTAATATAACATATTTTAGGCAAAACTTGCCAAATTTCGAGAATCATGGCATGGGTCGGGTGAATCGACGACGTAATATATATTTATAAGAGGATATCCTTATCAAATTTGTGTTGTAACCTAATGGTTTTTAGGTCTATTGTTAATATATTTGATAGCAGGTTCAATTCTTATCGAGCACATAATTTTCCACCGTGAAAACCAATGAAAATCTGGTCGCGTCTGTTGCGACACGAGGCAGAAGAAGAAATGAAGAAATCTGGTCGCGTGGTCGCATCTATTGCGACGCGAGGAAGAAGAAGAAATAAAGAAATCTAGTCACAAAGAAGAAGAAATGAAGAAATCTGGTCGCGTTTCTTACGATGCGACGAAAAGAAGAAAGCCCGTGATATCGCAAGCAAGAAATCTAACCCTCCCCAAAACATGTCTGACCCGCGAATTTTTTTAAAAACCCAATTTTAATTATAATTGCACAAAATCCAAAGTGCGCAATGTTGCATACAAGTTTTTGCCAAAATACTGTAAGAAAGATTTCATTTTTAATTAAGATATTGATCTTTTTTGACAGGTAAGATATTGATCTTTTAAAATTAGTTATTAAATCATATTCTTATTTAAACTCTGTGACAATAAAGGTGAGATGATCGAATAGAAGAAAGTGTGATTTGAAATTTGAAATATCAGTTGCCGCAGAAGAAGAAAGAATTAGTATATACTCCGTATAAGGTAATTAGAAGTTTATGATTAAAAATATAATTTAAAATTTATAAAATTAGGAGATAATTAGAAGATTGAGTAGTAAAGTTGTGTTAAGCCATATAGGATTTAAAAAAAAAAGGAATTAAAAGAAAGTGGGGTATGTCAAAATAATGGAAGCTTGAATTCACACTATAATTAAGAACTTGTGAGCTACCTTAGTTTCTTCCCAACCCTATGATGCACTTAATTATTATTATAACAAAATTAACATAATATCACATTAATTATTTACCAACTTGACTGAAGATGGGTGATTAATAGGTCGAAATTCGTCCACCACCTTCACATTTTGTATAAAAAGATTCAATTTTTCTAAACCGACTTATCAAAAGAAATGAAATTCTATAATTTGATTATTGCTATTTACGCAACCTAACAAGTAGGTAAAGTTCGTACTCATAATGTGCTGCCGAGATATAAAATTAAAGCCATTTAATTATTTCTCGAATATGTCTAGGCACTTGTTGTTGCCTTTATTCCCTTTTTGTTCTATTTTTACGTATTCTCTAATAAGACCATTTTATATGAGAAAATTATAAACACAAACTCTTCAATAAAACTAATAATATAAAATAAATACAATTACACTTATAAATTGATATTACCACTATCATAAATTATATAATATTCATAATATTTAATGTTATGGTATCATGTTTGTTTAATTGGGCCAATCAAACCATCTCTAAGTGGGTCAAGGATGATATGGTATCATGTTATAAGTGTATATGTATTATTTGATAAATATTGTGGTATTAGTTTATAAATGTAGTGGTATAAATTTTATACTAAAAATAAGTTTTACCAAAATGTCTTACTTAAAATTAAATAATACAATAAAATAAAATAAAGAATTAATTGGATGAGGATTATAGGTAAAATTGAGGATATTTCAATTAAGACACATCTCAACCTTACAAAGAATTTATCTTTTTCCTTAAGATATTTTAATAATACTGGAAATAATCTTTTTGCACTTTTTCTCAATTTTGTAGTTTAGGTTGTATTCTGTCAAAAAAAAAAAAAAAAGAAGTTTAGATTGTATAAAATATAAATATCTGTAAAAATATCGGAATTTGCATGCACAAATATTATCGACGCCTGTAGCTGTTTGACACGTGGCAAAGTAAGGCCACCCTTCAATGGTGGGAATAGACACCCTAGAATAAAGAGCCAGGACAGTTGTAGTCTCGAACCAATATCTTTTTTGTTTAATATTGCAATTCTTACTATTTTTTAATAAATTATAATTTATATTGTTTTTTATTCATTTTTTATTAATACAAATTGCATTTTATTAAAAAAAGAATATAAATTATAATTTATAAAAAAAAATTTGTAATTAATTATTTAATTATATTTTTTGCTTAATAAGTATTGTTCTAATTACTTGACCTAGTTCATTTTTATTCTGAGTAAAATTATTTAATGGTATGATTATGATGCATGAAGTGTTTGGCGTATGCTAATGAGAATAAAATGAAAATGATGTGTTTAGTAAGAATGTACTCTTTTGTGTTCTCTTTTTAATTGAATATTTACTATTTGCACAATTTATAAGAATTATCTATTAATTCATCTGTTTTATTATAAGTTTTTCCCTTTTATTTTTCATTCGTCTCACAGTAAATTTCATGTTTCTACAAATGGAAAAAGTAACTCTACTACCCATATTTTTTATCCTCATTTTTCACACAATATTACAAAGAATGTACACTCACTACTTCACTCATTACTCCATACACATTTTCTCTCTCTCCCAATACCAAAATTACCCTTCATTTTTATTATTTTATTATTATTTCTTAAACAAAACAACAAAAAGAAACAAGAAACTTATACCGGGATGGAGGGAGTATTATTGAGAAAGATAAATTTATTTTTAACGGGGTTAAAAGCTAACGTAATGACATTTATTTAAATTAAAAGTGAAAAAGATGATTTTAGTGTTTGAGAAAATTAATGGTATTGAGTGTAATATTGAGACATTTAAAAGGTATAGATAAAAGAGAATTTTTTTTTTATTATTTATAAAAATGTTCAATTAAATTTGTGATAAACCTAACTTTTTGCAAATGGTCAAATAAAATTGGAATGAAAGAAATATAATTTTTGAATAGTTTGACACTCTGGAATCAAAATTATAGACTTGTTTCTCAAAATTTTGGGTGAAATGAAAGTGATTTCTCCTAATAAAATTATTATATTTTTTCTAAAATTATTTTAGGCTTCCAAAATACTAGTAATAATTTTTATTATATAATTAAGCATTATTAGATTATAATAGTATTTTGTTAATGACAATATAATAGTTATAGTAATTATTAGTACTATTTTTTTTTAAAACCCGTCATTATTTATAGAAATCTTATTCATGAATTCCTAAATACCTACCAAGCATTCCAATAGTACATGTTTTAAAGAGGGGAAGTGGACGTTGACCTACACAACTTTAAGTCGAACCAAGTCGAATCGTTATTAAAGCGGTTGAGCTGATATAACGTCATAATTACATAATATATAATAAATTATTATAAAGTATACATATTTTTTTTATTAATTAAAATTTTAAATTAATAAATCCTTAATTTAATTAACTAAGTTTTCATCTCATTAGGCCGATTTCCTATAATAGGCCAACCGAATTGGAAAATACTTAGGGCCATCTGTTTAATATTTTTTGTGAAGAGGTTCCAATTTAATACTCTCTTTGTCCTAAAATAAACTCTACACTTTTCTTTTTTTGTCCGTGGGTTCATAAATTTTGGTCACTATTTTTTAATTAAAAAAGTAAAAAAGTACGTTATATAACATTCTATAAATTGAAACTATACAATTTGAACTATTTTAAATTTTAATTGATGAGCACCCCATTGATATCATTTATCTTTAGCAACTAATTCAATAAATCCGTCGATTATTTATCGAACGAGAAAATTCTTATTGCGGTAATACGCACGTAACACCTTGTAATTAGTTTGCGTTTCGTACTTGCTTGATAGTGGACTTGATTGGACTAATTGGATTTAAAAGTATTTTTCTGTTAAAAAATAAAATAAAATTTGGATTTAAAAGAATTTAAGTCGTCCACGATTTCAACTCTTCATCGTCAGCATGTCGTTTTATAATTTTTAATATAGACTATTAATTTTTATTTTTATTTTGACTCAACACAGAGTATTAAATTTTCAATTAGAGGGTATACATCGGAGTTAATATATAAAAATAAAAAGATCTTCGTGATACTTTACGAAGTTTCAAGTCCGGGGCAGCATTCCCAATAAGATAAATAATTAAAAGCACGTCTTGTGTGAAAAATTTTTCAGTTATGAAAATATTTATTTTTAGAAACCATAATAATACATAAATCAAATAGTAGGTTTTTGTGTATAATTTGTATTGATAAAAATTTATAAAATTGTTCTAAATCAACCAACTACACCCTAAACACTAAATAATTAACCCTAAATTATGACATATTTGAAATTTGAAAGTGAACCAATGAACTAGTGGGTAAATTGAAACTACTTAACCACTTTAATTTTGTATTACATTTATCAATTATAGAATTTGATTGAAAATTAAAATTTTTGCATCTATACAAATTTGTATCTTATCTTTGTCTAAATCAAATAGCGGACAAATTTAACCTCAAAGTTCCTGTAGTCTGATGGTGAACAATGCCTTATTTGTCTATACATAACCCGGGTTAGAACCCCCCTTCTTTTTTTCTCATAAATCATAAAATTTTAAAATTCAATTATTCTCTATATTATTTTTTCTCATAAATCACAAAATTTTAATTGAATTTTTCTCATAAATCATAAAATTTTAAAATTCAATTATTCTCTATATTATTTTTTCTCATAAATCACAAAATTTTAAAATTCAATTATTCTCTAGATTATTTTTTCTCATAAATCACAAAAATTTAAAATTCAATTATTTTCTAGATTCGAACCCTGTCCACAACAATAATTTAAAAGTAAACTCACTACTATAGCATATCAATTATTTAGTAAATAATTTTCTCATTAATATATTTATCTCTTCATATTTAATATTTCTCTGTAATTTTTTTTTCCAGTTATTCTCTAGATTTAAACCCTGACCATAACAATAGTTTAAAAGTAAACTCACCACTATAACACATCAATTATTTAATAAATAATTTTCTCACTACCTAAATAATTATTATGTACATATACTGCATAAGATGAATCAATTGTTCATGAATACATTGTTGCTCTGTATTACAATTTATTTTGGGTACATGAAAATTTGAAACAATATTACATGCAAAACATAACTATATTACATGTAAAACTATAAAAGCATTGTATCCAAAACAAAAGAAAAACATAAAATTTTATAATGTATTAAATGTATAATTGAAGGAGTATTAACATTCATAATTATTAACGCCTTCTACTTTGATTTCAAATAAGAAACTGAAACAGTATTATAAGAAAAAACATAACAGTATTACACATAAGGCATAAAAGTATTACAAACAAAAACATGACAATATTACAATTTAAACATCAAAACAACTAAGGTAAGTTATAAAGGTTATCTAATTAAAAAAAATGAACAATATACATGCAATATATAATATTATTACAATAAAAAAAAGGAAAAATTACAACTAGATACAAGATTTGAGTACAAATAACAACCAGATACAAAGTGCAGAAATTTGAACTAAAGTACGATCGTACTTTAGTTCAAAATTTTCAAATTTTCTACACTTTTATCTGATTGTAATATTTTTGATGACTTTGTAGTGGAATATTTTTTTCCCTAAAAAAAAGATTTTAGGTGTGTTATAACTTATATGTACAATTTTTAAACAAAATTATTAATAAAAAAATTATTTATATATTTTTAGCTCTTTTTTTATTCATTAATCAATTTTGAATGTAATCTACAAATAATTAAGATATATATACCTAATTAAAATGGTTAAAATACAATTTATTATTTAAAAAAAATAATTTTAAAACATTTAACGGGTTGTAGTATAGTGGTACTAGTAAGGAATTTTCGGTTCAACTTCTACAGGCAAAGCGGTCGAATTAATTAAAAAAAAAAAAAATAAATATATATATATATATATATATATATATATAATTACATTAAACAACACGATTTATTTTAAACGAATAAATCTAAAACTAATACATTTGTTATTGTGACTTAGTGGTCAGGGCATTTTCGCAGCCTCCCCAGACCCAGGTTCGAGCGCTTTTATGCTGCCCTTTATTTTAATAAGGCTATTTTTAAATGTTTTCGTGTATGAAAAATTTTACATTAGACTTTGTCAATAATTAATGACTAAGTCTTGTAGTTTGTATACAGATGCACCGTGAATTTATAATGTATTTTAAAAGCATGCAACTTATTATATTGAAATATGCAATTTATTTATATTGAATCGTGTAACTATTAATATGAAAAAAAGTTGCACGTTTCAATATAAACAAGTCGTATCTTTTAATATAACAAGCTGCATATTTTTAAAATGCACTATGAATGTACGGTGCACGTGAATGCACATGAGATCCACCCATAATTAATTACGTTTTTATGTTAATTTGAAACTTTTAAATCTATCACCAAATGATTTTTCTTGTTTCTGAAAATTGGAAATAAATAATTTATGGTCCATATAATTAATAAATCAACGAAGAAATTGTAGAGCAGAGTTGGCCAAGATTCGTTTATTTTAATTAGAGAGATGTCTTTGGAAATGTGGACAAGATCATGTTCATTTGATTTGTGATGCCATCGTAATAATTAGAAAGTATGATGGATCACAATGCATGTGATCTACTTATAACTACATATAAAAATACGACGTACGGCATACATACACATGTACGAATACATACATTCCCCATGTGGCCCACTAAATTATTATTTGAGTTTTATCAATTAAGGGTCTGAAAGATATTAAATTTATCAATTTAAAGCCTGAAAGATTTTTCCTATCGATTCAAGTTTTGAAAGATATAAAATTATCAATTCAAAGCCTGAAAGATAAAAACTATCAATTCGAGGCTTACACATTTTAATGACATGTTTGTCACTAAACCCTAAACTCTGAACCGTAAACCCTAAACCATGAACCCTGAACCTTGAACTCTAAACCATCAAAAATAAAAAAATAAGGACATAAAATATAAGTGTCAAACATGACCTTAAAATGTGTGAGCCTCAAATTGATAGTTTCTATCTTTTAGACTCTGGATTGATAGTTTTCTATCTTTCAAACTTTGAATCGATAGGAAAAATCTTTTGGGCCTTAAACTGATAGATTTGTCATGTTTTAATTGACATTTTCTTATTATTGTATTTGGTAAATCAAGTAAATATCTAAATATCTTCATTAGCCCCTAATTTAGATATATAAATAATTAATTTGGGAGACAATTTACACTCCACAAAACTCTCTTATTAAATTTGTTCATAATATAAAATTGATATCATTACATTTATATTATTATTTTTATAAATTAATACCCATAATATTAATATTGTAATATTAATTTATAAATATAGTGTTATCAATTGATAAGTGTTATAATACTAATTTATAATTATAATATTACAAATTTTATATTATGAGTAATTTCACAATTCACTTATTTTTTACATTAATTTAGCTGGAGCGCACATTGTTAGAGAAGTCATGGAGTAATTTTTCTTTTTAGAAATTCAATCTCAAAGCAATTATTTAGTGTTAATGTGTCGATTCCACCAAAGATGTCACAATCACTTTCATGTCTTAAACCTAAAGGATCTTTCTATAGTAAAAACATTCAATTTAGCCGGTGACTAATTTGGTTTTATTTACCTAATGAAAAATCCTAATTAAAATATTAGCTTTTATTTATCAGACAGGGAGATTAGAATAATAACAATGACGCATGGTCCAAAATAAGCTCACTCCACCCCAATTTTTTTTTTTTTTTTATCGGACAAAGTTAGTTGTTAGTAGTTAGTACACCAATCACCCAAACACTCCACAAATTCACCAAACCACCTTATAACTCCCATACTCCAATTAGTTCAAAGGAAGGAATCGTGTGTCCCACTCAATTGAGGGAGAGAGGTGGTTAGGGTTGAAATTTAAGCCACCTACTAAGCATCTCATATATAAGTCACCAAATCTACCAATTAAATGAGACAATTTTTCACTCCCAAGGGGACCAAACACACGGAACCGATGGGCGCCTAAGTGGGGATCAAATCGCTCGGACACTTGCTTTCTTGCGTTTATTTAATGAAATTAATTATATATGTCAAAAAAATCGTTTTCTTTTTTTTTCAATTTTTAAAATTTTTTTTTTTTCAATTATCTAATTTAATGGTTTAACCACAATTTAATATAATAATTCTAATTTTTATTTATTTATTTATTTATAAATTTAAATTAAATTGTATTATATTAAAATTATATTTTTTATTTATTTTTAATTCATTTTTTTACACTTTTTTTATTTTTTTTATTTCATTTATTTAATTTAACTATCAAATAATCTTTAAAATAATGATTATACATATTTTTTACTTTATAAATTATAAATAAGTGATTATATTCTTTTAAAATTGTATATGTCCTAAAAATTTATTTTTTTAAAACAAATACTACCTTCTATTTAAAAAAGTACTACTTTCTATTTAAACAAATAATATTTTCTATTTAAACAAGTACTACTTTTCATTTAAACAAGTAACAAGTAATACTTTCTCTTTAAACAAGTAATACTTTTAATTTAAACAAGTAATACTTTTCATTTAACCAAGTACTACTTTTCTATTTAAACAAGTACTACTTTTCTATTTAAACAAGTAATATTTTTCTATTTAAACGTGCACGTTTCTTTGGGACGGAGGGAGTACTACTTTTCATTTAAATAAGTAATACTTTTCATTTAACAAGTAATACTTTTCATTTAAAAAAGTAATACCTTTCATTTAAATAAATAATATCTTTCATTTAAACAAGTACGACTTTTCTATTTAAACAAGTATTACTTTTCATTTAAGCAAGTGATACTTTCTATTTAAATAAGTACTACTTTTCATTTATACAAGTACTACTTCTCATTTTAACAAGTACTACTTCTCATTTAAACAAGTAATACCTTTCATTTAAATAAATAAAACCTTTCATTTAAACAAGTACTACTTTTCATTTAAACAAGTACAACTTTTCTATTTAAACAAGTACTACTTTTCTATTTAAACAAGTAATACTTTTCATTTAACTAGTAATACTTTTCATTTAAACAAGTACTACTTTTCTATTTAAACAAGTACTACTCTCTATTTATACAAGTAATACTTTCTATTTAAACAAGTAATGCTTTTCATTTAAACAAATAATACTTTCTATTTAAACAAGTAATACTTTTTATTTAAACAAGTCCTACTTTTCATTTAAATAAGTACTACTTTTCTTTTTAACAAGTAATACTTTTCATTTAAACAAGTAATACCTTTCATTTAAACAAATAATATTTTTCATTTAAACAAGTACTACTTTTCATTTAAACAACTACTATTTTTCTATTTAAACAAGTACTACTTTTCTATTTAAACAAGTAATACTTTTAATTTAAACAAGTAATACTTTTCATTTAACCAAGTACTACTTTTCTATTTAAACAAGTACTACTTTTTATTTAAACAAGTACTACTCTTCATTTAAATAAATAATACCTTTCATTTAAACAAGCACTACTTTTCATTAAAACAAGTACTACTTCTCTATTTAAACAAGTACTATTTTCTATTTAAATAAGTAATATTTTTCTATTTAAACAAGTAATACTTTTCATTTAAATAAGTACTACTTTTCTATTTAAACAAGTAATACTTTTCATTTAAACAAGTAATACTTTCTATTTAAACAAGTAATACTTTGCATTTAAACAAGTACTACTTTTCATTTAAACAAGTACTACTTTTCATTTTAACAAGTACTACTTTTCATTTAATCAAGTAATACCTTTCATTTAAACAAATAATACTTTTCATTTAAACAAGTACTACTTCCGCCCACCAAAACTGTGCTCATTTCGTTTTGACATGTTGTACGAAAAGGTCAATTAAGTACGTTTATGGACATATTTTTTTTTATCTTTATCGTCCAACAATCACTTAATTACTCAAGTTATCATTATACTTTACTCACGATCAATTATGTTATGTATAAATGGACTTAATTTACCTTCTCGTACAACATGTCAAAATGAAATGAACACAATTTTGGTGGACGGAGGGAGTACTACTTTTCTATTTAAAAAAGTAATACTTTTCTATTTAAACAAGTAATACTTTTCATTTAAACAAGTACTACTTTTAATTTAAACATGTACTACTTTTCTATTTAAACAAGTACTACTTTTCATTTAAACAAGTACTACTTTTCATTTTAACAAGTACTACTTTTCATTTAAACAAGTAATACTTTTCATTTAAACAAATAACACTTTTCATTTAAACAAGTACTACTTTTCATTTAAACAAGTACTATTTTTCTATTTAAATAAGTAATAATTTTCATTTAACAAGTAATACTTTTCATTTAAACAAGTAATACCTTTTATTTAAACATGTAATACTTTAAGCAAGCACTACTTTTCTATTTAAACAAGTACTACTTTTAGTCAATATATATATTTAAATATACTATAAATTAAATTTTATACTGTAAACTCTTTGAAATAGATCTGACTACGATCAGGTGGAACTCTTATCTAAGTGACTATAAATTAAATATATGATAAGATGCATTAACAACAATTAAAAAACCTGGGATTTAAGTCAAAATGATCCCGTAATTTTGCACCTTTATTGAAAATGTCCCGTATATATTACATGTTTCAATTTAGTCCCGTATGTTTTCAATTTGTGCCGATTTAGTCACAAATCGCCGGAGATGCGTCAAACTACACCAAAACGACGTCAGTTTTTGGGGAGTATGATACACGCGCCCCTAATTTTGATCGGGAAACACTGTATCACGCTCCAATTTAGTTCCAAATAAACGATGTCGTTTTGGGGTAGTTTGACCGGTCTCCGGCGATTTGGGACTAAATCGGCACAAATTGAAAACGTACGAGACTAAATTGAAACAAGTGATGTATACGAGATCTTTTTCAATAAAAGTGCAAAGATGCGGGACCTTTTTGATTTAAATCCCTAAAAAATCTAGTATAATCCTGAAATATTAAAAAAATAAATACATAATTAATATAGTACTAAATATTAAAAAAAAAAATTTAAAAAAAATATATTCGCTAAATCCATCGTTAAAGGGGTTAGTCCAAAACGTCGCTAAAACCGTAGCTAAAACCGTCGCTATTTGCAACGGTTCTCTTGACCGTCGCTAAAATTGTTGACTTTGACCATTTGACCGTAGTTGTCGTAAAAATTATCGCTATCTGCGACGGTTCTTGTAACCGTCGGTAAAACGCGCGTTTTTTGTAGTGTTATAATATTAGCTTTTATATACTCACTCCGTCCCACAAATATTTGCCCCAACTTTATAGCACGCATGTTAAGATAAAAGTGTAATTGGTGGAGTGTTGAGGGGTAAAGTAGTAAGTTTATATGAATAAAGTAAATAAATTAAATGAATTGAGTGTATATGTGGTCCACAAAAGTAATGATATTTGATGTAAATATATGAATATTGTGATGATGAAGTTTAATAAGGAGTTTTTTTTTTTAAGTGTGCAAATATTTGTTGGACGTCCATAAAAAAAAATTGAGCAAATTTTTCTGGGACGTAGGGAGTATTTTATAAGAATGTTCATTGTTGTGTATATACATTATTAATATTATGTATATATATTATCATTGTTATATTTATGTGTTATTATTGTCAAAAAAATATAGTCAAAACATTTTGATATCAATGTCGACCGCATAACGGTTTCCCTGTTTCACAAGCCTGTTTCATCTGGTGTTTTATGTCTTGGATTTGCGCCACATGTTTATGGGCAGAGTGAACCATCTACACCCTAAACACTAAATAATAAATCTTAAATCATGGCCTATTCGGGCCGGGTGAACCATGAACCACTCGTACCGGGTGACGGAACGGAGTGGACCGGAATGGACACGTGGCGCAAATCCGAGGCATGAAACACCAGATGAAACACACATGTGAAATAGGCAATCCGAGCCATGTCGACCGATGCATTCAAAACAAGCTTTTATCAAGTATCAGTTTGATTTGATTTCCAATCGTCACCTCAAAAGATTGCTCTTAACACAATATCGTGGATTTTGATTCATTTTATACATTGTACAAAATTTTTCCTTCATATCCTAGAACAAGGGCATGACAACTTAGTTTAAGTCGAGGTATTTGATAGTTCTATTTTTTTCTTTATTTACCCTTGATAAAAAAAATACATTTGTTTTTATGATATATTTACCTTTATTACATTAATGTTTATCTCTTTCATTAGGTCAAGCAACCCATATGCTACCTATGTGTGATTCATGCGCGACCTTCATGTGCGACTCTTTTTAATAAGGATAAATATATTATAAAAGGAAAAAAAAAATTCAGCAAAGAAGGGAGGGGAAAAAAGAGTTTTCTCTAATTATATTTCTTTAATTGCTAAAGGTAGTAGTAAAATCAAAATGGACTTAAGGAAATAAATTTACGAGTGAAATGTTAATAGCAATAGATAAGGCATTAATTACTTTTTCTTTTGGCATTTTTACTAAATGGATTTGGAATTCAATACATTCTCTATAATTTATAAGAGAACATAACACTTATCGAATCATATTCATATCCCATTCTAAGAATATAGGCTGATTACCTGATTCAATTATTCGAATAAGGTATGTTGTGGATTTTGACTCTTGATTGATCTACAAAATATTTAAGCTATAATTTCAACATTTTTCCGCTTTATCTCGAATTATTGTGGTGAAAAAACGTGTTTAACATTTTTAACCATCATAATGAATTCGATGAATTTTTATCATAGATGACATAATATAGGTCAGCTAATTAGAATATTAAAGATTTAAAATAAATGTATATATTTTTATTATCCACTAACCATATCATCAAAATTCGCCTTGACTAATTAATGAGTTTTATCCGTACAAATTGATACTCCCATAGTCCATTAACTGTTTGACTTGTGTTTTAACGAGTGAGTTGTTTATTACTATTTGAAATGATAAAGAAATTTTTAAGATGTGGGTATAATAGTCATACCCCTCATCTATTCTACACCTCCTTAAAAGTCACTTTATCATTTCATATACTAATAAATAATTTGCTCATTAAAACACGAGTCAAACAATAAATGTATAATCTAAAACAATAAATGTATAATCTAAAACAGAACGGAGTGAGTAGTAATTAATTGCTCACTCGATTTTTAAAAAAAGAAATAGAAAAAAGAAAGAAGTAAAGACAAATAAGAGAGAGAGAGAAGAGAGAGAGAGAGAGTCACATCACTTTCAATGTGGTGTAATTGCATTTCTTTAAACAGAATATAAGCTGTAGTAACAAAAAAAGTTCCAAAAAATGTATGCCCATTTTGTGTTACCAATTACTCATTTTCTTCCCTATTTATTGGCTTAGCATAATTTCATCATAGCTAGTAAATTTGCACATGCTGCCACCTAAAATGGCAAAGTAACAGCTGGTCTAGAAATTATGAAGAGTGAGAAGAAACACTATTTTGATGGATGTTATATACCTCACAAATTATTGTATACATTATCAACAGTGGCGGATCCAGGATTCGAAATGCGGGGATACATTTGAGTATAATTTGAAATTTAGGGATACATTTAAGTATATTTTTTTAATTATACATAATAAAATACAATTTTATTTTTTTAATACAAAGAATAAAGAGGGATACATTTCATTTTTGTACCCCCATGAACCCTTCTAGATCCGCCACTGATTATCAATCAATCGTAAATTTACACGTATATACAAATTTGTGAGGAGTAATAATTGGGTGCTACACAGTGTATTTTTTGAACAATTAAAATAAGAATAATTAATACTAGTACTTTTTAATAAAACAATTGTTACCATTTTAAAATTAATACATTTGAATTACATAGTGCAATTAATGTATCAATTGCATTTTTAATAATGCACGTAGTATATTTTAACATTTGCTTTGTTAAAATCAACTTACTGAACCTGATTATTTAAATGATGCATATATAAATTGCGACATCAAATATAATAATTAAGTTGAATGATTACAAGGAAAAAAAAAAACAGATCCTATAGAATATATATTCATGACTTTAGTTATGGTGAAAGGTTGCATGCAATATGTCAACACCACATAGAAATGGTTCAACAAAAGTTAGCCAATTGGATTAAAATGAAAAAGGACATAGATTAAGAAAAATGATATATTCTGGTGGAAAAAAAGAACAATTATCAAACAACTTTGAATCTCTTCCTTTAATGACATGTGGATCGTGTGGACATAAAATTGAGGCTCAAGTAGCATGGGAATCAGCTGAGTCAGACGTATAGCAATTTTCTTAGCAAATTGGTAGTTATTATATTTAGAGTGATTTTACTTCATCAATTAATATTCAGTCTTCACGGGTGAAATGCAATGTTAGGTCAAAATGCATTCTCTAGCTTCCGAGGCTCGTTTTCTTCATGGGACGAGATGATTTTTTTTTTTAATCGGACAAAGTTAGTTGTTAGTTGTTAGTAGTTAGTACACCAAGCACTCAAACACTCCACAAATTCACCAAACCACCTTATAACTCCCATACTCCAATTGCTCCCAAAAAGAATCGAGCCCAGATCTCCCACTCGATTGAGGAGGGCCCGATTGGTAGGGTGAAATTAAAAGCCACTTTGGTTAGAGGACAAGATGAATTAATTGTGATAAATTGAATATGATGGTACGGTTTTGATTGAATTGGCATGAATCAAACTATGTGTTTGGAATGCTGGATTATAATTTTATTTCAATTTCTTAAGGTCTTTTTATTTTTGATTGAGTGATAAATGAAATTAATATAATAAATGTACATTCTATTTCTACCCCTTCATTCAAATTCTATTTTGAAATTAAAAACGAAGATAATATGGTAAAAACGCACATGAGACAACTTTATCTCATTCCCTTCCCCGGGCTGACTTGTCTTTAGATCTGGGGATAAAGTTGATTTGTGGAACCAAACTGGACATTGGGTTTGGACTACCGTCATGTGAACCAAACAACTGATTACCAAAAATTATGTTGTCTATCAAAAGTCAATTTTGTGAAGCAAACAATTTGATATGTGCATATATAATTGAATTTTATACCATGAAAAAACTAGACTGTCTGAAAATCAAATATGGTAATTAGAAAGAAAAATATAAAGGGGCAATTACAATAAGGTGCTATTTATAGAGTGTTCTTACTCTTAAATACCATCATTTTTAACTCTTACTCCTAGGTCCAAAAATTAGGTAGGAAAGATTTAAATGCCCTTAATTTATTTAACCACCAATTTAGTTTTTTAAATCTTACACTTTTCTGCACCCCACATTTTTTGTAATTTTGTGTTATTAAATTTCTAAAATTGTAGATTTTAAATTTTACTAATTTTTTTTTTTAATTATATGCCCCTTTATCTAATTGATTTTTTTTCTAGAAATAAATTAATCCTGAAAAATTGAATTTACTGATTTTTTTTATTGTCAATCCTTTATTAACTAATTAATTGTGTTCATATTTTTTTTAATCTAATTCTGCACATCCGTAAAAAAATCTACACACTTCAAAAAAATTTATAACCATTGGTCTTTTTATTTAATTTTTTTTCTAGTAACAACATATTAGCCCATATACACACACCAATTTTTTTTAATCATCTATCCTTTTATTTAAAAATTTTGCACACCTGTAAAAGAAAATTTGCACACCCGTAAAAAATTTTGCACACCCCTAATATTTTTTTAATAATCTGTTCTTTTATTTAAAATTTTCTGCACACCCCAAAAATTCTGCATACTGTAAAAATAATAATTTGCACACCCATAAAAATATTCTGCACACTCGTAAAAATTCTGCACACCCGAAAAAAATTCTACACATCCAAAAACAGTCACATTCTACGAATAAAGACCCTTCAATTACGATGCAAAAATTATACCAACCAGTGTTTTTATAACCGGACCAGACCGGGACCGGTTCAACCGGTTTAACCGGGAACCGGTCCCTGAACCGGTTCGGAGACCCCTTAAAACCCGCTTTTGCGGTTGGACCGGTCTAAACCGGAGAAAACCGGACGAACCGGTTCTATGCTTAAAAAAAATTGGATTTTCAATGGCCGACGAACTCTTCTTCTCTTCGGTGGTGATGTCGGCAGATTTTTCGAGTGGCGAACACCACGACGAAAAAAACTGTTTAATTTGCTTGCAAAAAGTTAACAATATTTTGTCTCTCTATTTCTTGGAGGATTTGTTTGAGGGGAAGGGTGGATTTGTTTGAATCTTGGAGGATTTATTTGAGGGGAAGGCTGGGAAGTGGGAACTGGGAAGCGCAGAGCCGCGTCACAGACGGCGGAATTAATTTTTTAGGTATGAGTAGAATTAGGGGCTAATATTATTTAAACAGGGAGTACTTTTTTTCTTTTTTATTAAATCAATCTTGTTGGACTTCTTAAAATACTGTACTAATGACCTTGGCATTTTTAAATTGGATTGTCAATTAATGGGATGGAATTTAAATAGTTTAATTTAAGAGTATAAATTTAAAGTTTTAAGTTATAAGGTATATGTTTAAGTTTGTGTAGATGTATATTTATTTTATTTTTTAACTAAATATAAGAAATATTGAAAAAAATTAGGCAAAAATCATTTTAACGGTTGAATCGCCGGTTAAACCGGTCCGACCGGTTGAACCGCTGACCGGTGGTTTGTCCGATTCGGTGACCGGTTCGGTTATGAAAACACTGATACCAACACCCTTCAATTACGATACAAAAATCAAAGACAACCAAATTTGCACCCTTCAATTACGAAAAATATTATACTAACACCCTTCAATTACAAATCTGCAAAATAAAAGAATCAGGAAATCTGCAATAAATTTGCAACAAATTACAACAAAAAATCAACGCACCAAAATAATAGCAATACATAGGTAGTTGCACAGAACTTTTGATCAGATTAAACTAAATGGTAAAAGGAAATTGTTCTAAAACAGAGTATGGAACTTGCACGAAATTAAATGGCAGAAAACATTAAAAAAAAAAAAGATGAGTCAGAATTAATAAGAAAGCAGTGACTTTCTTGATTTACTTCTTGATTAATAAAATCTGCAACAAATTACACACACACAAAGAGTATAATTGAGAAGTTTTGCACTTAAAGTACTATAAAAAAAAAGTGATAGCACTCTAAGAGTAAGTAATTTTCCCAAATATAAACTGGATGAATTTGATATGTGCGTAATTGGAGGTTTAAGTAATTTTGCTAGTTTCGTGTTATATAGGTTATGACAATGCAGAAAGGGAAATATGTACTAAGTTTGTGGGAGGCAAATATAACTTGGCATTATGACATATCACATAATACATGCACATGTATATAAATATACTGAGTAATCCCATGATATATAAAATCTAAATTTGTCCAGTTACTACATCTTTGCATTTTTATCTCAAAAGGAAAAAAATAAAATAATAATATAATCTTTACAACTAATTTTTGCCTTACCAAAGAATCAGACAATAAAAAGCACCTTTTTATCTCACAATAATGATAAAGTGTTTACATAATGTGCAACTCAAATGCATTTTTTTTAAAAGTATCATTATTAAAAAACTACAAGTGAAATAACTATATTTCTAAAAAATACATTTAAATTGCGTAGTGCCAAAGAGACGTACATGGTACACTACAATAAAATGTGTCTTTTCAGCCTTTTCTCATTTTGCTTTAATAATTTAATGAGAAGTGTGCCCTAAAAAAATAATGTAAGTGGGCCTGAAATATCTTAACTGCAGATAAAGGGTGTAATTGGCCAAGAAAGTGGGCCTGAAATATCTTAACTCCAGTTAAAGGGTGTAATGAGCCAAGAAAGTGGGCCTGAAATATGTCAGTTAAAAGGGTGAAATGGGCCAAGAAAGTGGGCCTGACTTTTGCCAGCTTCTTCAGGACCATAAACAAGAAAAAGGTTGGTGTATATTATAAGGCTAGCTATTTAATTCAAGTTGAGGCCTTGAGGTTATTATTTAGCCCAATACGACTCTTGTTAATAATCCACTTATGGAGGTTAGAGTAATATAATTTATAGTGAATTTTACAAAGCCCGCCATTGATCTTGGACCATGAAAAGGTTGGCTTCATTATATACATAAAGTGCAAGTCTTGTCTCCAATGTTGGACAAAAAACTTGTGTGAAAATGACTTTGCGGTAAATTTTATTTATTTAATATTATTGGAATGTATATGCACTAACACTGTTATATATAAATTATATCACTATAATGCATGAGCACTATTATTTATAAAGTGTTTTATTTTATAAATAATGATAGTGCTTATACATAACAGTGACACAGTTCATATATAAACATTGTTCACTGGATTGCTAATCGCAATATGGGAAGTACTTTGAAGAAAATGAGGACCACATTTGTTTTTCATCAATGTCTAGTCCTTATAAGATCTTATATAGGATATTTACAAAATCATACAAGATGTAACAAATTTGGTCTACCTAATTAATAAACCAGCTAAATTAAATATAAGAATTTAATACATTCCATTTTACCTAACAACAATAATATATAGTAAGAAATTTGTTGGTCTCTTGCCCAAACGTTTCACAGTGCGATAGACATATTTTTTAAGATAAAAAGATTAATTTTTATAAAGGAAGGAAAAATTATTTTTAGAGTAAGACAAAGAATTCATGTGAATCAGAATTCATATAAAGTTTTTTTTTTCTAATATTATTGTTGTGCATACAAATTGTTATTGTTATGTATACGCATTATCACGAGTTTTTTTTGACTTTTTGGTCCCACAGACACACTATAAATCACGCTTTTCCTCTGTTTTACACTTTTGGTCCCAAAGCTTACACTTTTGGTCCCAAAACGAAAATTTTGACACTTTTTTGGTCACAAAGAAATTTTTTGACACTTTTGGTCCCAAATCGCTGCGTTGCAATGGGACCAAAAAGTGTCAAAATTTTTAAACTTTAGGACCAAAAGTGTAAGCTTTGTGACCAAAAGCGTGAGGAGGAGTGTCATGTGGGACCAAAAGTGCAATAAACTCGTATTATCACTAATGTGCATATGAAGTGTCATCATTTAAAATTCACTTAATTTTTAAATTATGACACTTCGTACATAAAATAATAATAGCGCGCATACATAATAAAGTGACATTTAAAATAGAGATATCACATGAACCCAGATCTACAAAAGACCTACTCTTTTAATTTAGAATACTTTGTATTTGACTAAAAGTAAAGATAAATTAATCCACACATATTTGTTTCAAAAATGATACTCACTAATTATTTTTTACTTCAAAAGCAATGAATTTTTTTTTTACAATATTTAAAAATGTATTATCCTTTTTATATCAAAATTAATTATTATGTTCAGCACCGTGACTAAAAGTAAAAGCAGAGAGAAAAGAATAATGATAAGATTCACTCCAATTAATCCAGAGGTTAAGACAAGTCATGAAGTAATTGATTAGAAAAAGCACAATACGTACTTCCAAAGTCTCTTTCTCTGAAAGCTATTAATTACCAAAAGAACATTTTTCCTTGTTTTTCAAAATTAGATATGTAATAATTTAAAACATTTTACGAATTGCAAGTACTAGATTGATGGAAACACTTCGATGATACATAAGTACAATAAGAGGCATATGCATTAGCACATAATCTCTAGCATGCTCTTCTTTACATGAAAATTGATCATAACTGCACACTCATATCTAAAAGGCAAAACCTTTGTCTTCAATGCACTTATGGTATATATATATATACACACACATTATATCTATATATATCTATTGTCAAAAAATTAAACGACTAGGGTTTGTTTGATGCTATCTGCACCAATAAAATGAACGTTTTATGCTCACTACTTTCAAACTATGTATAAAGCTTCATTGTTATTCATTAAGGCATAAATTTTGGTGAATCTGTGTTCGCCTGAAATCACTTTCTTCAAAGTATCACTGTTCTACATGATTACTATCACTGTTGTGCATATGAATTATCATTGTTTAAAAATTAATATTTTTCCTAAACAGTGACACTCCGTTTATATGCGTAACACTGACACTCGAAAAATCGAAAAAGAGAGTTCAATCGAAACCTTTTTTTTCAAGTATCACTATCGTGCATAATCACTACCAATATTGTTGGGTATATATATGAAGAGCCACCATAAAAAAATCAAGCATATTTTTAAACAACAACACTTCATATCCATATCCAAACAGTGACGTCACTCGAAAAATAGAGTTCACGTACGTTAACCTTTTCTTCTTCAAATATCACTGTAGTGCATAATCACTATATATAACACTAATGTGCATATGAAGTTTCATTATTTAAAAAATCAAGCATTTTTTTCAAACAGACATTCCATATACATAACGACACGTGTAGGGGTGGATCGAGGAAATACCGAAAATACCGCATTCAATTCATACCGAAAATACCGTATTGATACGGTATATGTTGAAAATTCGTTATATTACGGTATATCGAAATATCGGTACGGTATCGACATATAATGTTGATATACATAAATTTTCGGCACACCGAAATTTTCGGTACGACATCGGTATGCATTTCTGGGTATCGAAAATTTCGCTACGAAATACGATAAGAAGAGATATTTTCGGTATACCGTACCGATCCACCGCTAAGCAGGTGACACTAAAAAAAGAGAGTTCACGTGAATCCAAATTTACACGTGGTTAAGTGTGTGCGTGTTTTAGTGTGTGTATATGAAATGCAGGCTAGTATATATGTATATATATAGAGAGAGAGAGGTAGGGCATTAAACCTAGAAGGAAGTCCAAGTCCCTCTCATTACTCTCTCACTCCTGATCCTGAGTCACGAGAGGCTCTGTCCACTTGGATGTTGTTTCAATCTCAAAATTAAACTGATCGATACACAACTTTGAACTTTCAAACCCCACTTTCTTCAATATCACTCAACTATACCCTCTACATAACTCAAGTCTTTTATTTCAAAAAGTTTTAGTCATCTCTTCCACTCTCAATTTCCCTTTAATTTCTTTTTCTTGAAATAAATTCATCTGTCTTTCTCTGTCGGAATTCCATGTATGTAGCCCTCAACCCCACACACACTTACACACACAACATTATTATTATTATTAATTCTCTCTTTCTTCATCTTCTTCTTTTCTTTTTTTCAACTTTTTTATCGTACTTTTTTCCAACACTTTTTATATTGTTCAAAAATTTGCAGGAGATCAGAGGGAAATCCATTAGACCTCAACAACTTACCTGAGGATTATGTGAGAGATGCCACCAAACTTACCTCACAAGACACCTCTTCTTCTGCTGCCCATGGTACATCACTTTCCCTTTTTTACCCTTCATAATTTTTTAAAAAAAAAACCACCCCTTTTTTTTTTCTTCTTCAAATTTAATTTTTAAACATATGTTACAAAAACTCATGATCTGACTCAATGAACAATTATTCCCACCTATTTCCTGTTGCAAGATATTTTCATTTTTCTCTCTTTTTTCTTTTTAAAAAAAATGAATAAAATTTCCTACTTTTGGAGCATGAGAACGAAACCCTAGAAAGTGAATGACATGACAAGAGGAAGCAGAAAAAAAAGAGAAATTGGAATATCCAATTCCCATTCCAATTTGAATTGTGACTTAGGTATAGGATTAGTCTCATCAAAGTTGCTTTAATTGGCATATATATATATATATATATAGTTGCAGTTGCAGGTGGCAGCTACATGAAAAAGGAAAAGCGGCGGTAAAGATATTGATGAGGCTGGCAAAGTCTACGAATGCAGATTTTGTTCCCTCAAATTCTGCAAATCTCAAGCACTCGGCGGCCACATGAACCGCCACCGCCAAGAAAGAGAGACTGAAACACTCAACAAGGCGCGCCAACTCGTTTTCACCAACGATTTGGCTCCTACTCATATTGGCTATGTTTCGGGGTACGTTTTTACGAGTAATACCGTTCAGTGAAAGCAACTAATACCCTTTTAAAAAGGCACTTGAGTAAGAGACTTGTTCACGTTTCGTATGTTCTTGAAATTTACATGATCAGACTCGAGTGTATTTTTAAATGGTATTAGTTGTTATCATTTAATAATATTAGTTGTGCATTGGATATTGTGTTTATTGCACTACAAGAAATTGAAGAATTGCCTACCAAAAATTTCAAATTGCTATGAAAATTTTATTACAAAAAATAATTTGATCTTTAAAAATCTACCTTCACATTTATAATTTTCGTAGACAAATTTACCAACATAAATAATTTTCTAGTCAATTTACAATTTCATAGATAATTATATTTATAGTTTAAAAATAGTTTATATGATTAGAAAATTTTTAAGCAAACGTTGGAAATTTCGTAGGTATATTGAAAAAATATTGAAAAATTTCATAAGTAATGTACTATTTTCTTATAGTGTTGTTCCACGAAAGCAACTGAATACTGTTTAAAAATGCACTCGAGTTGCAGTACTAGTTGTGTGCATAACATAATATTTTATGGAAACAACTAATACTGTTTAATGAAAACCACTAATACTGTTTAAAAATGCATTTTTGACAGTGGGCAACCAGTTCCACACGGAGGAGGGTATCATCAAGCGGGGGACCCACCGTTGCCGTTCCGATCAATGTACCACCCTTCTAGACTGTACTCAACTTCTTCGCCGCTCATTCCGCCGCCGCCTCCTCCGCCGCAGCCGCCGCAGTACATGTACGCTTCTCCGCCGCGCATACTCTCTTTCCACTCCCAATACCCATCGGCGCCACCGAACGACTACTACATGGGCCACGTCCTCCCCAATGAAACTAACTACAAGTGCATCGGAGCTCCGGTGGGGCACGGCTTCCCTTCCGGCGGCGGCGGTAGCGGTGGCGGTACTCAAGAGGAGGGTCTCAACTGGGGCCGGAGATAGGAAAGATAGATAGGGACAAAGTTGGAATTTGGAAATTTATTAATTATTAGGATCCCCATGATACGATCAATCGATGTCAATATGGATTCTATATATGAATTTATTTTTGGTTTTTTTTTTTTAATTTTATAAAAATATTGTTTTTTTTTTGTGTTACATATTTTGGTTGGTGAGTGAGAGTGCCAAGTGTTATTGGTGGTGTTGTGATCATTGAAAGAGAAAGAATCCGAAGAAACTGACAATTATTTAAGTGAAAAAATTTGGGTTTTTCTACAGACTTTTGAGCTCTCACATTCACATCTGGGGGTTGCTCAGATTATTATCCTTAAGTTTAGTGTGTGTGTTTTTTAGCAGCAAAAAATAGGCTTTCGAAGTATTTATTTTTAAAAGCTCCTCTCATAACTTTTTTAAAAAAATAAGTCTTTCCTGTTCTAATTTAATGATTTCAAAACACACATTTAATTAGGTTGGGCTTGGAGGGATATATATGAACTTATTTCATTTCTTTTTAATTGTGGGGATAAAAAAGAATTTGGTCGGTGCAGAAGGGTAATATCGTGTTAGAATTAGAGTAAAATTCATTTTTGGTTCCACGGGACCACCTCACAATTTTGATCTCAATACTCACCATTTTAATTTCGTAAATTTTTTTCATGCAATTTTGATTATTTTGTTACGGAATTTGTTAAATTCAACTGCACTTTTGATCTCAAACCTTGTCCCATAAGATCAAAACTGCAGCTGACTTTAACAGAAAACGTAACGATGAGACTAAAACTACATGAAAAATTGATTTTGAGATCAAAGCGGTGGATGTTGGGACCAAAATCGTGAAGTGTTGTGCCCTGTGGGACCAAAAATGAATTTTACTCTTAGAATTATTGTGTAGTGTAGTTTTCTTGAAATATGAAATATCTGTGGATGTTCGTTTTCTGGGCAGATGAACGCTTAAAGTGATGTCATGAGTGCCTGCACGCTCTGATTCCTATCGATAATGGTAGAAACATTAACGCTTTCCGGGAAAATGAACGAAAAAGTGATGCCTTGTGCGCCTACTTTATCACGGGATTAGGGCTTGAATCTTATTTATTTTACACGCTTATGTCTTTTCTCCAAGTTGAGACCTCTGCTTTATTCCGAGTGGGGAGCCTTTGTTTGTTCGCCTTCGAATGAAAACTGCTTTCCGGGAAAATGTCATTACTAGAAGAGGAATTAGTTTTTGAACCAGATGAGGTGCATGTTATACATCATTGTTTTCTCTTCGAGCCCTTCAATTTTGATATCCTCAATTTCATAAACAACAATATGGCAATTGCAAATTTGCATTTTGTGGTTGATTTAATGTCAATTGTCGTTCCAGACAATTTTGGGCAAAAAACGTGACATTTTAGCCCAAATTGGAGTGTTTCGGCCAACTTCGTCTTAATGCTTGAACATCAAAATATAGTGGCCTATATGTATTAGCCAACAAACATAATGTCCCATTATTGCTACCTCCTACATTACAGGTCATTAGAGCTGTTAAAAACCACAAAGCTCGAGAGTTCGGCTCGACTTGTTAAGGCTTGAACTTGGCTAGCTTGTTTATATTGATAAACGAGCTCGAGCTCGTAAAATACTTAATTTACTGAGGAGACCACTTGAACTTGATTTGTTATGCTCGATAATCAAGATTTTTTTTGTAATTTCATTAGGCTCGATAGACTCTTGAGACTCATTTATAAATCTAGCTTTGTCTAATTTCAGCTCGTTAATGTAATTAAACCAACTCGAACTTGATTTGACAAAAGTTCGAATCGAGTTCGAACTTCGAGTCGTCAGGTTGACTCGACTCGAGTAACAACACTATCGGCCATATAAAAAAAAAAAATTTGCCCACCTTTACACACGTAATATAGGCACGAAAAGGCAGATATATGTGTGTGTGTGTTTTTTTACCTACGTATTCATGTGTATTTGAAAAGAATCAAATGGCAGCTACAAAGTGAAATTTCAATTAAGAAAAAAATTAGGGATCCATATATGCTTAGGAATAATAAATAATAAAACTAAGTATTAAGAGACAAGAAAACATAGAGCTGAGAATATTAAGAGAGAAAGTAATTAATTAATATGGGCTCAAAAGCTGCAGATGAAAAATGAGGCAGCTACTAAGTGCAAAAATAGGATATGAGTGAACAAAAATGTGGACTCTAATTGGCAGGTCAACTCATTGTAAGCTGCAGACATAGAGGAGCTACGCATACTTGCCCCTACTCCTACACTCTAATCTTTCTCTGAAATTATATATATTCATCTCCATTATCTAGGTCAATCAAGCTGGATTTTTTAATAATCCAAGATCTTGTTTTTTGTCCATATTTCAGTGCCCTAATCATACAAATTAGCCACGTCCAATTTATTTTCCAACTTTAATTTTACTAGTAATTATCAATGATTTTAAAATCGGGCTGAACAGTCCGGTTCAACCGGTTGGACCGGGAACCGGTCGGTAACGGTTAAAAAACCCCTATATAACCGGATTTAGGGTTGAACCGGTCAAAACAGGTCAAAACCCGGTTTAACCGAAAAAACCGATTTTTCTCTTTTTTTTTTTTTTTTTAAAAATTAAATTATTAATTTATATTAAATATTTAAAATTTTAAATCTATATTTCTCTTACATTTTTTTCCAACACTTTCGAGAGGTGAGACAAAATTTATAAAATATGATATGAAAAGTTATAAAATATATATTTAAATTTTTGTAGGTGTATAAAATGATTGAACAGCCGGTTGAACTAGTCCGACCGATTGAACCGCTGACCGGTGGTCTGTCCGGTTCGATCACCGGTTCGGTTATGAAAACTTTGGTAATTATAATTAAGATGTTAGTTACATGGTTTCCATAAAAGAAAAAAAATGATGAAATATAGTACTCCTATCAATGTCCTATTTTATATTGTTCATTTATTGTTTGACTTGTATTTTAGTGTTTTAGTTACATGGGTTTCCATAAAAGAAAAAAATTGATGAAATTATATATTGCTCATTTGTAAAAAGAAAAAAAATTGATTAAATATAGTGTTTGAAATAATAAATAGATTTTTAAGGTGGATATGATAGTCCTGCCTCTCATCTATCCCACACCTCCTTAAAAATCACTTTATTATTTCGTATATTAATAAACAACTTGCTCACTAAAAGACGAAATAAACAGCGAATGAACAATCTAAAATAAGACGGGAGAGTATATTTTTGCTTGCTTTTGAGAAACTATAATAGAGGGATCAATCTATATTAATATGCAGTCTAACGCACCATAAATAATTTAGACAAAATTCAAATGAGACGGTCTCATACATGAGATATGAGATATAAATTATTATAAATTAAAACCTATTCTTTTCAAAGTGTTAGAGCATCAGCTCAAATTATACAATGTTTCACGGTGAGATCGTTTCATGCAAACGTGCCTCATAATTTAATTATAAATGTGCCGTATTGTAATTTGTTACAATGCAAAATTATTTTGTGTTAATGTTATCCTCATAACTTTAATTACTAGCTAGCTGGAGATCAATTATACATCTAATTATAATTTAAAATCATCAGCTTAGCTTTAGAATATTTTCCTCTTTTCATAATAATTTTTCCGTAATGTTCTTGATAATATTCTTCCGTAAAAAAAATACTCCATATAATAACTTAATTTTCCGTTTTCTTGACAATATTCTTCATTTCACTTGCATAAATCATCAAATTTGTAACCAAACAAAACCCCAACTCCAAAAATTAAGTCAATTTACATGTCCAAGAAATTAATGTCACAATATTTCCCAACATGAATTTCTTATTAAGTAAAGAAGCAGTCCACTGATACACTACAACATAACCACTGAACTCTATTTCTTAGCTCCCTCTCACTCTCTCTCTAGCTTTGTTAAAGTAACAACACTTTGTAGTATTAGAACTCTTTCAAAGAGGGTTTGTTTATTTTGAAGGTAGCAAGAATTATAAGTAGATCAGAAAAAAAACTCTAAAAAAGTTGCATTCCCATGTATCTACTATCTATCATGCTACTGCTATAGTGCTATTTCTGTGTAAATTTAAAAGAAAGAAATACATAAAAAAGAGATACAGTGCGAAAATAATAGCAGCAGCAAAAGTCGATGGGCCTATATTTTAGTAGAGTCAGCTTAATTGCAATCACAATTTTAGAGATGTTTAAAGCTGCTGCAATATTATTTTAGTACAATTCTTAAAAAAGTAAATAAATGTAAATAGAAACAAAGTACTTTACCTTAATTATGGTGATCAGAATTAAGTGTTAATTTCAGTATGTTTCTGAATTTTCTTTCATTCGTATTCTGATCACATGCATGCGCAGCAAGGACTTTTTACATGTATACCAAACTTAGCATTGATATCATATCTAATTTCGGTACCCTAAATAGTGTTGTGTTACTTATGTATATAGTACCATTTAAAACCCTATTTAAAAAATAAAAATCACGATATGCATATGCTCTCTATTATTCCAAAATTTAATGGCAAAAATTCATGTAGATTTAAGTTTATGTGAACATTTTTTTTTGCTTTAGGTATCTCAATCCTGTGCATGACGCGTCATTATCGTACATACAAGGTGTAAATATTTAAAACTCAAACATTTTTCAAACAGTGACAATTCGTATACGTAACAATGCTATTTCGTATTACATAAGTGAAACTCGAAGAAAAAAGGAATTCACGTGCACCCGAATTTACAAGGACTATATATTATTATTTTTATTTAATTTTACACTTGAATTATATGTTTTGTACGATTTCAGATCAATTCCTCTTGGATCTTTTTTGAATGGAATATTGTTTCGAGAAATTAAATACGTATTTGGGGTGAAAAGCGACATAATGTATGAATTTGCTAAAATAAATGAAATTAATTCTCCGTTCCTTCAAATCAAATATAATTAATTGCCGGATTACAATAATTAAGTACTACAACAAATTCTGCCAATATTTTAATTTTGAGATAGGAAATAGATATAATAATGAATTGGAGTTGGAGTATATTTGGATGGATTTATTAAAAGCAAAAGTCTTTTCAAGGCTTTTCTTTTAAATTTCTTTTACTTGTACAAGATGCCAACAGAGAAGTACAAAAGCTATGTATAAAATGCAAAAGTGCTTGTTCAATTGGTCCCCATCTTAGATCTTACAAAGTCATGAAATTAAAAACATGAAAAATAGTTGTATGATGTGTGCAGGGCTAGTGTAAAAAGTAGGACTGGAGTTTAAAATTTGGATAAAGAAATACAAGGCAGACAAGACATTTGATTGCTCTCGTGCTTACAAACTTTTCTAATATAATATAATAATATATATATATATATATATATATTCTATTTTTCACATTTTTTTTATGAGTTAAACAACAGTATGTAGCAGCAGTAGCTGCGAAATTTTCAGGTTTTTGTCGATATATAATTAGTTACAAACTGAATTAAGTTCAAGGGTTTTTTTTTCTATAATAATTTGGTACTTATATAATGAGATTAATTCTAAATAAATTCACTATCTTTACGTCGAATATTAATTTAATCACAATCTTTAAAATTATTGTAAAAAAACTCAACATTTGATATTGTTGTAAATTAATATTTTTTTTTCCGGCCGATGACGGATGTCTTGGCTTGCAGAACTTGCAATGTAGAATTACACAATTTAATTTTTTTTGTTTTTTTACATTATTTTGAAAGAAAATTCAATGTGAATTTTGTTGAGTTTTTTGTTATAATAACGTAGACAAAACTGAATAACGTATAAAAATAAAAAAATAAAAAATAATAAAAAATAAAAAATAAAAAATAAATTGTGTAATCCTACATAACAAGTCTAGCGAGCCATGTCATCTGTCACTGATCGAAAAAAAAAAAATAAAGGCTCGGCTTTTTAATTATAATTTGAAGGTCGTGATTAAATTAATGCTTGAGATAAGCATCGTGTTTTTATTTAAAATTAATTCTATTTATTATTGATTTTGGAAGGACATTCAATCTGCTGTTTCAGTTTAATCATTTTCTTTTGTAACGTAGTAACTGAAAAAAAAAAAAAAAAAAAGCAGTGAACACATGTTACTTGGAACTGTAAATGGAAGCTCATTAATTATTTTCTTCGCAGATGTAAAATATTAAATCCATGGAACCCTTAAAAGATGCACATTTACATGACATCGTTTAACGATAAAATTGTGCTTAAATTGAACATTGACACTTTAACATTTTGAGAGGGATGAATTTAATTTGTGCTAAATTGCATTCCATATCATATATAAGACCATTTCATATGAATTTCTGTCTACGAAAGAGCTTTAAGTGATAATGAAGAGTCAAGTTTCTTCAAAATATAATTTTTAATTAAATAAAAATAAAATATTTAATAATTATATATATATATATATATATATATATTTCTTGTCCTACTCTCAAAATTTCTCAATAAATGTTTTTTTTAAGAGATTTACATTTTTATTCTCCATTGATCTTATATATTAAATGACTGAGTAATGAATGAAGCATTGAAAATATGAGAAACTTGTAAAAGGAAAAGTATGAGATCAAGAATTTAAAAAAATATAATGACTAGCTAAGAGATCTGTTTTAAATATATTAAAGGATTCGGTGCAGTGAATTGAGAAAAAATGGGGTAAATCAGTTAAAAATGAAAAACAATTAGGAATAAAATTTAAAGCAAAACTAAAAGAGCATAATTTTTTATTAGGGTCTGATTTCAATTTTTTTAGTATAGAATCTCTTTTTCTTTTAAGTGGATAGGATTCAACTTAAAAAAAAAATAAAAAAATCTTCGCTATTGAATTGTGTATGAAAAGTGAAAACACCAGCTTAATTGCTACCTTATTACTTACTACTTCCTCCGTCCAAAAGACTTAACACAGTTGATTTTTACAGACATTTTTGTGAGCGAATTTTATATTAGTAATTGAAATAATAAAATGATTTTTAAGGAGGGGTATGATAGATAAACCCTTTTTCTATCATACCGCTCCTTAAAAATCACTTTATCATTTCAATTATTATTACAAAATTTGCTGGCAAAAATGCGTGTAAAAGTCAACTGTGCTAAATTTTTTGGGACTGAGGGAGTACATGTTTCGAATCACTATTGCTACAGTGATTTTTAAAAAAGTTAATGAGACTTAACTTTTTTAAAAAATAAGTATTTTTTTAGTGTAAGTTGTGTTTTAAAACATCACCTAAATCACATCTGGTATGAAAGCATTTTGGCAATAAGGGTATTTTAGACTTCTTACATTTGAGTTTTTTTCTTTTTGTTTTAAAGTTGAGGGAATCGATGAAGATGTATGATGATTGCATATTTCTAACTTGTGGTGGATATTAATAGCACTTCATATTAGTTTTTTTTTTTTTTTTTGAGAGCTCAAACAACTAAAGTTACATAGATTGGTGTTCCTGAGCTAAGGACAAGATATGTCCTGGGATATCATCGTCCACCCAGGCTTGAGGGCGGGGAGATTTAAAAGTCAACTTAGCCAAATTATGTGCCGTTGTATTGCTTGTCCGGGGAAGGTATCGTACACCTTTCACCGAGGTGTCCTTGATTAAATTCCGAGCTCTTGTGATAATATTTTCTTCATAGCCCTTGTATGTAGAATCCGTCGAAATGGCTTGAATTGCGTCTTTCGAATCTGAAAAAACGATGATTGTACCCTGAGGATCAGTCAGCCAGAAGTCGAGCCCATCTGATATTGCAATAATTTCCGCCGCCAAGACCGAGCCGGGTGGGTTAGCAAGTACACACTGCACAAATCTACATTTGCTAATGAAAGATCGATTAAAACGAACACACAAAAGATGCAACATTGTCCATTGGTAACGTGCAAGGTCGTATGTGCAAATAATTCAACACGATAACGATTATTCATCTCATCATACAATTCTGTTTGTTAGTTAAATGTTTTTAGAATCATTAGAGATCTAATAGAGATTTAATTGATGGTTATATCTTGTATACACCCAGATGCATCGTGCACTTATAATATATTTTAGAAATATGCAATTTATTATACTGAAAAGTGCGATTTATTTACACTAAATCGTGCAACTATTTTTTTCATATTAATAGTTGCACGGTTCAGTGTAAATAAGTTGCAATTTTCAATATAACAAGTTGTTTGATTCTAAAATGCACTATGAATGCACAGTGCATCAGAGTGTACATGAGACCCACTCTTAATTGAGTGACTAATTCGGTTATATATATTTTTATAACTTGTTATTCGGCCCAAAGATCGACTAATTTGGGGGACCAATAAAAATTCTTTAATAAAAATGGTAATTGAACATCATGTAATTATAGTGGTTAATTAAAATAAAAAATATTTATTATCATTGATATATTAATTTGAACCAAGCGGCCCCAAGTAACATTCCTAAATTGTGGAAAGTTAACACCAACTGTACTTGTTGGGCCTATACCATCAGGTGGGCCTGGATCTCTGTAATCTTTAATTATTTGGATAATAAATTTAAAGCTTATCAATATTAATTAATTTACAAACAGAAAAGAAAACAAAAAATTATGCTGGTAACTATGTTACATATAATGAAGTGTCCTTTTTGAACAAGACTTAGGCTTTGTGTTGCATAAAAAGGAATCTATGGAGTGTGCAATTTATATGGATTTGTGTATGCAAAGATATCTGTATACTTGTTCTTTTTTTGTGAAAAGTGAGATATCATATGTATAATATATTACCTTGAGGAAACACATAGTTTTCTTTGTGCTACCACTATTTTAACTTGAGATGCCAATTGGCCAAATTGTCTAGGACTTTTTTTATTTGGGTCCATATTGTCTAGGACTTTTTTTTTTTTTCAATTAGAAAATTCAAAATGTTAGGAATTTTATGTATTGATTAGATGTAAAGGCCAAATTGTCCAAACTTATTTGAAATACCATTCAGCTTCAAAGTTTTATTTGAGCATTTTTAATACTTAGGTGATTTGATCTCCAACAAACTTTGATCGAGCTCATATAAGTTTCTTTTATTTTTCAAACTTTACCTGGAGTAAAAGTTTGTTTGAGCTTTGTCTAAAATTTGTATCAAATCGAGCTTAGACAAAATTTCATCGAACATTTTTGAATCGAGTATATATCAGATAACTTAATATGATATTTATTTTTATGGGTTGAGTTGTATGTATAAAATGATTTGAGACATGTTACGATTAAAATTTGTGAGGAGAGCAAGCCTTCATTTACAAGCGTTCCCCGACAGGAAGCCAAAGCCCAACTCAGGAAGCCAAAGGCCCGATACCGATAGAAGGGTCCCTAGCCCCCTTTCTCTTTCTTTATTACAACCTTATTTTTTGATGTCAAAGACCAGGAGCTACGTTCAAATTCTCATTGGATCTCGGTTGTTCTTAACAGCGATGACTATTGGGGTAACACCACTAGATCTTCAACAAGGTGGAAATTAATTGATTATGAGCATGAAAGAATTATGTTTCATTTTAAAGTTCGAACTTGTAGAGATGATTGTCAACTTCATTATTAGGAGGAAAATGAGGCCAACAAGTGCATAATTTAATGTGGGTAGAGTTTTGCTGTCAGTGAGGTTTGAGCCCAGGACGATGTTCTGATACCATGAAAAAATTTCGTCTCATCTAAAAGCTTGAGTTAACTTGTAGAAAGGTGGAGAATTAATTCATTTGCATATTGTTCCCTAATACAAGTCTCTTGCGAAAATGAGGTCTCTTGCCAAAATGAGATTCAAAGATTGTGAAAATGTGAAAACAGATTTAAAATTTGTACCGGGTACATTGCACCCTCATATGCTTAGAGGATCTAAACAAAAAAAAAAAAAAGCAGCAGCTTTAAGCAATGGGTTTTCTGTAAGAAGGGAGAAGAATATTTAAGTTGTTTGTGGTAAAAACTGAAATAGGAGGAATCAGTCTGGGTGTCTCATCACCAATCATGGTGCAGCATTTTCACATTACTGTGTATATGTCTTTTCTAGCAGATGTTGGTGTAAGTCTTTGCATTCACAACTAAGTTTTGTCTCTCTCTCTCTCTAACATGACTCTTTGATTTACACATGGGGTTTGTCTAAACAATGACACAATAAAAAGGACACGACTATTTGGCCTCTCTCTAACATGACTCTTTGATTTACACATGGGGTTTGTCTAAACAATGACACAATAAAAAGGACACGACTATTTGACCAGATTCATCCCAGGACGATAAAGGGTATTTCGGTCTTTTTAGGTAGTATATTAACTGTTTTTCTCTTGATGGAATATTTTATGAATAAAATAGGAAAAAACACATTCATCCGGGGTGAATCACCCTTCTCAGCATTACCGTTTTAAGAATTAGATCATATTTAACCATTGAATTTATAATGAGCAATTATCTATAATTAGAACGACCACACTTCAAAGAAACTATTACAGATAAAATGTTTTTTTTTTTCCAATACACAATTTGTCTCTTCCACTTGAACTTTCTTCGAGTGTTGTTTGTGCATAGTTTTAAACATTTACTTTTAGTACTTTTACCTCCTCTTTTCTTTTATCTTTTGCTTTCACCTATGTTTTGAATTTGATGGTACAAAGTTAAAATAATAGATTACGTTGGACAAAAATGTAGAAAATGAAGTAAACGGATAAAAAATAAGCAACAGTACATTACTGGAGGCCAAAGAATAGGTAACAAAATACATAGTGCAAAAATTAATTAAAAACAATAAAAAAATAAGGAGCAATTTGCATTTTCTTAACAGCCATATAATCCCATACTCTTATTTTAAAGAGCTATCTCCAAACATTTATAACCAGTTATAAAGAGATTTACATAAAAGAACAGAAAATTTAATTACCTTAAAATTACATCAAACTTTCACATTGCAAAGTTTCCAACTCACAATTTTCATAAACAAAAGATTCTGCTCCAGGAAATTTAATTTAGAGAACCAAAAATACAAGACTAGACTATGAGCATACACGTATTGCTCGGTTAAATTAAATTTTTGATTACTCTAATTTAAATGAAGGAAACCTTGCATTTACCAGGTCAGCAGCAGCACGTGCAGCAGCTGATGCACGTTCTGCTGCTGTGATAGCGGCTCGAGCCCTAGCCAGTACATCAGACGATTCTGAACTTGCATTCTTGATCTCAACCTTTGATTCTGCATTTCGAACTGTGGTTGATGATTCAATTCTACTGGGGTGCACGGAAGAAGTGGTATGTTGAGACGCGGGAGATTGCAACTTGTTCCGGTTTCCATTTAAAGACGCTGATGAATGCGCTGTAGCGGATGAATCTTTCCTGACTTGTGGCCTTGATTGTGTCTGAGGTTGTGAGCGGATTGGCTTTGGACCATTCTAGAACACACATGAAAATAAATTTAGGTTATGTGCCATTAATTGTATTTAGCAATATAATGTTGGGATTAGTTTAATTTTTATCTGTCAAATGTACAAGTATTTTGTGCCAATTTTGGCTTCACAAGAAACTCGTCACTGGGAGTGGGCTTCATTCCATTACTCGTAGGATCGATGTACTGTTAACTGATTCTTTAAATTCAATGTAGAAAAAAGGGTAACTGCAAACAGAATCACGTTTTATTTAATACAACATATATGCTTTTTTAAAAACTTCAATTTGATACACGAACTTTCAAATTGTTGCAATTCTACAACATGACTATTTTCCAGAAAGTCCTGCTGATGCAAAGGTTGTGATTAAATTGAAACAATAATAAAACGTCGTGAATTTTTTGTCAATTTTTTCAAAAATTTTCCAGCTGGCACGTCAGCATAAACTGTCGAAAAATAATCATATGATATAATTGTAAATTTAAAGTGTCTGTGTATTGCATTACGAATTTTTTAAAAACATGTGATCTGTTTAAAAAAACGTGAAAATGTGATAACTTTTTATGCAATTAACCCTAGAAAAAACTCATACTAGCTTTTACACAATGAATCAGATGAATTGGAAAGTGATGATAATTACCAGAAGATCCTCGGGTTTTTTGCTGAATTCTATTTCTGTATAGGTTGAATTCCAGTGGATGTTATATTCTACAGCAATTGCCTTTAGTACTTTGAGCTTTACATCTGCAGGCGGAGCACTCACCGAGAGCTTTTCAATTATCTGAAAATTACACGATATATCAAAAAAATAAATTAATTAACATAAATAGTCAGTACAGAGGAGGAAATGTTATTATAAGCTCTTGAAACAACTTATAAGATGTTTAAAAAGAGATTAGCCAAACAGGGCCTAAGTCAATTAACTGTACGATTGACGCTGGTATCAGGGCGAAGCTCAGATGCAGCAGCTATGAATTCTTTTCCATATTTTGCAGCAAATAGATTCCTGACATGCAATAAATCCGGCAAATCTGAACATCTCGGAGCTGAAAATATTATGCTTGCCACAGCTTCCCGCAGCTCTGTGGGGCAATCCCTGTAGAAATAAAATGTAAAATAATATTACAATGACATGCATAATTGGATTTGTAATTTTTCACGTCTAAATCCAGAATTATCGAATAAATCAGATATTAACTGATATACATCAAATCCTAATTAAACATAACCTTATTTGTACATGCCAAGCAGGCTAACATTTCAGACATAAAACCTGCATTTTAAGGTCTCGAGAGTTTTTCTGTTTTTTTTTCTTCACAACTTATAAGGGCTTGTTACCATAAATTCATAGTAATTACGCATCCTCTCTTTAAATTTACGTATCTTTTTTCTCCACAAAGTAGGGGTCCATATTTTAACCAAGGATTAATTTTCACCAAAAGCTCTTATTCTAACTCTCTACACACTTATTAACTATCCTAATTATCTAAAAGACCATGTTTATATGAAAAATAATTCACTAAAGACTGCCCAGAAAATCAATTTGCTAACAAAGTATACCTAATTTAAGTTATAAAGTGCAGAAATCATCTAATTTGTTGGTTAATTTGACCTTACAAGAAAAATATCCAGGAAAACATCTGCACGAGCTCTTATTTAACTCTATACACACTTATCAAGTATCATAATTCTGTAAAAGGCCATGTTTATATGAAAAAGAATGACTGTCCAGAAAATTAATTTGATAACAACGTATAGCCTAATTAAAGTTGTAAAATGCAGAAGTCGTCTAGTTTGTGGGATAATTTGACCTTTTAAGAAAAAAAATCCAGGAAAATATCTGCACAAGGATCATCGTGAAAAAAGATATGTTGCCAAACATAAACTTCATATTCAAGCACAAGATATAGTTCAGTTGAGATTGATCTAGTTTGAGACATTCGATCATCACCAGGCATTAGAATTCCTATGGATTTACTTCGCAACTCAATATCAAAAAGGAAAAAAAAAGACATTAATATTCAGTGTTCAAAAGGTCATACCTCTGGCTTTCAAGAATAGGTACACGGGCAAGAACAAATTCACAGAACAACTCCAATATCTCGTATGCTTCCCATGTGTTTTGTTCTCTTATAACATGCTCCACCTAACCAAAAGACATGATAAGTTATAAAATGGACAAACACGATTGTATTATAGTACAAAGTAAAAGCCCCGAAGATTGGTGTATTACTCTAATACGAGCAATGGCTTCTTGGCCTGCCTGCAGAAATTCTGCTATCTCCTTCCTCATAAGCTTTAGCTGCACATCTCGTTTGTTTTGCAACAGCTTGATGCGCGAGATTGCCAATGTTAAGCATGTTTTACTACAAACAACCAATTAACATCTATAAAATGCCAAAAGCATCATGATTCATCCTAACTATACTATGTCTCAGAAGTACAAAGAGTAATAAAAGGAAATTGAGAACAACATTCATCCATCCTATCTGCAGTGAGGCCTATATTCAAATTACCAAACCTTAAGCTAAAGCACCTAACTGATTGTGATGAATTCAACATTAGAAAACATCCAAAATATTTTGTAGCATAGCGAATGATTCTAATTTCAAATTCACCAAATTTAGATCCAAATATCTTGCACATAAATTATGTTGCTAACTTGCCACAAATACACAGTCGTCATGTGCTTTCAGATTTCACCCAAACTAAAAATAAGTTAGGGTATTTTGATTTTCAGAATGAGATTTTCTGCTGAAATTTTGTATAAAAATATGATGAAGAAAAACAATCGGCACCAACCCGATGAAGATCGGAATTCTGAGCGAAAACAATTTTCTTTTCAAATTCGAACATAATTCCAATTTCCTTCAATCAATTACAGATGACAGAAAAGGGAGCTCAAATTGAGAAGTGAATTAATTGAACTAACCATTTTGCTCCCAGAAGTCCCCGGTTGAAGAGCTGATTCAGCATTGACATTTCCGATTAGGGTACCCCTTTGAGAAACCACAATTTAGCCTCAGATCAATGTACGCGATGTGATTTCTATGAATTTTACGCGTATATAATGGGTATTTGTTAGGAAATTGAGACTTCTGATTGAAACTTTGATTCTGGGAGATGTTTTTGCTCAGTGATGATAACCAGAAAAGTTACAATTAACCGGGCCTTAGGTTATTAGCTTCGGGCCCGATATTTTCAATTTATACCTATTCCACCCACATCGTATGATAATCTATTACTCCATCCATCCCAATTTAAATTGATCAAATACTATAAACACAGAGATTAAAAAAATAATAAAAAAAATAATATTAAATAATGTAAAGTGAGTTTGGTAGAGAGAAATAATAATGTTAAATAGTGTAAAGTGAGTTTGGTGAAAGTAAATAATAATATTAAATAGTATTGAAAGTTGTTTTATTTCATTTTTAGGAAATGACCAAACAAAATAAAGACGACTATTTACGGAAAGTGATCAATTAAAATTAGGACGGGGAGTATCAATTTCACTCGTGTGAATCTTTCAAAAAAAAAAAAAAAAAATCACTCGTTTGAATTAATATATAGATTATTTTTTCATATTACTTTTTTTTTAATGAAGATATCTTTTATTTTTTTAGAATTTTAATTTATAAAAATATAATAAGATAACTAGCAATTTAAGATGTCATGCTTAAAATGTGAGTCATATATTTGAATGATATTAGAAGGGATATAAAATCATGTGATATACTTTAATTGCATATGTGATATTTTTATTTTTTTACATGTTTGTTAAGATGTATTATAATATATGAGTTCAAGAAATAGTTCTTGGTATTAGCAATACCACATAGGAGATCGTATGAACAATCCAACCAAAATGAAAAAAAATATAGTACTGACTTTTGGGCTGGAGAAAAAAATATATTAATAATAACAAACACTTGAAATAGTAGGAAATGATTTCTTATCTCTTCCTTTACGGGGTAACAAATGGATAATATTTATCTTTCAAGTCTTGAATTGATAATTTTATATTTTTTTAGGTCCTAAATTAATTGAAAAATAGACCTTAAATCGATAATTTTATTATTTTTTCACTTCCTAAATTGATAAAACTTCTCATTATTATTATCGTTTAGGTGTATTTATAAAAAATGGAGTGCAAATAGCTGGGCCCTTTTATAGGCTTTAACTTTTGAGAAGGCTAGATATGGGCTCATTAGTATTAAAAAGTGTTCAAGACCATGCCCATTAAACCTTAAAGGGCCTGTGGCCTAATTCTGTGCTCAGGTTTAAAGCTTAGCAGGAGTTTTGGCCCATTAAGGGATCTTCTATTAAGTGGAACTATTTACGCTTTTTCTTTTTGACAAAAACTCAGATAGGCGCGGTTAATCTTTATTAACCCCGGTTATATAAATATTATTACATACAAAACTCTCCATTGTTATGTATAAAAATTATCATGTTATGAACAAAAACAATCCTTTGTTTAGAAAATGTTTTATATTTTAAAAGCGGTGGAATTTTTAAGATACAATAATAATTTTACACATAACAAATGATAGTTCAAATGTGAACCTAGTTCACATGAGTGTTACTCTTTATTTATTGTCAGAAAGAATCAACTGTGTGCCTAATTCCAACTTAATAGGAAAAAACTTGTATACACTAGTATATCATGTAATTCATGTTTATTTTAAAAAAAAATATCAGTTACTTAATTAAAATGTACTAGTTTTTTTAGTGTTAGTTGTCTTCATTTAAAAATATTATTCATATTCAAAAGTGCTATACAATTGTATTTCTACCACTAATGTGTATTGAGTATTACTCAAGTAAGTTTCCAAGACATAAATAAGCAAAAAATAACTAAATCATGTGTTAGTTCTTCGTTAGTTCCTAATATATATTTTTGAAAAGAAAATCAATTATCGTAATTTAGGTGTTGAATAAATCTCATTTTTCATCTACTCAACCAACTAAAATACCTTTTATAATAATATTCTTTTTATTTAACTTCAAATGCATTTCCAAAATTTAATTAATTAAAAATTTCACCGCCCTTTTTCGTTTCTTGTTTGTAAATATATGTGTGCCTAAATAAACCATAAATATTGGACTAACTAGAACTTGCTGGGTATATAAAATGTACCCGATTTATTATCAAATTTAAATCATGGAGGAACATAAATATCATTTTCATAATAAAGTTGCATATACTAAGAAAAAACACTCTATTTAGTAGAATATTTGAAGTCAATCATCTAAAATTGGTCAATGACAATGATCATTGTGCCTACTTTACATCCATTTGTGATGATCCACGAGTGGTCACAAACATGATTAATTTATACAATTATATAATAGGGATTAAATTTTTTATAGTCCACTAACTTGTCATCGTTTTGAAATGGATCCCGCTTGTTTTGATTTTTTTATTTTGATCATGTAAGATTGTGAAAATTTTAAAATTGGTCCAGATGACATGCAATAGCAGGTAACCTATCCAGTCAATGCACATGTGACATTTTGTTTGACTTTTACTTACATGTGGAAATGTTGATTTAATTTTTATGTTAATGTGATATTATTTATTTTAATAATTTATTAAAATAGTAAAAAAAGAAAAAAAATTATATATTCTTCAAATAAAAAATAAATTAAATTTTACCAAATCATTGTAAAACTTAAATTAATTTTTTTGGAATACCTTAAAGTAAATTCAATGAAAAAATATTATGACTGTTAAATTTGTATAAAATAAAAACTTTAAGATTTTAAAAAGGTTGTAATATAAATAAAATTAAAATAAAACTTTTAAAATAGAATTATACCATAGACTTTTAAAATTAAATTTAAAATAATTTTTTTTAATATTTTATTTTATTTGTTTATATTACGGCTTTAAAATCTTATGATTTTAATTTTTACAAATTTATAGATCACAACTTTTCTTAATGAATTGACTTTAAGATATTTCATATATTTAAATTTAATTTACGTTAGGGTAATTAAAAATTTTAATTAATAGAATTATAGAATTAATTTTTTTAATTAATATAAATTTATATACATAATTAGAGAATATACTAAAAAAATTAAAATATTTAAATTTTATAATTTTTCTACTAATTTGATGAATTATTAAAACAAATGTTAATGTCACATTAACATAAAAATTCAATGAATATTGTCACATATAAAAAAAGGGTCAAACAAAGTGTTACATGTACATTGACTAAATAGATGACCTACTATTGCAAGTCACCTGGACCAATTTCAAAATTACCATAAATTTATCGGACCAAAATTAAAAAGTCAAAACATTCGGGATCAATTCAAAATGAGGATAAGTTACTGGACTACAAAAAATTTAATCCCTATATATTATATATCATGGTTAATGAGGTAAATGCTAGAATGCACGGGTACACCATATTTTTTTACTACGCAGTCCGATATTTTGCGAATACTTGGGTATATGGATATGGGTGAGATCCACATTAAATACGTCACAGATAGAATATGTACGAGGTTAAATTTGTTAAATTAATATTTTTTCCGATTTGACATAAATTTGTCTTATATTAAACTAATTCAAATTAACCTTGATCCATAATCACTAAAAATATATTGACGCTCTCCACCGCTCAAAAGGTCACACCACTATCAAACTTTTCGTCGTTCATAATTTTTATTTTGATGTTCCTCTTGTTTTGGCTTTATGTTTGTTTAGGTGTTAAAAAATAAAATTGCATATGGATATATAGAGACACACATTTTTTAAAAGAAAATTATAAAAATATTTATATTTACAGGAATAATTAAAATTATTTTTAAAAATTATTTTTAATGTAATAAACTCGAGAATAAATCCAGTGAAAGTTGAAGGCTGTTTTAATATACTATTTTCATAATTTAAGTGTCACGAAAAAATATTATTTTACACACATTCTTTTTATAAATGTATAATCTTTGGCTAGGTCTTGTATGCACCCGGATGCACCGTGCACTTATAGTGCATTTTAAAAGCGTGCAACTTGTTATGTTGAAAAGTGCGACTTATTTATACAGAAAAGTGCAACTGTTAATATGAGAACATAGTTGCATGCTTCTGTTTGGAATAGTTGCACGTTTCTATGTTGTATAGTTGCATGCTTTTAAAATGTACTATGAGTGCACGGTGCATCCGGTGCACATGAGACTTACTCAAAATCTTTTTACCTGCCTTGTGTTTTTTTTAAAATTTTTTTTCATTTATTTTACTATCAAATGACTTTAATACCTTTATAAAGAAATATATTTTCTTCTCATATGAACTACATCCCTAACCTTACATTATTTATTTTGAGTTCTTGATCGACCAAAAAGTTTTTTATACCCACTTTTGAGAATATTTTGGTTTCAAATGTAAAAGGTGATAGTGGGTAAATTAGACTTTAGCCCACTCAAGGGTTTTTCATGTGCTACCATCTTGGCTTAGAATGTTGTACTATATGTTTAATGTATTATACTGTATAATAAATTAAAACAGATGATACAACATCTTAATTAAAACACTTTAGGACACTGCAAACATCATAGCATAGAAAATTTCCACCTCAAATAACAAAAGTATTTTATACCCAATTTTAGGGGTATTTAATTTAGTTTCACAAGTATGAGAAAAATGAAAATGACTAATTTAATTTGTATACTCTCATATAAGGCAAAAACTTGTATGCAATATTGCATACTTTGATTTATGTGCAATATCTGCCCCATATCCGAATTCTCATCTCGCGGGCCAAAAACTAAAACCTGGTCAAATAGCAGATTTAAAGCTCCGCCATCAGATATCCAAGTTCCGCCTTCTCATAGCCAAAATATTTACCACCGCGTGTAAATCTACGTCGCTCACCACTGCTGCGATCTGTCTTCCCACGGGCAAAACTCTGTCACCGTTTAGAGGAAGATACTCTAATCTTCTCTAAATTTTCATACCCACAATTTATATATTTTTATGCATAATCCTTCATTTATGTTTGTACTTTTCGTTTTATTGGATGTTAAAGGTGAACATTTGGAATTGCAGCAACAAAGTTTTGTTGCTGGTTTTAGAAGATGCAAAGAAAGTGTTTAATGAAATGTCTAATAGAGTTGTTGTTCCTTTTAAAAGGTGCAACACTTTTTGATTTCACATATCAGACCTACTTAGACACTTTTGTTCATGTAGTAACAAATTTTAATCATGTAGTAACACACAAAAAAATTATATTAGAGAAATAGTATCTCTTTTGTTCAAACAGTAGCACACTTTTGTTCATGTAGTAACACACAAAAAATTACATTAAAAAAGTAGTATCGCTCATTTTATTCATGTAGTAACACACTTTTAGTCATATAGTAACACACAAAAAATTACATTAAAATAATAGTATCGCTCATTTTGTTCATGTAGTAACACACTTTTAGTCATGTAGTAACACACAAAAAATTACATTAAAAGAACAATATCGCTCATTTTATTCATGTAGTAACACACTTTTGTTCATGTAGTAATACACTTTTATTCCTGTAGTAATACACTTTTGTTCATATAATAACAACAAAAAAATTAAAATAAAGACAAAAGAAATAGTATCACACTTTTGTTCATTTGGTAACATAAAAAAATTAAAATATAAAAATAACAGTGAAAAAATTAAATAAAAAAACAGTAAGTAAAAAATAACATTGAAAATATTAAATAAAAAATAGTAAAAATACTTGCTTTCAAAAGGATTCAAACTTGAGACTTTTTACTTCAACAAGTAAATTTTAACCATTAGACTACACAATAGAATTGATAAAAATACTCCATTAAAAGTATATATGCATCCCGAAATTTGCCAAACATGAAGCCCAACCCACACCCTCTGCCCGACCTGCCCGACCCGCTCATGATCCAACCTGTCACGCGCCCAGACCCGCGAATTTTCACTAAATTTTGCCTAAAATATGTTGTATTGCACATATAGTTTATGTGCAATATTTCACAAGAGAGTCACTCCTCGTATAAAAAGAAAATAGGTCGTGTTGGTTCGAAGAATTTGATTTGAAGATAACATGCATAATATCAAATAATTCAAATCTATTTTAAAGAAGATTAATATAGCAATCAATGGCTAAGCCAAAGAAGTCATGGATGGAGGTTTGCTTCTTATCATGATTTGAAAAATTAGTACTATGGTTTATACTTTTGATTATTTGTTGCTCATCTCTATTATGCTTTCATATAGGATAACATATTTCTTTTCTTGACATTTTCTCCAAAGATTATTACATTGGAGGATGTGCTTCCAACTCAAGAGAATTCCTCAACTGAAAGATGCATCTATCGTTAAGTTGTGATTGAATAATTAATTTTCTAATATTGTAGAAAATATTGGGAGATTATCCTTTTTAATATTGTAGCTACATTTCATGCTTTATTATTTGTTTCTTTTTTTGCAATTTAATGATTTGCACGAGAAAAATCTTTAACACACAGACCGAGTTGCCCCCAGAATTATACTAGGTAAGCATTAACTATGTAATCGATAAAAAAAAACATATAAAAAAATTTGAACTCTTGATTTTTTCATTAAAAACTCAATTTAATATGGCCAAAATCTTGTATGCGCGCGTAGGTGCATTGTGTATTTTTGAAACATACAGTTTTTTTCATTGAAATGTATAACTTGTTTACACAGAAATGTTCAGCTTTGCTCGTGAAAATAAGTTGAACATTTTAGTAAAATAAGTTGAACATTTTATAAATACACTTAAACACACGATACAACTGAGTACACATAAGAACTATTCATTTTATATTAGGAACTCAATAAAAATGATATACATGCATGCTTGTGATTTTGTGTCCATATCTTTAAGATATTTGGTATCTTTGAACATTGAATTTGAATACTTAGAAAATTGGAAAAAAACTGAGGATAATGATTAGTTAGATCATGAGATGTACCACTTTTCAAGCCAAACTCTTGCAACTTTCCACGTTCTCGCCATAATTCTTGCATCAATGTATGATCGTTATATTTGATCAAAAGAATTCAGTTGGAGTTCACACAAGTGAAACCATCTTTAATGCCACTTAGGAAGCTAAGGCGAAATTGAATAATTAATTGAATTATACATATGTAAATCGATTAGATTGTGACACTTTTTAAAGTCATTATAACCAACGTGTTAATAGTTCTCACTTCCTTTTTTGATCTCAAAAGGAAGAAAAAATGAGAGTGAATCATATTCATCGATTTCCCCCCCTCAGGTCACTGTCAGTCAAGTGTTTTACAAATTTAAGTTAAGACCACTTTGGTTCGTGGATTGTTGGTGTAGGATGATCTTTAGATCATGGGTTAATTCTATATTCAGTATCAATTTAATGATCATGACATTTAATACTTTTGTAAAAAATCCCAACTTTTTATTGTGTTTCAATCTGATATCTATTTTTGAAATCCGAGCAGAAAGAAGAGATATGGGTTGCCGAAATTTGTGTCTGAGCGCCACATCATGTGTCACGTAATTAAATATATTTTTTTAATCCCACATCAACACCAATGTTTTTTACATTAAATAATAACACTTATATAAATTCAATATACACTTTCTACACTAATCCAAATATAAGTTTTTACTCTCATAATTAATAAAACAAAACGTTTTTTCACTATCAGATTTAACAAAATCCAAAATCCCCAAAATTATTTGCTATCCTCAATCAAGAACCCTAAAGTGGCGAAACTCGACGCAATGTAAATTGTTGAAATCTCAAAATTCTAATAGTGAACGTTGAACTCCTGCTGTTGAAGAAGAAAAAGAGCTTCGAACAGTGAAGGTAATAGTGGATCATAATGTTTTCAGTCCAATTAGTATTTTTGTAATCCTAAAGAAAAAAAGTCATTTATAAAAGCATAGTGCAATGCTGAAAGTGTTACTTTAGAAAAGTTGAAAGAGTTATTCACTACAAAAAAAATAGTCTTTAACGACGGAAATTAGCGATGGATAATAAAACCGTCACTATCTGCTACGGCTTTAGCGACGGCCGTAGTCAAACGGTCAAATCCACCATTCTTAGCGACGAAAAACAAAACCGTCGCTGAATACGACATTTTAACGCCGGTTAATTCGAATCACCATTTTTAGCGGCGTCATTTTGCATGATGATTTTTGGCATCCGCCGCTAAATGGTGCTTGAAAAATGAAGAGATACGCCGTTAGGGATTTGTCATCGGGGTTTGTCATTAATTGGGGAGGCTTTAGCGACGAATATTTGAAATTCGTCGCTAAATGCAACTCTATAAATACCGCCCCAGCCTGCCCATATGTTTCATCAATCAAATCAGAAGGCAACACAAACGAGACAATTTCATGTGTATTCTTCGATATAACGGTAATACTTTAATATTTTTTTCATTTTTTTATTTATATTTAATTGTATTTTATATAATTTAATTAATATATAAAATTTATATTTTATTTAGATGGATGCTGAAGGTGGTAATAACGTCCCAACTTTATCCCGGGCGCTTATTCCTCGTTTGCCTATCAATATCATCAATGGAGAGTAAGTGTTGTTTTTTTTTAATTATATAATTAATTAATTTAATATTAATTATTAATTCTGTATTTATTTTTTAATGTGTTAGTATTGTACCTGGTCACGAGGCTTCCTCTATAGCCAAAAACGTCATCATCCGGGTGGAAATTATTGTCAACGCTTACAGTTGGAAATATGTGCCAACTGACCAGCGTCAATTGTATTTCGAGGAGTTTACGGTATAAAATTTACTTAATATTTTATTTCAATATATATTGATTACAATTAATTTAATTATCGTATTATATTCGAAATATAGAAACAAACTACGTGGAGTCCCGATCTCAAGACCAATGAAGTTTATAAGGCATTTTGTAAATTTGCTGGACGACGTTACCATGACATGATGCACATGTGGCGTAGACAGTGGAGGGAAGAAGGGGTGAACTTATCAAAAGAACTTGGGCACGAAGTATGGGAGTCAATTGTGGTTGTTTGGAGGGCAGATCCCCTCTAGGGTCAATATTATTTTAATTATGTTATGAACAATTTATAATTTCTGCTTAACTTCTTTTCATGTTTAATTATGTATGACTGAACAATTTTAATTTCTGTTTTTATTTTATGTGTGATTGAACAATTTTAATTTATGTTTTTATTTTAATGAATGATTGAACAATTTTAATTTCTATTTTTTTAAATTATGTTTTTAGCGACGGTTTTGGCGACGGATTCAGCGACGGATTTTTGAATTCCGTCGCTAAATCATCGCTGATAACAACGGTAATTTCGTCGCTTAAACCATCGCCATTTGAATTCATCGCTAATGGCGACGGTTTCAAGTAACCGTCACTGAATCCGTCACTGAACTCTATAAAAAACACCTGCACTTTCATTTTACACAAAACAGTCGAACAAACTCCATTTTTTTCCAAAACCAACACCAAATTTTGTGTAGATAGAGGCGAAAATCATTTTTGAAGTGCATATTGTGTAGCGGAAGCATTTCGACTCCTCGAGGACGATTTTACCGTACGTTTTCACATTTCTACCGTTTAAAAATATATATATAGTGTAATGTATATAATTGATAAGTTTGTTTTGTATTTGGTGTTGATATATGTATTGTGTAGATAATTTATGTTAAATGAATGTTGTGATCATAGAAAATTATAATTTGGTGGATTTGTTTGATGTTATTTGATAGAAGAATATATTTGGATATTTACATATACAGACGAAACTCTGTCCAATTTTTTGTAGAATTAACTTATTAATATGATTTGAAACAGATGGAATATCTGAATCATCAGTGGATGTATTCGACTCCTCGACTTATCAACGGACGTATAAATATAGAGTTCTTGAATGAAGTTAATAACTTCATTCACTTTGCAATTAATCATGGTGCAACAAATTCAGAAGGTTGTATAAGATGTCCGTGTAATGCAAGAAAGTATCAGAACAAGTTATACGGAGCGATTTTCGATGTTCAAACACATATCATCATGAATGGTTTTGTATCTTATTACTACAATTGGACACATCATGGTGAAGATCGATGGAATGTTGATTTCAATGATCTTGAAGAGTATTATAATACTCTCGAATACAATAATGATCATGGAGTCGATGATCCTGGAGTAATGTGTGAGACACCTGCAGTGGATACATCGGATATGTATCATACGATGATCATGAAAGCTGGTGGGTTTCAAGATGAGGCTATGGAGGAGGAACCAAATGAGGAAGCATCTAATTTTTACAGAATACTCAAAGCAGCTGACGAAGATCTGTATGATGGATGTCAAACTCACTCACTGTTGTCATTTAATGCTCGACTCATGGCTATCAAGGCTGAGAACAAACTTTCTCAAAGAGCCTATAACCAAATTAGTAAGTTGATCAATGAGGTCTGTTCTCCCGGTAATAAGGTGTCTATTACAGAATATCAAGCCAAGAATCTGTTGAAGAGTATGGGTCTACCAGTAGAGAGTATTGATTGTTTTATCAATAACTGCATGTTATTCTGAAGTAATGAAGAAGACGTGAATCTTAATAAGTGCATATTTTGTGGGCACTCTCGGTACAAAGTACCGCGTCGGAACTGGACTGACGGTCGAGGGAAGCAGAATAAGAAGAAGAAAGTGGCAAATACAATGATGTATTACCTCCCTATCATTCCTCGCCTTCAGAGATTGTATCAATCTAGTGCCACAACCAAAGATATGACATGGCATCATACGGAGTCATCTGATCCTGATTCCTTAGAGATGAGACACCCTGCTAACTCGATGGCCTGGAAACATCTTGATGAGGTATTTTCTATTTTTTTGGATGAACCTAGGAACGTTCGGTTAGGTCTCAGTACTGATGGTTTTTGTCCATTTGGAATGCACGGTAAGCAGTATTCGTTATGGCCGATTATATTGACTCCTTATAATCTACCTCCGTGGATGTGCATGAAGCCCCAAACGATGTTTCTCACGGTATTGGTACCTGGCCCAAAGAATCCAAAGGATAAACTAGATGTTTTCCTTCAGCCTTTGATAAGAGACTTGATACATCTGTGGGAGAATGGAGTGCTGACATACGATGTATCGAGAAAGCAAAACTTCACGATGAGGGCTGCCCTGCTTTGGACGATCAACGACTACCCTGCGTACTCCATGTTGTCCGGATGGAGGACAGCTAGGAAACAAGCATGTCCTTACTGCATGGAGGATTATGACTCTTTCAGTCTCCCGCTTAGCAGAAGTTTCATGGTTTGATAACCATCGAAAGTTTTTACCAGAAGATCATCCTTTTCGAAAGAATAAAAAAGACTTTATCAAGATCAAAGTCGTTACAAAAAATGGCTTGAAAAAGAGATCATGTATTTTTATATTAGTTGTTTTAAATGAATTAATATATTCTATCTACATATGATAAATTAATTAGCTTATAACTCTTTGCATTCATGTAGGTAAAAGGTTGTTAAATCAAATTAATCATAATTGATTGAGGAAAACAACGAGGAAGAACAAAGAACATCTTTGGAGGGCATAATAAAATGGTAGCGAGCTCACTTTTGGTTGGAAGAAGAAGAGCATTTTTGTCGGGACTTGTTCCTCAATCGTGAACACAGAGGGCAAGACACTACAAACCTGATGAGCTCGACTTTTGATTGAGGCCTGACAACTTAGATGTGATGCACATCGTAAAAGAATGTGTTCAATAACTTGTTCCACACAATCGTGAACACGATGGGCAAGACACGTGTTTACAAAAGTCGCGTGATGAGTTGAGCGAGATATGTCTAAACGATTTGATCACTTGAAGAGGGACGAGAGTCCATGAAGATATCCTCAAAAGCCACTTCTTTTGATTATGGACACTTGATTAGATCTGAAGCCAAAAGTGGCTTTGTGTAATTAGATTGATGAAGTTCCAAAATCACATATAATAGAGATTTCGGATGACTATGTCTCCAATTTGAGTCGTTAATAGATAAACACATCAAAGCGATCTGAAGAAAAGGTGATATGCGGGATGAAAAACAACGATTGTCCGTGTTTATGCTCAAACTTAGAACTATTGCCGGAAGATCGCATTTCGGAAATTCCTACCGAACACCATCGGAGGGTCAGAATCGAATTGAGTCTATTCTTCAAAGATTTAAATTCTACAATGATTAGTTGGAGGGCTGACATGGTCCATTTGGAGAAAGACATTCTAGTTATTTTATGCAAATTGAGCCGCATTTTCCTCCCATCAAAGCTTCTTTGATTCGATGGAGCTTCGACAAACAACATAATCACGAAGCTCAAACTACTTAGCATATGAAGCTTATTTTAAAAAAAGTTCTTAGTCGAAATCTTTTCATCTAGCTTTTCCAGGCAAGGAAATTTCATAGTGGATGTATCCATTTGAGAGGTAAACATTCACTTCACATCTATTTATACAAATATATATATATATATATATATATATATATATATATATTTATGTTTTGCTCTTATCAATTTTTTATTTATATATCTATAGGTATCTCCATAACTTAAATAGATAAAACTCAATGCTAAATAAAAGTTTTTCACACGGGTAAAAAGTTGAAGCATCAATTGTTAATGCCTACTTGTGTGAGGAGGAGGTTACAATATTTTGTTCTTACTATTTCGAGGATCATGTTAGAACAAGGTTGAAAACGAGCCTCAGAATTAATTCTGACGGTAGAGGCATAAACAATGTTCTATTTATACAAATATATATTATATTATAGGGTATTTTTATGTTTTGTCTTATCGTATATTTAAGTATTTTCGGTCAATGCTTGGGAAAAAAAATATTGAACGACCTATATTTTAGTTAAATCATGTTAGAACAAGAGATTGAAACGAGCGCGTACATAAGTATGTGTTATTCAATTATGATGAAGTCCAAGTTTCCGTGTCGCTTGGGGAAAAAACATTCCTAGTTAAGTATTTCATATGCGTATCATTTACACTTTTAACTATAACATATTTATTATATAATATATGATTAATAATATATTGCTCTTAATAAGGATCTATACTAAAGAGCTACATCGTATACATTCAAACATCTCAGATGCACAAGTAGGTGAATATGTTACTCGTGATTTTTTAGAATGGTTCCAAAACTATGTGAGTGTTATCTAACCACTGTTTATTAGTGAATTCATATTATATGTTTACAATTATATATTTAACCTAAAACCGTCATAGGGTTATAATCAACACATTGAGAACCCATTTATGCGGGATCTCAGTAGAGGACCATTACGTCTGGTCAAGACGTACCAATGATACTATGTAAATAGTTACAAATTCCATACGGTGGAGTATGCATCGACCAGATCTACTGCAAACAGTGGAGTTTGCATTAACAGTGCAATGTTCAATGGAGAAAGTCATGATTACTTCGGACACCTACAAGAAGTCATTGAAGTAGGATATAAGGGGTTCCCTGAGAAGACTGTTGTGTTGTTCAAGTGTGATTGGTATGATCCATCTGCTTCAGGAACAAGGATTCATCCCGAATACAAACTGGTCGATGTTCATAGAAGAAGAAAATATTCGGGGTATGATCCGTTTGTGTTTGCTGCTCAGGTATCCCAAGTATACTATTGCACATATCCAGGGTCGAGAGCAAATAATGAATGGATGGATGTTTGCAAATTAAAGGCGAGATCATTAGTGCAAGTTCCTAAACCGGGTTCAATTGCCATGGTTGACGACACTCCATTCCAAATGGAACAAGTTGATGCTCAAACTGAAGTGCATACAAGAGATTTCAATCTTTTCGTAGACTTAACAACTGTAAATCCAGATTTGATAGAGATTGACAGCTTCGGGGAGGATAACGATCATGATGAAGATGAGGATGTGAATGAGAATGAAGATGATGAGGAAGAGGAGGATGAAGAGGAGGAGGACGACGATGAGGAGGAGGATGATGATATAACAGATGGGGGCAACGATGAGGATGACGAATAATAATTATATTGTCTTTCATTTGTAATATTTTCATGTATTTGCATATTAAAAGTTATTTGACATTGCTTAACATAATTTATTTTTTGCTAATTATCCAATATAAAAACTATAATTAAATAAGATAATTGAAATAAAAAATTAAAAAAATTGAAAAAAAAATGAATTTTAAATAAATATACAATTAATTTTATTCAAAATAATTAAAAAATACAATTTATTTTAAATTTAAATAATAAATATAAATTAATATATTAAAATGTAACTGAATCATTAAATAAATAATTTTAAATAAAATTGAAAAAAAAATGGATTGTAAATTAATATAGCATTAATTTTATTAAAAATAAGTAAAAATAATACAATTTAATTTAAATTTATAAATAAAAAATATAAATTATTATATTAAAATGTGGTACAATCATTAAATAAGATAATTGAAATAAAGAATTTTTAAAAAAATTGAAAAAAAAAATGAATTGTAAATTAATATAGAATTAATTTTATTAAAAATAAGTTAAAAAAAATACAATTTTAATATAATATAATTTAATTAAAATTTATAAATAAAAAATATAAATTATTATATTAAAATGTAATTGAATTATTAAATAAGATAATTGAAATAAAGAATTTTAAAAAAAAAGAAAAAAAAATTAATTTTAGGACATATAGAATTAAATTCATTAAATAAACGCAAAAAAACAAATGTCCGAGCGGAATAAATGCCTCATTTAATTGGATTGCTTGGTGGCCTATATATGAGATGCATAGTGGTTGGGTTCGAGATGGTCAGTGGCTAGGGTGGTTCGGTGCCCACCCGAGCATCCCCCGACCCGGGTTCAAACCACAGTGAGCCATTTTTTCCGAAAATTTACGATTTAGCGACGGCTATAGCGACGGTTATAGTTTTCTCTAATACCGACGGTTATAACCGTTGCACATTTCGACAGACATTTCTGTCGCTAATACCGACGGATAGCGTCCCTATTAACGACGATTTTATGACGTCATAACCGTCGATAATTTAACGACAGTTTAGCGATGAGTTTTTGGAACTGGGTCCGGACCATATAATCGTAACAAACCCGTCGCTATGTTGCCACGGTGTAAAGCCGTCGATAATTTTGCGACGGAAAAAATCCATCGCTAACTAGCGACGGATTGGGAAAAATCGTCGCTAAATGTTAGTGACCCTCGTTTTCCAAACGGATGACAAATGGTCGCTAAATCCGTCGCATTTCCTTGTTGCGACGGTTAAAACCGTCGCTAAAATTATCATAAATCACAGTCTTTTTTGTAGTGATTGTTGATGTGGAATTAATTTTTTTTAAAAATTATTACGTGGCATCCTGTTAGGATTTAAGCAGCAATTATGGAGAAATAATGAAAGCAAGAATTAAGGAACATAAATTTGGTTACCCAGTTCGTCAGGAATTACTACGTCTGGGGGCACTACCAAGCCAGGAGATCTACCATTTTCTAGTGATATTATGGTGATACATAAATACAATGAGTCAAAAAGTATTTAAATATGAGACTGGGACAAAAACCTAATCCGCGCACAGGCCTCGGAACTGCTCGACCTTGGGCTTTGGTCGAGCGTAACCGCCGAGCTCACTCTATGGTCGAAGCGCTTTGCGAAATTGCATGGGGGGGGTGCTCGACGGTACATAAGTGCTTCGACCATGAGCACAGGTCGAGCGCCTTCCACGTCCTGCATCCCCGTTTCACTAGGGCTCCAACAATCCCAACAATCTTCCACCTGGAGACTGACTCCAACTGTAACTTGTCTTCTCCGTTTCAACGGTCTCTCTCACTGGTAGTAGTGCCGTGCCTTCATCTCAGTTTCCAAGGCTAGTTGAAGTCATGCATAACTTCAACTTCTTTAAGGTCACAACCTTAGTCAATATGTCAGCAGGATTCTCACTTCCTCGGATCTTCATTAGTTGTACGATCTTGTTTTCAATGAGGTAACGAATGTAATGATACCACAACTCAATGTGCTTCGTCCTCGAGTGAAAGGCCGGATTCTTTGCCAAGTGAATAGCACTCTGACTGTCACTATACATAATACTATCCTTTTGCTTCTTCCCCAACTCACACGAAAGATTCTGCAACCAAACTATTTCTTTGCTTTCCTCAGTAACTGCAACGTACTCTGCTCCTGCAGTGGACCGAGCTACGATCTTCTGCAACTTAGAAGCCCAAGATATTGCTGTACCACCGAAAGTAAACACATACCCGGTTGTACTCCTCCTTTTGTCGAGATCATTTGATGCCAAGTCTGCATCAACATATCCTGCCAACTCAACGCTTTTGCCCTCAAAGCACAAAGCTTGTTCAGTAGTACCTCTCAAGTACTTAAGGATCCACTTCACTGCCTCCCAATGCTGCTTACCCAGATTACCCATAAACCGGCTAACAACTCCCACCGCCTGTGCAATATCTGGTCTTGTACACACCATGACATACATCAAACTGCCAATTGCTGAAGCATACGGAGTGTTTTGCATGTAGGTCCGCTCCTCTTCGCTACTAGGTGAGTCCTTGTTGGATAACTTGATCTGACTTCCCAACGGGACCCGGACTGGCTTTGCATCTTCCATACTAAATCTCTTCAAGACCTTCTTTATGTATTCAGCCTGTGAAAGATACAACTTTCCTGCCACCTTATCACGATCGATTCTCATACCTAAGATTTGTTTGGCCTCTCCAAGGTCCTTCATAGCAAACCTATCAGACAATTTCTTCTTCAACTTGCTCACTTCCCGAGCACTGGAGCCTGCTATCAACTTGTCATCAACATATAATAGCAAAATTATATAACCACCATCATACCTCTTGAAGTAACAAAAATGGTCAGCTTCACACCTATTGATCTCAATCTCGTGCATGAACCCATCAAACCTCTTGTACCCCTGTAATGGAGCTTGTTTCAAACCATACAAGCTCTTCTTCAATTTGCAAACAAGCTCACTGTTTCCCTTTGACAAGTATCATTCCAGTTGCATCATGTAGATGTCCTCATTTAAGTCACCATGAAGAAAGACTGTTTTCATATCCATCTGTTCTAACACCAAGTTTTCTGCAGCCACCAGACTCAGAACTAACCGAATGGTAGTTAGCTTCACCACTGGAGTAAAAACATCAGTATAATCAATACCATGTTTCTGCTGAAACCCCTTCACAACCAGTCTTGCCTTGTAGCGTTTGCTTCCATCAGCCTCCTCTTTGATTCTGTAAACCCACTTATTATGCAACGCTTTCTTGCCCTTAGGGAGCTCAACTAGTTCCCAGGTTCTGTTGGTCATCAATGAATTCATCTCATCATCCATCGCAAGTTTCCACTTGCTCACCTATTCACTACGTGTAGCCTCTGCATAACATTCAGGTTCACCACCATCAGTCAACAATAAATAATGAAGAGAAGATGAATACCTATAAAGAGATCTCCGTTCTCACGTGGATCTCCGCAGCGGAATTGTTGGTGGTGGTGTACTTGGTTCTTCCTCAATAATCTCCTGATCATCTAGAACCCACTTGCTCCCACCTGAGTTCAAAATATCTAACTCCACAACCTGATTCTCAGAACCACCTTATTTGGATATCCCCAACCTGTCTTTGTACAACACCTGCTCATTAAATATGACGTCTCGACTACGAATCACCTTTCGATTTTCCTCATCCCAAAATCGATAGCCAAATTCATCACCGCCATATCCAATTTACATACACTTAACAAATTTAGCATCCAATTAACTTGTACTAGTAGCATCAACATGAACATATGAAACACACCCAAATACTCGAAGAAAAGACAGATTTACCTCCTTACCCGACCAGGCCTCCTCTGGTATGCCGTTTTCCAAGGGAGTTGTTATGAATAAGTTGCACGGATCTATTCGGGATAAATATTTAAATACAAATTTAATTCTTATAATTATTACTAGCATGAATTAATCATATATTAATTCAAATAATAATCCAACAACAAATCATGCATATAATCAATTCACGTAAAACCTACGCATGCGGAAATTCTACGAGTTTACGTGAACATACCTCTCGGGACGGCAATGGTCTTGTTGATTAGACTCACACAAAGAACTTCCCAAGTATTCCCTTAATCCATGCTCGACTATCCGGTGGTAGGACACTTGCGAACAATTAACAAAAGGAAAATAAACTTTGTTGCACCACCTTTGTGGATTTACTAATTTTTCCAGCACATGGAATTGTACTTGGGAATGAAAGAATCATCCCCTATTTATAGAGTGGAGGTGGTCTAAAATTTTGGGGCAAAAACAATGTGGGAAAATCTTTTCTTGATCTCCAAGAAATCTTGAATATATCTCCTATATTCTTTTTCCCATAATTATAATATTCCACAAAATCCCACCTACTCTTTGTTATGGATATTTTTGAAAAATATAGGTCAAGATTCCAAGATTTGGATCTTCTTGAATTTATGAGATATTATTGTATTTCAAGAAATACATATCTTCCATAATATCTTTTCAAGAAAATCAAGAAAATCTTTCTTGTCCTTTATATTTCAAAATTTCGAAAATTGCTTCATGAATAACCAAGTGGGAGATTTCTTGAATTTAATGAGATAATCTTGTATTCCAAGAATACATATCTTCATTCCATAACAAAATTCAAAGAAAATCTTTCTCCCCTTTTATCCATAAATTTCGAAAATTATGAGGAAAAATAAGCAACAATATTTATTTTATTTTAAACACCTTTTTCAGTTATTGGACTATATGTTGGGCTACTTAGGGGGCCTTTAGGAGAATTAAGATTGGATCTTCCAATGGATCTTGAATTATCAATATTGAGCCACAATATTATTCAAGCCCATAAATATTAATTAATACCACTAAATAATTAATATAGCACTATCCATCTTAACTCATATTACAGTCAATATGGCTCCCGGTTATTATTTCCCGTGTTTAAGATTATCTAGCCCATTAATTAATTCAAGTCACTGAAATAGCTTTCCGTTTATTAATATCTTTTGTCCTTGGTCAAGGAACGGTTCAACATTATTATCCATACCGGAAACTAGTTCCACTTGCAAGATTTTGTATGATAAAGCTTATGAACCTCCCAAGGGGGAAAATCGAACAAGCGTACTTGCACACGATTCTCCGTATTAAATCTTAGCAATCACATGTGACCAATAATATTGCCCAAGATAAAAAGTATTGAATCTCGTTGATTCTCTACCTATGATAAGTCAAAGCAATAATTACCAACCACACGTGATCCTATTTAAGGAACGAAGATTAAGAAATAACGAACCACTGAGGTCTAATTCTTCCTTGTTCAGTTCTGAAGAATTTGTCCTCTTGTAGGTCCTATTCAAAGGTATATCGGTCATGCACTAGTGTAATCTCTTGGTCAAGACAAGCCAAGTTTAGCCTTACACTTCAACCTTTCACGATGGATTGTTCATTTCCATCTAGGTCGTGAATGGTGTACTTTTTTAGTTACAAGGGATCTGTTAATTTAATCTTTCGTGATCCGGGTATCACTAAATTAACTACAATGTAACACGTACGATTTATTGAACAGTTATGCAGTAAATATATGTAACATTCGATGATATTTAAAGCATCAGTGATACACAATTTATTTCAGTAAATAAGTCCGAAATTCAGTTTTGATTATACAAAGTAAAAACATACTTTCCAGTATAATCCCAACAATCTCCCACTTATACTCAAAGTCTGTTTTTAAGTATACTACAACATGTCTCGTGTAGTTCCTAATTCGTGACATCTAATGTCACCTACATGAACCTAATAATTTCTCCCACTTATACTCAAAGCAGATTGGCAACGGTCTTGACACCCATTCCTTCCACATGTCTCTCGAATGTATTCAGAGGCAGACCCTTTGTGAATGGATCAACTAGCTTGTCTTTCGACGCGATTTTTTGCCACCTCTATATCTCCTCTCTTAACAATTTCTCGTATAAGATGGTATTTCCTTTCAATGTGTTTGCTGGCCTTGTGGGCTCTTGGTTCCCTTGAATTTGCAACTGCTCCGACATTGTCACAATAAACAGTGATTGTGCTGGGCAAATTCGGAACTACGTCCAAGTCCACTAGGAAGTTCATGAGCCAAACCGCTTCTTTCGCTGCCTCGCAAGCAACTACATATTCGGCTTCCATGGTAGAATCTGCGATGCATTTCTGCTTAACACTTCTCCATGTCATGGCTTCTCCCCCCATGCAAAACACACCACCGGAGGTAGATTTTCTGGAATCTAAGTCTGATTGGAAATCCGAGTCCGTGTAGCCGATGGGGATTAGACTATCTGACTGATAAATTAACATTCTATCCCGAGTTCTTTTCGGATACTTCGTAATATTTTTAATCGCCATTCAATGTTCTTTCCCCGGGTTACTTTGATATCTTGCCACCATGCCGCAAAAAGCGGATATCCGGTCTCGCATACAAAGATTACATACATAAGGTTTCCGGCCACCAAGCATAAGGAATGCCTCTCATGTCATCTATCTCCTTTTGCGTCTTAGGACACATTTTCTTGGATAGATGGATTCCATGTCTGAAAGGTACGAAGCCTTTCTTGGAATCCTGCATGTTGAATCGTTTCAAGACAGTGTCTATGTAAGAAGCTTGAGACAAGCCTATCATCATTTTCTTGCGATCTCGAGTGATCTTGATCCCAAGGATGTGTGTGGCTTCCCCTAAGTCCTTCATATCAAACTGTTTTGAAAGCCATGCCCTTACGCCCGATAACACCTTTACAATGTTCCGATGATCGTAATGTCGTCTCACGATAGTACTAAGAATACCAATGCGATTCCGACACGCTTTTTTGTACACACAACTTTCGAACTCGTTTTGATCAAACCCATAAGACTTTATAACATGATCAAAACATTGGTTCCAAGCTCTGGATGCCTGTTTGAGTCCGTATATGGACTTCATGAGCTTACAAACTAGGTGTTCTTGGCCTTTTTCAATGAAGCCTTGGGGTTGTTGCATATAGATCTCTTCATCAAGACTTCCGTTAAGGAAAGCTGTCTTGACATCCATTTGCCAGATTTCAAAGTCGAGATGCCCAACAATAGATAAGAGAATACGGATAGACTTGAGCATGGCTACGGGGAAAAAGTTTCCTCATAATCGATCCCTTCTTTCTGAGTATAACCTTTTGCCACCAAGTCTTGCCTTGAAGGTTTCCACCTTCCCATCCGGTCCTCTTTTTCTCTTATACACCCACTTGCAACCAATGGGTTTGACCCCATTAAGTGGTTCGACTAGCCCCTTTTCTGTTATGATTCATAGAACCCATTTCGCTTTCATTCTTGTTTGCCAAGAATCTGCATCCTTGTCTTGGATTTTCCTCGTCATATGTCCATGGGTCCGATTCGTCTTGTCAGGGGAATCAAGTCCGAGGACTCTCCTATTCCCATGAATCTCTCGGGCGTTTTACAACCCTCCCACTCTGACGAGGTTCCAGTTGTGTAAGTGTGTCGTTTGGTATGTCATCTTGCAATTGGCATTGAGGTTAGCCCCTTAGCTCATTTAAGGTAATCTCACTTCTGGGTCTTCTTTCGTTCATATAGTCTTCTTCCAAAAATCTAAAGTGAGTGCTTATTACTACCTTTTGATCTTTGGGACCATAGAACATACACCATTTTGTTCCCTCGGGGTATCCCACAAACAACCTTAATTCTGATCGAGGATCCAATTTCTGGGCTTCCTTGTCCAACACGTAGGTAGGACACCCCCAAATCCTCATGTGTCTCAAACTAGGCTTGCGCCCGGTCCACAATTCTTTGGGAGTTTTGGGAACCGATTTGGATGGCACCAAGTTCAGAATGTAGGCCGTTATTTCCAAGGCATGACCCCAGAACGACTTGGGAAGATCCGCATAACTTATCATAGATCTAACCATTTATAAAAGAGTTCCGTTTTTTTCGCCTCGCAACCCCGTTTTGTTGAGGGGTTCCGGTGCGATTACTGGGATGCAATCCCTTCATCGATAAGTAGTTCAAAAAAACTCATTTGAGGTATTCGCCTCCACGATCGGATCGTAGAGACTTGATACGTTTTTCCCTATGATTCTCTGCTTGAGCCTTAAATTCTTTGAATTTCTCAAATGTCTCAGATTTATGCTTCATAAGGAAAATATAACCGTACCTTGAGTAGTCATCAATAAAAGTGACGAAATACTCATAACCTCCTCTTGCTTTGGTTGACATTGGACCACATATGTTGGGAGATGAATTTAATAAAGATATATGATTTTGATTAGATCCCAAAACCCCTGAGTATGACATGTTCAGGATAATCTCGATAGTTGAGTCAGATTCGGGTTTTAGAGTATTCAGGATGATATCTCGCAAAATGTATAGTCGCACATATATATCAAAGTTAGATCTCAAGATTTCAAGAACTCAAGATATGTTTCAAGGAAAAAGTTTCAGATGAAAGGAAAGTTTCAAGACTCAAGAAGAAATCGAGAATCAAGACTCAAGCAGGAAATCGAGATATCAAGACTCAAGTAGAAATCGAGATATCAAGACTCAAGATGAAACTAAGGAATCAAGACTCAAAAGATGAAGACTCAAAGATATCGGCCAAGATATCCGTGAAGACTCGTAAGACCTCAAGACTCAAGACGCAGAAGATCAAGATCAAGAATCAAGATCAAGAATATTGAAGGCACGTGAATATCAAGACTTCAAGAATGTATGAATGCTCAAGATAAACTGAATGTTCCGAGGCACTGAACATATCTATCTGAAGGATGCAATACTGAGAAGATCGCGATTCTTTAGAAGAATAGATATTTGCCAGGACATTCAAATGCAGAGAAAAGGAACTAAGACAAAGTGTTGTTAACGTTATATCACTCAGAGATTGTAACCAAAAGAGCCGTTGAGTTGTCTACCTTTAACTGGAAACAAAAGTCAAAAAAGAGGAAGACAAAGATCGCACCATATCGACATCGACAAATGACGTGTCATTGAAAAAAAGATGTCAAGTACAAAGTTCGATCGCAAAAAAGTGAAGACCGGCTACATGAAAGGTTATTGCCTAAAACATGTTAGGGAGTGTCAAACCCTAAATATAGCCGTTTCTCACACACCATAAGAGGAAACTCTCAGAGCTATCTCTCCAACGGATAGTTTTTCAAGAGTAACCTTGGTGTATGCCTATAAATACTTGTGACCTTCTACATTGAAAGGTGATGGAAAATTTGTAAGCAACTCAAGAGCTCAAACTTATTATTGCAAGTTGAAGCACTCGAAAACCCAAGAATTTCCCAAGTGCTTTAAATGAAGAGAGCTCATTCCACTAAGCCTAGCTTGATAAGATATATCCATAGCTTAGTCGAGATATCCTAGCCTTTGCTTTGTACTTCATTGTAAGGGATATCTCATCCTAGTTGGAAACCAACCAAGAAACCCCAAACCCTTAGAAAGGTAGTTTGAGTGTGATTGTTGGTGAGAAGAGTTGTAAAGAGTTAGTAAACTACGCGGAGTAGTCAGAAAGCTCTAGAGGTGAAGTTAGTAAGCTACAGAGGTAGTCTGAAAGCTTGTTTGTGTTTGAGTAAGTAAACTACGGAGGTAGTCAGAAAGCTCAAGGTCGGGTTGAGTAAGTAAACTACGTGGAGTAATCGTAAAGCTCGGTACGAAGTTGAGTAAGTAAACTACGCTGAGGTAGTCGGAAAGCTCAGAAAGTGATTAGTGAATTTCTCTGAAGAGTCAGGGAGAGTGGACGTAGGAGCTTGAGTCTCTGAACCACTATAAATTGCTGTGTTGTTTATTTCTTTCTTTATCTGTGCTTATCTGTTGCATTACTTTGTTTTGAAAGCATATTTTCACTGACATTTCAGTTGGAATCAATCCACTGGAAGATGCATATAAATTGATTCACAGCCTAATCACTATTCCATTAAAGGAAGGTTTTCAGCAAAAGCTTAAAATGAGTATAAACTAAGGGCCAACCATTTCCGCACATCCGAAAGTAGCTAGAACAGAGATAGTTACCAAACCTGAACTAACTCTTCCGAGGGTTCAAGAAGTTAGTTATCCGATCCAAGCAACTCGGGATCTCAAACTCGGGACTCGGTTGGGATTATCTCGAGGTTTCGAAAGAAATTTTCAGATCACTGTCTCAGTAGACTTTGACTCAGAGCGATCTGTGCTTCTCAGGACCTAATCTTCAGGATTATCTGACCCAAGCCGACCTCAGTAAAAGAAAAGTTTTTAAAACACTGAACACGTGTATTCCCCCCCATACACGTGTAAGACTCGTTTGCACCGGGACCAACAACATACATCTATGTGAATGATTTCTAACACTTCTTTGGCTCTATTCCCCTTGGCTCCGAATGCCCTCTTAATCATTTTACCCTCCAAACATGATTCGCAGGTTGAAATAGGTTCAACTTGGAGAAACTCCAGTGAACCGTCGTTCACCAACCTTTGGATCCTTTTTGGATTTATATGTCCCAATCTTAGATGCCATAGAAGTGTCTCGTTCACATTTGATGAATGTTTTCTTTTCTCGGAAATAGTTGATGTGTTATAAGATGCATTTCGTGAGTGGTGTGCACAGTTAATTGTATAGAGATTATTCGACAACGTTCCATGACAGATAAATTTATCAAAAAGAGAAATGGTAACAACTTTATTTAAAGTAACCGAATATCCATCAAGAAAAAGTTTAGAAACTAAAATTAAATTCTTTTCTAAAAACTCGAACGTAAAGAACATCTCTTAAAATTAAAACTCGTCTTCAAAAGACAGTGCACTTTCTCCCACTACTTCACCGCCACTCTCGTGAAGATCGCCCAAAGGTGATGAGGATCTCACTCCCACTAAGTTGCCAGGTCCGCTTGAACCGCTGTAAAGTGAAACAAACATGATCAGTGGATCCCGTATCCACTACCCATAAATGGGAGGCATACACCGCTAAGCAAGTTTCAACAACTAGTGCGTGAGAATTACATTTCTTTCCATTCCTTTTGGGTTTGGAACAGACTGACCTCCAATATCCTTTTTCACCGTAGTTAAAGCACTTTCCCTTAGCTGGCTTGTTCACTCCTTTACCTCCCTTTACCTTTTCTTTGTCATTGGCAACACTTGAGTTCACTTGCTTGTGGCTTTTGTCCTTTTTCTTGTTCTTACCACCCCTTGGCCTAGAAGAAGAAGAAGGTCCATTTGCCACCAAGGCTTGGCTCTTTTGCTCCGATATCGCCTCCGCCGAGACTAAAGCTTGCAACAGATCAGGCATCATGAACTTCTGATTATTCATCTGGTAGTTTAGCCTGAACTGTTCAAAACTTTTCGGCAGAGAGTGGAGCACGAAATCGATTTGGGTCTCGATGTCGTATTCAGCGCTAAGTACCTCAAGTTTATTAAGGTGAGCCATCATCTGGAGAACGTGCTCCCTTACGGGCGTTCCCTCCACCATTTTCATAGAGAGCAAGTCCCTCACGGTGATCTGACGAGCAACACGGTTCTGATGTTGAAACATCGCTTTAAGACTAGTCATGATGTCTGCAGCGGTCTCAACGTTCTGGTGTTGGTGTTGCAACACATCTGACATAGAAGCCAAGATGGTACACTTTGCCATTTCGTTGGAGCTCTCCCAGTCAGCATACTCTTTCTTAACCGTTTTAGTTGACTCATCTTTTGGCTTTTCTGGTTTAGGTGTAGTGAGAACCCAGTTATGGCTTTGTGCAGTGAGGACAATAGTAAGTTTACGATTCCAATCAACAAAGTTTTCACCAGTAAGCAAATTGTCTTTAAGTATATTGAACAGTGGATTAAAAGGTTGCGACACGATGAACTGAAATAAACAATAATATGCATAAGCACAAATATATCACAAGATTCGATCACATGCATCATATTTAAAATCTCAAAAAAAATATATGAACATGCATCAGCCAACATCTCAAAACAGTTTAATTAAGCCACGTGGGGTGGGTCATTATTTAAACACATTCAAGCAGGTCACAAACAAGAACAATTACAAACCTTTAATATCCAGATTAATAGTTGGCTCCCACTTGACCAATATAAAATTGACAGGGACTTCGTGGAAGTATATGCATATCAATTTTATACCTAAGTAATAACCATGATTAAATACAGGATTATTATTTCGCTTTGAACGAGCCTCGTGGGGAGGGTCATTGTCTCCACTAGTAATAATCCACAATCATCCATTTGTAATTCATTCATGTGAAAACTAACTTTTGACCGTCCCGTGGGGGGAATTTCTCCAAAAGAATTCACAAATAAATAAATCATGGAGGTCAAAATTAATTCAATTTTATTATCCGGAATAAAATCGTCAATTAATTATTTAAACATACTTAGTAATTTTTTTATGGTGAGATTTTTCATTGGGTAACTCTCATGCAAACACATTTAAACAAATTAAATAAAGCATAAGATAACACAATAATAAATCAAGCAAAACGGAAAAATAAACATATTGGGCACAAATTATCCAATTGTCATGGTTTGATTTTTATTGACTTGATTTTGAAGAAACACCGTCTTGAATTTCTCCCACTCGATCGTAAAAGAAAAAGAACTCCATCTCAAACGCCACGCCAAGTAGCTTCGCGGGATGGATGCACGCCGATCCGGCCGCCTCTTCGCCGAAAGCAATCCCGTCTTTCGTCGCTTTGGCATAACGCGTAGACGCCGCCGGGGCAGATGTCGCCCGCGTCGGTCTCGGCAACCTTCGGCAGGTTTCGGCAGCGACGCAGCGTACCCGCATGCATCCGTCATGCGCTTCGCCATCCTCGCCTCGCCCTTGAACTTCGGCAGCGTCGCGCGTCCCCCCCTGCAGCGCGTCTTGTATATCGCGTTAGCTCACCCTCCGTCCCCCGGTCCAGCAGCGCTGCAGGCGCGGTGCGCCTATGTTTGACCCGTCTTGTATCGATCTCACGATCCTACGCTGCGCTCGGCCCTCGGCCTCTCCCCACACTCGTGCGTACAAGCATCCAGCGTCGTCGCGTTTCTCTTGGCGCGTTTATTTCAACGCCGCGCCGCACGCCCGACTGCAGATTTTATCCTTTAATTCTTCGTCTCCGCCTCCGTTTTCGATCCTGTTACAATTTATTTACAAAAAATAAATAAACCTAGATCTAGACTAGTCTATTACATTGATCAAATCAAACAAATCCTAATCTACTCGTGGATTTTCTCACGAGGCAAAACGAATCCGAACGAATCGAATTAAAAACCATAATTTATATGCATGCATAAATAAACACATTAAATTCCATGACAATTGGATACTTGCTTTGGCAGCCCACACTTCAATCTCATGCTTCTAGCACGTTCACACAAGGTTCTGTTCATACGTTCTGCCACACCGTTCTGCTGGGGGGTTCCTCTCACGATTTTCTCAATTTGAATTCCATTCGCCTCACAGAATTCTTTGAACTCAAGGAGCTCATACTCTCCACCATTATCTGATCTCAAACACTTCACTTTGAGACCCGTCTCAGTTTCTACAAGGGCCTTCCACTTCCTGAAAGCATTAAAGACATCAGACTTATTTTTCAGAAAATAAACCCATACCTTCCTCGTAGAGTCGTCAATGAAAGTCATGTAATATGATGCTCCACCAAGGGATGTCACTGGTGCTGGACCCCACAAGTTGCTGTGGACTAACTCCAGCTTCTGCTTCTTCAAGGTTCTGCCTCCCTTCAAAAAACTCACCATTTTCTGTATTCCGAATACACAGTCCTCACATAACCCGATGTTAACTGTCTTGAGGTCTGACAGTTTACCCTTTGAACACATAACTGTCATCCCTTTCTCACTCATGTGGCCAAGACGATAATGCCACAAATCTGCATTCCATTTTTCACTTGCAAGAGCAATGCTGTCCCGGGTGTTGCCTGTCATATACAACGTTCCCTCTTTATTGCCTCGAGCCACTACCATGGCACCTTTGGATATCTTCCACGTGTTACACCCAAAAGTCACATTGTAACCCTCGTCATCAAGCTGCCCAATTGAAATTAAATTCCTATTCAATCCAGGAATATGTCTCACATCTTTCAACTGCAAAACAGTTCCATTTGGTGTCTTAATCTGAACATTCCCCTTCCCTTTGATTTCCAGAGGCTCATCATCAGCTAGATAAACCTTCCCAAAGTTCCCGGAAGTGTACTTCTCCATTACGTCAGCACTGCTACACGAATGAAACGATGCTCCAGAATCTAACACCCACGATTCCGATGGACTGCTTACGCTCAAGATTAATGCATCTGAGCCCTGATCAGTGGCGGCGTTTGCTGAGTTGTCATTCTTCTTTGGTGCATTCCCTTGTGCCTTTGATGGTGCCTTGCACTCCCTTTTGTAATGACCAATTTCATGACAATTGTAACACTCAACTTGACTATTGTCCTTCTTAGGCATATCTTTGCCCATTGACTTTGAACTACCCCGATTTGGCTTCCTTTGGATTCAAATCTGCCTCTGTTTCCCGCACTCAAGGCTGATCCTGTGGTCACACCCAACTCTTTCCTGTGAATTTCTTCGCTCATAATCAGATCTCTAACCTTATCAAATTTAAGTTTCACTTTACCTGCTGAAGCACTAACAGCCGTTACCGTCCCACTCCAACTCTCTGGTAAAGAAGACAACAAAATTAGGGCTTGAACCTCATCATCAAAATCAATCTCAACCGAGCTCAATTTGGCTATGATCATATTGAACTCGTTTATATGATTGGCTACCACAGTATTCTCTGCCATCCTCAGGTAGAATAACCTCGGCATCAGATGAACCTTGTTCGCTGCAGACGGTTTTTCATACATCTCAGTCAAAATCTTCAGCATCTCCTTTGTGGTTTTTGCTTTCACCGTATGGAGGGCGACCTTCCTGGATAACGACAAACGAACCATACTCATCGTCTTCCTGTCCGCAACTTCCACTCGTCGTCCTTCATATCCTCAGGCTTTGAACCCAAAGGTTGATACAGATCTTTACCATACAGGTAATTATCGATCCGCAATTTCCAGAATCCAAAATCCGTTCCATCAAACTTCTTAACAGGCGATTTCCCTTCAGCCATCATAATTGCTCCCACTAGATCCCTTGAACCAGATGCTCTTGATACCAGTTGTTAGGATTTAAACAGCAATTATGGAAAAAATGATGGAAACAAGAATTAAGGAACACAAATTTGGTTACCCAGTTCGTCAGGAATGACTACGTCTGGGGGCACTACCAAGCCAGAAGATCTACTATTTTCGAGTGATATTATGGTGATACACAAATACAATGAGTTAAAAATTATTTAAATATGAGACTGAGCCAAAAACCTAATCCGCACACAGGCCTCGGAACTGCTCGACCTCGGGCTTTGGTCGAGCAGAACCGTTCGAGCTCACCTACTGGTCGAAGCGCCTTGCGGGCGCTGCATGGGGGGTGCTCGACCGAGTATAAGTGCTCGACCACGAGCACAGGTCGAGCGCCTCCCGCGTCCTGCATCCCTGTTTCACTCAGGCTCCAACAATCCCAACACATCCGATGTGGCCCTCGGATACAAGTTCCGACGAGCCATGTCACTTCATTCTGCCGGGTTTTAAGAAATAGGTATCGGATTGAAACACAGTAAAAGAAAAGTATTAAAAGTCGTGATTGAATTGATACTAAACGTAAATATCGTATATTTTTTTAGAATTAATCCTTAGATCATTAGCGTTTATCTCATTTTTTATTGAAAAAAAAATAATCATCAATTTGAATGGTTAAACGACTTCGAAAAATTATTAGTAAGTACAAATTTTTTATTCAAATTATTAATAAATACAAACAAGATTGTATATATAGTTAAAATTGCATGCGAAAGTATAAATATACCTACGTATATATAATCATTTTATAAATATTAGTGTATCTATTAGTAAGTCTCCCGAATAGCTCACGTACACACAAAACTAAAAAGGACATTCTCATATATATAGTAAAATTGGAGCACAAAACTAAAAAGGACATTCTCATATATATAGTAAAATTGGAGAAAAATCAAGGATGTAATCAGTATTAACATGAGAACTAATTGCACTGTACTAAATTTGAATGAATTCGATATCCAAGTTCAACTTATTACCTGTTCTTGCCTGATTTTGTATAAAATAGTGTATCAACTTTTGGTGAGAAAATTGACGAAAATGTATTATATGCATCATGTTCATCGTACACTATTATTACTATTGATGATAAGGATTAATATTTTTATAAATAAAGTGTTACTTTTTACAAGTAATAATAATAATGGTGTACGGTGAACGTGATGCAAATAATACTTTGCCAAAATTGACCGGTGTACCTACTCATTCTGAAGTTATCTTCTCGCTTCTTTTTATCTTCAACTTTTTAATGTTAAGAATTTCTGGTCTTCGGATCAATTAGTTCACATTTGTTTGTATAAATTTGACAATTACTGAATTTTGAGTCTTGGATAATTCCATAATCATCTCAATGATCCTTTAAAGAATAATTAATTACCAAAGCTGAAATATACGATATCCGAACTTTATGATGGATAGATATAGCACCTCCTAATTTGACAGTCTTCTTATGTGCAAGATTCCAAGTGATACTATTTCTGTCGTCCCAAGAAAGTAGAAACACATTTCTTTTGACAATTACATACAAATTTTAGTATATTAAAAAATTAATCCATGATGTGTGGTTGTTACTCTTACTAATATTTCACCCGAATGCTCGGTCTCATTTACAATATTATGTAATAAATCATTAATTTATAGAACTCCAATTTAGCTTAAAAAATACTTTCATGACCCAAGATTTAAGTGAAAGTTTGTCTCACGTATGTCACACAAAATTCTCTTTTAATATGATAATCCTATATATAATTTGTTTTTCTTATTTATGTATATTAACATTAGATTTAATTATATATTACATATTTAAAAAATTATATATAATGTATATCAACATCAATATTGTTTTTAGTTTTGTAGTAAGAGATTTTCTGAAAAAGAAACTATTTGTCTTAAATCTATTTAAACAAAATTCATCTAAAAATCAATTATTTAATAAAATTGATGTCAAAATACTCATTACATTAGTCAAATAATAATGTGTCATGAAACAACAATTACAAAAAACAATAAAATTTAAAAAAGTTGCACTATTTTAAAGTTATTAGGTTGATTAGAAAATCTTATATTGAGATTTTTCTCAAATTAATAATTTATCATATCAATTTTGTAAAATTAGAATTTATTTGTTTAATTTTATACAAAACAATTAAATAAGATCACTAAAAAAATTAATTCAACGTATTTGAATTAAATAGTGGTTTAATTAATTAATAAGAGAACTAATGTGGAAAAATCGAGTGGTGTTAAAAATTTAAAAAGGGAGTTAAAAATAGGAGTGAAAAATTATTAAAAGTGGAGAGAGAGAAAGGGAGGGTGAGTCCTAGAAAAATAGAAATAAAGAGGAGAGATAAATAATGGAGATAATGAAGTTCAAAATATGAGTGAAAAATGAAAATAAAGAGGAGAGAAGGAATGAAATTAACGAGCGAAAACAGGTTTTGGACGAACTTTTCTATGTTTATATATTTATATATTGTGGTGAAGAATTAAAATTTCATATAAGTTAATGATTATGAGCGAGCTAAAATATTTTTAAAAATAAATTTTATTTTAATACTGTCTCATGAATCTCACGTTAACACCAAGTTCCCCATCCAATTAAAAATATAGCACTCGTCCACTCGATACTTGTTTATAAAACAAATTGCAATTTTTTTAAGTACTCAATTTCATATATATATATATATATATATATATATATCACTTGGTAAACCTATTTGTTATGTTTTTTTAACAATAAGAGTAAATCAATTGAATATGTTAATCTTTATAGTAAATCTCATGTGAACCCGAGTTCACGGTGAATTCTATCACTGTAGCACTATCACTATTTAAAAATATATTTTGAAATAGTAATAGTATATAAATATAACATTGATAATGTTTATTCATAATGTGATAGTGCATATACATAACAATTATATCATGAAGAAATAGAGTTCACGGTGAACTTGAGTTCACACGAATTTTAGTCTAATCCTTATATATATATATTAATTAGCATCTATATATATTAATTAGCGTCTAAATCTAGATTACATATAATAATAAATTTAAATTACGTAAAACTATATTAACCATTGTTTTAGAATCGGGTTGAACCGGGAACCGACCATGGAACCAGTCTGATTATCCTTAAAAAATTATTTTTACTGTTGAACCGGAAAAAACCGGCCAGATCCGGAAAAAACCGGTCAAAACTAAGAAACCGGTTGAACCGATTTTTTATTATTTTTTTAATTTTAATTTTATTTTTTAATTAATTTAAAACTTAATCTTTATTTATATCTTCCTTATTTTAAATTGTATTGTGTTGACCATAATTATGTTGTGTTTATTTTAAATGAAACTTATAATATATAATTTTAAATATTATAAATGCACATTTATTTTATTTTTAATGTAATATAGGAAAATTTTAAAAATATTGAAAATGATCATTTTAACAGATGAACCGTCAACCAGTACCCAATTTGATTTGATGGTCTGTTCGATTATGAAAACACTGATATTAACAACATTCAAATACTTGTTCTTCCCCTCTTTCCAAAAGACACCCAACATTCCACACTCCACCAAACACCAAAAGCGTGAATGCATAGTGCATCAGGTTTCCCATTTACACCACAATCCACAGGCACTGATTAACAAAATATTACAACTAGTAAATTTTATATTTTGAATATCTGTATTGTTCTGGCACTAATATAAACACTAATATTTCTCTATTCCAAACAATGTTTGAGAGAATTTCATTTCATCAACTCTGATCTCGATTCTATTTTAATTATGGGAGGAAGGTTATCGATTGGACAATTCAATATTGGTGCAGTTATTTTTTAACAGAAACTTGTATGAACCCGAGTTCACGGTGAACTCGATTTTTAAAATATCATTGTTATGTGTAAAAACTATCACTGTTATGCATAAAAACTATTACTATTGTGCACAAAAACTCTCACCGTTTAAAAAATATTTTATAGTATTTTTCAACAGTGAATTTTTTTATGCATAATAGTGATAGTTTTTACATATAACAATGACAAAGTTCATGTATAAACCTAGTTCACATGAGTGTTACTCTATTTTTATAGGATTTGAACCCAACACGTCGTGAGTCGAATGTTTTAATATCATAAAGGAATTTTATCTCGTCTAAAATCTCGAACGTGTAGAGATTAGATTTGAAATTAATTCAGTTACATTTATTCCCTAAAAATGTTTCATCATATTAAAATACATGGAAAATCATAGAAATTTTGATTTGGCGGCTCTTCCAAACATAATCATCTTTGACGAGTTGGATCAATAAATAATTCTTTTTCGTTCCTACATAATTCTAGAGATTAATTACAAATATCTCTTGCTAACTATTGGCAAAAATATCTTGTTATATTAAAAGATACAACTTATTTACATTGAACCGTACAACTATTAATATGAAAAAATAGTTGCACGATTCAGTATAAATAAGTTATTTCTTTCGGTATAACAAATTGCATGATATTTAAAATGCATTATGAGTAATAATAATATACGGGATGCACGTGAGATCTACTCATAACATGGCTTTAAGAATGATAAACGTCGTGAGTCGAATGTTTTAATATCATAAACTGATTTTAATTCATGAGTATGTGAAAATCTCGAACGGGTAGAGAGTTTAGATTAGAAAAAATTCGTTGTTGAATGAAATTCCCAAAAATTGTTTCAGATCAATTAAAAAACAAGCGAAAATTTGTAAATATTTTTATTTCGCAATTAACTGAAAAACACACCATGGCTTGTCACAAATTTTGGATTCAAAATTAAGCAATGGAGTGCTTTTTCGTTCCCCCACGCGGGCTAGTGCATTACTTCGGGCAATTTTTGCTAACTTCAATTTTTAAATAAACATATTTGTTAAAATATTATTTAAGTTTAAAGATTTCAAATATTAATATGTTTAACACAAAATTAAAAAATAAAAGATAATGAGAATTTTAATGTACTTCCTCCAAGATAAAGTTATTATTTCTATTTACTTTTTAACAAAGTTTTAATGTGGATGTTGTTTATTAGTATTTAAAGTGATAAGTGGCTTTTGATTGAGGGTATTGTAGTATTTTTCACTTTATTATTAAAGTAGATGACTTTTTGTGGATAAAAATAATAACATAAGATATAATTTTGAGATGTTGGGAGAGAATGATTGAAAAGAGTATATTTACTTTATTGTCTTTTATAAAAATGGGTAAATAAGTTTCGAACGAACCTTCTGGGAAAAAGAGGTAAATAAATTTAGGACAGACTATCTATTATTGAATGAATTAATTAAGTAGTTGTATAAAATAAAGTAAAGATCATTTATGAAATACTATTATAAATTAACACAAAGTCACATGTCTCAATCTGAGTTCTGAAATTCCATCAATTGTTTTAACTTCAACGTAATAACATAGCATAATTCGGCCATTGAAATTGGCCTCTCGTAAATCCAATAACTAATTCATGTATGTGTAGGGTGGATTATGAATTCATTAATCATTTCTTATAGTTCAAAATGAGTAAATTCAATTTAAACCTAGCTAACTTAGGATAATGAAAATTAAAAAATAAAAAATCATTCGAATTTGAAGGCCTAACTCCATAATAAACATGATTGAAATCTATTGCTTGTAATAACATATAATTGAGCTCATATTTCCAACTTTAAATTCATTTAATCACATTATGTTAATGTTATGCGTACAAGTAATTTCCAAAACTACGTGGTCACTATACATTAAATGTACATTATTAAAATAAAATACAAAATTAATATGAAAACGAGAAGTTTAAGATGAACTTCGAAATACTTGTTTAATTTCAACTTTTTTAAAAATTAATTTGTAATTTATCTAATGGGAAAAAGAAGGTAATTAAATTTAGGACAAACCATATTATTACTATTATTAATAAGGATAAAATTTTATTTATATAACGTTAGTTCATTTATGAAATAATATTATAAATTAACACAAAGTCACAAAATTATCTGAGTTGTAAACTCCATCAATTGGACCTCAACGTAATTGTCCATAGCATAAGGGCCATTGAAATTGGCCCCTCGTAAATTCAATAACTAATTCTTATATATATATACTTGGATAATTATTCATTAATCATTTCTTATAGTTCAAAATCATTCGAGTTGCGCCAAGATAAATATATAATTAACATGATTAATATTTTGGAAGAATAACATTATTTGAGTTATAGATTTCCTATATCATTTAAATTCATTTAATCACATTATGTAAATTTAAACAAAAAGTACAAGTAATTTCCAAAACTACGGTCACTACCACTATTAAATGTACAAAATCAAACTCTAAAATAAAATGTTGATTTGAAAACGAGAAGTTTAGTAACAAAATAGAGAAAGAATATGTATAATTTTCATTTTCAATATAAATATATTTGTAATTTATCTAATAATATAAAGATGTTTAGTGTGCAAATAATTTCGAAAAAATATATAAAAATAAAGGATAAACATTTTATTTATATAACGTTATAAATCACAAATAATAGTAAAATTACGTACTAAAAAATTATGCATGTAATACTTTGAAATCTAATCCTATTTTATTTTTGTATAGCCCCTTGCTATAAAAATATGTCGCCCTTGTTGTTCCGACTTTTCCTCATTTGTTAAGAGTTTAGAGTAGTTTGTTGTCCTCTTTCCATATGTTACTACTTTATAATTCGAGATTTAGGTACGTGGCATTAGTTTTTGCCATTTTTTATTTTTTTGTCCATGTTCATAACATGTAACATGTCACAGGAGCTATGCATGTGTTTTGAAAGAGACAGTATATACACGGTTACGGCGGCGTCAACTATATACGAGTTTCATTCCATAACACAACATGTGTATATATATGCATACGTGTGTAGGTATATCGCACTTTTAGAATTGAAATAAAAAATACTAGCTCCGTTTACTAATATTCTTATGCTACTTTGACTTTTCAACATATTTTTACGAACGAGTTTTCTATTAGTAATTGAAATAATAAAGTGACTTTTAGGAGTGGTATGATAGATGATGGATTTATCTATTATACCCCTCCTTAAAATTCACTTTATCATTTCAATTCGAGATTTTTAGTACGGTGTATATATGAGAGAAAAAAATTTATTTGATCTCATAACTTTCATGTAATTAGTTTTTCGTCCCGAAAAATTTAACTATCCAATGTTGGTCCCCTAACTATTTTGATTGTTCAATTTTGGTCTCATTTTCGTCGAAAAATTAAAATTTTTTGTCATTTTCGATCTTGTGCTAGTCACGTATTGATTAACAACTTTTGGTAGCTTGGTTCAGTCTTATACTCAGAGTCTCAGACAGTATCGCACAGTACCACGATAGCAGTGTACACAAAACTTATGGGTTATTAACAACTTTTTTTTTTATACACCCATCCATCTTAATGTATTCAACATGTATATTTATTGACGCAAAAATAAAAGAGCGAGAGTTAATTTATGTATACATAACATACTGTAGTAATTTCGTCTCAAAAAGAAATAAAATAGATTTCAAGCAAGATTAATCAGCTAAACAGAAAACATGATGGCTAATGGCTTGCATGTGTATATATATATATATGATAATCTTCATCTAAAACACACATACAGATAACAAACAGAATTGTGTCATATATATAACTGTAATCAGGTGCCACTCACACACACACTGCATTGTATGTGTGTTTAATTAATTTCCTTATGAAATTAAGATTACCACACTTTACAAATACCCAATATCACTCTTCCCACAAAAACCACAACCCCTTATTCTCCCTATTTTTTCCCAACCGCAGGTGGGCCCACATGTCCACCTACACCTCCGCCGTCCGCCGCCGCAAATTAGTCGTCGTAATGGGCCCCACCGGCTGCGGGAAAACCAAACTCTCCATCGACTTAACCTCCCGGTTTTTCCCCTCGTCGGAGATCATAAACTTCGACAAAATCCAAGCCTACCGCGGCCTCGACATCACCACCAACAAAATCCCGCCGCCGCACCGCCGCAACGTCCGCCACCACCTACTCGGCCACTTCGACCCAACCGAGTCACACCCCGAGTTCACCCCCTCCGACTTCCGCTCCGCCGCCTCCTCTATAATCTCCGACATCCATTCCCGCCGCCGGCTGCCCTTCCTCGTTGGCGGGTCAAACTCGTTCATCTACGCGCTACTCGCGAATAAATTCGACCCCGACTCGGACGGACTCACTGAGTCAGGCAACTCGGTTCTCTGCCACGAGCTCCGTTACAGCTGTTGTTTCATCTGGGTCGACGCCTCGTTACCCGTGCTGAGTCAGTACCTGATCAAGCGAGTCGACGACATGCTTGAATCGGGCATGTTCGCCGAGTTGGGCGAGTATTTCACCAACTCGGGGTTTGACTCAGGGAGCCTACACGGGCTGAGGAGGGCGATCGGAGTGCCCGAGTTCGAGAGATATTTTGCGCGGTTTAATTTTAAAGGGGAGATGATGATGGACGGCTGTGATGAAAAGAGAGAGGCGTACGATGAGGCAGTGAGTGCGATCAAGGAAAACACGTGTCACCTGGCGAGGAGGCAAGTGGGGAAGATCGTGCGGCTGAGGGAGTGCGCCGGGTGGGACCTCAAAAGGGTGGAGGCCACGGCAGCGATTAGGGAAGCGATGGGCGGAGGAGGGCGGAGGAGGTTGGCAGAAATTTGGGAAAGAGAGGTTGTGGAACCAAGCGTGAAGATTGTGAAGGAGTTCTTGATGGAGTAGGTTTTCTGTTGTCCTCAAAATTAACATTCCCCTACTAATCAAATTTTTTCTCTCTCTCTATTTTTTTTTCTTTTAACAAAAAATTTGTATGCATCATGTGAGCCGTACAATCCAAGCGTACTTTTTATCGATGTTAGTTATGTTTATTGAACAACATTAATTGCTTTAGTTGAATAGTATGGATACTATATAATTTTATAATATTCAATTGAAAATAATTAATATTATTCAGTGAAAATAATTAATACCGTTTAAAATTGTACTTAAATTTCACTGTTGACCTGACGCATAAATTTTTTATATTTTTTTGTTGTTAATTTATACTTTATCTTTAATAAAGGAGAGGCGAAAAACTATCTATCCGTATTGTTGGCCCCTCGGTAGGACCGGATATAAACCGAAAGATGTCCTTTTTGGGAAGGGGTGAGGAGTGACCAATTTTGGGGAGGCCGTCTTTGACTCTTGAGATTAGGGATTACAATGGGCCGGGGCAGGGCGGGTACCTAACTACCCAAGCCCACCCCGCGCATATACCCAGCCGGCCCAGCTTGCCCCATGGCCCACTGTGGGTCAGAGTTTTAAGACCCAAGCCCGGCCTGCGCGGGGCAGGTCCGGCCCGCCCTGCCCCATTTTTGACCCATCCTGCTACATTTTTTTTAAAAATAAAGCTGAAATTTAATTTTTATCTATAAAAATATTATCACATTTAATACAATACAATACAATAACATAATTCAAGCTAAAATGGATATAAATTAAATTATCAAATTCACCATAATTTAACGAGAGGTCCACAAATTAGAAATCCACAATGAAATAAGAAATTACAAATCCACCAAATCATCAAATTCACCCCACTTTCATGTCCAAAATTAACAAAAAAGACTTTCACGAGCCAAAATAAAATCGCGTGATAACTGATGAAATTGGGAATTAGGGTTAGGATGAAAGAAAAGAAAACCGTGTGATAACTGATGAAATATTATATATATATTTTTATTATTATTACTATTATATTATACATATAAATATTTATTTATATAAAGAGTGTGGGGCGAGGCGGGCCGGGCCGGGCCGAGTAATTACAATATTGGTACCCAAGTCCGGCCTGGCCCATGCGCGGGGCGGGCCTGACCTGGCCCAACCGGGGCGGGGCAGGGCGGGGCGTTTTGCCATCCCTACTTGAGATTTCTTTAGTCGAAATTGGAGGGTTACATTACTTTGAGTGTTAAATACAAAAGGCAATAGAATTTTGAGTGAGTTACTAATAGGTGTTATTCTAATACTTTTATTACTAATAGGTGCAAGATATTTTGAACATTAATAATAGGTGCAAAAAGAGGGTTGAATTGTCCTCAATGCCCTTATTTCTCTAACATGTAACATCCAAAAAAACTTTTTGCCCCATCTTCTCTCTCTTTCCAAACTTTTGTACTCCCTTTCAGCCCCGCCAACTCCCTTTCTTTTTGCTACTCCCCATAAAAAAAAGCCAACTTTTACCAGTCAAATTACACCCACTCTTCACTGTCCTATTCATTTTTTCCTTCAATTTTTTGAATTCATCATCTACAATAGGGATTGGAAACATTTTAAAAATAGAAGAGAAAATATATTGTTTTGAAAATTTCTCGATCAAAAATTTACATTTCGACGTGCATATATGCACAAAATACATGCACATATGTACAATTGCATGAACATATCTAAAAACTGCATATTTATAACGTAAAAAATTACAAAAATTTACATATCTAAATACTAAAATTTACATATCATCTTTTAAATCAGAAAATTGACATAACTTCAACATGCACGTATGCACGAAATACATGAACATATGCACGAAATATATGAACATATGCAAAAATACATAATTTTCTCTAGAATTTTATGTTTCTTGTAACCTTTTTTTTTTCCTTTCAAATAGAAAGTATTGTTTGTAAGTTGGAAAATAAATTATGGAGTAATATTTCTCATACCCCTTGGTGTTCTAAACTAGGCTTTTTGTGCCTAACTTATTGTAATCTCGGGTATTTCTCATACACTTTATCAATGAAATCCTTTTTCTGATTTAAAAAAAAAATCATGGAGTAATATTTTTGGAGTTCATAAGAAAGAATATGACAATCTTGTCTTTTTTCTTTTTATAAATTAAAGAGGAACTTCACTTATTAAGATATTGTGGGCTCACCCCACCTATACCGAGAGGTCATAAGTTCGAGTCATTTGTTTTTGTCAAAAAAAGAAAGAAAAATAAATTGTGAGCTTATGTCCTACATCATTGATCCTTAGATTTGTGCCATGTGTCGATCTTAAAATATCTACAAATATAAAGATAACATCCTAACATAATTATTTTTTCTATTTAGAAAATCATACTTATTTTTAGCAAACAATTAATTCCTTCCAAATCTCATTCCAAATAATCTTATAAAAATATTTATAATTAATTAATTTAAACTATATATATATATAGATTAACCAATAACTAAAATTTTAATTATTTAATTGGAGTGCGTATATTATAATCTTGTTGGTCCCGGTGGGAAAACCCATTTTGCGCGTGCGGAAGCAAAACATTTCGTTGCGGTGCATATAAAACAGGGGTGAAGAAATGGTGATTCCAGATTTTTGCGTTTTAAGCTCATGTGTTGTGTCTTGCTTATAATCGAGTGCATATGACAATATAAGAACGTAAAGCAGTAAAGAACACAACAATGTATAGTGGTTCGGAGATTCAAGCTCCTACATCCACTCTCCCTGTTCCTAGGGAAATTCCTTAAAACACTTCCTGAGCTTTCTGACTACCTCGCGTAGTTTACTTACTCAACTCGGCCCTGAGCTTTCTGACTACTCCACGTAGTTTACTTACTCAACCCGACCCTGAGCTTTCTGACTACCTCTGTAGTTTACTAACTCAAACTGGACTTATCACCCTCTCGGGCTCGCCTCTAGATGTTTAACGAGTTCACACTCCAACGGGACTTATCACCCTCACTCGGGATTGCCTAACAACTACCTCACTTCACCACTAGTTATCTCTTACGAGAATGGGGTTTGGGTGGGTTTGGTGTTGTCTCCAACTATGGTGAGATTTTCCCTTACATTTGTTTAGCCTCAATGCTAAGGTTGGGAAAATCTCTCTAAGCTTATGATACATCGTGGGTTGCTTAGTGTTGGGTTCTAGAACACTCTTTGAATATATTTGTATATCTACAGACTTGTGTTCTAGGGTGGGAATACTTTGACTATAACGCTCTTGGCTCTGTAGCATCTTGTGCATAATCTCCACGCATCCACCCTTAATTTGATGGAAGAACTTGTATTTATAGTGTGGATTTGAATGTTACCGTTGGAGAGAATCACATTCAAATCCATACTACTCTCTGTAAGTTCTGCGACTTTTTCATTTGGTTGTCTTCCTCTCATTGGTCCACGTCATTTGGATTAAGCAATTTATATTCCTCGGTTTCTTAACCCGGAACATTAGGGATATACTAAACATTCGATTACATTCTTCGAGTCTTGATAATTCTTGTGCCTTGATATTCTCGAGTCTCGGTGTCTTGATGACATCACGAGTCTTGAGGTTTCTCTCGAAACCGGGTTTCTCGGTTTCATCTTGAGTCTTGATATCTCGGTTTCTCTTGAGTCTTGATTCTCGATTTCTCTTGAGTCTTCATAAACCCGGTTTCATCTTTTGAAACCGGTTTCTTGAGGAAAAATCTTTGAGTTCTTGAGTCTTGAACCTATCTGATCTATATCTGTAAATTATACGCAGTGCGAGATATCATCCTGAACACTCTAAAACTAAATCCTGACTCATCTATCAAGATTATCCTGAACATGTTATACTCAGGAGTTTTGGGATCTAATCAAAATCCTCTTTATTAAATTCATTTCCCAACAATTTCCCCCTTTTTGATGATGTCAAAACCATCTTGTTACAACACACTTAACCTATACTCGGGTTTTGAGTTTTTTCCTATTACAAGAATGGTAAATCTCTTAATAATCAATTCAGCAATGAATCTCTCAACAATTTCATCACCAAACAACAATAATCAGGCAGATCAAAAGTAAAGACATGTAAAAAGATAATGAGATATTATCTTTGAGCATAAAGATAAAGTTTCCATTGATGTATGATAGACTATTACAGTTTACAATGAACTTTTCAAAAGTAAAGACAAGAACATAAAGAGATACAAGTCTTCAGTCTTGGTCTTCAGTCTTCTTGATCTTCAGCTCGACTTCTCATTCCTCTTCTTCTTTCCGACCTTGTTCGATCAGGCATCTTGATACTATGCCGACCGAGTGAGTTGGGTTCTTCTGACTTCAGACATCCTGACCCTCAGGTCTCTTTTTCTTACTGACCCTTAGGTCACTTGACCTATACTGAGTCTCAGTTCACTTTACTTACTGAGCCTCAGATCACTTTTTACTCAGGCTATCTGATTTCTTCTTTGCATGATCTGATCAGTTCGACTGATTAGATCAACACATCTTTAGATCAACATATCAGAATAACATCAGGTCATCATATCAGGTTTATCATATCTGATCTCGATCACGTCTGATCTTGATCAGTCTCTTCTGCTCATCTTCTGATTTGCAACCTTCTCTTCGACGATTTCTTTGGCTTTAGCTTTCTTCTTTTACGAATTTTGCCTTATTTCATCGGTTGCTTTCAGAACTCATCTAACTTCATTCGATCTCGATCGATCCACGTCCAGCCTCGTCTGATCTCAATCATCTACTTTTGATTCCGTGAGTTCCCCCTCAATTTGTTCTTTCGTTCCCCCTCAACTTGTTATCTGTAATTTTTTTTTAATAACACAAGTTGATGATGTTTTGGCATAGAACCTATGTTTTAAAAACCGGGTCCGATCGGCCGGTCGGACCGGTGAACCGTTCCAAAGCGGCCCAATAGAGGTGTATAGAACCGCTATTGGACGCCCACCTCAAAATCGAAAAAACCGGAAAAACGGTGAAAGGGGGAACCGGTGAACGGCCGTTTTTCACCGGTTTTCAACAAAAAAACAAAAAAAAAAGGGGGGAGGACCGCCAGCCGTCTTGGTATTTCGGTTGGGCAAGGGGCAACCTTTCGGGCGGCGGAAGATTTACAGTTGAAAAGGTTGGCGGTGGTGGGGGGAAATGGTGGTGGTGGCGGGCGGCATTTACTTGGGTGTGGATGGTTGTGGATGGTGGATGGCTTGGCGGCGATCGTCGCCATTGTTGTGGATGGTGGATGGTTGTGAAATGGTGGCCGGTATTGGTGGTAGATGGCTTGGCGAAAGTAGGCGCGGCGATTGATTGAAGAAAGAAAGAAACCGGAGAATGAATCAATGAAGGAAGAGAAGAGAGAAGAGAGAAGATTAGGTTATTTAACCCGCCTTTTTTTTTTTTTTTTCAAATTTGACCCATTTTTTTTTTTTTTTTTTTTTTTTCATTGACCCATTTATCAATTTTGGGGCTTTGCTTTTCATTTTTCAATTATAAAATACAATTAATATGTATTTTTCTTAAAAAGAATTTAAGTGTACTCCAAATTTTAAAATATTATTTTAGAAGGTTTTTAAAAAATTAAATTTAATGAATTCAAGTGTAATTATAATATCATCTCTTCTGTCAAAAAATAAAAATAAAAATTATAATATCATCTCAATACTATATATTTTAGTATTGATCTCTGAAATTTTAAATATCAAGTAATTAATACTACTTTCGTTCTAAATTTATTTATCCATTTGTTTTTAGCACGAGTTTTAATGTGAAAATTATTTATTAATATTTAGAGTGGTAAAGTTATTTTTTGTTGGAAATATTGTAATCTTTTTTGCTTTATTATTAAAGTAAATTACTTTTTGTGGGTAAAAGTAATGAAATGGGATGTAAAATTAAATTACTTTTTGTGGGTAAAAGTAATGAAATGAGATGTAATTTTGAATTTTTTTAAAAATTATGCATATTATATATATATATATATAATATTTATTATGACGTCATACCGGCTCAATCCGGCTCAATCCGGTCCGACCGGTCCGACCCCGGTCCAACCTTTTTTTGGGGTCGTCCGGCTCAACTTCCGGTTCCGGTTTTTAAAACATAGCATAGAACTAAAATATCCCAACAATTTCTCAATTCATAAAGATGCCAAATCATCAGAATATATGCATTTTTAAGGAAACGGGTTTTTCTTTAAAAAGATCTGTTCAGGTGGTCACTCTGAAATTAGTGAACCTTTTGAACTCCCGCTTTGATACCACTTGTTGGTCCCGGTGGGAAAACCCATTTTGCGCGTGCGGAAGCAAAACATTTCGTTGCGGTGCATATAAAACAGGGGTGAAGAAATGGTGATTCCAGATTTTTGCGTTTTAAGCTCATGTGTTGTGTCTTGCTTATAATCGAGAGCATATGACAAGATAAGAACGTAAAGCAGTAAAGAACACAACAATGTATAGTGGTTCGGAGACTCAAGCTCCTACATCCACTCTCCCTGTTCCTAGGGAAATTCCTTAAAACACTTCCCGAGCTTTCTGACTACCTCGCGTAGTTTACTTACTCAACTCGGCCCTGAGCTCTCTGACTACTCCACGTAGTTTACTTACTCAACCCGACCCTGAGCTTTCTGACTACCTCTGTAGTTTACTAACTCAAACTGGACTTATCACCCTCTCGGGCTCGCCTCTAGATGTTTAACGAGTTCACACTCCAACGGGACTTATCACCCTCACTCGGGATTGCCTAACAACTACCTCACTTCACCACTAGTTATCTCTTACGAGAATGGGGTTTGGGTGGGTTTGGTGTTGTCTCCAACTATGGTGAGATTTTCCCTTACATTTGTTTAGCCTCAATGCTAAGGTTGGGAAAATCTCTCTAAGCTTATGATACATCGTGGGTTGCTTAGTGTTGGGTTCTAGAACACTCTTTGAATATATTTGTATATCTACAGACTTGTGTTCTAGGGTGGGAATACTTTGACTATAACGCTCTTGGCTCTGTAGCATCTTGTGCATAATCTCCACGCATCCACCCTTAATTTGATGGAAGAACTTGTATTTATAGTGTGGATTTGAATGTTACCGTTGGAGAGAATCACATTCAAATCCATACTACTCTCTGTAAGTTCTGCAGCTTTTTCAGGCTGGTTGTCTTCCTCTCATTGGTCCACGTCAGCTGGATTCCGACGGCTATATTCCTCAGTTTCTTCGCTTCGGAACATTCAGGATATACTAAGCATTCAGTACATTACTGAGTCTTCAGTAATTACTGTGCCTTCAGTATTCTCTGAGTCTCAGTGTCTTCAGTGACATCCTGAGTCTTCAGGTTTCTCTGAGCCTTCAGGTTTCTCAGTTTCATACTGAGTCTTCAGTATCTCAGTTTCTCACTGAGTCTTCAGATTCTCAGTTTCCTACTGAGTCTTCATAAACTTCAGTTTCATACTGAAACTTCAGTTTCTTCAGAAAAATACTGAGTTCTTCAGAGTCTTCAGAACCTATCCTGATCTATATCTGCCGACTATACACGGTGCAGATATCATCCTGAACACTCTAAAACTGAATCCTGACTCATCTATCAAGATTATCCTGAACATGTTATACTCAGGGGTTTTGGGATCTAATCAAAATCCTCTTTATTAAATTCATTTCCCAACAAATCTTAATCTATCATATAAATTTAAAATCCAATAAAAAAAATGGAAATTTAATTGGCCCATGCGCGGGGTGGGCCTGACCTGGCCCAACCGGGGCGGGGCAGGGCGGGGCTTTTTGCCATCCCTACTTGAGATTTCTTTAGTCGAAATTGGAGGGTTACATTACGTTGAGTGTTAAATACAAAAGGCAATAGAATTTTGAGTGAGTTACTAATAGGTGCTATTCTAAGACTTTTATTACTAATAGGTGCAAGATATTTTGAACATTACTAATAGGTGCAAAAAGAGGGTTGAATTGTCCTCAATGCCCTTATTTATCTAACAGGTTAACATCCAAGAAAACTTTTTGCCCCATCTTATCTCTCTTTCCAAACTTTTGTACTCCCTTTCAGCCCCGTCAGCTCCCTTTCTTTTTGCTACTCCCCATAAAAAAAAGTCAACTTTTACCAGTCAAATTACACCCACTCTTCAGTGTCCTATTAATTTTTTCCTTCTATTTTTTGGATTCATCATCTACAATAGGGCTTGGAAACATTTTAAAAATAGAAGAGAAAATATATTGTTTTGAAAATTTCTCGATCAAAAATTTACATTTCGACGTGCATATATGCACAAAATACATGCACATATGTACAATTGCATGAACATATCTAAAAACTGCATATTTATAACGTAAAAAATTACAAAAATTTACATATCTAAATACGAAAATTTACATATCATCTTTTAAATCAGAAAATTGGCATAACTTCAACATGCACGTATGCACGAAATACATGAACATATGCAAAAAAACATAATTTTCTCTAGAATTTTATGTTTCTTGTAACTTTTTTTTTTCTTTTCAAATAGCAAGTATTGTTTGTAAGTTGGAAAATAAATCATGGAGTAATATTTCTCATACCCCTTGGTGTTCTAAACTAGGCTTTCCGTGCCTAACTCATTGTAATCTCGGGTATTTCTCATACCCTTTATCAATGAAATCCTTTTTCTGATTAAAAAAAAATCATGGAGTAATATTTTTGGAGTTCATAAGAAAGAATATGACAATCTTGTCTTTTTTCTTTTTATAAATTAAAGAGGAACTTCACTTATTAAGATATTGTGGGCTCACCCCACCTATACCGAGAGGTCATAAGTTCGAGTCATTTGTTTTTGTCAAAAAAAGAAAGAAAAATAAATTTTGAGCTTATGTCCTACATCATTGATCCTTAGATTTGTGTCATGTGTCGATCTTAAAATATCTACAAATATAAAAATAAAATCCTAACATAATTATTTTTTCTATTTAGAAAATCATACTTATTTTTAGCAAATAATTAATTCCTTCCAAATCTCATTCCAAAAAATCTTATAAAAATATTTATAATTAATTAATTTAAACTATATATATATAGATTAACTAATAACTAAAATTTTAATTATTTAATTGGAGTGCGTATATTATAATCTTAATCTATCATATAAATTTAAAATCCAATAAAAAAATGGAAATTTATTAGAAGAAAAAACTGACAATATATGTAATAAAAAAAATTAAAATTTTAATATTTAAAAACTCAATAATTATTATATATAAAATTTCTACATATTAATATAAAATTTATATGTACTTATAAATAAAGTTGACATAATTAATATTATAGTTGTATGTAACTAATAACTGTTGTTTTTGTCTAAGAGTTGGGTGGGAGGTTAAATTTTTAAAAGACTTAAATCTCAAGCAATTTTTAATATAATTTCTATAACTTGGAGAAAAAAAAAAGACATCAATCACGATAATCACATTTGTAACATACATTTAATATTAAATTAGATATAATTAACAATCGTAAAAAATTATAAAAAATTATAAAATTTATAAAATTTGTAAATATATAAATATTTTATATGTTGTACTTCCTCCGTCCCGATCTTTAAGAGAAACTGACTGTTCATAAGAATTTATTGGAATAGTGAAAAAGTGATAAAATGATAAAGTAGAAAGAGTTATTTATTAGTATTTTATGTGATAAGTTGATAAAGTGATTGGTAGTTGGGAGTAGAAAGAGTTGTTTATTAATATTTTATGTGATAAAGTGATAAAGTAAAAAGAGTTGTTTATTAGTATTTTAGAAAGTTTTGCTTAGAGATTGAGACAAAAAAATTGGCAAGTTTTGCTTAAAGATTGAGACGGAGGGAGTATAACTTTCAACAGTTATTAATTACATATAAATATTATATTAATTACATCAGATTTATTTATAACTACATACAAATTTTATATTATTATGTAAATTTTTTACATATATTAATTATTGGGTTTGCTTGTAAAGTTTTATAATATTTTTAAATATTAATTTTTTTTTAATAACATATGTTGTCAGTTTTTTTCTTTTAATAAATTTTCATTTTTTATTGGATTTTAAAATTATATGATAGATTAAGATTATAATATACACACTTCAATTAAATAATTAAAATTTTAATTATTGGTTAATCTATATATATGTAGTTTAAATTAATTAATTATAAAAAAATTTATAAATTTTTTTGGAATGAGATTTGAAATGAATTAATTGTTTGCTAAAAATAAGAATGATTTCCTAAATAGAAAAAAGGTTATATTAGGATGTTATTCTTATATTTGTAGATATTCTAAGATCGAAACATGACACAAATCTAAAATATGTAACAAGAGATGTAACACCATTGTATAACAGAGATCCTGACCGAACCTTAATTCCTCCATCTAAACAAACTCTTACTCAAAACTATTGCAAAATTGTGCTAAGTTGTGTAACACCGTATTCACAAGGAATAAAAAAGAGAAATTAACGTGAACAATTAATCAAATGTAGATAATATACTTTTGAATATTCTCCACCATGATATGTCTAAAGATATCTTTAATTTTAAACCTCCTCAATTTAAAGTGTTCCCTAATAAATTTTACCTAGCTAGCTTCGAAACTTAGATAGCTATAAGTAATAAGTTGATTTTATGTTGATTTTTTTTTTATTAATTTGTTACATCTCTAACTCTTTTATCCAGTGGCCTGTAAGTTGAAAGCTAAGAATCATAATATTATGTTTGTTTGACTTTTCACACAGATTAAAAAATTATATTAAAAAAGTAAATTAAACTGACAAAAACTTGTATAGACCTGGTTCATGTTATGAACTCGGTTATTTAAGTATCACTGTTACATACAAAAATTCTCACTGTTATGTATAAAAATTATCACTGTTATGAAAAAAAATAATCGCTGTTGCCAAAATTCTATTATACCCCTATTTAGTGATTATTATAATTTCCAATATAATAATTAATGCATAAGGTTATATTAGTAAATTAATTAAAAAAATACTTTATGTAGAAATAAACCTATATATTTGGTACATCTATAAAAAAAAATAAGTCTATATAATTGGGACGGATGGAGTATATCATTCTCTTGGTCTTTCTAAGTTCGTCAATTTCGTACCATTAATTGTCAATTTCGTATACAGCAACACCTCGAATTTGTATTATGGATATTCGGATTCTGAACATCTAGTGCTCTAAATATTATTGGTATCTCAAGGGGACAAATGCAACTCCTACTACAAAGTTACATCTCCATGAAATTCGGTTGGCAATTTGCTTATTGTCGTGTGCAATTAACTTTTAGAAAAATATTCAATTATTCAAATTACTCCATCCGTCACAATTATATAGCTTGATTGGGGCACATAGGTTAAGAATTTTTTTTGTAAAGGTAAATTAGATAAAAAAAAAAATCTATTATAACCATATTTAATGATTGTTATAATTTTTAATATAATTAATGTATATAGTTATATTAATAAATTAATTATAAAAAGTTACTTTATATGAAAACACGTTTATATATTTATTATCTTGATACATACACCAAGAATTGTTGAAATCAACAAAGAAAATCCAAGGCGCATGCCTTCAGGCGCCACATTGGAACATGCTTAATTCTTAAGCACGTAACAAAGAATGGTTTTAGCAAATATTTTAAATAAACACGCACGAAGCCAACAGAAAGACAAAACCATCGAAAATAGAGCAAATGAGTGATTTGGAAGCACTATATCAGCAACTAATTACCTGTTTTGAAACCCAATTTGGGCTCAAGATTTTTTATTTTTTTTAAAAGTTAAATATGACCAACTTAAAAAAAAAGTGTTTTTAAATGTTGAAATTAAGTTTCAAAATAGACCTCAAGTACATTAATAATACAAATGAAATTAACAGTGACCTCTTGTAATTATTTTTTTTTTTTCACGTTTATATTGATTTAAAATTAAATTTAGCTACTGTAAATTGATCAAATAAAAAAGAGCAAATACTAGTATAAAATAATTAGAAGGAATGAGTCGAGTGTGCGCACGCGGATTCTTGTGCGCATGATCCTATAAATATAAGACCCCATGCTAAGACCAATATATTGAATTGTGTACAAATAAATAAATATGTATGTACTCAATACTTTTTTTTTTATCAGTAAAAAAATTATTTATTATCTTGAGTATAAGACATACCCAAAAAGCTATTTACAAAGTTTTAGAGACCTAGTATTGATCTCGGGTTTACAAGCCAATCTTTCAATGAGTGATCACCTAGTACACGAGGTTTAGATGTATACCACCTCCAGAGTCTTCCTTTAATTTCCTCCACAATCCTTTCGGCCGAAATTTTTTTCCCTCAAAGACCTTCTTATTTCTCCAATTCCAAAGAACCCAAACCACACAAATTCAAAGGCATGTGGCTAACTTATTTCCATCCTTTCCGAGGAGGATCCTAGAGTGAAGAAGGAAATGAGCCCAAAGGAAATGTACTCAATACTTATAAATATAAATTGCACAATTTGTTAAGACAATTGATCACACTCCCAGTTCCAAAAGAATATATGAATGGTATATTTGTTTTGGGTAGTTACAATTAGGTATCATTTATAAGTAACTATTACTCTTTAAGTGCTACACTTTTTAAGTGTTACTCCTAGGTACAAAAATTAGGTGTGAAATACTTAAATACCCTTAACCAAATTTGGGCATTTTCTGAATTTTTTTGCGTGCAATTCATTTTTCCCCAATTGACTGAAAAAATACATTTCACACCTAAAATTTCTCCTTGATTTCCTCTTCCACATTTCTCCCAAAATATTTCTCCTCCAAAAGATCTGTTGAGCTTCAAAGACGATCTGGGGATAAAAATCGAAATTGCTCAAGCTGAAACTGCACACCAATAATCGAAGGTTTATGCTCACTGCTACTTGCCGGAAACCCTGGACATATATATGTGTGTCACGCGAGAATCTCTGCACACACATACTCGACGAATCTGCTACTCGCCGGAAACCGCTGACACCCATAGTCGTCGATTTTGAAATCGCTACACTATTAATTGCAGTACGAATCACAGAACAAAATTTTCCCCTTTTGAGGCTCCACTCAGATTCTCACTTCGAAAATGGGTTCAAGGGCGAGTCTTTCTTTCCTAATTTGTTTTGTGTAATGGACCTTGTGTGCAAATTTTAAGATCAATATCGGCGTTATTCAATCTTGGGAATTGGGTTCTTCTTCGACTTCGGTATTTTCCTTCGGGTAATTGGTTTCGGTTGTTTCTTGGTTTATCATTTGATTAAAGCTTTTTCAGTTGGTTTGGGTTTTAATAGTTTAGGTTGCACCGCTCTCGTAGAAGAGATGAGGTGTCTTTCTAGTGCTTTCCTGGTTTTTGGAATCCTTTGGGATTGCCTTGTGGCTCTGTAATTTTATGGGAAGGGTATCGCTTGTTTTGTCTTTGGTTGTTATTTTTTCTTTTATTTCTTACGTCTAGGTGGTGTCTATGGGGTCGTTTATTTTCCCTTAATTCTTGAGTGTTATTCTATTGTTCAAACCTTGTTGTGCTCTGGTTTTCGATGGATGGTTTTCGGCAGCTTCACAGTGGTTTTTTGCTTTGTTTTTGTTCTTCATTCTTGGGCCTGGTTTATTATAAGTGGTTATGCTATGTTTTGGCGCTTAAGATGTTGCACATACATCCAAATTATTTGGGTTTCTTGGTCCTTGGAATGCTCATTTTGCTCTTTCAGGGGTTTGCCCTGCTTATGTATTTTTAGTATTTTGTGTTATTTTTTTAATGTAATTTTGTGTAATTTTACAGATTTTGGGAGGTAATTTGCAGATTTGTGTGATATGATAATTCACTTCCCAATATTATTGATTGTAACAATCTTCTTTTTAATTTGAATGTTGCTGCAATAGGATGGATACGGAATATTGTTTTTTTTTAATGTTAATGTAATAATTAGATTTGATTTAAAAAAAAAATTATTGATGCAATTTTTTAAAGATTTTTTCGGGGGTGTGCATTTTTTATTGCGGGTGTGCAGAATTTTTGAGCGGGTGTGCATATTTTTTTTACGGGTGTGCAGAATTTTTAAATATAAAGGTGTTCGGAATTTTGAGGTGTGCAGAATTTTAAAATATAAATGACATGATTAAAAAGAAATTGGGATGTGCGTAATTTTTTTTGAATATTTTACTCTTGAAAAAAAATTAATTAAATAAAAGGACATATAATAAAAAAAATTGGGAGTGTGCATAACTTTTTACGGGTGTGCAAAATTTTTTGGTTAATATTAAAAAAATCAATTAAAAAAAATACAGATAATTAAAAAAATTGTAAAATGTAAAATTTGAAATATGCAAATTTTTTTACTAATATTTTATTTCTCAAAAACTAATTAAATAAAAGAACAGATAGATAAGAAATTTAGTAAAATTTAAAATCTAAAATTTGCATATTATTTTACACATAATTTTTTTTAGACATTTGGTAGTGGAAAGAGATTGGGATTTCTTCGCAGCACAAATTCGGCAATATGCTTTTGGAAAGAGATTGAGTTTTCTTTGTGCGGTGTAATTTGCCAATGATATTGTGTATTTTCATTTGAAAAAGAATTTCGAATTACAGGAATGTGAGTAGACAAAATCGTGATGCGAAATTTATTGCATTTTGTCAGGGATTGTGATTTTTGGTAATTTTTTGAGGTCTTGACCGGATATTCCTATTATAATATCCCTAATTTATTAATTAGTTAGCATAAGGGCATACATGTGAACTATTGCACCTAAGGGGATGATTGGTATGGTGGAATAGCCTAAGAATGGAATCATCATTCAAGGATTTATTCCTAATCTTATGATTGGTATGATTTTTTATTTGGAATCATAATTCCATAAAGAATGGTGATTCCCAAAAATAAAGGAATTGTCATTCCTTCCAACTCCCTTGGTTTTAGCTATTCCATCATTTGATGAACCATTTTTAAAATAATTATAATAATAATATTTAATAATAAATATAAGATAACTATGTTTAATAAAATATAAATATAATAATCTCAATAACATAAATAACAGTAAAAATAAATTTATAATATACCAAATTTAAAAAATATAAATAATAATATAATGATTTGAACAATAATAATATTTTTCAACAATGTTAATAGATATAAAAATTAAAAAAATATAAAAAATTGTATTTTTTATTTTCAATAATAATATTATTTTTATAAAATATAATAACAATATAATAATTCTCAAAATTGTAAATAATCATATTATTATTTAACATTAATAAAAATATTTAACAACAAAATATATAAATATAATTTTTATGTAACATATGTTTTTATATCATATATAATAAAAATAATAAGATCAACAATAATATAAATATATATCAATATTCAATAATAATAATGCTTCTATCCATAATTTTTGTTATTAAAATATAAAATAAAATAATATTTTTATATTTTTAATAGTACACTTAATAAATATAATAATATTATTATATTTTTATAGTTTACATAACATTATAACAACAATAATAAAAAATAATAATATTATTAAGTAATAATTTCAACTCATAATAATAATAAATAAAAATAAATTTAGACATTTTTTTTTATACCTTACCAATACCAATCATGAGAATGGTTATTTCTATGTTATTCCATTCATAAACTCATTCCATTCAGTCATAATTTCATTCAATCTTACCAATCATGCCCTAAGAGTTATACAAAAAATGTAGTGTAGCTTGGAGTAAATTACTCTAAAAATGGTACTAGAGAGTAATTTTCTCATTTGTCTTATACTGCTCCATCACTCCCACAAAGATATATAGTCATATTTTCTATTTATCTCAAATTATAGTAACGTTTTTTTATCAGAAGTTTGTAAAATATTTCGAATACTCTTACGAAGTTATACATATTGGAATTAATCATGTTTACATTTTAACCCTTATGTTATAGTGGGTAAGAGAAACGTCTTTTCCAATTCCAATTAAAATTATTGAAAATAATCAATTTTATTCTATATCTAATTCCAGAAGAGGATTTTTTTTTTTTTTTAAGTGTACGCACGTTCAAAGTGACAACAAAACCCATGATTCTTATTTCTTAATAACCTCCTATTTCAGTAGGATGGATATAATTGAAACCCTAGTCTATATATGTTGTAGTAAATTAGGTGACATTAAAGTACAAATTTATGAGTCCTAGTTGTTTGCCATTCAACATCCAATATCTGGTGCTATAGCTATACTAATTAGAGTCTGTGAAGCTAGATATATATGTTTGTTATAGGGGGTAAGTGTATTTCCATGAGCAACAATTGCTGTTTACTATGACCATTAAGTGCAAAGCCACATACATGTCCACCTCCATCCATTATATAATATAAAAATACTTCGTCAAAAGTTGGGCGAAATTGTCATACGAAATGAAATTTGTATGATGAATCCTATTTCTTCTGAAAATATAAAAATTGATTTTATTGGGTGGATCCGCCATCTTCCTTCTTCTTCTCGACACCAATTAAACTTGAAAATACAAAACAAATTATATAGAAAAGAAATTTCGGGCTCAGAACACTTTCTGTTCTCAATTGGAGTTTTAACACGGTGTATTTGAAGTTTACACAAAGATTCTCCCTCACTCTCACAAACCCTGGTAGCACTCTCTCTTCTCTCAAGTTTATGTATTTCTCACGATTTCTCTATTTCTTGGTGTATTCAAAAGACTGGCCCATATGTTCTATTTATATTGGTGAGGATCAATCAATCGGTCAATCCCACCGGAAATTCCACAATTATGGAGAACAAATTGGCAAAGCTATACAATGTAATATTTTGGGCTCATTTGAGTTGAGCCCATGTAGCTTTGGCCCAACATACTCTCTTCCACTCTTTTCAGTTTCATACGTTTTTTATTCCCCTTGGCAGCCTCCCCAATCTGCTCTCCAATTTATTCAATGATTTGCCAATTTGTTCTCCATAATTGTGGAATTTCCGGTGGGATTGACCGATTGATTGATCCTCACCAATATAAATAGAACATATGGGCCAGTCTTTTGAATACACCAAGTATTAGAGATATAGTGAGATAATACAGAAACTTTGAGAGGAGATGGAGTGCTATCGGGGTTTGTGAGAGTGAGGGATAAATTTATCAACAAAAAAAAATTAATCAAAAAATTTGTAATATCTGTGATATCACTGTTGGGTGGATTCGCTGTCTTCCTCCTTCTTCTTGACACCAATTAAACCTGAAAAATACAAAATAAAATATAGAAAAGAAACTTCGGGCTCAGAACACCTTCTGTTCTCAATTGGAGTTTTCACACGGTGTATTTGGAGTTTACACAAAGATTCTCTCTCACTCTCACAAACCCCGTTAGCACTCTCTATTCTCTCAAGTTTCTGTATTTCTCATTATTTCTCTATTTCTTAGTGTATTCAAAAGACTGGCCCATATATTCGATTTATATTGGTGAGGATCAATCAATCGGTCAATCCCACCGGAAATTCCACAATTATGGAGAACAAATTGACAAATCATTGAATAAATTGGAGACCAGATTGGGGAGGCTGCCAAGGGGAATAAAAAACGTGTGAAACTGAAAAGAGTGGAAGAGAGTATGTTGGACCAAAGCTATATGGGCTCAACTCAAATGAGCCCAAAATATTATATTGTATAGTTCTACCAATTTGTTCTCCATAATTGTGAAATTTTTGGTGGGATTGACCGATTAATTGATCCTCACCAATATAAATAGAATATATGGGCCAGTCTTTTGAATACACCAAGAAATAGAAAAATCGTGAGAAATACAGAAACTTGAGAGAAGAGGGAGTGCTAGGGAGAATATTTGTGTAAACTCCAAATACACCGTGTGAAAATAAAATATAGAAAAGAAACTTCTGGCTCAGAACACCTTCTGTTCTCAATTGGAGTTTTCACACGGTGTATTTGGAGTTTACACAAAGATTCTCCCTCACTCTCATAAACCCCGGTAGCACTCCCTCTTCTCTCAAGTTTCTGTATTTCTCACGGTTTCTCTATTTCTTGGTGTATTTAAAAGAATACAGATTTTTTGATTTTTTTTTTTTTGTTGATAAATTAAGGAAGTTGTAATTAGATGATGAACTCCATCAGACGAAGAAGTGAATATGGTTGAGAGTTTGTTGTTTAACTACTCTTATAAGAGTTTAATAGAAAATTTTAAATTTATAAAGTGGTGAAATTAATTGGTTTAGTAATAAATTTTTCTAACTAACATGCCTCCACATAATCATATTCACAAGATTTGTTCTGACATATATCCTTCTTATTAGATTCACATGAAGCAATCAAAACTAATCAATTAGTATATAGATGAGTGATGTAGATAGCTGAATCATATACGTATAATCCATTGATTCTTAGAATACATGGATAAATGTAAGCAAATGTGATTAACGTTAATTTCGTTAATTCAATATGAATACCGGAAGAAGAATGATTAAAACACGATAACAATGGGATAAACTCGATATATTTTTTATTTCCTTCAAAGCCATCTATTACAATCCCTGAAATGCACTACTTATACTAGACAAAATTTCGTTGATTCACATGATGGTTCACCATTGGTCTGCGGCTGCGGAGCATACTTCGTCGGAATTAGGACGAGCTATGGTGCCCGTGATTCTACTAGACGGCGACAGCATGGAAGAGTGGTGGCTGGGTGTGAGCGGTAGATTAACGGCGAACGGGCGACGTTCGAAGTTCCAGCTATTGAAGGCGACGGTGGAGGGGTGTGTGATTGCAGACGCTAATTCAGCCGACGACCAGTCGCTGCTAGTGGCTTGGCCAAGCGGCTCCGATCGATGATGTGGTGCGCTGGTGTTGCAGCGTGTGGCTGCGTTGTTGCGGCAGCAACTGCCAATACTAGAGATGGTGACGGTGAGATCGCTAGTGAATCTAGTTTAAGTTTGTCCCATTGGCGGTAGTTATTGAATATATTCCATCGATGGCGGTAGCCAATTGCGACAAGAGGAAATCAAATTCCTCTTCCGTATCATAATCTTGTGTCATCGTTGATGATCTCTACAGAATCGTTCTGACTCTGGATACCAACTGATGTAGATAGTGGAATCATATACATATAATCCGTTGATTATTAGAATACCCGGATAAATGTAAGCGAATGTGATTAACGTTAATTCCGTTGACTCAATATGAATACCGGAAGAAAAACGATTAAAACACGAACAATGGGATAAACTCTATATATTTTCTATTTCCTTCAAAGCTATCTATTATAATGTCTGAAATGCACTACTTATACTAGTCTCATAATTAAATAACACAATATACAAAATGACTGAATTAAATAACTAAATAAATAGAGTTTAATAATCATTTAATGAGATTCATCGAATTCGGCTATATCGATCAAGGGTCCGTCAAACTCATCCATTAATAATATTGCGACTTCATCTCCATCAATGAGCAAGTAATATCAATAGTAGGTAAGGTATCCTTGCTTGAGACGGTCTCAAAGTGAGATAAATCATAATTTTGACATAACGCTTTATATTTTGGAAGAATGAATTTTGATTTGGACTAGTTTGTACCCCGTCCATCTTATGTACGAAACTGTCTCATACAAGTTTTTAACATTATTTATTTATATATTCATGTGCTTTTTTACTAGTAAATAGTAAAAAAAAATGGAAGCTTCGGATTTCCAAATGGCTATCTATCATCCAATATCCTAATCTGTACGTGATTTAATTTAATAAGTACTATATATCAATGATGCAAAAGTTTGACGGCAGTCGGTTGACCCGATTTTATGAGAAATGGTAGTTCTAGGCGTTTTTGGCATTAAGCGTCGTTTAAGCGGCCGAGTCGGAGGCTAGGCGGGCTGCTTAATTTTTTTTTCAACGAGAGAAGACGCAGTTTCAATTATTAATTAAAAAAACTAAAACACGACTAATATATACAAAACCCACCTAAATTCAAATTAAGAGAAGGGTATGCTTGCGGCCATCCCTGTCCTTTGCTCGTTGTCTGCCCCCGAGGCCTCCAACGTAAGCTATTATTTGATAATGAGAGACTTTATTTTTGAAATAAATTGATGATAAAACAAAGGTTGATAATTTCCACTATACTAAAATTGTAAAGTACGGATTTATTTAATTTTTTATGTTAAATTAATTTAATTGTACTCTAGGATTATATAATGGATCTTCGCAAATGTATTTGAATTGTTATCTTGATTTAAGCGGATGTATAATGAATTTGTTGACTAATTTTAAAGTGTATTTTTGTTATAAGATATCAATGAGTAGTAGATAAAACTCATTTAGATGAAAATGCAAAAAAAAAAAAAAGGATCGACTAATCCCCCTCTAGTCTCCGCCTAGACACTAGGCGGTGCGAATCTGTCTGACTACCGATTTTTGACTTCTGCACCCTTGCTATATATAAAGTGTAATAATAATAATAGCATAATAGAAATATAATTTCAATGTGAAATAGAGTTTTCAAATTGCTACGCGATGGATAGATACCTGGCAACACTTTGTTTTTCAAACACGTTAAAGACGACAGGCCCATATTAGTGTTTGGCAAGGCCCATCCCAAATATATTAATAGTGGGCCTGTAATTATTATAAGAGCGTTTTACCAGCAAGATCCTTTATCATTTTTAGGGCAATGTTGCTAAATCTAGCATGGATTTTCCACATTTAAAAGGCAACAGACGCCTCAATTTACCACCTCCAGCACGTTACTTTATTTTTTATTTTTGGGAGATAACCTGCACGTTACGTATTGGATTTACTATTTCAGTCATTGCCATAAAACTTGGAAGTTTTCTAAATAATACTCTTCCGTCTCAGAAGACTTTGCACATTTTTCTTAATTGTACATCCCACAATATTTTGTACATCCAAAAAAAGAAAATTTCTTACTAAATTTCATTCTCACAATATTTACATATTTACACAAATGACTAGGCTTGTGTACACCCAAATGCACTATGCACTCATAGTGCATTTTAGAAACGTGTGATTTGTTATACTGAAAAGTACAACTTATTTACACTGAATCGTGCAACTATTAATATGTAAAAATAATTGCAGTACTGGTTCAGTGTAAATAAGTTGCACTTTTCAATATAATAAGTCGCACGATTTTAAAATGCACTATGAGCGCATGGTGCACCCATGAGACACACTTTTTATAAAATTATCTTTCAACACTCCACTCATTATACATTTTTCTTAATTTTTGTGTCATAAAGCTGACGCAAAGTTTTCCGAGACGGAGGTAGTAATGTCACTCATAACATGGAAATTTCTTTAATTCTTTTCGGAAGATGAAAATGAGTGCTCTCTAGTCTATTCTTTCCTATTAAAAAATAAGATATTTTAATACGATATTAATATATTGAAAACTTGAGTATCACAAAACAATGCAAATTATCACGTCTCATGCAACTCAAACTCATAGTTTAAAGTTCGAGTTTATAATATAGACTTTTATTAATGCACATAATTTATAAGACTTTGACTTGAATCTTTGAGATGCAACTTCTGTAAATCTGCATAACGATAGGAACTTACCAAAAATATATGTACAATATTCATATATGTAAAGTTACCAAAGGAAAAATGGCTTACAAGGTGGAAAACTGGGGATACGCGCGAAGTTAAAGCAGCTTTACAGGAAACTAAAATAGACGGAAAAAATTGAACATCTGTATATACATATACACTTACATATTACGCAAGTTTTTCAAAATGAGCCTAAAATATATATCCAAAACGTGAAACGCTTCAAAGTCAAAATTACAAAATAGAGTCAAAAAAAAAAAAAAAGACGGCACAATGGGCCTAATTTATTTTGACTTTCACACTTAACCATAAAAAATCAAAATTATAAAAAAGAAAGTCGTATATTATTACATTTTAACTAGAGATAAATCATAAAGTAAAAGTATCGGGTGAACAAGTTTCACGGTGAAACTGGTTAAGGAGTGTGACTTATATTACTATAGAGTGTGATTTTTTACTATAAAGAGTATATATTACTCATAAAAGTGAAGGGTGTGACTTATATTATAGCAGAGAGTATCGTAGTGATAACTGAAGGGTGTGACTTATATTACTAAAGGGTGTGACTTATATTACTAAAGAGTATGCCCATAAAAAAAATTCAATTTCACGGTGAACAAGTTTTACAGCATAACAATTCTAAAGTAGTCAATAATTTGAAAAGGCTTCCAATCAGAAGAAAAATACACATAAATTTGAAAAAGCATAGTTTGTCCCATTTTATAAATGATTAGCTCATTCAATGTTAATAGTTAATTACGTGTTAACTAGAGATGAATCATCTCACAATTTTAAGTGATTAATGAATTCATAACCACACAATAAAAACGGCTAAAACCAACGAACCCCAGGACCTTTTAACACTTCACACTTTTTTATGGTCAATAAACGTTGGCTAAACAAAAAAAACCCTAAAAAATATATTCAAATCTTTACCAAATAACAAGGGAAAAAAAAAATCTTGCTTGCTCTCTATATAACGCCTCACTTTCAACTCAACTTTTTCAATTTTTCCCATAAAAACAAATTAGACAATGGTAGCATAACTTTTTTCACACTAACAAATTAAATGAGCCCTACAAAACATCAAGATAGTGAGGTTATAACAACAAAAGGAGGATTAATGATCAACAACGGGGGGCAACGTTTGAGCATCAACAAAGAGTCTCACATGATGATTACAAAAGTATCACCTTCTTCTTCTTTGATTACTCAAGAAAATTCGAAACAAACGAAGCGCCAACCGGTGATCATCTACACGCACACTCCGAAGGTGATCCACGTGCAACCACATGAGTTCATGGCTATAGTGCAAAAACTCACCGGAATGCCACGTAAGGATCATAATGATCAAAAGGCGGCCGCGAAGGAGGAGGAGAATGAAAAGAACGTGAACGTCGGATGTGGGGGTGAAAACGAGGCGAATTCGTCGGATTTGATGAAGAACGAAAGGTTTGGAGGCGAAGAAATGGAGAATAATAATAATTATTCTTCGAATTATGCTCCTCCACTTTTCACGCGGAATTTTAATGATTTCGTGTATTCATCTAGGGGTAACTCTTCTTCTTTTCAATCACCTAATAACATGTTCTTGGATTACAATATGTAGGTAGGGTGGATGAAGGTGTGGAATTTGTTTATTTTTTTGGTTTTAGGTTTTTAGGGTTAGTTTGGTTTTAGAATAATTGTTTCGGATGACCGGATTATGAGTGATCATTTTTCATGAATAGTTAGGTAGAAAGATTGATTTATTCTTTTGGGCCATCTCGGTGAGGAATGGATTGATGTTCTTCTAGTTTTGGGCTATTAATAATATTTTGTTGACATTAATCATTTATATAAAGTATACATATTTTGTACGGTTTTTTCTCTATTTTCCTTTAATATGTTTCTCTAGTTTTTACTCGACCCATGTGGCTCGTGGGCTAATTATGAGCTCGGATTAATTTGGCCAGGGAGTGACTCGATGGCCCAACGTTATAATAACTTTTTATAACAATTTATAATTTTTATTAGAATTGAGATTTTGAATTTTATAAAATAGTATTCTTGTTGAAAGATTTGATCAATTTGGATATTAATTTGAAATTTATATTTTAAATATAAATTATTAGAATGGGTCTCCTATGCACCATGTGTACTCCATAGTATTTTTTTTAAGCATACAATTTGTTTACACTGAAACGTGCAACTTGTGTTCGTGAAACAAGTTGCATTTTTTAATTTAAACAAATTGTATGTTTCAGTGCAACAAGTTATATATTTAAAAAATACACTATGAATTGTACGGTGCACCTGGTGCCTACAAGATCTAGCGAAATTATTAATAAGGAGCATTTGAAATCTTTCTTTAAAGTATTTTCGTCAAGCCTTCGGTTTAACATAATTCCTTTACAAACCTCTTTGCCCCATATTGTTCAAGACTTTGAATGCCTATATTAAAATTTTACAATATTTAATATTTATTGATCTAACTATTTGTTGGGACACTATAATAAAAAATATTCAAGACTTTGAATGCCTAAGATGAATTGATGTTTTTATATTAATTTTTATCTACAAAAAGTTATATTTTAATTTATATATATTATTTTAATAAAAAGGTAAAAATATTAAGAGTTGAACTGGGCAATGGGCTGACTTGTTGACCCACTGGCCCAAATAAAATTGGACTGGGCAATATTTTTACATACTAAATAAAATTGGGCTGGTCTATATTTTGTAGATACCTGATGAGGTTGACTACCAAGGCTCAAGATGTGATGTGATTGAAAATAGTGTTCTAGTATTGCTAAACCATAAGATAGCATTATAAAAAAATAAATTTCTCTAATTACAAATTGCCCATATATTTTTGTCACGTTTTATATCATATTATTCACATTGATAAAGTCAATTTGCTACTCCATATGTTCAATGATCAGAAAAAAGGTGTAACGATTGATCAAATTACAATTGTGAAAGTATATGGCCATGGCAAACATGTGATATTAAATTAGTCAGTGCGAGCTGTCTCTATTGCATAATAAGAAATCGAAATTAGACTTTCCTATTTTCACTTTCAACCATGTCAATATTGAAATTGATGCCTAAAAATAGATTTATAATGTCGTGTGCGATTATAATAGTTATGGTCGGAGCACCAATATATATTGTCCTCCTTTTAAACTAAGGGAGAAAATAATTTATGCATAATAACTATCTTAATAGTTTTTTTTTTTTAAACCAAAACAAAGTTACGCATTACAAGTGCAAATATCAAGAAAGTCATCCACAGTAAACGGAGGCTCGACCTGACAATACGGATTCTCGAGAGACCGAGACATCCGGGCAAGATTATAATTATCGAGCCAGAATTACTGTAGTTTTCGCGACCATCATGTTCAGCCTAATTATTTATAGTTCAAAAGGAAATACCAATAACATGTTTTTTGATAAATCCTTGTGTAACACGTGCCTGCTTAGTATTTACCCACTAATCCTGATCATTTTCCTTTGGAAAATAAGTTTTTTTTGTCCTTTAACTCTCTCTAATTTTGATTTTCGTCCTCTCGACTTTTAAATTTTGAAATTCATCCTCTAACTTATATTGTTTCAATTTATTAGTCCTATGACCTGCAACAATAGGTGACCCAACAGGTAAATCCTACATGGAATTTTTCTTTTTTATTATTTATTCAACATGGACCTCTTTTTTATTACCAGCGTGGGCCCGTGGGTCATTCCTTTTTTTATATATTTTTTTAAAATTACAAGCAGGAGGAAAAAAAACCCCTAAATCACCTAAAATTCTAATACAAAAACTCTCAATCTGAAGAAAAAAACAAAACTCCCAAAGCTGAAGAAATAAATGCAAAAAAAAATTGAAAATATATAATCTTGAAATAAGGTTTCCTTTCAAAAAAAAAATCTTGAAATAATGTTTCTAAAATTTATTTTTTTCGATTTTCGCTGCTTCAATTTTTGTTCAGGTTTGGGAGATTTTGTTTTTCTCTCAAAGGTTTGGGCATTCGCGTTTGTTCCGGACAGGGTTAGGCAATTGGTATGTTTGGATTTTCATTTTATTTTTAAAATAGTCAATGTTGGAATTTTAAAAAGAGGACCACGCTTGTTAAAAGAAAAAGGAAATATAAATAAAAGAAAAGAAAATTTTCATGTTACCTGTTGGGTCACCTATTATAACAGGTCATAGGACAAAAAAATCGAAACAATGTAAGTTAGAGGATGAATTTCAAAATTTGAAAATTGAGAGGACAAAAATCAAAAATAAAAAAAATTAAAGGACAAAAAAACTTATTTTCCATTTTTCTTTAATCTCTCTCCGATTTATAATGACCTTTGCTTTATAGAAAATAATTTGTTTTTAATTGATTGTTATTTTATATATTTTTTTCCACTTCTACCTATACTCCAACATCCTCATCAATCTTGCACAATTCTAAATACTATCTTAAAGAAGTAGTTATAAGGTTATATGTGTTTTTTATGATTTTTCTTAATTTTCAACAGAAAATCTAAAACAACAATCATTATGAATTGAAGGAAATATCAGTTAATGAATTATGATATATATTTTTATGAGGGCTAAATTTTGTATGCACCTAAGTGTAATGTGCACTATTTTAGAATCATTCTACTATTGCATTGAAATATGTAATTTATTTATATTGAACCGTGCAACTATTAATATGGTAAACAAATTGCATGATTAAGTGTAAATAAATTGCATATTTAAATTCAATAAATTATATAATTTTAAAATATATTATGTAGTGCATGGTATATTTGGGTGCACATGAAATTCACTTTTTTATGTGATACTCTCGCAGGAGACGCCTCTTTATTCATACCAACTTAAAATTGGAAGATTTTCTTGGCTGATTATTGTCGGATCATTTCAAAATAAGGTCAAAATTTTAGATTAGATAGGTTTGAATTTAGAAACATCACAATTTGGGACCTAATTTTCAAGTACGGGTGAAGCATTATGCGAGAAAATAAGAAGAGGTAATTATAGAAAATAAGAAGAGAGATTTCGATTTTTTGGTAGATGGTAATCATATGACATCGAAAACAATTAATACTATTAAATTAATATATTTTATTAAAATAATTAATACTATTTGTAAAATTCATGCAATTAGTAAAGAGTGTTTTAAAATAGTATTAATTATTTTATTAAAATATATTAGTTTGATACTATAATTTTTTTTTAAAACATATTAATTGATTTACTATAAAGTGATAATATCGATTTACAACCTTGTATTTTTTTTTAAAAGATAATCAAATTAATCACTCCGTTCACTAATCTTATGTCTGATGCTTTTGACACAAATTTGTGGAGTATTGTGGGATTTATTTATTAATAAAGTGGTTGTTTGTGAGTGAAAATACAATGCCATATGAAATAATAAAATGATGGTTGATGGATAAAGATAAAGTGATTTTTTCCATAAATAAAGTGTACATAAAATTGGTGGACGGACAAATAAGGCAAAAGTGTGCATAAGATTGTTGGACGGAGGGAGTACAATAGTTCCATAATATAATCAATTACAATATTTTCTTCTATCATCGGACACGTGGCAACATCGTTTCGTCATGCTGTAGATCAGAACCACAACCATCACAAGAGGGGGAACACCACCCCACCACATAAAAGAATAAATTTTCTCTCTCCGTATCTCAAACTTAAAACTTAGAATCTCAAGTAATGAAATTCTAACCAATTGAACTATCTACGTTTGACAGCAAGCTTGCATTTTGACTTGTGCTTTGCTTAATTATTTCTTTTCAATATCTTCTTTTTTTATTCAACTCATATAAAATGACAACAGAAAAAACAAGCTGCACCTCTTCGTTATTCAAGTTGCAACTGTTGGTGGACAATCTCCTTAATCGGTGCAATTTGTTTATGGAATTTTTCTATTTGGTTAGGTAATCCACCCTTAAATTTATAAGGATAGTTTCATAAGCATCCCTAATTTTTAATAAGTTGGTTTCATATGAGACAAAAAATTGTAATTATCATTTCATAATAAAATACTACTAATTAATATTTTTTATTAAATTAATACTACTAATTAGTATTTGACAGAGTTTTGAGAATCTTGTTAAGTAATAACTAGAGGGGCAACTTTATGCCACCATTCTTATTGCCAATTAGCAAATCGATAATTTTGTCAAGGAATATTTGTTAATTGCGTAATTACTCAAATAATCCTCCTCAACATCTAGTTTTCCTACCCGCAAAAATAAATTAAGAGTATGTTTGGTATGACTAGGGAATGGTAGTGTTAATGGGTATTATTGAGGAGTGGATCACCAAGGATGTGTTTGTTTTGGAATTTAAGTGTGCGAAACAAGTCAAGGTTTTTAAATTCAGTGATTTAGAATCCTTGATGAATAATAAATGTATGTGTTTATTTTGAGATTTGAGTAAAATGAGATTTAATTTTATGTCAAATTAATATTTATTAGTGATTGCTATTGTATTAATATACTATATTGAGAGTAATAAAATGTATAAAGTGTGATGTAATTGGAAAGAATAATAATTGATTTTATAGGTTTTTGTAGGTGTTAATTGAAATCAGACTTTAAATTTCAAACTCGTATGAGACGGGCAGCGTAAAGTCCTAAGTCCATCCGTGTGAGTCCCAAAATAAACACAGCCCAAGGGTTATTGATTGTATTGTTATTGCTTGGTTAAAACATCAACAATAAGTATATGTGAGGTGGGTTGAGTGAGTGAGGGAAATCAATTGCTTATTTCTATTCTTATTGCTTATGTATCAAAACTACCAAGCAACATCAATATAATTGATTCTCATTGCCCACTTCCATTATTCTAAACCAAACGGGACCTAAGTACATGCTTAAGATTAAAAAATTCACCGGCTAAGCAAGAACAAAACAAATTTAGTGTCAAATTTTTCTAAACATGAAAGTTAAAGTTACGCCTTCTAAATGCCGAAGTTTTTTTTATAAGTTTAAATATGTAAAGAGTATAAATTAAACGATACACTAATTAAATCATTAAAAAATAAATACAAACTCTACTCAGAAATTTATTCATAGTATGAAATTGATATCATTACATTTATAAATTGATACCTCTACTTTTACGAATTAATAACAATTATTTAATACTATAAATTTAATTTATAAATATAATAATATCAATTGATAAGTATAGTAGTATTAACTTATAAGTGTAACGATATAAATTTCATATTATGAACAAATTTGATAGGAGACTTACTAAAAAATAAATCATAATTTGAAGAAAAAATACTTGATACTTCCCCTCTCCAATTTTTATTTGAACAATTTAATCTTTTATACAAAATCATTTAAAAAATCTAAATATTATAACATTTTTCATTATTTTTCACACACATTAAAATTAATTTTATCTCTTTTAATTTACATAACATGTCATAATTTTACCATTTAACTTTCAATTAAATTTACTTTTTATAATAATATTAAATAATTTTACGTTAAAATTCATTCAAATAATAAATGTACAAATAAAAAGAGAACGGGAGAGAATATTTTTTGATAAACATCAATTAATTTTGATAACACAAACTCTCATTTGGGATTAGTTTATACTATAAAATTAATATAATTTCACTTATAAACAAATGTTTTCATTCTTATGAACTGATACCTATAATGCTTAACTATATGATATCAATTTATAGACGTAGTGATATCAATTTAGTGATATAAATTGATAAGTATTATAATAATCATTTTACTAAACATTTATATTTATAAATATAAGGAAACTTGCTCATTTTTTTATAGTATATAATATAGCTGTAGATGCTTAACCTTTTGAGTGTGGGGTTCGTTAGATCTTAAATACTCGTCGACCTAGTAATAATAATTGACTATTAAAGATAACCAAAAAAATGACACAATTGTATGAAAGATTTCACGGTGAAATGAAATATTAGTTGGACATGAAATTTTAACACTTTAAAAAGAGTTGATATTAATTTATGCTAATTTGCACCTCGTCTTATATATGAAATCGTCTCATAAGAGTTTTTGTAAAAAAAAAAAAAAAAAAAGAAGCACTAAAAGTAAAAAGAATAAAATAAGCATAATACTAACAAATTATCAAGAAAATCTTATTAAAATAATTATTTACAAATATCAGTATCCTTCCAGGAAGTTCTAACAAGTAACAACACCCTTCTGTGGACAGCATTTTGCCTTTTGCACTTTTCAAACCTGTCCGCGTCGACTCAGGAATACAGCTCAGTCAAACTCGGAAAACGGTTTTACCCTGACTCATTGCATTCATCCTCCACAATAACGGCGTCAGCGTCCCACCACGTCTCGCCGTCCGACTCTCTCACACTTTCTAACGGCCGCCTAACATTCCTCACATCACCAACCGTTACCACCCCGCTGACGTCATCCCTGACATACACCTTCCCGACTCCGCCGCCTGATGCATCGCCCCCCGCCGCCGCCGGCGGCGGCGGCGAATCCCACTCCGCGTAAAGAGCTGGAAAACGGCTACGCATCCTCGTATCATAACCGCTCAGAATCACGCCGTCTCCTTTCCCGTTACACTCCGCCGTCAACACCACCGTAGCTGACGTCACCGGCGGCGCGTCCCAAACACCGCCAAAAAAATCGCTAGATTTTTTGTCCTTTTCGTGATTTTCCCATGTAGAAACAACGCTTTTCGATTCGTAATTAAATAAATCCTCATCGAAATCCAGGCTCAATCCCAAACTATCCCAAAGCTTAACAACATTTTTACCGTACGAAAACTCCGACCACGAGCCGCCGCCGCCGCTCCGCCGCCTCCGCTGCCTCACCCCATTCTGCCACTGGCTTTTAAAACCCTTCACGCAGAAATCCTCATCGACGCGGCGTTGACCGGAAAACGACGTCGTTTGCGCGTTTCTTCGCTCGTCGATTTCGTCATCGGAAGACGCCAACGAAACGTCGTCGTCGTCGTCGCTGAATTCAATTACTTCATCAATTTGATGCGGAGAAGGTTTTACAGTATGAAATCGAATGAAAATAAGCTTAATTCTTCTAATTATGCTACTAAAAGTCGCATAAATTGCAAAAATTAGGGCACCCCATTTCCAAAATCGGGAAATAAAAGATGGGTTTTGCAAACATTTCATCCCCACCTCGAAATCACTCAATATGTTCATGTTCATCTCTGGAATTTCCATATTTTTTCAATTTTTGCTATTTGTTTCGGTGGGCTTGATGATCTAGAGAGAGATAGGCAATTTATTGCAGAAAGAAAGAAAAGTAACAAATTTGCTTTTTGATTTTGGGACAGCTTATCACAAATTAAAGAAAATAAGAACAAAATAAGAGTTGGAGAGTTTTTAATTTATGAAGTGGGTTGAGATTGTATATATAAGTGGTGGGATGTGAGAGAAATATTATTTTTTAGAGGGATGAAAAAAGAAAAAAGAAAAAGAAAGAGTGGGCCTCTTTACAATCCAGTTACAAACGTGTATTTATAATGCATTTTACAATCATACGATTTGCTATATTCAAAAATATAATTTATTTATATTGAACCATGTAATAATTTTTTCATATTAATAATAGCACGATTCAGTGTAAATAAATTATACTTTTCATTATAACAAATTAGACGATTTTAAAATGAATTATAAATGCACGATGCGCCAAATGTATAGGATTTGTTTAGAGAGATGAAAAAGAAAAAGGGCAAAAACAATTGAATTGGGATTAGTTTAATGTGGTGGAGGTGATTGGATTTAAGGATAACGATTGCTTATCTTAATAATTTCGTAATAAAAGGTATCGCTGTTTTTTCATAAAAAGTGCGCATATTATGATAGAATTATTCCATTTGATATTGACTCTAAATGGTTATTGTTGCGTGCATAAACATTTCTCTAGATAAAGATGAAGAATGCTTAAAATAGTAATAGAAGTGCAATGAAAAATAATTCTTGTAATTTAAGAAATTAATTTTATGTACTTAATTTTTTCAGAGTTCTTGTACGAAATTATCTCACGAATTTCATTTAAGATCAAATTAGTATGTTACTCCTTTTCAAATTGATTAAGATCTCAAGAAATAGTATTTGTCTCTTAGAATGATATATCATATTATCATAGTAAGTAAATTATATTTACTTTTTATGTTTATAAATTAATAAAGAGGACCTCATAGTAATTAATATATAATTTTCTAATTTTATAGGTAGTAGATTATTCAATTTTTTTATTCAATAATATTTAAATTCAATTTATTTTAATATAAATTAGTAGAAAATAAATTAGTGTTGTAGTTAACCTTAAAATATAAAGTAATTAAAAAAATATATACTATGAAATAAATTAATTCACACAATTTGAGAAGACAACGTAAAATTTCATATTCCTAATTGTAACAAATTTCAAATTTATACATATAAAAAATGTAGTATTTTTTCTAAATTACATTAAAATAAATTTATAAATGTATTGTTGTAATCGTAGATAATTATAGCATAGTAATTAAAAAAAAATCTTTATAGAGATATAGAGCTCACCGTGAATAATGTTATCTGGTGGATATGATGTTATAATTGATTTCAATTAAAATTCCACTTATTAACTAATCAGAATACATAGTATTTTTTTGGTTTCAATTTATATTATTTGTTGTTACAATAGTATTATACTTTATTTTATTGCATAAAGATAGAGTAATATACACCACCACAAAAATAAACAAAAGTTGCAATTATGAAGAACAAAAAGTATTGAGTTTGGAGTACAAGATTCGAGTGATAAAATATAGATATAGGTCACCGCTGACTCAGCAACATTCAAGATCTGGGACAACTCCAAATTTGTGGCTGTTATTTTTTGTGGGTACCTTTACATTTGTGGGATACACTCACTTGTTTTTCTTTATTTTTTCTTTTCTTTTATCACTAAACAAAGTTTTATTCACTAAATAGTAAATACAAGAGGGTACAATTGTACAAGGAATACCCTCCCCACATTACAATGAAAATAAGTTAGCAATCCATTATTATTTTAGGATTTTCTAACAAATTATTCCATAAAAAAGAGGATTTTGGATCTTGTGCTGTATAACAACGCGTTGTGCAGTACACCCACGCGTGTCTATATTAAATTTAGTACAACACATAATTGTACCATTCAGTAAAAAAACACACTATAGGTCTATATTAAATTTAGTAAAACATATTACTGTACTATTCAGCTAAAAAACACACTATAAATTTGCCCATATCTACTACATAGCACGGTGTTGTACAGTACAGATCCAAATCCTAAAAAAAGATTAGAGCATCTAATACCTTTTACAAAAAAGTCAACTCCAAAATTTAGTTTTAATCTCACATTTATTACCGCAACTTTTTTCTTTCTAATTAGATGTACATTATATTATTGAAAACGTCCTTGAAATGTCAATTTTTTATGGGAAAAGAAAAATCTATTTTTAGTGGTTTTGGCAGGAAAATGGTAAGCCTTTTTAAATTTAGCAAACTATTATTTATATATATATATATATATATATATATATATATATGTGTGTGTTAAAAAAATGAAGTTTCATCTTTCCTGTATATACATGTGTGTAATTGTGTGTCTATTTTTATATGTTTTTTTTAAAATTTATTTATATTGCAAAAAAAATTATACTTGTACATAATTGTAAATGAATGGTGCGACTTGCGAGTAAGTCGAGTTGGACCGGATTGGCCATCTGCCCTCTAAGACCGATGAACCGTTTGATAGAGGTATGAATTACGGCACGATATCATCTGTTCTAAATATGGTGTTCTATTTTATATTTCAAAGTCTAGATTAATAACATGTGGAATGAACAAAAATATTCAACGAACCACCGTAACCTCGAGTTCATGTGTTAAAAATTCAGAAAATTGAATAATCTTGAAACATAAAAAAGTGACACAGAAAAATTGATACGCTCTCGATCTACTTTAGGACTGATTGGCGATATATATAGACCTTGTGGTTAGTGTAACAAACAGACGATAAAATAATCTAATTAACATTTTCATTCCTCATATTATCTACAAACAATTTGCCTATGAAAATGTAATTTATAGGTAAATTTATTTTTAGGTCATTTTTAAACTACAAACATATATATTGCCCAAAAAAATGTAAATTGCATATGATATTATTTTTGTAGGTAATTTGTTTGTCTACGAAAATCACAAATGTGTAGGTCATTTATTCGTAGGTAATTTATTTATCTACTAAAGTCGTAGGCAATTCTCACCACTTCAAAATCGAATTATTATTATTGAAAAATTGTGTAGTCATTTAAAAAATTTCGTAGCGATTTTTTTAATTTTTTGTAATGTAACCTCATGAATCATGGTTTAATTTTACCCAAACGGAACAAACAATGCGGTAGAGTCTCTAAGTTTATTTAATTCAATATGTTTACTGAAAAATTATCAACCACGTAACAGTATTTAATTCATGATTGGTATGATTAGCCTTAAGTTCTTAACCACGATAGACAAATTAAGATGAAATCATTATGTAATTTAATAATAATCATTGTTGTAGTTATATAAAACCGACGCGCGGCACAAATGATTTGTATGCAAAGTTGTCACATAATAATTTATCATTGAATTTATATCACTGGGGTCAAAAAAATTATATTGTTGGGTAATGATAATAAATCATGTTGTTGTTCTAGTTTGGTGGCCACCACTACAAGCAATGTATTTATACCTTGGGGGTTAGGTCGTCTTTTGTGGTCCTCAGATATACCACGTTTGGTGTAATACTAATTACACACTCATTATATATAATAACCTAATTCTTGTTTTATTTGCGTGGAGTACTTATCCACTATTTTCATTCAAATCCAAAATATATAGAGTAGAGGAAATGAGGATGTATTATTAATTATCCTCTACTATATTAGCTGTAAATGTATCTTGTATAAAAGTCTAGTACTCATAGTTTTCTTATTCGTTGAATAAAGTTGACATTTCTAATGCAATTAATGAAATCAAAGGACATTAAAATGGAAAATCAATTTATGATAATCTATATTTAGCCCTTTTTAATTCGTTGCGTTAATTTTTTTTTCAGGATGGTAGTGATACAATATTAATTTATAATAAAAAAAATTCTAATTATTGAAAAAATAAAAAATCGTTAGGGTTGTTGAAATGTTAGGGATGAAACACGATATTCATCGCCGTTTTGAAAAAGAAACTATGAAATATAATTAGCACATTGCAATTATAGCGATGAAATTTTATAATTTTGTTGCAATTATTATTCCTTAGATTTTTTTAGTCTATATTAGATATCAAAAGATTTTGATGGTTAGTTTTTTTTTTTTTTCTAAAGCATATTTTGAATTATAGTTTTAAGTGGTAAAAAGTGTATAGCTATATATTACTCCCTCCGTCCTAAATTAGATTACATGTTTTCTTAAATTGGATGTTCTTATTTTGTTTTACTATTTTTAAAAATAGAAATATAACAACTTTACACACTTAAAAATATTCTTTACAAATATATCTTATTTACACTATATGTCACTATATTTACAAAAATATCATTTACATATAAAACACATTTCTTACATAAAATATAGAGTATACACAAATATATATATATATATATATATATATATATATATTTCTCCATCAAATCAATTTTACACAATTTAATACTAATAAAAAATACTTTTATTAAAATTCGTATTATTTATAAATGTACAATTTAATGCAGGATGGAGGTAGTATTAAATTAACCATGATAGTTTATAAAATACTTCAATTGACTACACGCCAACGCGGTGGTTAAATAGGTTGTAACTTGTAAGAAATGTACATTAACCTATATGGAGATTGAAATTCGAGTTTAGGACATTGTATAAATTATTTGAAGATACCCTAAACCCTAAACACCGTCACTAAATATTTGTATTTACATTAATGTGGCAGAAATTAGTAGTTTATGCTGATTTGATCCATTAAAATTCAAAATTAAATTATATATATATATATATATGATCATATGTAAATTGTAAAAGTGTTTTTTTTTTGTTGAAATTTTGATAGAAAATATGACCGAATGATGAAGTAAATGTCAATTAATTAAAATCAAGTCTTGAATAGCATGCCGTTATCTTGGGTTAACGTCTCGTCAAGCAGTCACTCTTTGATTTGATTTACTTTCAAAAAATGAATTCTACAAAGTCCTGTCTTAACTAATTTACATATACAGTACTCCCACCTATTCAAAATATAATATGTTTTGGTTAATTGCATGTATATTAATAAAGAAAAATTATATTAAAATTAGTCTTATTTAATGATAAATTATCTTTAATGAGATGATAAGGAGTAAAACAAGAAAATAAAGAAAGGGTATTAAATAAGGGCAATGTAGATAAATAAAAATCAAAACATCAAATAAAAAGTAAATAATGTAATAAGTCAAAACATCTTATATTTTGAATAGAGAATGAGTATTAATTAATTTCCTCGAAGAGAGAATAATAATTAATAATAGTAATGATTTTGTTTCTTATAGTTTCATTTAACTGTAACAGTAGTCAATAACGTCAAGTAATGTTCATGCCAGCTAGCTTACGTGTATTGATTAGTTCGCTTTATAAAATTGACCCTATACATATTCACACGAGAGATACACAAGTCTTCTAACTTTTTTTTAATTTACAACACATGTTATTTGCATCATAACAAAACTATATATGTAAAATTTAAAATTAAGCCACAACAAACGGATTTATTTACAATCCACCCACAATACATGACATTATATATCGAGAAGTTAATTATGACTGAATCCATATTTGGCCTAAAAATATTCTTTGTCTTCTTATTATCTTGATGAAATAGATTTCATTACTGCAAAATTGTGATAATAAATAAGTAGTTGGTTTGTCAATCAAGTTCATATATATATTTTTTTTTCATAGGAAGAAAGTATCCATTAATATTGGTGAAAAAACATCGCAAGTACATAGGATACAAACTCCGAACCAACCCAACACTGGACTTATCCAAGCTCAAGGATAAGAGCAGAGCTAACAGACCGTCTGCAAACCCCACGCTAAGGTTGCACAAACGACAACACTGCTAGAGACTGAACCAACCAGCCCGCAAACTAGAACCACCATCCCGACTAACCCAACCCAAGCTATGCAAAAACTATGCCCGATTTTACACCAAAACAACTCTTACAAAACAACTAATACATAAACTATATATCACAGAACACACAAAACTAAGAAACTAATACAAGTTGCGTATATAGCAAGCTCGCGTACAGAACACGCAAGTGTCATCCCACCGCCATAGTGTTGCCCATCGCCATCCCAACGGCCACCCCTTCGACCACTCCATCCTCATACGTTTCTCCGTCGACCCTCCCTCCATCTGATCTTCACGCGACCGTTATGGCAACCACTATCTGTTGGGATTGTTGGAGCCTGAGTGGAACGGGGATGCAGAGCCCGGGAGGCGCTCGACCAGCAGCGGAGACAAGGTGCTCGACCAAGGAAGGAGCTCGAGCGGTTCTGCTCGACCAAAGCCCGAGGTTGAGCAGTTCCGGAAGCCTGTGAGCGGATTTAGAGTTTTGGCCCAGTCTCATATTTAAACACTTTTGACTCATTGTATTTGTAGCATAACTCATAACATTCGAAAATAGTAGATCTTCTGGCTTGGTAGTGCCCCCAGACCTAGTCATTCCTGACGAACTGGGTAACCAAATTTGTGTTCCTTAATTCTTGTTTCTATTATTTTCTCCATAATTGCTGCTTTAAATCCTAACAACCGGTATCAAGAGCATCTGGTTCAAGGGATCTGGTGGGAGCAATTATGATGGCTGAAGGGAAATCGCATGTTGAGAAGTTTGATGGAACAGATTTCGGATTCTGGAAATTGCAGATCGAGGATTACCTGTACGGTAAAGATCTGTATCAACCTTTAGGTTCAAAGCCTGAAGATATGAAGGACGACGAGTGGAAGTTGCTGGACAGGAAGGCGATGAGTGTGGTTCGTCTGTCGTTATCCAGGAACGTCACCCTCCATACGGTGAAAGCAAAAACCACAAAGGAGATGCTGGAGATTTTGACTGAGATGTATGAAAAACCGTCTGCAGAGAACAAAGTTCATCTGATGCGGAGGTTATTTAACCTGAGGATGGCAGAGGATACTGTGGTAGTCAACCCAATTGAGCTCGGTTGAGATTGATTTTGATGATGAGGTTCAAGCCCTAATTTTGTTGTCTTCTTTACCAGAAAGTTGGAGTGGGACGGTAATGGCTGTTAGTGCTTCAGCAGGTAAAGTGAAACTTAAATTTGATGAGGTTAGAGATCTGATCATGAGCGAAGAAATTCGCAGGAAAGAATTGGGTGTGGCCACAGGATCAGCCTTGAGTGCGGGAAACAGAGGCAGATCTGAATCCAAAGGGAAGCCAAATCGGGGTAGATCAAAGTCAAGGGGCAAAGATAAGCCCAAGAAGGACAAGAGTCAAGTTGAGTGTTACAATTGTCATGAACTTGGTCATTACAAAAGGGAGTGCAAGGCACCAGCAAAAACACAAGGAAATGCACCAAAGAAGAATGACAACTCAGCAAACGCCGCCACTGATCAGGGCTCAGATGCATTAATCTTGAGCGTAAGCAGTCCATTGGAATCGTGGGTGTTAGATTCTGGAGCATCGTTTCATTCGTGTAGCAGTGCTGACGTAATGGAGAAGTACACTTCCGGGAACTTTGGGAAGATTTATCTAGCTGATGATGAGCCTTTGGAAATCAAAGGGAAGGGGAATGTTCAGATCAAACCACCAAATGGGACTGTTTTGCAGTTGAAAGATGTGAGACATATTCCTGGTTTGAAGAGGAATTTAATTTCAGTTGGGCAGCTTGATGATGAGGGTTACAAGGTGATCTTTGGTTATAACATGTGGAAGATAACCAAAGGTTCCATGGTAGTGGCTCGAGGCAATAAAGAGGGAACATTGTACATGACAGGCAACACCCGGGACAGCATTGCTCTTGCAAGTGAAAAAGGGAATGCATATTTGTGGCATTGTCGTCTTGGCCACATGAGTGAGAAAGGAATGAAGTTATGTGTTCAAAGGGCTAACTGCCAGACCTCAAGATAGTTGACATCGGGTTATGTGAGGACTGTGTATTCGGAAAACAGAAAAGGGTGAGTTTTTCGAAGGGAGGCAGAACCTGGAGTTAGTCCACAGCGACTTGTGGGGTCCAGCACCAGTGACATCCCTTGGTGGAGCATCATATTACATGACTTTCATTGACGACTCTACGAGGAAGGTATGGGTTTATTTTCTGAAAAAATAAGTCTGATGCCTTTAATGCTTTTAGGAAATGGAAGGCCCTAGTAGAAACTGAGAGGGTCTCAAAGTGAAGTGTTTGAGATCAGATAATGGTGGAGAGTACGAGCTCCGTGAGTTCAAAGAATTCTGTGAAGCGAATGGAATTCGAATGGAGAAAACCGTGAGAGGAACCCCCTAGCAGAACGGTGTGGCAGAACGTATGAACAGAACGCTATGTGAGCGTGCTAGAAGTATGAGATTGAAGTGTGGGCTGCCAAAGATATTTTGGGCAGAAGCAGTTAACACTGCATCTTACTTGATAAACAGAGGACCCTCAACTCCCTTGGAAAATGGCATACCAGAGGAGGCCTGGTCGGGTAAGGAGGTAAATCTGTCTTTTCTTCGTATAGTTGGGTGTGTTTCATATGTTCACATTGATGCTGCTAGTAGGAGTAAATTGGATGCTAAGTTTGTTAAGTGTACGTTTGTTGGATATGTCGGTGATGAATTTGGCTATCGATTTTGGGATGAGGAAAATCGAAAGATAATTCGTAGTCGAGATGTCGTATTTAATGAGCAGGTGTTGTACAAAGACAGGTTGGGGATATCCAAAGGAAGTGGTTCTGAGACTCAGGTTATGGAGTTAGACTTTTCGAACTCAGGTGGGAGCAAGGAGGTTTTAGATGATCAGGAGATTATCGAGGGAGAACCAAGTACACCACCACCAACAATTCCGCTGCGGAGATCCACGAGAGAACGGAGATCTCCTGATAGGTATTCACCTTCTCTTCATTATTTATTGTTGACTGATGGTGGTGAACCTAAATGTTATGCAGAGGCTACACGTAGTGAGCAAGTGAGCAAGTGGAAACTTGCGATGGATGATGAGATGAATTCGTTGATGACCAACGGAACCTGGGAACTAGTTGAGCTCCCTAAAGGCAAGAAAGCACTGCATAATAAGTGGGTTTACAAATTTGTGTTCCTTAATTCTTGTTTCTATTATTTTCTCCATAATTGATGCTTTAAATCCTAACACTATCACCACTAGGCTTGGCAACGGGGCGGGGCGGGGCCGGGGGACAACTCCCCATCCTCGCCCCCACAAGATTCAGGATTCCTCGCCCCGTCCTCGCAAAGCAATCGGGGAATAATAGTCCCCCATTCCCCGCCCCGCCGGGGATTTCCATCCCCGCGGGGAATCGGGGATTCCCCATTAACATGAATCTGTGAACAAATAATTTCAAATCTATAAAAAAAATTCCAAATTTGTAAAAAAAATCAGTTTCGAAATGAACATTTACATGAATCGTTCATATATATATATATATATATATATATATATATATATATATACTTGAGGCGTGAGGGGGCGCTTAGCGGCTTCGAGAGATGTCCGACGACGGAGATTGCAGGCGGGCGAGTGGGGTACCACTGCCGGCCGAGATGTTGTAGTTAGTGAGAAGTGAAAGGTCTTTGGCGAAGACGGTAGGGCGGCCGAGGGAGAAGATAGAGAATGACAGTGGAGTGACTAGTGAGGTGTGAGTTGGTGTGTGACTGCGTGAGGTGATATACTGATTAGGAATTAGGGTTAGATTTAGTAAATATTATTTATTAATTAATATATATATAATATATTATTTAAATAATTAAAAAATCGGGGTCTCATGGGGAACGGCGGGATCCCACGGACGGGAATACTATCCCCTGGTCCCCGCCCGCCCCCGCCCGCCTTTCTTCGGGAGAAGATTTTTCGCCCCGCCTGGTAGAATTTTTTATGGATTCCTCGCCTGTCGGGCGGATCTCAGGGAACGGGATTCCCGCCCCATCGCCAAGCCTAATCACCACCGACGCCGCTACCATATCCACCACCTCCACAATAACCCCCGCCGCCAGCGCAAACTCCGATCCCATCACCATAGCCCCCGGTGAGCCAACGAAGATAAAGTCCCTGTACCTGGTGTGCTGTCGCCGACACCCAAAAATAAATTAATTTCCTTAACCAATCCACTAGAGTGTAGTAGGACAAGTAAGGGTCGATCCATGGGAACGTGAAAATAATTACTACGTTATTTGTATGAATTTAAAGAGGCGATTGTGCGGGGGTGTTTTGGATTTTGTGAGAATTACTAAATAATTAAATATCGCAAAAATAACAAATAATCGAATTCAAATGATAAAAGGCTTCCAATTCACAGTTCATTCATCCCTTGTATTTTGACTTTTCTAATTAAAAGTATCGTTTGCTCAACCTTACTCTCAAACTAATGACCCTCAATAAACAATAAGCTCTGTTTATCGGTTTTATCCAATTGAAATACGCTCTTCAATGAATCTTTTTAGTTGAATAGTCTAGATACGATTTAAATTTAATTCAGTAAAAACATTAGCCTCTAGGATAAAGGTCAAATAAATTCCCGAATACACTAGCTCGATTCGAAAGAATTCAATTTATATCACCCTAGTAAATTTTGTTACCAATTGTCATATACACATAAAAAGTATGCGAGTTACGCGACGTAACTAACCAATGCATATATGAGAATAAAATAACCTAGGTGCCCAAACCAAATTAATTATCCTAACATGCAAGAAGTTAAAACAGATGATATAAATAATCTGAGTATAACAGTATAACAAACGATATTGAATTAACTAGTAATGTCATCTTCTTGTCTCTCTTCTTCGTTGGGGTTATACTGGAAAGTATGCTTTTACTTTGTATAACCAAACTGAATTTTCTGTCTTATTTACTGAAATAAATTATTTATCACTGATGCTTTAAATATCATTGAATGTTACATATATTTATTACATAATTGTTCAATAAACAGTATGTATTACATTGTAGTTAATTTAGTGATACCAGATCACAGAAGATTAAATTAACAGTCCCTTGTAACTAAAAGTACGCGGTTCATGACCTAGATGGAAATGAACAATCCATCATGAAAGGTTGAAGTGTAAGGCTCAGATTGACTTGTCTTGACCAAGAGATTACACTAGTGCATGACAGATGCATTGAACAGGACCTACATGAGGATAAATTCTTCAGCAATGAACCAGGAAGAATTAGACCTCAGTGGTTCGTTATTTCTTAATCTTCGTCCCTTAAATAGGATCGTGTGTGGTTAGTAATTATTGCTTTGACTTATGACGGGTAGAGAATCAATGAGATTCAATACTTTATATCTTGGGCAATATTACTGGTCACATGCGATTGCTAAGATTTAATACGAAGAATCGTGTGCGAGTACGCTCGTTTGATTTGCCCCTTTGGGAGGTTCATAAGATTTATCATACCAAATCTTGCAAGTGAAATTTGTTTCCGGTATGGATAATAATGTTGAACCGTTCCTTGACCAAGGACAAAAGATATTAATTAATGGAAAGGTATTTCAGTGGCTTGAATTAATTAATTGACTAGATAATCTTAAACAAGGGAAATAATAATCGGGAGTCATATCAACAGTAATATGGGTTAAGATGGATAGTGCAATATTAATTATGTAGTGGGATTAATTAATATTTATGGGCTTGAATAATATTGTGGCTCAATATTAGATATTCAAAGTCCATTAGAAGGTCCAATCTTAATTCTCCTAAAAGGCTTGAGCCCAAACATAAAGTCCAATAACCGAAAAAAAAGATGTTTAAAATAAAATAAATTATTGTTGCCTAATTTTTTCATTTTTTTTTCGAAAATTATGAATAAAAAGGGGAAATATTTTTTTTGAATTTTGTTATGGAATGAGGATGAGTATTCTTGGAATACAAGATTATCTCATTAAATTCAAGAAATCTCCCACTTCATTATTTGTAATGAAATTTTTAAAATTCCATAACATAAGGAGGAGGAGATTTTATTTGGGAGATATTTTGGGAAATATAATATATTGGATATATTCAAGATTGTTTCTTGAAGAAGAAGCAAGGAAATTTCCCAATCACTCAAAAAGCCCTAATATTTTCGTCCCCTTAGTATTATAAATAGGGATGAATTTTTCATCCCAAGTGCAATTCCATGTGTTGGAAAAATTAGAAATCCACAAAGGTGGTGCAACATAATTTTATTTTTTCCTTTTGTTAAATTGTTCATGAAGTTCCTACCACCGGATTGTTGAACAAGGACAAGGGAATACTTGAGAAGACTTTTTTGGTGTGTTCGTGTGAAGCGGATCCATCTTCTCGGCGGTTGTCACTCCCGAGAGGTTAGTTTACGTAAACCCCAGTAGTAATTCGCGATCGCAGAGAATTTACGTGAACTATTTGTATGCATGATTGGTTGTTGAATTATTATTTGAATTAATATAGGATTAATTCATGCTAGTAATAATTGTTAGAATTAAATTTGTATTTAAATATTCAACCCGAATAGATCCGGGCAATTAATTCCCCAACATCTTCTTCTCCAGAAATCTGCTTCCTCTCGTCCCTACTGTCTCCTGCTACTGAATGCCCCGAAGAATGAGCCCTACTGGCCTTTTTACGTTTGATTTTTGGGCTGGAATTAGTAAAAAATCCTGCTGGCCCATCAAGCTCAAGATTTCGGCCCACACTGGGCTACAGTGAGTAAAATTCGACCCAGGACTTCATGGCAGATCTTTGGGTCTTTCTCCAACACTTCTATCTCTCCAAAAATGTCCTAAAATCACTTTAAAACACAAACAAAAGATCAAGTGGGCTTTCAACTCATCAAAGTGCAAATAAGTGGAAAAACACGCAAACAAATCACACCAGAATGCAAATAAACACACTCTAAGCAACCTAAATAATGCACTATTATCCACTTATCAAATTCCCCGACACTTAAATCTTTGTTTGTCCTCAAGCAAACTCAAACAAAAGCACAAATGGAATGGAGAAGTCATGACTTTCGCTCAGGCCCTCACTACAAAATGTTGGGAAATACGGGGTGCCCGAATCTATTCGAGCTGTATTTAAATACATATTTAAATTAATCAATTAATTACTAACATGAATCAATCCTAAATTAATTCAACATAATAATTAAATAAACAACAACAACATGCGTACACGTAATCCACGTAAATCCTAAGCATGCGGAATCTAGGAGTTACGAAATTACATGCCTCTTGAAGTGACAACCGATGAGACGATGGATCAACCCGAAGTGCCTTCTCAAATATGTTCCACGTCCACGTACGTAATTCGGTGGAAGAATTCTTACGAACGATTTTAATAAAAGAGAAAATAAAATTATTGCACTACCTTTGTGGATTTCTAATTTTTCCAAGACTGGAATTGTATTGGGGATGAAAATTTCATCCCCTTTTTATAAGACTAGGAGGGGGGGGGGAACAAAAATTGTGCCCTAAAAGGTGATATGAGAAATTTATTTGTATCTTCCCAATATACAATCTTATATATATCTCATATATTCTATTTTCCATATAAATCACAAAATATTTTTTCTTCCCTTTCTTATAGTAATTTTTAAAAAAAAAACAAGAAGACAAGAATCAAGATTTGATTTCTTGAATTTATGGGATAATATTGTATTCCAAGAATACTTATCTCTTTCCATAAAATCTTTTTAAGAAAATCAAGAAAATCTTTCCTCTTCTTTTTCCCATAATTTTTGAAAAAATAGGAACAAATTAGGCAATAATATTTTTCTCTCATTTTCATTAATTGGACTTATATTGGGCTATTTGAGGGCGCTTTAGGAGAATTAAGATTGGACCTCCAATGGGCTCTGAATTTCTTAACATTGAGCCACAATATTATCCACACCATTAATATTAATTTACTCCACTATAAAATTAATATTGAACTATCCATCTTAATCCATATTACGATGTAACAATAATATGACTCCTGGTCATTATTTCCCGTGTTTAAGATTATTCAGTCCATTAATTAATTAAGCCACTAATAAGCTTTATATTAATTAATATTTTTGTCCTTGGAGTAAAGACAGCTCAACATTATTATCCATACCGGAAATAAATTTCCACTTGCAAGATTTGGTATGATAAAACCGAGCCCACCAAGGGACAAATCACACAAGACTTGCTTGCAGACACGTTGCTTCAGATAAATCTTAGCAATTGCCATATAATTAATAATATTGCCCAAAATGCAAAGTATAGAATCACTGTCTGACTCTAAACCCAACACAGATCAAAGCAATAAATATTAATTACATACAATTCTATTTAAGTGACAGAGGTTAAGAAATCAATAACAACTGAGGTCCAATTCTTCATCTCTTAAGTCAGTACGAATGAATTTATCCTCTCAGAGGTCCTCTTCAAAGACATCATAATGTGCTAGTGCAATCTCTTGGTCAAGACAAGTCAATCTGAGCTTTGCACTTCAACCTCTACCAATGGAGTGTTCAATTCCATCTAGGTTGTGAAGTTGTACTTTTATTTACAAGGAACTGTTAATGTGATCTTCTGTGATCGGGTATCACCACATTAACTACAATGTAATATTGTACGTACTAATATTGAATGGTTTGCAATAAATAATTAACATTCGTTTATATTTAAAGCAACAGTGATGAAACATTTTATATTCAGTAAATAAGAGTTGCATGAGTTCGTTATTACGTAAAAGCATACTTTCACGTATAACCCCAACACAAAACTAGTGTGACATTAGTGCAAAGCAACGACTCGAGTAAACCCAAACTAGATTCAAAATCCCACTTCTTATACATACAACTCTCGAAATCATTTTGATAAAACCCATAAGATTTAATTAACTAATAAAAACATTGGTTCCAAGCGCGAGATGCTTGCTTCAGTCCATAAATGGACTTCCTCAGCTTGCAAACAAGATGTTGTTGGCCTTTCGCAATAAAGTCTTCGAGCTGTTGCATATAGATTTCCTCGTCAAGACTTCCGTATAGGAAAGCTGTCTTGACATCCATTTGTCAAATCTCAAAATCTAGATGTGCAGCTATTGCCAAGAGAATACGGATGGACTTAAGCATGGCTACAGACGAAAATGTTTCTTCATAATCGATACCCTCTTTCTGAGTGTATCCCTTTGCGACTAGCCTAGCTTCAAAGGTTTCCACCTTCCTGTTCGGTCCTCTTTTCCTCTTGTAGACCCACTTGCATCCAATGGGTTTTACCCAACTGGGTGGTTCAACTAGCTCCCACACTCGATTATGGTCCATTTAGCCCATCTTGGCTTCCATCGCAGTTTGCCAGGATTATGAGTCCTTATCTTGGACCGCCTCTTTGTCGGGCTAGGGGTCTGATTCATTATCCCCGTGAACCACTACGACGAGGTTCCGGTTGTGTCGGTGTGACACTTGGTATATCAACTTGTACAGTTGGTATATGAGTTTGCCCTCTTAATTCATCTAAGGTAATCTCACTTTTGGGCTTTCTATTGTTCATATAGTCCTCTTCCAAGAATCTAAAGTGCGTACTGATTACTACTTTTTGATCTTCGGGACCATAGAACATGCACCCCTTCGTTCCCATGGGATACCCTATGAATAACCTTAGCTCCGAACGTGCATCCAACTTACCGACTTTCTTGTCTAGCACGTATGCAGGACACCCCCAGATTCTCAAGTGTCTCAGACTAGGCTTGCGCCCAGTCCACAACTCTCTCGGGGTTTTGGGAACCGATTTGGATGACACTAAGTTCAGAACATAAGCCGATGTTTCCAAGGCGTGACCCCAAAACGACTTGGGTAGATCGAATAACTCATCATGGATCTGACCATTTCTAAGAGTGTTCTGTTTCTTCGTTCTGCCACCCCATTTTGTTGATGGGTTCCGGGTGCAGTCAACTAGGAAACAAAACCCTCGTCTGACAGGTAGTTCAAAAACACATCGTTGAGGTATTCGCATCCACGATCAGATCGTAGAAACTTGATACTCTTTTCCCTATGCTTTTCAGCTTCGGCTTTGAACTCTTTGAATTTATCAAAGGTTTCCGATTTATGCTTCATAAGGAAAATGTACCCGAACCTTGAGTAATCATCGATGAAAGTCACAAAATACTCGTAGCCACCTCTAGTTTTGGTTGACATTGGACCACGCACATCAGTGTGAGCGATTTGCAACACTTTTGTGGCTCTAGTCCCCTTGGCTCCAAATGCCCTCTTGGTCATCTTACCCTCTAAACATGATTCGCAAGTTGGAAGTGATTCTAGTTGTAGGTCCTCCAACGAACCATCTTTCACCAACCTTTGTCCTTGGAGTAAAGATAGTTCAACATTATTATCCATAGCGGAAATAAATTTCCACTTGCAAGATTTGGTATGATAAAACTTCTGAGCCCACCAAGGGGACAAATCACACAAGACTTGCTTGCATACGTTGCTCTGTATTAAATCTTAGCAATTGCCATATAATTAATAATATTGCCCAAAATGCAAAGTATAGAATCACTGTCTGACTCTAAACCCAACACAGATCAAAGCAATAAATATTAATTACATACAATTCTATTTAAGTGACAGAGGTTAAGAAATCAATAACAACTGAGGTCTAATTCTTCATCCCTTAAGTCAGTACGGAAGAATTTACCCTCTCAGTAGGTCCTCTTCAGCACATCATAATGTGTTAGTGCAATCTCTTGGTCAAGACAAGTCAATCTGAGCTTTTCACTTCAACCTTTACCAATGGAGTGTTCAATTCCATCTAGATTGTGAAGTTGTACTTTTATTTATAAGGAACTGTTAATGTGATCTTCTGTGATCGGGTATCACCACATTAACTACAATTTAATATTGTACGTACTAATATTGAACGGTTTGCAATAAATAATTAACATTAATTTATATTTAAAGCAAGAATGATGAAACATTTTATATTCAATAAATAAGAGTTACATGAGTTCGTTATTACGTAAAAGCATACTTTCACGTATAACCCCAACACAAAACTAGTGTGACATTAGTGCAAAGCAACAACTCGAGTAAACCCGGACTAGATTCAAAATCCCACAAAACCCATAAACTTAAGGACACCAAGTTCTAACATTATCCACACTTGATCCTCAACTCATCAACTTGCCAAATTCTTCAATGTACCTTCAATCCCCCTTTTTAATTTGTTTCACCTAAACTGATAAATTCAAACAGACTCTGCATTCTAATGTACTTCCTCTCTTCCTTCAATTTTTTTTAAACTCTTTTTTTAACGAGGTCTGCAACTCCACTATACTCTTTGGGTTTTAGCTCAATTCATATTAGATTTACGAATTTAAGAATACTTGAGCCCACAGAGAAAAGCAAATTTATTTCAACCCCTCGTGATTTTTTATCTTATCAAGCATAGGACCGCAAGTTCACTCCATCGTTAGGTTTTAACTCGAATTTTCGAGCCCCTAAAAATGGGCAGTTGTACCTGTCCTTTTTTTGCACAATTTTTCAACTAAACTCCAATTTCCTCCAAACCAACACAAAATTTTCCAACCTTGGGGAGTACACCTCAAATGCATCATCCATCTAAACAACCAACTTAGACTACTTTATTAAGGGGAACCAAAAACACAAATCATAATCCAAGCAAATCAACAAATCAAATCACAACCATAAACTCAATCATACCTTGATGTTATCCCACAGTTTCACAGAATTCACAGAATTTCAAAATCAGCAAAATTTAACCAACTTTACTCAAGGTTCACTACTCACACAAACATCACACCACTACCAACGACTCTCAGATCATCACCGTGATTCACTTCTCTAACACAAGCACATACCATGATGGTCCCGTTTTGAAAACCCATTTTTGCACGCTGAAGCAAAAACGTTTCATTCATATATAAAAAACAGGGTGAGGGCAGAGTGATTTCAATTTTTTTTTGCTTTTAAGAACGATGTGTGTTTTGCTTATAAACGAATGCATATGACAAGTAATAACATAAAGCAGTAAAGAACACACAATTTATAGTGGTTCGGACAACTCGTCCTACATCCACTCTTCCCTTCATGGGGCACCAACTTAACCAACTTAACCAACGGGACTTATCACCCTCACGGGATTGCCGACCCTCCCTTTCGGGATTGCTAGATGTTTACCGAGTTCACACTCAAACGGGACTTATCACCCTCACGGGATTGCCGACCCTCCCTTTCGGGATTGCTAGATGTTTACCGAGTTCACACTCAAACGGGACTTATCACCCTCACGGGATTGCCGACCCTCCCTTTCGGGATTGCTTAGATGTTTATCGAGTTCCCACTCACCTACAAACTTAACCTATCAAACTGATTTGGGTATAAGATTGTTTGGTTTCCAACTAGGGTGAGATTTTCCCTTACATTTGTTTAGCCTCAATGCTAAGGATGGGAAAATCTCTCTAAGCTTAGGATATGGCATTTATGCTTAGATCTAGGGTAGAACACTTTGAATATATGCGTGTATTTCTTGCTCTGTGTTCTTGAATGGAGTTGCTTGAATATTTGGCTTTTAATTTCACTTGCAGATCCTCCATTGTCTTCTTTTGAAGATAGTGCAATGTATTTATAGTGTGGATTTGAATATTACCGTTGGAGAGTAATATTCAAATCCATACTAATAATCTTCCAGCTTTTCTTTGTCCTTTTTACCTTTGTTTGTTTGAACTTTTATGTTTATGACCCATATATATTTGTTATCTTCTTATTGATCACCGCTTTTGTGTGTAACGGATCCGATCATTTCATGCGGATTATTGTTCATTGCTTGATTCGTGCGCCGATCCGTCCAATGAAATCGACCGACCAGAGGTTTCGAAAATCACCGTTTCATCGCTTTGAAATCACTTGTTCATCCGGCATAAATCACTGCTCGCCAATCGATGCATTTTTCTTGCTCATCGGTCCGATTCACTAACCGATTTTTTACTGCTTCATCGGTTCGATTTGGGTCGCCGATTCGATCACCACCGACGATCAGTTCAGCATCAGATCCGGACTGCTATGTTGATCGGGATTGTTAAAAGATCAAGCATAAAGAAAATCGCGATCGTAAACCGCCGGTTCGGGCCGCGACGCCGCTTAGCTCGGAACTCATCCTTCTCATCCGATCTTGATCGCCTCGTCTCGCTGACCTCGCTCGATCTCGATCATCTTCGGCTCGATTTCATGAGTTCCCTCAACTTGTTCTTCCGCTCTCAACTTGTTATCAGAATTAGCTTCAAAAACACAAAGCTTGATAATGTTTTAAGCATAATTAATCAAAACTAAAATATCCCAACAACCATCATGTAAATACAACATTCAGCTCAATAGTAAATACACAAAAAAAAATAAATCAGCACAACATATCTTGCCTCTCCCCCACACTTAGTATATATATTGTCATGCAAGCAACACAAAAACAAATATGCAAAATGAAGAAAGGATAAGATAAGAGAAAGAGTATCACGAATAAATTGGAGAGTGTACGACGCTACTAGTAATCCACCATTCTCATTCACTTCAAGCACGGGAGAGTCGCAACAAAATTGAGAAAACACCTTTAAGAAGACAACTAAAAGAGAATTAAAAAAAATCAAAACACCAAAAAAAAAAAAATACTGGCTGCCTTCCCGAGAGCGCTTTTTGTTTAACGCCTTTTAGCTCGACAACCAACATTCATTTTTCACGTGATAGGAGTAAAGTAATCCTTTTCGATCAAATGGTAATCTATGGTGATGAACAAAGATTTCCTCCCATCAAGATCTTTTCATTCCCTTTGAGCTCACGCTTGTTGGTGCACAAATCCTTGAGGAATTTTTTCAAGTCTGGAATCTAGACTAAGACATCAAGTAAAGTGGAATATTGATTTCCACCTTACAAAAAAATATTGAGGATTTACTTCTCCTTATCCACCTTCAATGCTCGTTCAAACCATGGAATGATTTTTCGCGGAAAAAATCCACAATGGGTGGGCCATTGTCGACTTTGATCGATAACTTCTCCTTCTTTTTTCATCAAGAATCTGTGGAGGCTAGGTTTCTTGATCTCTTCCAATTTTTTTCATCCTCAACGTGACAACACTCACTTTTCTTGGATTAATTTCGGTTTGGGATGATAATTTCCGACGATTTGAGCCTCGACTCGCCAACAAAAGGTGGCTAGTTGGCTTATTTGCATCTCTAAGTATTTGAACTTCGAATCGGTGTCATGTTGAAGTTGCTTAATGCTCGCTAGTTTATGTACACACTATTCGGAGTTGTAGAGTGTTGAAAGTAAGTAGCTTGAGCATTTCCTCCATTGATGGTTGAGCTCCCCATAAATGTGAGTAACTTTAAATTATGATGACCAAAAAAAGACACAAAAACACGTGATAACCGAACAAAAAAAAAGGGAAGAAAAAAAAAACAAAAAATGGCTATCAAAATTCTTATTTCTATAGTGACACTGGGGGGGTCATTGTCAAAATTGCAGAAAATTGCAACGACACACTAAATAAACGAGGGGGTAACGGAGGAGAAAAATTAACAACTAACACACTAAAATGCTTGAAAAAATAACAAGAAAATAAGCCCCTAAAAATATCACACAAAAAAAACACAAAAAATTATTCACACTGCTCCTCAAAGAACGGGCGCCAAAATTTAATTGTCCGTCGACACCCCCAAAAATAAATTAATTTTCCTTAACCGATCCACTAGAGCGTAGTAGGACAAGTAAGAATTCGATCCACATGGAACGTGAAAATAATTACTACATTATTTGTATGAATTTAAAGAGGCGAACAAATGGGGTGTTTTGGATTTTGTGAGAATTACTAAATAATTAAATATCGCAGAAATAACAAATAATCGAATGCAAATGATAAAAGACTTCCAATTCACAGTTCATTCATCCCTTATATTTTGACTTTTCTAATTAAAAGTATTGTTTGCTCAACCATACTCTCAGACTAATGACCCTCAATAAACAATGTTTTGTTTATCGGTTTTATCCCTTAATTTTATCCAATTGAAATACGCACTTCAATGAATCTTTTTATCTGAACAGTCTCTATACGATCTAAATTTAATTCAGTAAAAGCATTAGCCTCCAGGATAAAGATCAAATAAATTCCCGAATACGCTAGCTCGATTCGAAAGAATTCAATTTATATCACCCTAGCAAATTTTACTAGTTGTTACCAATTGTCATATACACGCAACAATTACGGATTACGCGATACGAACTAACAGGCATATGAGAATAAATTAACCTAGGTGGCCAAACCAAATTAATTATCCTAACATGGGGAAGTTAAAACCCGATGATGTAAATAATCCGAGAATAAAAGTCTAAAAAACGATATCAAATTAACTAGTAATCATCAAATACAAGTTTAGAAATCCCTAGAATTGGAATAAAAGGACTTAGTCATCCATAGGCATAACAAAAACACAAAATAACGAGTTCATAGTTCTAGAAAGAAAATACTTCAAACGGTAAAGATGATATCTCCTGTTGCTCTCTTGTCTCTATTCGAAATCTCCATAATTCTCTTTCTCTTTTCCGTAATCTGTCTCCCATTGCAGACTTCCCCAAGAACGAGCCCCAAAGACGCTTTTTTTGTGTGAAATTTAATGAATTATGAGAAATCTCGTTGGCCCATCCCGTTCAAGATTTTGGCCACACCGGGCCCCCAAAAAATGCAGGAGTAAAATTTGGTCCAATACTAATTATGGATCTTTGGGTCTTTCTCCAACACTTCTATATCTCCAAAAATGCCCTAAAAACACCCAAAAACTCAAACAAAAGATCAAGTGGACTTTTAACTCATCATCAGACATACAAAAAAAAAACACGCAAACAAGTCACATTAAAATACAAATAATCACACTCTAAGTAACTTAAATAACGCGAATATAATCCACTTATCAAGACCGCTTATCCACGCTTAACTCGCCAAAATCCCCAATCCAATCGAAGCCCCAACCAACCATACCAGAGTCAAATTGATGTCCTCAAATTGAAGGGAAATCGGACCGATCCAACCCAGAACGTGTCGAAATGATTTAAATCAAATGAAAAAAGCTCACCGCCGCACAGGGAGAAGCCTTGGACAAGAGTTCAAACATCACGACCAGGTCGCTACACAATTGCAAATGGAGAAATGATTACGTTCATGACTTGCCGGTAATGAACGCCCGACTATGGCGAGGGGGAGAATGCAGACGCCCATAAGTTTGCTTAGGCTCAAGAATGGCTTAGATGACGGTCCGACCATCGGTCTTTGGAGCTATCGACGATGGAGCGATGGAGAGATCGTCCATCGTGTTCTCCGTGACGTGAAAAGGGTTCTAGAGAATACTCATATAAATTTTAAAAGCATTAATTCTTAAGTTCACATATTTTTTTTAAAGTATCACCTCTTAAGTATTATCATTTAAAATTGTCAAATTTTGTGTGTGGTTCCTCTCAAAATCGTTAAATAGTACTCCCTCCGTCCCTTAACAATTTGCACACTTTCCTTTTTGGTTCGTCCTTTATCAATTTGCACTCCTTAAAATGACAAAGAATGTCTCAATCCCCACCCCACAATCCCCACCCTCCATCTTCATTGAAAAGTCAACAAAACACCAAAAAGTTACTTTTTCTTAATATGTGTGCTATTTTTAGGTTGCAAACTGCTAAGGGACGGAGGGAGTAATATTTTATAGGGACAAACTTTTTTTTGCCTTTTTTCAACTTGCACAATTCTTTTTTGACCTAAGACTTTTTCCACCCACAAATATGCTTTTTTTTACCATTCTACCCCCTTCTTAATCTCATCCCTATCCCATCCATATCCCATTCCATCATTTAATTATATTCCATCTAAATACAATCTTGAGCCCTAAACCCTGAATCATGAACCTGAACCCTGAACTGTTGGGGAATTAATTATTCGGATCTATTCGGGATGATATTTAAATACAAATTTAATTCTTACAATTATTACTAGCATGAATTAATCCTATATTAATTCAAATAATAATTCCAACAACAATCATGCACATAATATAATCACATAAATCCTACGCATGCGGAATATCTAGGAATTTACACAGGGTACCTTTTTGATGAATCAACGCGGAGAAGATGAGTACCCGTTCAACGAACAAACCCAAAGTCCTTCTCAAGTGTTCCCACGTCCTTGTCCGATAATCCGGTGGGAGGATTGCTCACGAACAATTAACAAAAGGGAAAAAGGAAAATGTGTTGCACCACTTTTGTGGATTTCTAATTTTTCCAACTCATAGAATTCTGTTGGGGATGAAAAATTCATCCCCTATTTATAGATAAGGAGGGGGGCGAAAATAACAAGGAGTTTTAGATGTGGGCTGAGTCTTTTTTTGTCCCACAAGAAACTTGAATACATCTTAATATATTCTCTTTCCTAAAATAAATCTCCACAAAATCCCACCTCCTTATTTATTGCTATTTTCGAAAAAACTAAGAAGGAAAGAATAAGATTTGGACTTTTCTTGAATTTATGGGATAATCTTGTATTCCAAGAATACTTATATTTTTTCATAAAATCTTTTCAAGAAAATCTTTTCCTCTTTCTTCCTCCTATTTTTCGAAAATAATGAGGAAAAATAGGTAACAATTATTTCTTTTATTTTAATCACATTTTTCAGTTATTGGACTTTATATTGGGCTACTTGAGGGACATTTTGGAGAATTAAGATTGGATCTTCCAATGGACTCTGAATTATCAATATTGAGCCACAATATTATTCAGCCCATTAATATTAATTAATTTCACTATAAAATTAATATTGCACTATCCATCTTAACCCATATTACTTTAATATGGCTCCAGGTTGTTATTTTCTGTGTTTAAGATTATCCAGTCCATTAGTTAATTTAAGCCACTGAAAAACTTTATATTAATTAATATCTGGAGTAAGAAAAATTTCAACATTATTATCCATATCGAAAACAAATTCCACTTTGCGCAAGATTTAGTATGATAAAACTTCGAGCCCACCAAGGGGACAAATCACGCAAGACGACTTGCATTACGATTCTCCAGATTAAATCTTAAAGAATCGTCATGTAACTAATAATATTGACCAAGATACAAAGTATTGTATCACATTGATTCTCTACCCAACATAAGTCAAAGCAATAATTATTAATTTCACACGATCCTATTTAAGGGACGGAGATAACGAAACTATCAACCACTGAGGTCTAATTCTTCCACTTTCAAGATCAAGAATTTATCCTCGCCAGAGGTCCTATTCAATAAGATCATAATGCACTAGTGCAATCTCTTGGTCAAGACAAGTCAATTCGAGCCTTACACTTTCAACCTTTTCACGATGGATTGTTCATTTCATCTAGGTTGTGAATTTGTACTTATTTACAAGGAATTGTTAATGTGATCTACGTGATCCGTATCACCACATTAACTACAATGTAACTCATACTATTTATTGAACAGATATGCGTTAAGATAACATTCAATCATATTTAAAGAACAATGATAAATAATTTATTTTAATAAATAAAATGAAATAAATTTTGGTTATACAAAGTAAAAACATACTTTCCAATATAACCCCAACATGAACCATGAACCATTTTAATCGGGTTGGGGTCGGGTCAGTCGAGTTCGGGCTGGCTAGGTTTGGGCAGGGACGGGTTCGGACTGGGTTCGGACCGGGACGAGTTTGGGCTTGGTTTAGACCCCAGTTGACCGGGTTGATTGGATCGAGTTCGTGGTTTGCCTGCTAGGCGGGCCGGGTCGGTCAGGTTTGGTCAGGTTGAACCAGGTCGGATTGGGTCCAGGTCTTGTTAGAATGTTGGAAATTGTGGTGGGATTGAGATGGAATTAAGGGATGGGATGAGATTAAGGGAGAAGGGTAGAATAATCATAAAAGGGCAATTGTAAGTTGAAAAAAAGTCTTGCAAGAAAAAAAAAAAAGAGTATTGCAACAAAATGGACATTTTTGCTTATTTTCTCTATTTTATATGTTAAACAATAAATTTCATATATTGAAACAGAATTATCGAATTCATCATAAAATTTTCATGAATCAAGCTCATATATTTTTTGTTATAATTTTAATAGATTATTCTCAATGTGCCGGTATATATATATTTTTTTTGGAAATATCTATGCGCTTAATTTTTTGAATAATAATAAGATTGGCTAAGTCTTGTATGTATTAGTATCACAAGTAATTGTTTGTTATCTTTGAATATATCTGATTTATTTTATTAAAATCGTGTAATTATTAATGTGAAAAAATAATTGCACGATTCAGTGTAAACAAATTGTATCTTTCAGTATAATAAATTGTATAATTTTAAAATACATTGTGAATATACAGTATACATGAATGCACATTAGATTCACTTCTAGAGATAAACCCAAAGTAACACTTTTATAAAAGAATAGTAGTAAATTATGCCGTGCAGCAGAATTAAGTTCCACTAATTTTAGAGAAAATGCCTCTAAGATACAAAAAATAGGAAGTAATAACTCTAAGGTACAAATGTAATTTTTATTTACTCCAAGGTACAAAAAAATTGTACTTTTTTTAAAAAAAAAAACTGTATTTTATACCAAAAAATTACATTTGTACCTTAAATTTTTTTCTTTTGCACTTTTAGACCTTAAAGGTTCCCCTAATTTTATTGGATGTAGACATCGATAATATGATGGCCGGTATACCAAACTACATCGTTTTTATCAATAATGGTTTGGATGAATTAAATTACAAAATAGTGGTCGGAAAGCCTTTTTATATATTCGTACTAATTAATTAAGCAGACATCTTTGCATTTGGCATCGTATCACAATGAGATAAGATATAAGTTGGGTATTGACGTTTTAATTTTTTAGGAGGGTGGGTGTAATTGTCAGATTTGCACATAATGGCCTATAAAAAATAATCGCCTCATATAAGTTTTTTGTCATTAATTAATCAACGAGAAAGTGTTGTTTATGACGGTTTTATTTATGGGACGGAGCTCCTTTTTATTTACAACTCAATTTATTTCAAAATATAATTTGAATAGGATAGTAATTAAATGCACGGGTCTCGCAATATATTAGTAATGGAATCCGTTTCATATATGAGTTTATCTCGTATATAATTTTTGTCTCAATTATTAATATACAAATTACTCGGCCCGATTCTAAATATATAAAACATTCGATTTTTCACACGATTAAGAAATCAGATTGAAAAAAATAAATTAAACAAGCCAAATTTCTATTATACCCCTATTTATTAGATTGTTATAGTTTCCAGCATAATTAATGTATAAGATTATATTAGTAAATTAATTATAAAAAATTATTTTATGTAGAAACAAGTCTATATATTTAAGACATTTATAAAACAAAAAAAAACTATATAATTGAGACGGATGGAGTATTTATTAATATTTTCATTAAGTGCTACTCATAACGAGGGAGTGTGTTTGTCTTGAGTATTGAATTTTATAGGTCATTGTCAATCAACAAAATCTATTATTATTTCACAAGTCCTTATCTCTATATTATGCAGTGGAGTACCATTTTTCTTCAAATTCTGGCTTGTATTTAACCGACCAATTATATGGTCGGTAATCGATTTGCAAGAATCTTATAGGGTATGTTTGTTCTTACTGGGAAGATCAAGATCCGGATGCGGGACCCCACCCCACCATTTTTTAAATTTGAACATTCCATTCTTAATTCAAATACACGTTCATCCCTATTATATATATACTTAAAATTAACACATTATTAATTTTTATATCAACTTATTTTTTCTCATACTTTTTTATAACAATTTATTAACTTTCCTACATTTTTTACATTTTTCTTTCATGCAATTATTATCACATTAACTAACAATAATAAAATAATATATCATCATAATTAAAAAGTATTGATATGATATAAAGTCTCATCAACCTCTACCACATCCAATACTAAATAATACTTTGTTATGTAGGAATTTCTATATTTGTTTCTAGCATTTCAAAAGGGATTCTTTCTAAACTCATTATGGTTGATTCATATTGAAAGTTTCAATCTGGTCCTCTTTAATATTTGGTCAACTAATTAAATATGGCTCGTACTTTTTTTTTTTTTATCAATTTTAGTACTTTTTTTTTTTCTATGAATCTAGCACATATTTTTATTTAATATTTAAAAGTATCCTGACACACCATTTTAGGTATCTGTCTGATGTGGTCATCGAAGTGGAATTATCTTGTCAACGTGTAATTATTAAAAAAAAAAAATCACCACATAAGATAAGAAAACACGGGATTTGGGAAGTGGAAACAATCTGTCTTAGGCTATGCTCCAACAGTCGATTTTCTATGCTGTAAGTAGCATTTCAGACGAAAGTGGAAACAAAACTTGAAACCACGCATTTTGGAATATACAAATACTTTTTTCAGCAGTTGCTAATAACTTTCCGTGTTCATTTTGCTCATTTATTCATTCTTATTCGGGTGATTACAAATGTCTTATATGATTACAATAATCTCATTTATATATTCTTATTCTAGGTACATAATCTGATTCTAATATAGCTTTTGAGATACTGACTCATTACATATGTGATTACAATAACTTATAATGTGGCATGAAATTGAGAAACTTATATTTCATCTCTTGAGTATGGATCACCTGATTTCTCAAGATGAAAAAAAAAAAGAAGCTAACACTGTGGATTGGTCTTGGTCAATTAACCGGCCCAAACTCATTAGTTGGTCAATGGCCCAATAACAAAGCCAAGCCCAATTAATAGGAGAGTTCAGAAGCGGGTTTCAGAGTTGGATATGGCCGTTACACGCGACGCACTCTAGAAAAAGCATTCTATTCAGTTTTCTCTGAGAGTTTACCATTGAAGGATAGTTCAATTTTGAGATTTAGGGTTCATACTCAGTCAGTAGAACTCAGATTAAATCTCTTAGACTGAGCGATTGTATCTTGTATTTGGTG